>CM077031.1:97442458-98642458 GCA_039090855.1 Macrothele yani
GATGCAGAGACAGGGTAATGCAGATCCAGGGAGAAAAAGACGGAGAGACAAAGAGAGATAATTTACTACCAGTGACAGGTTTGTGGTTGGTACTTCTCAGAGAGAGAGGGAGAGAGACAGAGAGAGACAGAGAAACAGAGCCAGATAGAGGGAAAGAGACAGAGAAACAGAGCCAGAGAGAGGGAGAGAGACAGAGAAACAGAGCCAGAGAGAGGGAGAGAGACAGAGAAACAGAGAGAGAGAGAGAGAAAGTGGGACTGAGAGATGCAGAGACAGGGTAATGCAGATCCACGGAGCAAAAGACGTAGAGACAAAGAGAGATAATTTACGACCAGTGACAGGTTTTGGTTGGTACTTCTCAGAGAGAGAGAGGGAGAGAGACAGAGAAACAGAGCCAGAGAAAGGGAGAGAGACAGAAAAACAGAGAGAGAGAGAGAAAGAGGGACTGAGAGATGCAGAGACAGGGTAATGCAGATCCACGGAGCAAAAGACGTAGAGACAAAGAGAGATAATTTACGACCAGTGACAGGTTTTGGTTGGTACTTCTCAGAGAGAGAGAGAGGGAGAGAGACAGAGAAACAGAGCCAGAGAAAGGGAGAGAGACAGAAAAACAGAGAGAGAGAGAAAGAGGGACTGAGAGATGCAGAGACAGGGTAATGCAGATCCAGGGAGAAAAAGACGGAGAGACAAAGAGAGATAATTTACGACCAGTGACAGGTTTGTGGTTGGTACTTCTCAGAGAGAGAGAGAGAGACAGAGAGAGACAGAGAAACAGAGCCAGATAGAGGGAAAGAGACAGAGAAACAGAGCCAGAGAGAGGGAGAGAGACAGAGAAACAGAGCCAGAGAGAGGGAGAGAGACAGAGAAACAGAGAGAGAGAGAGAGAGAAAGTGGGACTGAGAGATGCAGAGACAGGGTAATGCAGATCCACGGAGCAAAAGACGTAGAGACAAAGAGAGATAATTTACGACCAGTGACAGGTTTTGGTTGGTACTTCTCAGAGAGAGAGAGGGAGAGAGACAGAGAAACAGAGCCAGAGAAAGGGAGAGAGACAGAAAAACAGAGAGAGAGAGAAAGAGGGACTGAGAGATGCAGAGACAGGGTAATGCAGATCCACGGAGCAAAAGACGGAGAGACAAAGAGAGATAATTTACGACCAGTGACAGGTTTTGGTTGGTACTTCTCAGAGAGAGAGAGAGAGAGGGGAGAGAGACAGAGAAACAGAGCCAGAGAAAGGGAGAGAGACAGAGAAACAGAGCCAGAGAAAGGGAGAGAGACAGAAAAACAGAGAGAGAGAGAGAAAGAGGGACTGAGAGATGCAGAGACAGGGTAATGCAGATCCAGGGAGAAAAAGACGGAGAGACAAAGAGAGATAATTTACGACCAGTGACAGGTTTGTGGTTGGTACTTCTCAGAGAGAGAGGGAGAGAGACAGAGAGAGACAGAGAAACAGAGCCAGATAGAGGGAAAGAGACAGAGAAACAGAGCCAGAGAGAGGGAGAGAGACAGAGAAACAGAGCCAGAGAGAGGGAGAGAGACAGAGAAACAGAGAGAGAGAAAGTGGGACTGAGAGATGCAGAGACAGGGTAATGCAGATCCACGGAGCAAAAGACGTAGAGACAAAGAGAGATAATTTACGACCAGTGACAGGTTTTGGTTGGTACTTCTCAGAGAGAGAGAGGGGAGAGAGACAGAGAAACAGAGCCAGAGAAAGGGAGAGAGACAGAAAAACAGAGAGAGAGAGAGAGAAAGAGGGACTGAGAGATGCAGAGACAGGGTAATGCAGATCCACGGAGCAAAAGACGTAGAGACAAAGAGAGATAATTTACGACCAGTGACAGGTTTTGGTTGGTACTTCTCAGAGAGAGAGAGGGAGAGAGACAGAGAAACAGAGCCAGAGAAAGGGAGAGAGACAGAAAAACAGAGAGAGAGAGAAAGAGGGACTGAGAGATGCAGAGACAGGGTAATGCAGATCCACGGAGCAAAAGACGTAGAGACAAAGAGAGATAATTTACGACCAGTGACAGGTTTTGGTTGGTACTTCTCAGAGAGAGAGAGAGGGGAGAGAGACAGAGAAACAGAGCCAGAGAAAGGGAGAGAGACAGAAAAACAGAGAGAGAGAGAAAGAGGGACTGAGAGATGCAGAGACAGGGTAATGCAGATCCAGGGAGAAAAAGACGGAGAGACAAAGAGAGATAATTTACGACCAGTGACAGGTTTGTGGTTGGTACTTCTCAGAGAGAGAGGGGAGAGAGACAGAGAGAGACAGAGAAACAGAGCCAGATAGAGGGAAAGAGACAGAGAAACAGAGCCAGAGAGAGGGAGAGAGACAGAGAAACAGAGCCAGAGAGAGGGAGAGAGACAGAGAAACAGAGAGAGAGAGAGAGAAAGTGGGACTGAGAGATGCAGAGACAGGGTAATGCAGATCCACGGAGCAAAAGACGTAGAGACAAAGAGAGATAATTTACGACCAGTGACAGGTTTTGGTTGGTACTTCTCAGAGAGAGAGAGAGGGGAGAGAGACAGAGAAACAGAGCCAGAGAAAGGGAGAGAGACAGAAAAACAGAGAGAGAGAGAAAGAGGGACTGAGAGATGCAGAGACAGGGTAATGCAGATCCACGGAGCAAAAGACGTAGAGACAAAGAGAGATAATTTACGACCAGTGACAGGTTTTGGTTGGTACTTCTCAGAGAGAGAGAGAGGGAGAGAGACAGAGAAACAGAGATAGAGAAAGGGAGAGAGACAGAAAAACAGAGAGAGAGAGAAAAGAGGGACTGAGAGATGCAGAGACAGGGTAATGCAGATCCACGGAGCAAAAGACGTAGAGACAAAGAGAGATAATTTACGACCAGTGACAGGTTTTGGTTGGTACTTCTCAGAGAGAGAGAGGGGAGAGAGACAGAGAAACAGAGCCAGAGAAAGGGAGAGAGACAGAAAAACAGAGAGAGAGAGAAAGAGGGACTGAGAGATGCAGAGACAGGGTAATGCAGATCCAGGGAGAAAAAGACGGAGAGACAAAGAGAGATAATTTACGACCAGTGACAGGTTTTGGTTGGTACTTCTCAGAGAGAGAGAGAGAGGGAGAGAGACAGAGAAACAGAGCCAGAGAGAGGGAGAGAGACAGAGAGAGGGAGAGAGACAGAGAAACAGAGAGAGAGAGAGAGAAAGTGGGACTGAGAGATGCAGAGACAGGGTAATGCAGATCCAGGGAGCAAAAGACGGAGAGACAAAGAGAGATAATTTACGACCAGTGACAGGTTTTGGTTAGTACTTCTCAGAGAGAGAGAGAGGGAGAGAGACAGAGAAACAGAGCCAGAGAGAGGGAGAGAGACAGAGAAAGAGAGAGAGAGAGAGAGAGAGAGAGAGAGAAAGAGGGACTGAGAGATGCAGAGACAGGGTAATGCAGATCCAGGGAGAAAAAGACGGAGAGACAAAGAGAGATAATTTACGACCAGTGACAGGTTTGTGGTTGGTACTTCTCAGAGAGAGAGGGAGAGAGACAGAGAGAGACAGAGAAACAGAGCCAGAGAGAGGGAGAGAGACAGAGAAACAGAGCCAGAGAGAGGGAGAGAGACAGAGAAACATAGAGAGAGAGAGAGAAAGTGGGACTGAGAGATGCAGAGACAGGGTAATGCAGATCCAGGGAGAAAAAGACGGAGAGACAAAGAGAGATAATTTACGACCAGTGACAGGTTTGTGGTTGGTACTTCTCAGAGAGAGAGGAGAGAGACAGAGAGAGACAGAGAAACAGAGCCAGATAGAAAAAGAGACAGAGAAACAGAGCCAGAGAGAGGGAGAGAGACAGAGAAACAGAGCCAGAGAGAGGGAGAGAGACAGAGAAACAGAGAGAGAGAGAGAGAAAGTGGGACTGAGAGATGCAGAGACAGGGTAATGCAGATCCACGGAGCAAAAGACGTAGAGACAAAGAGAGATAATTTACGACCAGTGACAGGTTTTGGTTGGTACTTCTCAGAGAGAGAGAGAGAGGGGAGAGAGACAGAGAAACAGAGCCAGAGAGAGGGAGAGAGACAGAGAAACAGAGAGAGAGAGAGAGAGAGAGAGAGAGAAAGAGGGACTGAGAGATGCAGAGACAGGGTAATGCAGATCCAGGGAGAAAAAGACGGAGAGACAAAGAGAGATAATTTACGACCAGTGACAGGTTTGTGGTTGGTACTTCTCAGAGAGAGAGGGAGAGAGACAGAGAGAGACAGAGAAACAGAGCCAGATAGAGGGAAAGAGACAGAGAAACAGAGCCAGAGAGAGGGAGAGAGACAGAGAAACAGAGCCAGAGAGAGGGAGAGAGAAGGAGAAACAGAGAGAGAGAGAGAGAAAGTGGGACTGAGAGATGCAGAGACAGGGTAATGCAGATCCACGGAGCAAAAGACGTAGAGACAAAGAGAGATAATTTACGACCAGTGACAGGTTTTGGTTGGTACTTCTCAGAGAGAGAGAGAGAGAGACAGAGAAACAGAGCCAGAGAAAAGGGAGAGAGACAGAAAAACAGAGAGAGAGAGAGAAAGAGGGACTGAGAGATGCAGAGACAGGGTAATGCAGATCCACGGAGCAAAAGACGTAGAGACAAAGAGATATAATTTACGACCAGTGACAGGTTTTGGTTGGTACTTCTCAGAGAGAGAGAGACGGGAGAGGGACAGAGAAACAGAGCCAGAGAAAGGGAGAGAGACAGAGAAACAGAGCCAGAGAAAGGGAGAGAGACAGAAAAACAGAGAGAGAGAGAAAGAGGGACTGAGAGATGCAGAGACAGGGTAATGCAGATCCAGGGAGAAAAGACGGAGAGACAAAGAGAGATAATTTACTACCAGTGACAGGTTTGTGGTTGGTACTTCTCAGAGAGAGAGGGGAGAGAGACAGAGAGAGACAGAGAAACAGAGCCAGATAGAGGGAAAGAGACAGAGAAACAGAGCCAGAGAGAGGGAGAGAGACAGAGAAACAGAGCCAGAGAGAGGGAGAGAGACAGAGAAACAGAGAGAGAGAGAGAGAAAGTGGGACTGAGAGATGCAGAGACAGGGTAATGCAGATCCACGGAGCAAAAGACGTAGAGACAAAGAGAGATAATTTACGACCAGTGACAGGTTTTGGTTGGTACTTCTCAGAGAGAGAGAGGGAGAGAGACAGAGAAACAGAGCCAGAGAAAGGGAGAGAGACAGAAAAACAGAGAGAGAGAGAAAGAGGGACTGAGAGATGCAGAGACAGGGTAATGCAGATCCACGGAGCAAAAGACGTAGAGACAAAGAGATATAATTTACGACCAGTGACAGGTTTTGGTTGGTACTTCTCAGAGAGAGAGAGACGGGAGAGAGACAGAGAAACAGAGCCAGAGAAAGGGAGAGAGACAGAGAAACAGAGCCAGAGAAAGGGAGAGAGACAGAAAAACAGAGAGAGAGAGAAAGAGGGACTGAGAGATGCAGAGACAGGGTAATGCAGATCCAGGGAGAAAAAGACGGAGAGACAAAGAGAGATAATTTACGACCAGTGACAGGTTTGTGGTTGGTACTTCTCAGAGAGAGAGGGGAGAGAGACAGAGAGAGACAGAGAAACAGAGCCAGATAGAGGGAAAGAGACAGAGAAACAGAGCCAGAGAGAGGGAGAGAGACAGAGAAACAGAGCCAGAGAGAGGGAGAGAGACAGAGAAACAGAGAGAGAGAAAGTGGGACTGAGAGATGCAGAGACAGGGTAATGCAGATCCACGGAGCAAAAGACGTAGAGACAAAGAGAGATAATTTACGACCAGTGACAGGTTTTGGTTGGTACTTCTCAGAGAGAGAGAGAGGGAGAGAGACAGAGAAACAGAGCCAGAGAAAGGGAGAGAGACAGAAAAACAGAGAGAGAGAGAAAGAGGGACTGAGAGATGCAGAGACAGGGTAATGCAGATCCACGGAGCAAAAGACGTAGAGACAAAGAGAGATAATTTACGACCAGTGACAGGTTTTGGTTGGTACTTCTCAGAGAGAGAGAGGGGAGAGAGACAGAGAAACAGAGCCAGAGAAAGGGAGAGAGACAGAAAAACAGAGAGAGAGAGAAAGAGGGACTGAGAGATGCAGAGACAGGGTAATGCAGATCAACGGAGCAAAAGACGTAGAGACAAAGAGAGATAATTTACGACCAGTGACAGGTTTTGGTTGGTACTTCTCAGAGAGAGAGAGGGGAGAGAGACAGAGAAACAGAGCCAGAGAAAGGGAGAGAGACAGAAAAACAGAGAGAGAGAGAAAGAGGGACTGAGAGATGCAGAGACAGGGTAATGCAGATCCAGGGAGAAAAAGACGGAGAGACAAAGAGAGATAATTTACGACCAGTGACAGGTTTGTGGTTGGTACTTCTCAGAGAGAGAGGGGAGAGAGACGGAGAGAGACAGAGAAACAGAGCCAGATAGAGGGAAAGAGACAGAGAAACAGAGCCAGAGAGAGGGAGAGAGACAGAGAAACAGAGCCAGAGAGAGGGAGAGAGACAGAGAAACAGAGAGAGAGAGAGAGAGAGAGTGGGACTGAGAGATGCAGAGACAGGGTAATGCAGATCCACGGAGCAAAAGACGTAGAGACACAGAGAGATAATTTACGACCAGTGACAGGTTTTGGTTGGTACTTCTCAGAGAGAGAGAGGGAGAGAGACAGAGAAACAGAGCCAGAGAAAGGGAGAGAGACAGAAAAACAGAGAGAGAGAGAAAGAGGGACTGAGAGATGCAGAGACAGGGTAATGCAGATCCACGGAGCAAAAGACGTAGAGACAAAGAGAGATAATTTACGACCAGTGACAGGTTTTGGTTGGTACTTCTCAGAGAGAGAGAGGGGAGAGAGACAGAGAAACAGAGATAGAGAAAGGGAGAGAGACAGAAAAACAGAGAGAGAGGAGAAAGAGGGACTGAGAGATGCAGAGACAGGGTAATGCAGATCCACGGAGCAAAAGACGTAGAGACAAAGAGAGATAATTTACGACCAGTGACAGGTTTTGGTTGGTACTTCTCAGAGAGAGAGAGAGGGAGAGAGACAGAGAAACAGAGCCAGAGAAAGGGAGAGAGACAGAAAAACAGAGAGAGAGAGAAAGAGGGACTGAGAGATGCAGAGACAGGGTAATGCAGATCCAGGGAGAAAAAGACGGAGAGACAAAGAGAGATAATTTACGACCAGTGACAGGTTTTGGTTGGTACTTCTCAGAGAGAGAGAGAGGGAGAGAGACAGAGAAACAGAGCCAGAGAGAGGGAGAGAGACAGAGAGAGGGAGAGAGACAGAGAAACAGAGAGAGAGAGAGAGAAAGTGGGACTGAGAGATGCAGAGACAGGGTAATGCAGATCCAGGGAGAAAAAGACGGAGAGACAAAGAGA
The DNA here is from genome assembly GCA_039090855.1 of Macrothele yani. Classification (NCBI taxonomy): domain Eukaryota; kingdom Metazoa; phylum Arthropoda; class Arachnida; order Araneae; family Macrothelidae; genus Macrothele; species Macrothele yani. Next base: position 97,449,795 of record CM077031.1, read on the forward strand.
GATAATTTACGACCAGTGACAGGTTTTGGTTGGTACTTCTCAGAGAGAGAGAGAGAGGGAAGAGAGACAGAGAAACAGAGCCAGAGAGAGGGAGAGAGACAGAGAAAGAGAGAGAGAGAGAGAGAGAGAGAGAGAGAAAGTGGGACTGAGAGATGCAGAGACAGGGTAATGCAGATCCAGGGAGAAAAAGACGGAGAGACAAAGAGAGATAATTTACGACCAGTGACAGGTTTGTGGTTGGTACTTCTCAGAGAGAGAGGGAGAGAGACAGAGAGAGACAGAGAAACAGAGCCAGAGAGAGGGAGAGAGACAGAGAAACAGAGCCAGAGAGAGGGAGAGAGACAGAGAAACATAGAGAGAGAGAGAGAAAGTGGGACTGAGAGATGCAGAGACAGGGTAATGCAGATCCAGGGAGAAAAAGACGGAGAGACAAAGAGAGATAATTTACGACCAGTGACAGGTTTGTGGTTGGTACTTCTCAGAGAGAGAGGGGAGAGAGACAGAGAGAGACAGAGAAACAGAGCCAGATAGAGGGAAAGAGACAGAGAAACAGAGCCAGAGAGAGGGAGAGAGACAGAGAAACAGATCCAGAGAGAGGGAGAGAGACAGAGAAACAGAGAGAGAGAGAGAGAAAGTGGGACTGAGAGATGCAGAGACAGGGTAATGCAGATCCACGGAGCAAAAGACGTAGAGACAAAGAGAGATAATTTACGACCAGTGACAGGTTTTGGTTGGTACTTCTCAGAGAGAGAGAGAGGGAGAGAGAGACAGAGAAACAGAGCCAGAGAGAGGGAGAGAGACAGAGAAACAGAGAGAGAGAGAGAGAGAGAGAGAGAGAAAGAGGGACTGAGAGATGCAGAGACAGGGTAATGCAGATCCAGGGAGAAAAAGACGGAGAGACAAAGAGAGATAATTTACGACCAGTGACAGGTTTGTGGTTGGTACTTCTCAGAGAGAGAGGGGAGAGAGACAGAGAGAGAGACAGAGAAACAGAGCGAGATAGAGGGAAAGAGACAGAGAAACAGAGCCAGAGAGAGGGAGAGAGACAGAGAAACAGAGCCAGAGAGAGGGAGAGAGAAGGAGAAACAGAGAGAGAGAGAGAGAAAGTGGGACTGAGAGATGCAGAGACAGGGTAATGCAGATCCACGGAGCAAAAGACGTAGAGACAAAGAGAGATAATTTACGACCAGTGACAGGTTTTGGTTGGTACTTCTCAGAGAGAGAGAGAGGGGAGAGAGACAGAGAAACAGAGCCAGAGAAAGGGAGAGAGACAGAAAAACAGAGAGAGAGAGAAAGAGGGACTGAGAGATGCAGAGACAGGGTAATGCAGATCCACGGAGCAAAAGACGTAGAGACAAAGAGATATAATTTACGACCAGGGACAGGTTTTGGTTGGTACTTCTCAGAGAGAGAGAGACGGGAGAGGGACAGAGAAACAGAGCCAGAGAAAGGGAGAGAGACAGAGAAACAGAGCCAGAGAAAGGGAGAGAGACAGAAAAACAGAGAGAGAGAGAAAGAGGGACTGAGAGATGCAGAGACAGGGTAATGCAGATCCAGGGAGAAAAAGACGGAGAGACAAAGAGAGATAATTTACGACCAGTGACAGGTTTGTGGTTGGTACTTCTCAGAGAGAGAGGGGAGAGAGACAGAGAGAGACAGAGAAACAGAGCCAGATAGAGGGAAAGAGACAGAGAAACAGAGCCAGAGAGAGGGAGAGAGACAGAGAAACAGAGCCAGAGAGAGGGAGAGAGACAGAGAAACAGAGAGAGAGAGAGAGAGAAAGTGGGACTGAGAGATGCAGAGACAGGGTAATGCAGATCCACGGAGCAAAAGACGTAGAGACAAAGAGAGATAATTTACGACCAGTGACAGGTTTTGGTTGGTACTTCTCAGAGAGAGAGAGGGAGAGAGACAGAGAAACAGAGCCAGAGAAAGGGAGAGAGACAGAAAAACAGAGAGAGAGAGAAAGAGGGACTGAGAGATGCAGAGACAGGGTAATGCAGATCCACGGAGCAAAAGACGTAGAGACAAAGAGATATAATTTACGACCAGTGACAGGTTTTGGTTGGTACTTCTCAGAGAGAGAGAGACGGGAGAGAGACAGAGAAACAGAGCCAGAGAAAGGGAGAGAGACAGAGAAACAGAGCCAGAGAAAGGGAGAGAGACAGAAAAACAGAGAGAGAGAGAAAGAGGGACTGAGAGATGCAGAGACAGGGTAATGCAGATCCAGGGAGAAAAAGACGGAGAGACAAAGAGAGATAATTTACGACCAGTGACAGGTTTGTGGTTGGTACTTCTCAGAGAGAGAGGGGAGAGAGACAGAGAGAGACAGAGAAACAGAGCCAGATAGAGGGAAAGAGACAGAGAAACAGAGCCAGAGAGAGGGAGAGAGACAGAGAAACAGAGCCAGAGAGAGGGAGAGAGACAGAGAAACAGAGAGAGAGAGAGAGAAAGTGGGACTGAGAGATGCAGAGACAGGGTAATGCAGATCCACGGAGCAAAAGACGTAGAGACAAAGAGAGATAATTTACGACCAGTGACAGGTTTTGGTTGGTACTTCTCAGAGAGAGAGAGGGGAGAGAGACAGAGAAACAGAGCCAGAGAAAGGGAGAGAGACAGAAAAACAGAGAGAGAGAGAAAGAGGGACTGAGAGATGCAGAGACAGGGTAATGCAGATCCACGGAGCAAAAGACGTAGAGACAAAGAGAGATAATTTACGACCAGTGACAGGTTTTGGTTGGTACTTCTCAGAGAGAGAGAGAGGGGAGAGAGACAGAGAAACAGAGCCAGAGAGAGGGAGAGAGACAGAGAAACAGAGAGAGAGAGAGAGAGAGAGAGAGAGAGAAAGAGGGACTGAGAGATGCAGAGACAGGGTAATGCAGATCCAGGGAGAAAAAGACGGAGAGACAAAGAGAGATAATTTACGACCAGTGACAGGTTTGTGGTTGGTACTTCTCAGAGAGAGAGGGGAGAGAGACAGAGAGAGAGACAGAGAAACAGAGCCAGATAGAGGGAAAGAGACAGAGAAACAGAGCCAGAGAGAGGGAGAGAGACAGAGAAACAGAGCCAGAGAGAGGGAGAGAGAAGGAGAAACAGAGAGAGAGAGAGAGAAAGTGGGACTGAGAGATGCAGAGACAGGGTAATGCAGATCCACGGAGCAAAAGACGTAGAGACAAAGAGAGATAATTTACGACCAGTGACAGGTTTTGGTTGGTACTTCTCAGAGAGAGAGAGGGGAGAGAGACAGAGAAACAGAGCCAGAGAAAGGGAGAGAGACAGAAAAACAGAGAGAGAGAGAGAGAAAGAGGGACTGAGAGATGCAGAGACAGGGTAATGCAGATCTACGGAGCAAAAGACGTAGAGACAAAGAGATATAATTTACGACCAGTGACAGGTTTTGGTTGGTACTTCTCAGAGAGAGAGACGGGAGAGAGACAGAGAAACAGAGCCAGAGAAAGGGAGAGAGACAGAGAAACAGAGCCAGAGAAAGGGAGAGAGACAGAAAAACAGAGAGAGAGAGAAAGAGGGACTGAGAGATGCAGAGACAGGGTAATGCAGATCCAGGGAGAAAAAGACGGAGAGACAAAGAGAGATAATTTACGACCAGTGACAGGTTTGTGGTTGGTACTTCTCAGAGAGAGAGGGGAGAGAGACAGAGAGAGACAGAGAAACAGAGCCAGATAGAGGGAAAGAGACAGAGAAACAGAGCCAGAGAGAGGGAGAGAGACAGAGAAACAGAGCCAGAGAGAGGGAGAGAGACAGAGAAACAGAGAGAGAGAGAGAGAAAGTGGGACTGAGAGATGCAGAGACAGGGTAATGCAGATCCACGGAGCAAAAGACGTAGAGACAAAGAGAGATAATTTACGACCAGTGACAGGTTTTGGTTGGTACTTCTCAGAGAGAGAGAGAGATGAGAGAGACAGAGAAACAGAGCCAGAGAAAGGGAGAGAGACAGAAAAACAGAGAGAGAGAGAGAAAGAGGGACTGAGAGATGCAGAGACAGGGTAATGCAGATCCACGGAGCAAAAGACGTAGAGACAAAGAGAGATAATTTACGACCTGTGACAGGTTTTGGTTGGTACTTCTCAGAGAGAGAGAGAGGGAGAGAGACAGAGAAACAGAGCCAGAGAAAGGGAGAGAGACAGAAAAACAGAGAGAGAGAGAGAAAGAGGGACTGAGAGATGCAGAGACAGGGTAATGCAGATCCACGGAGCAAAAGACGTAGAGACAAAGAGAGATAATTTACGACCAGTGACAGGTTTTGGTTGGTACTTCTCAGAGAGAGAGAGGGGAGAGAGACAGAGAAACAGAGCCAGAGAAAGGGAGAGAGACAGAAAAACAGAGAGAGAGAGAAAGAGGGACTGAGAGATGTAGAGACAGGGTAATGCAGATCCAGGGAGAAAAAGACGGAGAGACAAAGAGAGATAATTTACGACCAGTGACAGGTTTTGGTTGGTACTTCTCAGAGAGAGAGAGAGGGAGAGAGACAGAGAAACAGAGCCAGAGAGAGGGAGAGAGACAGAGAAAGAGAGAGAGAGAGAGAGAGAGAGAGAGAGAGAGAGAGAAAGAGGGACTGAGAGATGCAGAGACAGGGTAATGCAGATCCAGGGAGAAAAAGACGGAGAGACAAAGAGAGATAATTTACGACCAGTGACAGGTTTGTGGTTGGTACTTCTCAGAGAGAGAGGGGAGAGAGACAGAGAGAGACAGAGAAACAGAGCCAGATAGAGGGAAAGAGACAGAGAAACAGAGCCAGAGAGAGGGAGAGAGACAGAGAAACAGAGCCAGAGAGAGGGAGAGAGACAGAGAAACAGAGAGAGAGAGAGAGAAAGTGGGACTGAGAGATGCAGAGACAGGGTAATGCAGATCCACGGAGCAAAAGACGTAGAGACAAAGAGAGATAATTTACGACCAGTGACAGGTTTTGGTTGGTACTTCTCAGAGAGAGAGAGGGGAGAGAGACAGAGAAACAGAGCCAGAGAAAGGGAGAGAGACAGAAAAACAGAGAGAGAGAGACAGAAAAACAGAGAGAGAGAGAAAGAGGGACTGAGAGATGCAGAGACAGGGTAATGCAGATCCACGGAGCAAAAGACGTAGAGACAAAGAGAGATAATTTACGACCAGTGACAGGTTTTGGTTGGTACTTCTCAGAGAGAGAGAGAGGGAGAGAGACAGAGAAACAGAGCCAGAGAAAGGGAGAGAGACAGAAAAACAGAGAGAGAGAGAGAAAGAGGGACTGAGAGATGCAGAGACAGGGTAATGCAGATCCACGGAGCAAAAGACGTAGAGACAAAGAGAGATAATTTACGACCAGTGACAGGTTTTGGTTGGTACTTCTCAGAGAGAGAGAGAGGGGAGAGAGACAGAGAAACAGAGCCAGAGAGAGAGAGAGAGACAGAAAAACAGAGAGAGAGAGAAAGAGGGACTGAGAGATGCAGAGACAGGGTAATGCAGATCCACGGAGCAAAAGACGTAGAGACAAAGAGAGATAATTTACGACCAGTGACAGGTTTTGGTTGGTACTTCTCAGAGAGAGAGAGGGGAGAGAGACAGAGAAACAGAGCCAGAGAAAGGGAGAGAGACAGAAAAACAGAGAGAGAGAGAAAGAGGGACTGAGAGATGCAGAGACAGGGTAATGCAGATCCAGGGAGAAAAAGACGGAGAGACAAAGAGAGATAATTTACGACCAGTGACAGGTTTTGGTTGGTACTTCTCAGAGAGAGAGAGAGGGAGAGAGACAGAGAAACAGCGCCAGAGAGAGGGAGAGAGACAGAGAAACAGAGAGAGAGAGAGAGAGAGAGAAAGAGGGACTGAGAGATGCAGAGACAGGGTAATGCAGATCCAGGGAGAAAAAGACGGAGAGACAAAGAGAGATAATTTACGACCAGTGACAGGTTTGTGGTTGGTACTTCTCAGAGAGAGAGGGGAGAGAGACAGAGAGAGACAGAGAAACAGAGCCAGATAGAGGGAAAGAGACAGAGAAACAGAGCCAGAGAGAGGGAGAGAGACAGAGAAACAGAGAGAGAGAGAGAAAGTGGGACTGAGAGATGCAGAGACAGGGTAATGCAGATCCACGGAGCAAAAGACGTAGAGACAAAGAGAGATAATTTACGACCAGTGACAGGTTTTGGTTGGTACTTCTCAGAGAGAGAGAGGGGAGAGAGACAGAGAAACAGAGCCAGAGAAAGGGAGAGAGACAGAAAAACAGAGAGAGAGAGAAAGAGGGACTGAGAGATGCAGAGACAGGGTAATGCAGATCCACGGAGCAAAAGACGTAGAGACAAAGAGATATAATTTACGACCAGTGACAGGTTTTGGTTGGTACTTCTCAGAGAGAGAGAGACGGGAGAGAGACAGAGAAACAGAGCCAGAGAAAGGGAGAGAGACAGAGAAACAGAGCCAGAGAAAGGGAGAGAGACAGAAAAACAGAGAGAGAGAGAAAGAGGGACTGAGAGATGCAGAGACAGGGTAATGCAGATCCAGGGAGAAAAAGACGGAGAGACAAAGAGAGATAATTTACGACCAGTGACAGGTTTGTGGTTGGTACTTCTCAGAGAGAGAGGGGAGAGAGACAGAGAGAGACAGAGAAACAGAGCCAGATAGAGGGAAAGAGACAGAGAAACAGAGCCAGAGAGAGGGAGAGAGACAGAGAAACAGAGCCAGAGAGAGGGAGAGAGACAGAGAAACAGAGAGAGAGAGAGAGAAAGTGGGACTGAGAGATGCAGAGACAGGGTAATGCAGATCCACGGAGCAAAAGACGTAGAGACAAAGAGAGATAATTTACGACCAGTGACAGGTTTTGGTTGGTACTTCTCAGAGAGAGAGAGGGAGAGAGACAGAGAAACAGAGCCAGAGAAAGGGAGAGAGACAGAAAAACAGAGAGAGAGAGAAAGAGGGACTGAGAGATGCAGAGACAGGGTAATGCAGATCCACGGAGCAAAAGACGTAGAGACAAAGAGAGATAATTTACGACCAGTGACAGGTTTTGGTTGGTACTTCTCAGAGAGAGAGAGGGAGAGAGACAGAGAAACAGAGCCAGAGAAAGGGAGAGAGACAGAAAAACAGAGAGAGAGAGAAAGAGGGACTGAGAGATGCAGAGACAGGGTAATGCAGATCAACGGAGCAAAAGACGTAGAGACAAAGAGAGATAATTTACGACCAGTGACAGGTTTTGGTTGGTACTTCTCAGAGAGAGAGAGGGGAGAGAGACAGAGAAACAGAGCCAGAGAAAGGGAGAGAGACAGAAAAACAGAGAGAGAGAGAAAGAGGGACTGAGAGATGCAGAGACAGGGTAATGCAGATCCAGGGAGAAAAAGACGGAGAGACAAAGAGAGATAATTTACGACCAGTGACAGGTTTGTGGTTGGTACTTCTCAGAGAGAGAGGGGAGAGAGACGGAGAGAGACAGAGAAACAGAGCCAGATAGAGGGAAAGAGACAGAGAAACAGAGCCAGAGAGAGGGAGAGAGACAGAGAAACAGAGCCAGAGAGAGGGAGAGAGACAGAGAAACAGAGAGAGAGAGAGAGAAAGTGGGACTGAGAGATGCAGAGACAGGGTAATGCAGATCCACGGAGCAAAAGACGTAGAGACACAGAGAGATAATTTACGACCAGTGACAGGTTTTGGTTGGTACTTCTCAGAGAGAGAGAGGGGAGAGAGACAGAGAAACAGAGCCAGAGAAAGGGAGAGAGACAGAAAAACAGAGAGAGAGAGAAAGAGGGACTGAGAGATGCAGAGACAGGGTAATGCAGATCCACGGAGCAAAAGACGTAGAGACAAAGAGAGATAATTTACGACCAGTGACAGGTTTTGGTTGGTACTTCTCAGAGAGAGAGAGGGGAGAGAGACAGAGAAACAGAGATAGAGAAAGGGAGAGAGACAGAAAAACAGAGAGAGGGAGAAAGAGGGACTGAGAGATGCAGAGACAGGGTAATGCAGATCCACGGAGCAAAAGACGTAGAGACAAAGAGAGATAATTTACGACCAGTGACAGGTTTTGGTTGGTACTTCTCAGAGAGAGAGAGACGGGAGAGAGACAGAGAAACAGAGCCAGAGAAAGGGAGAGAGACAGAGAAACAGAGCCAGAGAAAGGGAGAGAGACAGAAAAACAGAGAGAGAGAGAAAGAGGGACTGAGAGATGCAGAGACAGGGTAATGCAGATCCAGGGAGAAAAAGACGGAGAGACAAAGAGAGATAATTTACTACCAGTGACAGGTTTGTGGTTGGTACTTCTCAGAGAGAGAGGGGAGAGAGACAGAGAGAGACAGAGAAACAGAGCCAGATAGAGGGAAAGAGACAGAGAAACAGAGCCAGAGAGAGGGAGAGAGACAGAGAAACAGAGCCAGAGAGAGGGAGAGAGAAGGAGAAACAGAGAGAGAGAGAGAGAAAGTGGGACTGAGAGATGCAGAGACAGGGTAATGCAGATCCACGGAGCAAAAGACGTAGAGACAAAGAGAGATAATTTACGACCAGTGACAGGTTTTGGTTGGTACTTCTCAGAGAGAGAGAGAGGGGAGAGAGACAGAGAAACAGAGCCAGAGAAAGGGAGAGAGACAGAAAAACAGAGAGAGAGAGAGAAAGAGGGACTGAGAGATGCAGAGACAGGGTAATGCAGATCCACGGAGCAAAAGACGTAGAGACAAAGAGATATAATTTACGACCAGTGACAGGTTTTGGTTGGTACTTCTCAGAGAGAGAGAGACGGGAGAGAGACAGAGAAACAGAGCCAGAGAAAGGAGAGAGACAGAAAAACAGAGAGAGAGAGAAAGAGGGACTGAGAGATGCAGAGACAGGGTAATGCAGATCCAGGGAGAAAAAGACGGAGAGACAAAGAGAGATAATTTACTACCAGTGACAGGTTTGTGGTTGGTACTTCTCAGAGAGAGAGGGGAGAGAGACAGAGAGAGACAGAGAAACAGAGCCAGATAGAGGGAAAGAGACAGAGAAACAGAGCCAGAGAGAGGGAGAGAGACAGAGAAACAGAGCCAGAGAGAGGGAGAGAGACAGAGAAACAGAGAGAGAGAGAGAGAGAAAGTGGGACTGAGAGATGCAGAGACAGGGTAATGCAGATCCACGGAGCAAAAGACGTAGAGACAAAGAGAGATAATTTACGACCAGTGACAGGTTTTGGTTGGTACTTCTCAGAGAGAGAGAGGGGAGAGAGACAGAGAAACAGAGCCAGAGAAAGGGAGAGAGACAGAAAAACAGAGAGAGAGAGAAAGAGGGACTGAGAGATGCAGAGACAGGGTAATGCAGATCCACGGAGCAAAAGACGTAGAGACAAAGAGATATAATTTACGACCAGTGACAGGTTTTGGTTGGTACTTCTCAGAGAGAGAGAGACGGGAGAGAGACAGAGAAACAGAGCCAGAGAAAGGGAGAGAGACAGAGAAACAGAGCCAGAGAAAGGGAGAGAGACAGAAAAACAGAGAGAGAGAGAGAGAGAAAGAGGGACTGAGAGATGCAGAGACAGGGTAATGCAGATCCAGGGAGAAAAAGACGGAGAGACAAAGAGAGATAATTTACTACCAGTGACAGGTTTGTGGTTGGTACTTCTCAGAGAGAGAGGGGAGAGAGACAGAGAGAGACAGAGAAACAGAGCCAGATAGAGGGAAAGAGACAGAGAAACAGAGCCAGAGAGAGGGAGAGAGACAGAGAAACAGAGCCAGAGAGAGGGAGAGAGACAGAGAAACAGAGAGAGAGAAAGTGGGACTGAGAGATGCAGAGACAGGGTAATGCAGATCCACGGAGCAAAAGACGTAGAGACAAAGAGAGATAATTTACGACCAGTGACAGGTTTTGGTTGGTACTTCTCAGAGAGAGAGAGAGGGAGAGAGACAGAGAAACAGAGCCAGAGAAAGGGAGAGAGACAGAAAAACAGAGAGAGAGAGAAAGAGGGACTGAGAGATGCAGAGACAGGGTAATGCAGATCCACGGAGCAAAAGACGTAGAGACAAAGAGAGATAATTTACGACCAGTGACAGGTTTTGGTTGGTACTTCTCAGAGAGAGAGAGGGGAGAGAGACAGAGAAACAGAGCCAGAGAAAGGGAGAGAGACAGAAAAACAGAGAGAGAGAGAAAGAGGGACTGAGAGATGCAGAGACAGGGTAATGCAGATCAACGGAGCAAAAGACGTAGAGACAAAGAGAGATAATTTACGACCAGTGACAGGTTTTGGTTGGTACTTCTCAGAGAGAGAGAGGGGAGAGAGACAGAGAAACAGAGCCAGAGAAAGGGAGAGAGACAGAAAAACAGAGAGAGAGAGAAAGAGGGACTGAGAGATGCAGAGACAGGGTAATGCAGATCCAGGGAGAAAAAGACGGAGAGACAAAGAGAGATAATTTACGACCAGTGACAGGTTTGTGGTTGGTACTTCTCAGAGAGAGAGGGAGAGAGACGGAGAGAGACAGAGAAACAGAGCCAGATAGAGGGAAAGAGACAGAGAAACAGAGCCAGAGAGAGGGAGAGAGACAGAGAAACAGAGCCAGAGAGAGGGAGAGAGACAGAGAAACAGAGAGAGAGAGAGAGAAAGTGGGACTGAGAGATGCAGAGACAGGGTAATGCAGATCCACGGAGCAAAAGACGTAGAGACACAGAGAGATAATTTACGACCAGTGACAGGTTTTGGTTGGTACTTCTCAGAGAGAGAGAGGGAGAGAGACAGAGAAACAGAGCCAGAGAAAGGGAGAGAGACAGAAAAACAGAGAGAGAGAGAAAGAGGGACTGAGAGATGCAGAGACAGGGTAATGCAGATCCACGGAGCAAAAGACGTAGAGACAAAGAGAGATAATTTACGACCAGTGACAGGTTTTGGTTGGTACTTCTCAGAGAGAGAGAGGGGAGAGAGACAGAGAAACAGAGATAGAGAAAGGGAGAGAGACAGAAAAACAGAGAGAGGGAGAAAGAGGGACTGAGAGATGCAGAGACAGGGTAATGCAGATCCACGGAGCAAAAGACGTAGAGACAAAGAGAGATAATTTACGACCAGTGACAGGTTTTGGTTGGTACTTCTCAGAGAGAGAGAGAGGGGAGAGAGACAGAGAAACAGAGCCAGAGAAAGGGAGAGAGACAGAAAAACAGAGAGAGAGAGAGAAAGAGGGACTGAGAGATGCAGAGACAGGGTAATGCAGATCCAGGGAGAAAAAGACGGAGAGACAAAGAGAGATAATTTACGACCAGTGACAGGTTTTGGTTGGTACTTCTCAGAGAGAGAGAGAGGGAGAGAGACAGAGAAACAGAGCCAGAGAGAGGGAGAGAGACAGAGAGAGGGAGAGAGACAGAGAAACAGAGAGAGAGAGAGAGAAAGTGGGACTGAGAGATGCAGAGACAGGGTAATGCAGATCCAGGGAGAAAAAGACGGAGAGACAAAGAGAGATAATTTACGACCAGTGACAGGTTTTGGTTGGTACTTCTCAGAGAGAGAGAGAGGGAAGAGAGACAGAGAAACAGAGCCAGAGAGAGGGAGAGAGACAGAGAAAGAGAGAGAGAGAGAGAGAGAGAGAGAGAGAGAGAGAGAGAGAAAGTGGGACTGAGAGATGCAGAGACAGGGTAATGCAGATCCAGGGAGAAAAAGACGGAGAGACAAAGAGAGATAATTTACGACCAGTGACAGGTTTGTGGTTGGTACTTCTCAGAGAGAGAGGGGAGAGAGACAGAGAGAGACAGAGAAACAGAGCCAGAGAGAGGGAGAGAGACAGAGAAACAGAGCCAGAGAGAGGGAGAGAGACAGAGAAACATAGAGAGAGAGAGAGAAAGTGGGACTGAGAGATGCAGAGACAGGGTAATGCAGATCCAGGGAGAAAAAGACGGAGAGACAAAGAGAGATAATTTACGACCAGTGACAGGTTTGTGGTTGGTACTTCTCAGAGAGAGAGGGAGAGAGACAGAGAGAGACAGAGAAACAGAGCCAGATAGAGGGAAAGAGACAGAGAAACAGAGCCAGAGAGAGGGAGAGAGACAGAGAAACAGATCCAGAGAGAGGGAGAGAGACAGAGAAACAGAGAGAGAGAGAGAGAAAGTGGGACTGAGAGATGCAGAGACAGGGTAATGCAGATCCACGGAGCAAAAGACGTAGAGACAAAGAGAGATAATTTACGACCAGTGACAGGTTTTGGTTGGTACTTCTCAGAGAGAGAGAGAGAGGGAGAGAGACAGAGAAACAGAGCCAGAGAGAGGGAGAGAGACAGAGAAACAGAGAGAGAGAGAGAGAGAGAGAGAGAGAAAGAGGGACTGAGAGATGCAGAGACAGGGTAATGCAGATCCAGGGAGAAAAAGACGGAGAGACAAAGAGAGATAATTTACGACCAGTGACAGGTTTGTGGTTGGTACTTCTCAGAGAGAGAGGGGAGAGAGACAGAGAGAGAGACAGAGAAACAGAGCGAGATAGAGGGAAAGAGACAGAGAAACAGAGCCAGAGAGAGGGAGAGAGACAGAGAAACAGAGCCAGAGAGAGGGAGAGAGAAGGAGAAACAGAGAGAGAGAGAGAGAAAGTGGGACTGAGAGATGCAGAGACAGGGTAATGCAGATCCACGGAGCAAAAGACGTAGAGACAAAGAGAGATAATTTACGACCAGTGACAGGTTTTGGTTGGTACTTCTCAGAGAGAGAGAGGGGAGAGAGACAGAGAAACAGAGCCAGAGAAAGGGAGAGAGACAGAAAAACAGAGAGAGAGAGAAAGAGGGACTGAGAGATGCAGAGACAGGGTAATGCAGATCCACGGAGCAAAAGACGTAGAGACAAAGAGATATAATTTACGACCAGTGACAGGTTTTGGTTGGTACTTCTCAGAGAGAGAGAGACGGAGAGGGACAGAGAAACAGAGCCAGAGAAAGGGAGAGAGACAGAGAAACAGAGCCAGAGAAAGGGAGAGAGACAGAAAAACAGAGAGAGAGAGAAAGAGGGACTGAGAGATGCAGAGACAGGGTAATGCAGATCCAGGGAGAAAAAGACGGAGAGACAAAGAGAGATAATTTACGACCAGTGACAGGTTTGTGGTTGGTACTTCTCAGAGAGAGAGAGGGAGAGAGACAGAGAGAGACAGAGAAACAGAGCCAGATAGAGGGAAAGAGACAGAGAAACAGAGCCAGAGAGAGGGAGAGAGACAGAGAAACAGAGCCAGAGAGAGGGAGAGAGACAGAGAAACAGAGAGAGAGAGAGAGAAAGTGGGACTGAGAGATGCAGAGACAGGGTAATGCAGATCCACGGAGCAAAAGACGTAGAGACAAAGAGAGATAATTTACGACCAGTGACAGGTTTTGGTTGGTACTTCTCAGAGAGAGAGAGGGGAGAGAGACAGAGAAACAGAGCCAGAGAAAGGGAGAGAGACAGAAAAACAGAGAGAGAGAGAGAAAGAGGGACTGAGAGATGCAGAGACAGGGTAATGCAGATCCACGGAGCAAAAGACGTAGAGACAAAGAGATATAATTTACGACCAGTGACAGGTTTTGGTTGGTACTTCTCAGAGAGAGAGAGACGGGAGAGAGACAGAGAAACAGAGCCAGAGAAAGGGAGAGAGACAGAGAAACAGAGCCAGAGAAAGGGAGAGAGACAGAAAAACAGAGAGAGAGAGAAAGAGGGACTGAGAGATGCAGAGACAGGGTAATGCAGATCCAGGGAGAAAAAGACGGAGAGACAAAGAGAGATAATTTACGACCAGTGACAGGTTTGTGGTTGGTACTTCTCAGAGAGAGAGGGGAGAGAGACAGAGAGAGACAGAGAAACAGAGCCAGATAGAGGGAAAGAGACAGAGAAACAGAGCCAGAGAGAGGGAGAGAGACAGAGAAACAGAGCCAGAGAGAGGGAGAGAGACAGAGAAACAGAGAGAGAGAGAGAGAAAGTGGGACTGAGAGATGCAGAGACAGGGTAATGCAGATCCACGGAGCAAAAGACGTAGAGACAAAGAGAGATAATTTACGACCAGTGACAGGTTTTGGTTGGTACTTCTCAGAGAGAGAGAGGGAGAGAGACAGAGAAACAGAGCCAGAGAAAGGGAGAGAGACAGAAAAACAGAGAGAGAGAGAAAGAGGGACTGAGAGATGCAGAGACAGGGTAATGCAGATCCACGGAGCAAAAGACGTAGAGACAAAGAGAGATAATTTACGACCAGTGACAGGTTTTGGTTGGTACTTCTCAGAGAGAGAGAGAGGGGAGAGAGACAGAGAAACAGAGCCAGAGAGAGGGAGAGAGACAGAGAAACAGAGAGAGAGAGAGAGAGAGAGAGAGAGAGAGAAAGAGGGACTGAGAGATGCAGAGACAGGGTAATGCAGATCCAGGGAGAAAAAGACGGAGAGACAAAGAGAGATAATTTACGACCAGTGACAGGTTTGTGGTTGGTACTTCTCAGAGAGAGAGGGGAGAGAGACAGAGAGAGAGACAGAGAAACAGAGCCAGATAGAGGGAAAGAGACAGAGAAACAGAGCCAGAGAGAGGGAGAGAGACAGAGAAACAGAGCCAGAGAGAGGGAGAGAGAAGGAGAAACAGAGAGAGAGAGAGAGAAAGTGGGACTGAGAGATGCAGAGACAGGGTAATGCAGATCCACGGAGCAAAAGACGTAGAGACAAAGAGAGATAATTTACGACCAGTGACAGGTTTTGGTTGGTACTTCTCAGAGAGAGAGAGGGAGAGAGACAGAGAAACAGAGCCAGAGAAAGGGAGAGAGACAGAAAAACAGAGAGAGAGAGAGAGAAAGAGGGACTGAGAGATGCAGAGACAGGGTAATGCAGATCCACGGAGCAAAAGACGTAGAGACAAAGAGATATAATTTACGACCAGTGACAGGTTTTGGTTGGTACTTCTCAGAGAGAGAGAGACGGGAGAGAGACAGAGAAACAGAGCCAGAGAAAGGGAGAGAGACAGAGAAACAGAGCCAGAGAAAGGGAGAGAGACAGAAAAACAGAGAGAGAGAGAAAGAGGGACTGAGAGATGCAGAGACAGGGTAATGCAGATCCAGGGAGAAAAAGACGGAGAGACAAAGAGAGATAATTTACGACCAGTGACAGGTTTGTGGTTGGTACTTCTCAGAGAGAGAGGGGAGAGAGACAGAGAGAGACAGAGAAACAGAGCCAGATAGAGGGAAAGAGACAGAGAAACAGAGCCAGAGAGAGGGAGAGAGACAGAGAAACAGAGCCAGAGAGAGGGAGAGAGACAGAGAAACAGAGAGAGAGAGAGAGAAAGTGGGACTGAGAGATGCAGAGACAGGGTAATGCAGATCCACGGAGCAAAAGACGTAGAGACAAAGAGAGATAATTTACGACCAGTGACAGGTTTTGGTTGGTACTTCTCAGAGAGAGAGAGATGAGAGAGACAGAGAAACAGAGCCAGAGAAAGGAAGAGAGACAGAAAAACAGAGAGAGAGAGAAAGAGGGACTGAGAGATGCAGAGACAGGGTAATGCAGATCCACGGAGCAAAAGACGTAGAGACAAAGAGAGATAATTTACGACCTGTGACAGGTTTTGGTTGGTACTTCTCAGAGAGAGAGAGGGGAGAGAGACAGAGAAACAGAGCCAGAGAAAGGGAGAGAGACAGAAAAACAGAGAGAGAGAGAAAGAGGGACTGAGAGATGCAGAGACAGGGTAATGCAGATCCACGGAGCAAAAGACGTAGAGACAAAGAGAGATAATTTACGACCAGTGACAGGTTTTGGTTGGTACTTCTCAGAGAGAGAGAGGGGAGAGAGACAGAGAAACAGAGCCAGAGAAAGGGAGAGAGACAGAAAAACAGAGAGAGAGAGAAAGAGGGACTGAGAGATGTAGAGACAGGGTAATGCAGATCCAGGGAGAAAAAGACGGAGAGACAAAGAGAGATAATTTACGACCAGTGACAGGTTTTGGTTGGTACTTCTCAGAGAGAGAGAGAGAGGGAGAGAGACAGAGAAACAGAGCCAGAGAGAGGGAGAGAGACAGAGAAACAGAGAGAGAGAGAGAGAGAGAGAGAGAGAGAGAGAGAGAAAGAGGGACTGAGAGATGCAGAGACAGGGTAATGCAGATCCAGGGAGAAAAAGACGGAGAGACAAAGAGAGATAATTTACGACCAGTGACAGGTTTGTGGTTGGTACTTCTCAGAGAGAGAGGGGAGAGAGACAGAGAGAGACAGAGAAACAGAGCCAGATAGAGGGAAAGAGACAGAGAAACAGAGCCAGAGAGAGGGAGAGAGACAGAGAAACAGAGCCAGAGAGAGGGAGAGAGACAGAGAAACAGAGAGAGAGAGAGAGAAAGTGGGACTGAGAGATGCAGAGACAGGGTAATGCAGATCCACGGAGCAAAAGACGTAGAGACAAAGAGAGATAATTTACGACCAGTGACAGGTTTTGGTTGGTACTTCTCAGAGAGAGAGAGGGGAGAGAGACAGAGAAACAGAGCCAGAGAAAGGGAGAGAGACAGAAAAACAGAGAGAGAGAGACAGAAAAACAGAGAGAGAGAGAAAGAGGGACTGAGAGATGCAGAGACAGGGTAATGCAGATCCACGGAGCAAAAGACGTAGAGACAAAGAGAGATAATTTACGACCAGTGACAGGTTTTGGTTGGTACTTCTCAGAGAGAGAGAGGGGAGAGAGACAGAGAAACAGAGCCAGAGAAAGGGAGAGAGACAGAAAAACAGAGAGAGAGAGAGAAAGAGGGACTGAGAGATGCAGAGACAGGGTAATGCAGATCCACGGAGCAAAAGACGTAGAGACAAAGAGAGATAATTTACGACCAGTGACAGGTTTTGGTTGGTACTTCTCAGAGAGAGAGAGAGGGGAGAGAGACAGAGAAACAGAGCCAGAGAAAGGGAGAGAGACAGAAAAACAGAGAGAGAGAGAGAAAGAGGGACTGAGAGATGCAGAGACAGGGTAATGCAGATCCACGGAGCAAAAGACGTAGAGACAAAGAGAGATAATTTACGACCAGTGACAGGTTTTGGTTGGTACTTCTCAGAGAGAGAGAGGGGAGAGAGACAGAGAAACAGAGCCAGAGAAAGGGAGAGAGACAGAAAAACAGAGAGAGAGAGAAAGAGGGACTGAGAGATGCAGAGACAGGGTAATGCAGATCCAGGGAGAAAAAGACGGAGAGACAAAGAGAGATAATTTACGACCAGTGACAGGTTTTGGTTGGTACTTCTCAGAGAGAGAGAGAGGGGAGAGAGACAGAGAAACAGCGCCAGAGAGAGGGAGAGAGACAGAGAAACAGAGAGAGAGAGAGAGAGAGAAAGAGGGACTGAGAGATGCAGAGACAGGGTAATGCAGATCCAGGGAGAAAAAGACGGAGAGACAAAGAGAGATAATTTACGACCAGTGACAGGTTTGTGGTTGGTACTTCTCAGAGAGAGAGGGGAGAGAGACAGAGAGAGACAGAGAAACAGAGCCAGATAGAGGGAAAGAGACAGAGAAACAGAGCCAGAGAGAGGGAGAGAGACAGAGAAACAGAGAGAGAGAGAGAAAGTGGGACTGAGAGATGCAGAGACAGGGTAATGCAGATCCACGGAGCAAAAAGACGTAGAGACAAAGAGAGATAATTTACGACCAGTGACAGGTTTTGGTTGGTACTTCTCAGAGAGAGAGAGGGGAGAGAGACAGAGAAACAGAGCCAGAGAAAGGGAGAGAGACAGAAAAACAGAGAGAGAGAGAAAGAGGGACTGAGAGATGCAGAGACAGGGTAATGCAGATCCACGGAGCAAAAGACGTAGAGACAAAGAGAGATAATTTACGACCAGTGACAGGTTTTGGTTGGTACTTCTCAGAGAGAGAGAGGGGAGAGAGACAGAGAAACAGAGCCAGAGAGAAAGGGAGAGAGACAGAAAAACAGAGAGAGAGAGAGAAAGAGGGACTGAGAGATGCAGAGACAGGGTAATGCAGATCCACGGAGCAAAAGACGTAGAGACAAAGAGAGATAATTTACGACCAGTGACAGGTTTTGGTTGGTACTTCTCAGAGAGAGAGATAGGAGAGAGACAGAGAAACAGAGCCAGAGAAAAGGGAGAGAGACAGAAAAACAGAGAGAGAGAGAAAGAGGGACTGAGAGATGCAGAGACAGGGTAATGCAGATCCAGGGAGAAAAAGACGGAGAGACAAAGAGAGATAATTTACGACCAGTGACAGGTTTTGGTTGGTACTTCTCAGAGAGAGAGAGAGAGGGGAGAGAGACAGAGAAACAGAGCCAGAGAGAGGGAGAGAGACAGAGAAACAGAGAGAGAGAGAGAGAGAGAGAGAGAGAAAGAGGGACTGAGAGATGCAGAGACAGGGTAATGCAGATCCAGGGAGAAAAAGACGGAGAGACAAAGAGAGATAATTTACGACCAGTGACAGGTTTGTGGTTGGTACTTCTCAGAGAGAGAGGGGAGAGAGACAGAGAGAGACAGAGAAACAGAGCCAGATAGAGGGAAAGAGACAGAGAAACAGAGCCAGAGAGAGGGAGAGAGACAGAGAAACAGAGCCAGAGAGAGGGAGAGAGACAGAGAAACAGAGAGAGAGAGAGAGAAAGTGGGACTGAGAGATGCAGAGACAGGGTAATGCAGATCCACGGAGCAAAAGACGTAGAGACAAAGAGAGATAATTTACGACCAGTGACAGGTTTTGGTTGGTACTTCTCAGAGAGAGAGAGAGGGAGAGAGACAGAGAAACAGAGCCAGAGAAAGGGAGAGAGACAGAAAAACAGAGAGAGAGAGAAAGAGGGACTGAGAGATGCAGAGACAGGGTAATGCAGATCCACGGAGCAAAAGACGTAGAGACAAAGAGAGATAATTTACGACCAGTGACAGGTTTTGGTTGGTACTTCTCAGAGAGAGAGAGGGAGAGAGAGAGGGGAGAGAGACAGAGAAACAGAGCCAGAGAAAGGGAGAGAGACAGAAAAACAGAGAGAGAGAGAGAGAGAAAGAGGGACTGAGAGATGCAGAGACAGGGTAATGCAGATCCACGGAGCAAAAGACGTAGAGACAAAGAGAGATAATTTACGACCAGTGACAGGTTTTGGTTGGTACTTCTCAGAGAGAGAGAGAGGGAGAGAGACAGAGAAACAGAGCCAGAGAAAGGGAGAGAGACAGAAAAACAGAGAGAGAGAGAAAGAGGGACTGAGAGATGCAGAGACAGGGTAATGCAGATCCAGGGAGAAAAAGACGGAGAGACAAAGAGAGATAATTTACGACCAGTGACAGGTTTTGGTTGGTACTTCTCAGAGAGAGAGAGGGGAGAGAGACAGAGAAACAGAGCCAGAGAGAGGGAGAGAGACAGAGAAACAGAGAGAGAGAGAGAGAGAGAGAGAGAAAGAGGGACTGAGAGATGCAGAGACAGGGTAATGCAGATCCAGGGAGAAAAAGACGGAGAGACAAAGAGAGATAATTTACGACCAGTGACAGGTTTGTGGTTGGTACTTCTCAGAGAGAGAGGGGAGAGAGACAGAGAGAGACAGAGAAACAGAGCCAGATAGAGGGAAACAGACAGAGAAACAGAGCCAGAGAGAGGGAGAGAGACAGAGAAACAGAGCCAGAGAGAGGGAGAGAGACAGAGAAACAGAGAGAGAGAGAGAGAAAGTGGGACTGAGAGATGCAGAGACAGGGTAATGCAGATCCACGGAGCAAAAGACGTAGAGACAAAGAGAGATAATTTACGACCAGTGACAGGTTTTGGTTGGTACTTCTCAGAGAGAGAGAGGGAGAGAGACAGAGAAACAGAGCCAGAGAAAGGGAGAGAGACAGAAAAACAGAGAGAGAGAGAAAGAGGGACTGAGAGATGCAGAGACAGGGTAATGCAGATCCAGGGAGAAAAAGACGGAGAGACAAAGAGAGATAATTTACGACCAGTGACAGGTTTTGGTTGGTACTTCTCAGAGAGAGAGAGAGGGGAGAGAGACAGAGAAACAGAGCCAGAGAAAGGGAGAGAGACAGAAAAACAGAGAGAGAGAGAAAGAGGGACTGAGAGATGCAGAGACAGGGTAATGCAGATCCAGGGAGAAAAAGACGGAGAGACAAAGAGAGATAATTTACGACGAGTGACAGGTTTTGGTTGGTACTTCTCAGAGAGAGAGAGGGGAGAGAGACAGAGAAACAGAGCCAGAGAAAGGGAGAGAGACAGAAAAACAGAGAAAGAGGGACTGAGAGATGCAGAGACAGGGTAATGCAGATCCAGGGAGAAAAAGACGGAGAGACAAAGAGAGATAATTTACGACCAGTGACAGGTTTTGGTTGGTACTTCTCAGAGAGAGAGAGAGGGGAGAGAGACAGAGAAACAGAGCCAGAGAAAGGGAGAGAGACAGAAAAACAGAGAGAGAGAGAAAGAGGGACTGAGAGATGCAGAGACAGGGTAATGCAGATCCAGGGAGAAAAAGACGGAGAGACAAAGAGAGATAATTTACGACCAGTGACAGGTTTTGGTTGGTACTTCTCAGAGAGAGAGAGAGAGGGAGAGAGACAGAGAAACAGAGCCAGAGAAAGGGAGAGAGACAGAAAAACAGAGAGAGAGAGAAAGTGGGACTGAGAGATGCAGAGACAGGGTAATGCAGATCCAGGGAGCAAAAGACGGAGAGACAAAGAGAGATAATTTACGACCAGTGACAGGTTTTGGTTGGTACTTCTCAGAGAGAGAGAGAGGGGAGAGAGACAGAGAAACAGAGCCAGAGAAAGGGAGAGAGACAGAAAAACAGAGAGAGAGAGAAAGAGGGACTGAGAGATGCAGAGACAGGGTAATGCAGATCCAGGGAGAAAAAGACGGAGAGACAAAGAGAGATAATTTACGACCAGTGACAGGTTTGTGGTTGGTACTTCTCAAATGAAAAGCGGAAATGAATCGTTTTGCCACAATTTTCGTAAGTCCAGGCCTACATGAGAACATTTAGGTTTGGGAAGCGCAGAAAAGTGTGGGCAGATCCATATACATCAGCCGGTTAAATGGGTAATATTCATATGACGGAATACAATAGCGGCTAAACGTCCTGCACCAGCAGATCAACAGTCAATTCTTGATGTTTGAAGTCACCTTATACAGCGTAATGATTAAGTCAGGAATACATAAGGGAAATTTTATGCTGAATTCAAATATTTTTACAGAATGTTATTACCAATAATAGAAGTGAAGTTAGACGCAAAAATGCGCAAGTGAGGAAACACAAATCCAGTTCTGAAAAAGCGTTCGCGCCCTTCAAATCCACTATAGCTTTCTCCGACGTCCGCTAGTGAGATACAAAAGGAAGTAGAATAGTCTGCCGACTTAGAACGCAGCTGCCTGTAGTCAATTGACGGGAGTTTATGCAGAATTCCTGGTGATATTTGAATTTCGGAATGTCAAAGATCCGAAAATTGGTCCTACCTCTCCAATCCAGGGCAGAAAATTATTACTTTGCGTGAACTTGGATTCAGTAGTCGTAAAATTGGCGTTAAGTGTGGTTGTGATCATTCCACTGTCTTGCGCACCATTTAAAAGAGTTGCAGAAACTGGATGTGTGGGAAACAGAAAAGGAACACGTCGACCAAAGATGTGTACTAAAGGTGATGATGGTATGTTGCTTCGTCGTTCCTTAAAATCAAGGTTTAAAACAGCCACTGATTTAAGAAATGAGTGGGAGAATGAAGCAGTCATTATTGCATATGCACGTACAGTTCGTCTTAGGCTACAAGAAAATGGACTCACTGCACGAAAAGCTGCACGAAAACCTTTTCTGACTGAACAACAACGGCTCAAAAGGATCGCTTGGGCCAATACACACAAGAATTCGACTCAAATGAATGGAAAAATGTTATTTTCAGTGATGAAACAACTGTTACTATTTCCACTAATAATGGAAATAATTATGTACGTCGTCGGGCTGGTGAAAGATACACTATCTACCAACAAGTAATTGGACACCCGTGCAATCGACGATATCTACGGTCTTGATACACGCCACGGCCGCCGCCATTAAATATCGTGTGGGAAACAACAACGCAACCAGTCGAATGCAAGATGCCACGCAGTTCGGATCTCTCTGATTTCGATAAAGGTGTAATCGTCGGGTAACATAGAAATGGCCGATCCATACGTGACATATCCAGCGAGTTGAAGTACCCAAAATCGACAGTGGCCTACGTGATTGGCAAGTGGAAGATGAGAGGTGACTATCGGAATGTGCCCCGACCCGGCAGATCCACAAAACTGGGAGTTAGAGACCGACGGGTTCTGGCCAGAGAAATTCGGAAGAACCGCACCAAATCGATGGGCCACATCAGCGAGGAGTTTCAACAGGCATCCGGGAGTGTTCTTTCGATGAATACCATCCGTAAGGAAGCCCATCAGTTCGGTTATCATGGATTGTGCCAACTGTTAAGTTCGGCGGCGGTGGAATTATGCTATGGGGGTGTTTCTCCTGGTATGGCACGGGACCCTTGGTCGCAATTCCTTTTAGACTCAATGCCGAGACCTACTGCACCATTTTGGATGACCATGCGCTTCCTACGTTGTGGCAGTTTTATGGGGTGGACCCATGTTACGTTCAGGATGACAATGCGACCTGTCATATTGCGAGGTCCACCATGGCTTGGTATGGTGACAATGGGGTTAATCGAATGGACTGGCATGCGCAGAGCCCGGACCTTAACACTCTCGAGCACCTCTGGGACGAGTTGGAGCGTGGACTTAAGGGGTGCCCCCGCCGTCCGAAATCGGTGAAGGAACTGACCTGTCTTCTCCAAGCCGAGTGGAAGAAAATACCGTTAGCCGTCGTACAACGCCTGGTTGAGAGTATGCTTCGGAGGGTCGCAGCTGTAGTTGCCTCTCGTGGAAGCTCCACCAACTATTGAAGGTGAATAAACTTCGTTTTCCTTTGCTATCACAGGTGTCCAATTACTTATTGGTAGATAGTGTATAAGGCATGCTGCACATAGCCAAGAATCAAGCAACCACATTCGGTGATGTTATGTTCCTGTATTTCAGTGAGTGGTGTTGGCCGTCTGCACATTGTTGTTGGCACATTGAATGGATCGAAATATGTGGATATTTTGGAGTCCAACCTGCTACCATCTGCACAAGTTATGGGTTTGCGTAATTTTATCTTTCAGGACGATAACGTGCCCTGTCATAGGTCAAAGTAGGTTGAGGAGTGGTTTAATCGAAAAGTTATGAGAAAACGTGTGACCGGCACAGTCGCCGGATCTTAATCCCATTTAGAATCTGTGGGTAAGGTTGAATCAAAAGATCCATTAACAAGGACACACATCTTGAGTCTGTAAGGGCCGTATGGCACCGTGCTTATCATCAATGGACAACTAGAGAAGCTCATTAGTTCCATGCCAAGAAGGTGAACTTTGTTACTAAGAAACCGTGGTTATCCAATTAAATATTAAAGCGTATTTTGCTTGTTGGTAAGTTATTTCAAGGGTCCTGCATGTTTCAATAATGTACTGTTCAGTAATTTTACATTAAATGCGTTTTACTCTAATTTCACAAATTCCACTATCTTTTACTTTTTATGACTAGACGCTGTACCTTTGCTTGTAACTTCACTTCTATTACTGCTAATAACATTCTGTAAACATATTTGAATTTAGCATAACATTTTCTTTAAAATGATGTATATGTATTCCTGACTTTACCATTACGCTGCATAAGTTGAATTCAAACAAAACAAATTTACTTTCTCTCTACTGGTGCAGGACTTTTGGCCAGGACTGTAGTTTAATAGATTTTAGCCTGTCATCGTATATTTTGAATAAAGGTTAATAATAATATTATAAAAATAAAATTGAAACCAACCTCTTCTGAAACATATGAAACACTTCCTCCTCTTTGACCTCCTCTGGGACTGGAAGTTCGACTTAACTGCTGGTAACAAGGACTGCAGGCAAATGCGAATAACACAAAGACGAATAAAAACATCTGCAAAAGAGAAGGGAAATGTTACACAGAATAATTTTTGTAGACACTTTTATTCATTATATTCACACGAATAATACAATGGTGTGCAAAAATTAAGGGCGAAGAGGAGAAGTTAGCATAACAGCGGAACGAGCGGGCAGAACAGACCGAAAGACCACTCAGGAGATAGACTAGGGTGCAGTACGGTAGGGCATGCGCATATATGCAGCATGGCGTAGGGGGGAGTGTCGGAAGGGAATAAAGCACACGGTCGGTATACGCTTAGCAATTCGGTGAAAGCTATTGCACGGTGTACATCGGTTTGAACGACGTCGAGTTGCTGCCACCGTGTGATATGGCCAACAGGCAATCCAGTAGACGACATCTGGATGACTTTACCCGAGGTCGCGTCATTGGGAAATTGGAAGAAGGTCGAAGTGTGACTTGTGTGGCCGAGGAGTTCGGGATCGCTCATAGTATCGTTTCACGAGTTTGGAGAGCATTTCAAACGACAGGAACAGCTGTCCGAGAGTTTAGCAGTGGTCGTCCACGAGCAACCACGGCTGCGGACGACCGGTATATTGTCCTACAGGCGAGAAGAGACAGATGGCAGACGGCGGGAGAAATCACAGGGCACATGCAACAGACAACTGGACGTCAGTTATCGCGTTTTACCGTGGCCAGGAGGCTGCACAAAAGTGGTCTATTTGCACGACGACCACTACGGTGTGTGCCATTAACGCCTGCTCATCAGAGAAGGTGGTTTCTGTGGTGCCAGGAACGCAAGAACTGGACACATCAGCAATGGGGTCGAGTTCTTTTTACGGATGAGAGCTGATGTAGTCTGACGAGCGATTCTGGACGTATACACATCTGGAGAGAGCAGGAAACACGCAATCACACCTCCAACATCATCGAAAGGGACCGGTTTGGAGGTGGCGGATTTCTCGTTTGGGACGTTATCATGCTTGGTAGCCGTACTGGCCTCTACATTTTCCAATTAGGTTCAGTCACAGGGGTCCGCTATTGTACCGAGGTTCTCCTGCCTCTCGTGCGTCTGTTTAGAGGTGCTGTGGGTCCTGAGTTCCTCTTCATAGACGACAACGCTACACCTCATCATACAGTGGCTGTCGCACAGCTATTGGAGAGTGAAGATATTCAACGCATGGATTGGCCCGGGACCTAAATCCAATCGAACACACTGCCAAGTGTCTCCCTTCTCGGGAGACGCTTGGCAGTACGTCACCAGCCGCCAGCAACGATTCCGCAGCTGCATTTGGTGCGACAAGAGGAATGGGCCGCGATGCCTCAACAGCTCCTTGACAACCTCGTTCTCAGCATGGACAGACGTTGTAAATCCTGCAACGCAGTCAGGGGTGATCATATCCCCTACTAAAGACTGGATTTTTCTTGGCAGCCGCCTGTCACATGGACGTTTCTGTCTTCTGTCCAGTTGTGCTCGAAGCTACCTTTTCAATAAGTGCCTTTGTATCCTTTGGATTCCTTGTTTGGACGGTTTTGCTCACTTGTTCCATATTCTTACATCTTGGGGATCTTATGGTATGATTTGAGTCGATGTGGAGCACTTCTGCACGACGTTACATTCGAAAAACCGTCTCGTCCTTAATTTTTTTGCACGCCAGTGTATTTATTATGTACGACCAACCTGCAGCATAAGAGATAGGTTCTTTATAAATACACTCTTTGACAACAAATAAAAAAAAAAAAAAAAAACGACGAAGCACCAAGAAGAAAATATCCAATTGAGACAAAATGTGGTACCTTTAAATATACGCGTACAGAAAACGAAATCTTTATAATTTCAGAACAATTGGAGGATTTATGTAATAGCAGGAGCTACAGAAAATGATGAAGTCAATATGGAGTTGGTTCTGGCCTGGACACAAGCTTTTACCCGACGTGGCATTGATTCGTAAAGGGGCCGTCCATAAAGTACATCCGCGTTTTTCTACTATTTTTAGACTCCCCTCCCTCCCCCATGTCACATTTTGTCTGATTGTTGACACCTCCCGCCTAAAAAATACGTCCTAATTCCGCACTTTATTTTTGACGACTGCTTCTAGAAGTCCCTTGAGAAACAGAAAGAAAACAAGAAAGATGTCACCGAGTTTTCGGGTGTAATAAGCACGTCTTTTGAATCCGTTCTCACGCAAATTAAATTTATCAAAGCTATTCAAAGTCAATGGAACCGGTATGGAAAACAAAAGTATCTGACGGAAGAAAGAAGATTTTCAATCGGGTTTTTAATCCCTCAGATATTGCTGTAAACGGAATCGTGAGCTTACGCCCTCTGGTTGCAGACTTGTGCGTTAAGAAAAACACACCGGAAACTCTCTCCAACACAGAAAGAATTTTTCAAATCGGACTCTTAGAAACAGAGATACTGACAAAAATAAGATATGACTTTACGTCCCCTGGTGGGAAAACCATGCATTATTTTAGTAAGAAAGTATTCTCAAAAGGTTTTTCCATGTGGGCGGTATCGGTCCAAGAAAAAAAATATTAGTCGAGTTTTCAGGAGCTCAGATTTTGCTACAAATACATCAGAAGCAGAAATTAGCACTTATGACCCCAGGTGGCCAAACCATTCTTTACCAATTATGAGAAATTATGTGAAAAGTATTTCCCATCAGGTCTTGTATGCGATACAGGAAGAATTTTTCAAATCGGAATTTTAGAAGAACAAATAACGCAGAAAACGCAATTTACCTTTGTGCCCCCTAGCGGAAAGTCTATGATTTACTTGAAAATTTTGAATTTATAGGAAAAACATTTCGCATCGGAAACACTATCCAACAAAGAAGGAATTTTTCAAATCGGACTCCTAGAAGTACAGATATTGACAAAAATAAGATATACATCTAAGGCCCCTGGCGTAGAAACCATGCATTATTTCAAGAAGAAAATGTTCCTGAAAGGTTTGTCGACATGAGTAGTATCGATCAACAAAAGATTTGTTTTTCAATCGAGATTTTAGAAGCTCATATATTGCTGCAAATACATCAGAAGCGGAAATGAAGACTTACGCCACCTGGTGGCCAAACCATTTTTTACAAAAATTAAAAATTATGTAGAAACGATTTCCCATCAAGAGCTGCATCCGGTACAGAAAGAATTTTTCTAATCGGAGATTTAGAAGCAGAGATATAGGGAGAAATGCGATTTACCTCTACGTCCCCCTAGCGAAAAGTCTATGAACTACTTGAAATTTTTGAAATTATATGAAAAACATGTCACACTAAAAACACTATCCGACAAAGAAGGAAGTTTTTAAATCGGACTCCTAGAAGTAGAGATATTGACAAAAATAAGATATGCATCTACGCCCCCTGGCGGAGAAACTGTGTAATATTTGAAGAAGAAAATTTCCTGTAAAGGTTTATCGATGTGAGTGGCATCAGTCCACGAAAGAATTTTTTCAATCGATATTTTAGAAGCTCAGATTTTATGGCAAATACATCAGAAGCAAAAATTAACGCTTACGCCTCCTGGTGGCCAAAGTATTTTTAAGCAAAAATTTGAAATTACGTGCAAAAGAGTTTCCATCAGGAGATGTATCCGCTGAAGAAAACATTTTTCAAATCGGAGTTTTAGAAGAAGAGTTATCAGGAAAAACGTAATTTACTTTTACGCCCCCTAGCGGGAAATCAATGCCTGATTTGAAAAAGTAACTATATCTGAAATACTCTTCTACATAAATAGAATCGAAAGATAAAAGAATTTTTACAATCGGATGTTTAGAAGCAAATATGTGGAATAAAACGTATTTTTGAATTCGACACCATCTGCATTTACGCCCTCTAGCGGCGAAATTGTGCATCGTAAAAAAAAACGAAATAAAGGATCATCATTCGTATATTTCAAGCTTCCTAATGCAAAAAAAATTTTTCAAATCGGATCTAATAGTTGCAGAGATATCGTGGGTACAGACGGACGGACGGACAAATCGGTAACATAAGCACGATGTTTTATTACAAAAGACGTGCTAGCAAGTAATTATTTAAAAGAATCTTCCATATATTTACAATTTTTCTTCAGAAAATGTTTATTATTTAGGCATTAAATTATTTCCAAATGCAACCCGAACTTTATCATTCTGAAATAAAGATCTACGAAAGAACTCAGGGATTCATGTTTGCAACACTTCCGATCATACCATCTACAAAACACGATAGATTTGGTAGTACAAATACGAGAACTTAATATTCTGATTTAGCTAAGCATCACCAGAAATATGAAATATTTTATACCTTTTTTTAACTATTAAAA
Source organism: Macrothele yani (assembly GCA_039090855.1). Classification (NCBI taxonomy): domain Eukaryota; kingdom Metazoa; phylum Arthropoda; class Arachnida; order Araneae; family Macrothelidae; genus Macrothele; species Macrothele yani. Next base: position 97,477,874 of record CM077031.1, read on the forward strand.
GAAAAAGCAAGAAAGACGACACCGAATTTTCGGGTGTAATAAGCACGTCTTTTGAATCCGTTCTCACGCAAATTAAATTTATCAAAGCTATTCAAAGTCAATGGAACCGGTATGGAAAACAATAGTATCTGACGGAAGAAAGAAGTTTTTCAATCGGGTTTTTAATCCCTCAGATATTGATGTAAACTGAATCGTGAGATTACGCCCTCTGGTTGAAGACTTGTGCGTTCAGAAAAATATGAATTTATATGAGAAACATTTCGCACCGGAAACGCTCTCCAACACAGAACATTTTTTTCAAATCGGACTCTTAGAAACAGAGATATCGACAAAAATAATATGTGACTTTACGTCCCCTGGTGGGAAAACCATGCATTCTTTTAGGAAGAAAGTATTCTCAAAAGGTTTTTATATATGAGCACTATCGGTCCAAGAAAAAAAAAATTAGTCGAGCTTTCAGGAGCCCAGATTTTGCTACAAATACATCAGAAGCAGGAATTAACACTTATGCCCCCTGGTGGCCAAACCATTCTTTACTAAACATTAGAAATTATGTGAAAAATATTTTCCATCAGGTCTTGTATGCGATACCGGAAGAAATTTTTAAATTGGAGTTCGAGGAGCAGAGATAACGCAGAAAACGCAATTTACCTTTGTGCCCCTAGCAGAAACTCTATGATTTAAATTGAAAATTTTGAATTTATAGAAAAAAACATTTTGCATCGGAAACACTATCCAACAAAGAAGGAATTTTTCAAATCGGACTGTTAGAAGTAAAGATATTGACAAAAATAAGATATACATCTACTCCCCTGGCATAGAAACCATGTATTATTTCAAGAGGACAATTTTTCTAAAAGGTTTGTCGACATGAGTAGTATTGGTCAACAAACGACTTTTTTTCAATCTAGATTTTAGAAGCTCATATTTTGCTGCAAGTACCTCAGAAGCGGAAATGAAGACTTACGCCATCTGGTGGCCAAACCATTTTTTACAAAACTTAAATATTATGTGCAAAGGATTTCACATCAGGAACTGTATTCGGTGCAGAAATATTTTTTCAAATCGGAGTTTTAGGAGAAGAGTTATCAGGAAAAATGTAATTTATTTTTACGCCCCCTAGCGGAAAATCTATGCGTAATTTGAAAAGTAACTATATCTAAAATACTCTTCGAAATAAATGAAATCGAAAGATAAAATAATTTTTTCAGTCGGATGTTTAGAAGCAAATATGTGGAATAAAACGTATTTTTGAAGTCAACATCATCTGCATTTACGCCCTCCAGCGGCGAAATTGGACATCGTAAAAACAAACGAAATATAGGTTCATCATTCGCATATTTCAAGCTTCACAATGCAAAATGAATTTTTCAATCGGACTAATAGTTGCAGAGATATCGTAGGTACAGACGGACGGACGGACAAACCGATAACATTAACATAAGCACGATCTTTTTTTACAAAAGACGTGCTAAAGAGAGAAGGCACAACGAAGAAATACCTTCCACTATATTTCTGCCGTTGGACGTCCGAATTACTAAACCTCCGCCCTCCCCTATGTCACATTTGGTCCGGTTCTGAAGCACATTATGGACAGCACCAAAGTTGGCGGATGGTGTTCGGAGGGATGTTTTGCCAAATAGCCTCCAGTTGGCGGGCTAATCCATGGACATTGTGGGAAGGTGCAAACTATCCTGTCAGGTAAGAGCGAACCTCACGGGATAGTTTGCAAGTGAGAGACAGCACACTAGATGGCGCCACCGTACAAGCGTACGACTTTGCAGATAGAAGGCAGAGAGAAATTGGGGGGGATTGGGAACTTCTTTCACAGGGGAATTCCTACCTGGGGCCTTCACTTGACGTGCTCGTCCGATATTCAGCGATTGTTAGAAATTCATACTAACAGGCTATGTTTGAACCAGCGGTCCCTCCATCAGTATTCTGAATCCCTAACAACCAAGCTATCACATCCCAAATGTGCTCAATACGAAAGAGATCTGGCGAGCCAAGGAAGTGTGTCGCAAGCACGAAGACACTAAACACAATTCGTCCCCAGTCGAAACAATTCCACGTTGATCTGCCCCGGCACCTTTGCAATTGCTCTCGATGGTACATACTGATCAATGGCATGCGGCGTAATGGGCGCCGTGAACGTAGATTCCGCTCCCGTAGTCTTCTACTAATGGTCCGGGTGGTCACTGTATAGTATTGGTCACACGTCTGATGATTGATAGCGACGATTCTGGTGCTGTAACAGCTGCTCTAATAACCGCTCTATCTTCCCGTGCTGTCGTTGCCCTAGGCCGTCCTCTGCCCTCTTGGAGTTGAAATCTGCCGTTCAGGACCCATTCCTGCACAGCATCGTTTCATTGCAGCATCGCTCCGATCCAAATGTCGATCGATTCTTCGGTTACTCCATCCCGCCTCATCTAAGTTCGATGGCACGTCCTCTTTCAAACTCCGTCATATGGTGAATATACACTGAAGAGCAATTAAGTTAGAGAAAGCTGGCGTTGTGCAAATGGTGCGCTGTGGGTGGCCCTGTAAACGGAAACGACATGGCGTATGCCGCGATACGACAATATAAGGAGTGATGCGCGACTGGAATCAGTAAGAGTCGGACGCAATATGGGTAAGACGAAGGATCTGAGCACATTTGATCGTGGGCAAATTGTCGGGGTCCGACGAATGGGTCACTCCGTCTGGGAAGTCATGCAGGCACTGGGATTTTCACGAGCCACTGTGTCACGGGTGCACCGTGAGTACATCGAATCCGGTAAAACCATCCCTGGAAGGGCCAACTGCCGTTGACAACAGCGTGAGGATGAGCGGGGTCATCGTCTGCTAGCTCGCATTGTAACAGCGGATAGAAGGGCCGCAGGGCAAGAAATCACTTGGCAATTTAACGCTGGTGCACAAAAACGTGTAAGCAGCCACACCATCCAGAACCATCTCCCCGCTATGGGGTACAGAAGCCATCGTCCCACGAGGGTACCGCTGCTGACCGGACATCACAGGGTGCAAAGATCAGCATGGGCGCAGGAACATCGCCAATGGACCCTACACATATGGGAAAATGTTGCCTGGACTGATGAGTCGAGATTTACGTTGGTACATGCTGATGGCAGGATACGAGTACGACGCAAACCACATGAAGCGATGGATCCTTCTTGCCAGCAGGGTACTCTTCAAGCTGATGGGGTTGGCATTCTCGTCTGGGGACTGTTTACGTGGACTGAAATGGGACCCCTGGTACGTGTGACATCGTTCTTCACAGGTCAACGTTACCGGGATATCCTGGACAACCATTTGCTCCCGTTTGTGCGTCTTCAACATCCCACTGGGGACCTCATCCTGCAACAAGACAATGCAGCTGCCGAATTGTATCCGAATGGTTGGATGAACACTCCACCGACGTGACCTCGCTTACTTGGCCAGCTTGGTAACCTGACCTCAGCACATCTGTGATGCCATCGAGAGACATGTTACCCCCTCCATCAAATCTTCGTGAACTGTGGGAGCTTGTTCAGGGTTCGTGGATCCGTATGGCTTCCCAACGCTTCCGGTGTCTTGTCGAGTCCATGCCGAGACGAATCGCCGCCGTCATCAGGGCGAAAGGTGGTCCTACACGTTACTAGACAGGTATCTCTAATATCTTCCGTGTATTTTAAATGCGTGGAGATAATGTAATAGACGATATCATCGCTCAGTCCACGTTAATTTATAAACAACGCATAGCAACTGAATAATTGCCCATCCGACATCAGTTCATCCCAAAAATTGTTCGTTTCCAACATAATTTCTGGTATGTTGGAAATGAACAAATTTTCAGTTGCTATGCATTGTTTATAAAGTAACATAAACTGAGCTGTGATATCGTCTATTACTTCGTCATATGGCCGTAGCGGCCGCGAATTCGCCATTGAGGCATAGTTACAGTTAAGGCAGGAACACGCAATCCGAATCCCCTGGATGGTTTGTTCCTACAAGCGAGATTCGCTTCTTTATAAACACCATCACGATGCGCAGTTCCGATGCGCTGTAGCTCCGGCTAATCATTGATTGGGTGCGAATTTTTGACTATTTGCATATTCCGTCGACATGTTTTTGCATGTGAAATTTCATTCCTATCGGAGAATTTCTTTTTCGGGGTTCGTTATTTCTTACGCTTTCCAACCGTAGGTTGCAGAAGCGTATATGCTCCAGCTTTGTCCGTCTGTCTGTTTGTCCGTGCGTCCGTCCGCACGATAACCAGCGTAAAAATAGTTCGATTTCGATTAAATTTTAGCATGTGGTAGGGGACGACCTGCGAAGGAAACCTATTGAAAATAGACGAAATGGGGTCAAAGCTCAGGACATACGAGGGAATCCATTCCATAGACCCTATGCGTCATAACTTCCGTAAAAATGCCTCCATTACGACAAAATTTCATCATGTTGTTCCGGAAATGTACTGAACCGGTTCTGCTGAATATCATTGAAATGGGGTCAAAGGTCAGGGCACAGGAGCGAGATTTATTCCACATCCATTATCCTCATAATTTGACTAAAAATGCTTCTATTGTGACACAATTTTAGTATGTTGTTCCGGAGGTACACTGAACCAATTCTGTTTAATATCATCGAAATGGGGTCAAGGGTCAGGGACACAGGAGCGAGATTTATTCCACTAATATTATCCTCATAACTTGACTAAAAATGCTTCCATTGCTACACAATTTTAGTATGTTGTTCCGGAGGTGCACTGAACCAATTCTGTTTAATATCATCGAAACGGGGTCAAGGGTCAGGGCACAGGAGCGAGATTTATTCCACTAATATTATCCTCATAACTTGACTAAAAATGCTTCCATTGCTACACAATTTTAGTATGTTGTTCCGGAGGTGCACTGAACCAATTCTGTTTAATATCATCGAAACGGGGTCAAGGGTCAGGGCACAGGAGCGAGATTTATTCCACTAATATTATCCTCATAACTTGACTAAAAATGCTTCCATTGCTACACAATTTTAGTATGTTGTTCCGGAGGTGCACTGAACCAATTCTGTTTAATATCATCGAAACGGGGTCAAGGGTCAGGGCACAGGAGCGAGATTTATTCCACTAATATTATCCTCATAACTTGACTAAAAATGCTTCCATTGCTACACAATTTTAGTATGTTGTTCCGGAGGTGCACTGAACCAATTCTGTTTAATATCATCGAAACGGGGTCAAGGGTCAGGGCACAGGAGCGAGATTTATTCCACTAATATTATCCTCATAACTTGACTAAAAATGCTTCCATTGCTACACAATTTTAGTATGTTGTTCCGGAGGTGCACTGAACCAATTCTGTTTAATATCATCGAAACGGGGTCAAGGGTCAGGGCACAGGAGCGAGATTTATTCCACTAATATTATCCTCATAACTTGACTAAAAATGCTTCCATTGCTACACAATTTTAGTATGTTGTTCCGGAGGTGCACTGAATCAATTCTGTTCAATATCTACGAAATGGGGTTAAAGGTCACGGCACAGGAGCGAGATTTATTCCACATCCATTATCCTCATAACTTGACTAAAAATGCTTCCATTGCTACACAATTTTAGTATGTTGTTTCGGAGGTACACTGAACCAATTCTGTTTAATATAATCAAAATGGGGTCAAAGGTTAGGGCACAGGAGCGATATTTGTTCCACAGTTATTATCCTCAAAACTTGAATAATAACTTGAGTAATAATTTCTGGTATGTTGGAAAGAGTATCATAATCAATGCATTGCATGATTTTACTAACTTGTTGTTTTTCTTTTGTTCTTTTGTCAAAGAGTGCACACCTGAATAAAATCGAACATCAGTTAAGTGTACGCCAACTATGCAGTTCCAAACAGTTAAAACGTAGAATAAATCATTTTTATTTAGTGACCTAATACACTGGTTAAAAAAATAGGGATACTGCAGTTTCGAAGGGAAATCGAGGTGATATGCGAATTTAGCGACTACTGGAGATCGGTTAACAGCGCGGGTACGTACGACATACGTATTAGGTGTACAAATTAGTTTTAAAGCGTTTCACGACAACGCAAAATCTAATTTGAGAGAAAAGAAGAATACCTTTAAGAATCGAAATATGCGCCGTCATTATCTATCACCTTCCGACATCGCTCGGTCAGCTGAAGGATTCCAGCCATGAAGAATACTTCGTCGTGTGACGCGATGAAGTCGTTAACCCATTTTTTGCCCTTCGTCACATGTCCGGAACCGTACAGCAGACAAACCGTGTTGCATCGATCGGAACAAATGATAGTGTGAAGGGGCTATGTCGGTACTATACGCCGGGTGCTCCAAAGTGTCCCAGCCAAGCGTCAATAACGTTTCCTTGACGGATTTCGCGACATGCGGCCTAGCGTTTCCATGCAGTAATTTCACGGGACGCAATCCTTTGCCTGTGAATGGACATTTCCGACAGATTTCCTAGTTCAATCGCAGCAATTGTTGCTTGTAGCGATTAGCAGTAACCGTTTAACCCTGTTCTAATAGTTTATAATAGAGCACACCCTTCGTATCCCTCCAGATGCACAGCAGAACTTTCTTGGAGTGAATATTGCGTTTCGGTGTCCAAATCGTTGCTTCATGGGGGTCTACCCAGTGTTCTTTTGCGTTTGGGATTGTCGTACCATATCCACGTTTCATCACCCGTAATGATTTCCCACGGGAAAGACTTTCTGTGTTGTTTATTCAACAGATTCAAACACTTCACGACACGCTCATCCTTGTTCCTCTGGCTCAGGTCATATGGCACCCATTTTCCTTCCTTCTGAATCTTTCCCATTGCGCGTAAACGATTTGAAATGGTTTGTTGAGTTACCTCCAGTTGTTCGGCTAGTTCTTTTTGCGTTTGAGAGGAATCTTCATCCAGCAATGCTTGTAGTTCCTCATGTGTAACCTTCCGCTACGTTCTAGATCGCTAACATCAAAATCACCTGGTTTTAACCGTCTAAACCGAAACTCACACGTGTTTTTTCAATACAATAAGACCCCCCAGAAAAGAACGGATCGATGCACATGCTTTTTAAACACTTTTTCCTTGATGGAATTCATAACGAATGCAGTGTCGAATAAATGCAGTTACGCTTGCCGTCTTTCCCCTATACCGATGTTCAAGTTCGTATGACTGTTGGGCAAAGTTCTGTGTCACATTTCATACTCTAAATCGGCTCTCATCCGTAAAGAGAACTCGACCCCATTGCTGATGTGTCCAGTTCTTGTGTTCCTGGCACCACAGAAACCGCCGTCCCCGATGAGCAGGCGCTAATGGCATACACCGTACTGGTCGTCGTGCAAATAGAACACCTTTGTGCAGCCTCCTGGTCACGGTAAAAAGCGGTAACGGACGTCCAGTTGTCTGTTGCATGTGCCTTGCGATTACACCCGCTGTCTGCCGTGTGTCTCTTCTCGCCTGTAGGACAATATACCGGTCGTCCGCCGCCGTGGTTGCTCGTAGACGATCACTGCTAAACTCTCGGACAGCTGTTCCTGTCATTTGAAAGGCTCTCCAAGCTCGTGAAACGATGCTGTGAGCGATCCCGAACTCCTCGGCCACACTAATTACACTACGACCTTCTTCCAACTTCCCAATGACGCGACCTCGGGAAAAGTCCTCCAGATGTCGTCTACTCGATTGCCTGTTGGCCATATCACACGGTGGCAGCAACTCGAAGTCGTTCAAACCGATGTTCACCGTGCAATAGTTTTCACCAAATTGCTGAGCGTACATCGCCCGTGTGCTTTATAACCGTCAGAAACTCCTCCCCCTACGTCATGCTGCATATATGCGCATGCCCTACAGTTCCGGACCCTAGCCTATCTCTTGAGTTGTCCATCGGTCCGTTCTGCCTGCTCCTTCCGCTGTTATGCTAATTTCTCCTCTTCGTCCTTAATTTTTGCACACCAGTGTACTTATGTTCCTGGACACGAATACCCAAGCTTCTCCGTCTCGAACCTATACAGGGTGCATAGGAAAGTCCCTTTAGCCTGAAATAACTTGCGAACGGAGAGAGGTACAGTTATGCAAGTGAGATAACGGTATAGTAAAGCGACTACGATCTATTGAACGCATCCAGTAGCAGCGCCCCTAGTGGCGAAATGCGGAAGTTAGCCATTGCAAATCGAAAACGAAAAGAGATAGAGCAAAATTTCCAATTACAAAGTTGTAGAGCATCAATTAATTAGTACAAAACGACATTTGTTTCACACGGATAAGATAAATTGTCGCCTGAATACCCTACAATGTCCGAAATCGATGCGCGATGATTGGAATCTACATATTCACATTTCGCAAATGTAGCCGTATGCAAATGCAGATTGTGACGATGTACCGTACCAACGATATAAAAACCAGTAGCAGGATGTACCTTGATCAGACGTTTAGGTCTACGTACGCTGTGTGAGAATGGCGATCTTGGATTTCTGGGGTTACGTAAAAAATCAGGTGTATGCGACAGAGCCTACAAGTCTTCTGGATCTACGACGTCATGTTAAAGATGCTTGCAATAGTATGACACCTTCCATGCTGAAGAAGGTGCATGCAGAGTTACTTTCACGAATACAAATGTGTATCGTGGACAAAGGCGAACTCTTCGAACATACTTGACATTAACTTTTTATCAATGTGCGCCCGTTTGCCTTTTTTGTTTTTGTTTTGTCTGACGTCATAAAACAGTATTGACATAAGTACGTATTTATTCAATAAATTGTGTGTTTTTGCTCATACCTATGCATGTTCCCTTCCAACGTTCACACAAAAGGTGGCGCATCGATTTCGGACATTTTAGGGTATTCAGGCGACAGTTTATCTTATTCGTGTGTAACAAATGTCATTTTGTACTAATTAATTAACGCTCTACAACCTTGTAATTGGAAACTTTGCTCGATCTCTTTTCGTTTTCGATTTGCAATGGCTAACTTCCGCATTTCGCCACTAGGGGCGCTGCTATCGGTTGCATTCGATCGGGCATAGTCCCTTTACTATACCGTTATCTCACTTGCATAACTGTACCTCTTTCAGTTCGCAAGTTATTCCAAGCTAAAATGACTTTCCTATGCACCCTGTACACTGAAGAGCAATTCAATTAGAGATACCTGTCTAGTAACCTGTAGCACCACCTTTCGTCCTGATGACGGCGGCGATTCGTCTCGGCATGGACTCGACAAGACATCGGAAGCCATACGGATCCACGACCCCTGAACAAGCTCCCACAGTTCACGAAGGTTTGATGGAGGGGGGTCAGAGCCTCGAACATCTCTCTCGATGGCATCCCAGATGTGCTAAATGGGATTGAGGTCAGGTGACCTAGCTGGCCAAGGTAGCGAGGTCACGTCGGTGGAGTGTTCATCCAACCAATCGGATACAATTCGGGAGCTGCATTGTCTTGTTGCAAAATGAGGTCCCCAGTGGGATGTTGAAGACGCATAAACGGGAGCAAATGGTCGTCCAGGACATCCCGGTAACGTTGACCTGTGAAGGACGATGTCACACACACCAGGGGTCCCATTTAAGTCCACGTAAACAGTCCCCAGACGAGAATGCAACCCCCACCAGCATGAAGAGTACCCTGCTGGCAAGAAGGATCCATCGCTTTATGTGGTTTGCGCCGTACTCGTATCCTGCCATCCGCATGTACCAACGTGATTCTCGACTCATCAGTCCCGGCAACATTTTCCCACATGTCTAGGGTCCAGTGGCGATGTTCCCGCGCCCATGCTAATCTTTGCACCCTGTAATGTGCGGTCAGCAGCAGTACCCTCGTGGGACGATGGCTTCTGTACCCCATAGCGAGGGGATGGTGTGGCTGCTTACACGTTTTTGTGCACCAGCGTGATATTGCCGAATGATTTCTTGCACTGTGGCCCGTCTATCCGCTGTTACAATGCGAGCTAGCCGACGATGACCCCGCTCATCCACACGCTGTTGTCCACGGCAGTTGGCCCTTGCAGGGATGGTTTTACCGGATTCGAAGTACTCACGGTGCACCCGTGACACAGTGGCTCGTGAAAATCCCAGTGCCTGCACGAACTCCGAGATGGAGTGACCCATTCGTCGGGCCCCGACAATTTGCCCACGATCAAATGCTCTTAGATCCTTCGTATACTGCGTCCGACTCTTACTGATTCCCGTCGCATCACTCCTTATATTGTCAGATCGCTGCATACGTCATGTTGTTTCCGTTTACAGGGCCGCCCACAGCGCCACATTTGCATAACGCCAGCTGTGTCTAATTCAATTGCTCTTCAGTTTAGTTACTAACGTGTTCTCCTGTTGAGGTGTCTAACAGTGCTATGTTGTACACTCCCCGTTTGCTCATAATATCGGTGGCTGCCTGATCTTTTCTAATAGATGATATGAGATTCTTTGATTGTGTACCGAATTGTATGTTATGCTTTGAGCACATGCGTGATAGGGCGTTAGTGATGTGTGGGTGCTCGTCCAGTACTCTCACAAACCTTTTGTTAGGCTTTGGGTCCTGTTCTAGACTTATGCTTCTTTCATTAATAATTCTGCAAAATAATCTGTTAACCAACTTCCTAAGATATCCGTATTTATCCGCCGATTTAAAGATAAACTTTATTTCAGACTCGCTTGAAGAATGCGTGAAGGCCCTTCTTGCAAGAAAGTTGACGGCTGAAAGTTTTTGTGCATGTATTGCTCTGTTATGATGGCAACACCTTAACTTTGTGACGCTTGAGAACTATACCATGGTGCGAGTACTGCATTACCTCTCTCTTCCACCTGATGATGGCGTAAATGTTAGCCCGAAAGTGCTAGGGGAGGTTTTAATCTGTAAATAGCCTTCATCGTTTATTAAATATCGTACATAGACGGTGGTGTTTGTTTTGTATGACCTATTGTGTTGTTGTTTACCTCTGTACCACTCGTTGGAGGTCTTCCTCCATTAGCGATTAAAGCCGCCGACTCACGGTCATCCATAAATTCTTTATGCCATCTGGATTTTCGTAGACATTCATATTTTTAAGCCTCTTGCATAAGCGAAAGTCTCTCCGACAGACATCTTAAGTCGATAGCACAATTTAATGGAGCATCTTTGTTCCTCTTTCACATCCGTCTTCTTTTCGCATGCGTAATAAACAGGTGTGCTATGGTTACTACAACGACTACCGTTTTTTCGAGACTCGTGCCAAAGTCTAACGCAGTATTGTACAATTTTTATAAAAACATTCTCCGTTGTTTGAGGACAAGCTATTTAGAATGAGCGTTCAAAGAGAACACAAAATGAGGATGCTATAGAATCCAGAGTGTTTCGCGAATACGAAAATTGTGGCAAAATGACTGCTCGTGGTGTAAACCGTTTGAGCCACATTATACGAACTGATAGTCTCAGTACATCATCACAAATCAGTACCGATTTTGTCCTGAAATCCTCACCCGAAAATTTTAAGGAAAGGTGTGATCAGAGAATTTTCCTATCGCAGACCTGCGCAATTATTCTCATTCTGTTCGCATGCATAATGAACAAGAGAGATGACACCGAATTGTAATAAGCACGTCTTTTGAATCCGTTGTGACGTAAATTAAATTTATCAAAGCTATTCAAAGTCAAAGGAACCGGTATGGAAAACAATAGTATCTAACGGAAGAAATAAATTTTTCAATCGGGTTTTTAATCCCTCAGATACTGCTGTAAACGGAATCGTGAGCTTACGAACTCTTAGAAACAGAGTTATCGACAAAAATAAGATATGACTTTACGTCCCCTGTGGGGAAACCGTGCATTATTTTAGGAAGAAAGTAATCTCAAAAGGATTTTCCATATGAGCGGTATCGGTCCAAGATAAAAAATATTAGTCGAGTTTTCAGGAGCCCAGATTTTCCAACAAATACTTCAGAAGCAGAAATTAACACTTATGACCCCTGGTGGCCAAACCATTCTTTACCAAACATTACAAATTATGTGAAAAAAAATTTCCATCAGGTCTTGTATGCGATAAAGGAAGAATTTTTCAAATCAGAGCTTTAGGAGCAGAAATAACGCCGAAAACGCAATTTACCTTTGTGCCCCCTACCGGAATGTCTATGATTTACTTGAAAATTTTGAATTTATAGGAAAAACATTTCGCATCGGAAACACTGTCCAACAAAGAAGGAATTTTCCAAATCGTACTCCTAGAAGTAGAGATATTGACAAAAATAAGATATACATCTACGCCCCCTGGTGTAGAAACCATGCACTATTTTAAGAAGAAAATGTTTCTAAAAGGTTTTCGACATGACTAGTATCAGTCAACAAACGACGGTTTTTTCCATCGAGAATTTAGGATCTCATATTTTGCTACAAATACAACAGAAGCGGAAATTAAGGTTTACGCCCCCTGGTAGCCAAACTATTTTTTTACAAAAATTAGAAATTATGTGTAAACGATTTCCCATCAGGAGCTGTATCCGGTGCAGAAAGAATTTTTCAAATCGAAGATTTAGAAGCAGAGATATAGAGGGAAACGCAATTAACACTTACGCTCCCTAGCGGAAGGTCTATGAATCACTTGAAAATTTTGAAATTATATGAAAAACATGTCACACGGAAAACATTATCCAACAAAGAAGGAATTTTTCAAATCGGACTCCTAGAAGTATAGATATTGACAAAAATAAGATGTACATCTACGCCCGCTGGCGGAGAAACTGTGCAATATTTTAAGAAGAAAATATTCCGAAAAGGTTTATCAATCTGAGTGGCATCAGTCTACGAAAGAATTTTTTCAATCGATATTTTACAAGCTCCGATTTTATGGCAAATACATCAGAAGCAAAAATTAACATTTACGCCCCCTGGTGGCCAAAGTATTCTTTACCAAAAATTTGAAATTACATGCAAAAGATTTTCCATCAGGAGATGTATCCGTTGAAGAAAACAAAATTCATATCGGAGTTTTAGAAGAAGAGTTATCGGGAAAAATGTAATTTACTTTTACGCCCCCTAGCGGAAAATCTATGCGTAATTTAAAAAAATAACTTCGTCTAAAATACTGTTCGACATAAATGGAATCGAAAGATAAAAAAAAAATTTCAATCGGATGTTTAGAAGCAAATATGTGGAATAAAACGTATTTTTGAATTCGACATCATCTGCAATTACGCCCCCTAGCGGGAAAAGTGTACATCGTAAAAAAAACGAAATAAAGGATCATCATTTGCATGTTTTAAGCTTCCGAATGCAAAAAGAATTTTTCAAATCGGACTAATAGTTGCAGAGATATCGTGGGTACAGACGGACGGACGGACGGACAAACCGATAACATAAGCACGATCTTTTTTTACAAAAGACGTGTTAAGTACCTTGTAAAAAAATTTTGACATTCTTGAGCCACTTTCCGTCATTTCTATCGTGAATTAACAAAGCATATTTCTGATACAACCTTTTCTGTGAGATGATGGAAAGAAAATTGAATTTCACGTATTTTTCGTACCACGGGAAAATTCTGTATTTTCAGAAACCTTTCCGCAGTTTCTTTCTTATGTTGACGGTGAATTACCGTTTTAGACATGTGTTCACGGAAAATTCTGAATTTCCAGAAACCTTTCCGCAGTTTTTTTCTTATGTTGACGGTAAATTACCGTTTTAGACATGTGTTCACGGAAAATTCTGAATTTCCAGAAACCTTTCCGCAGTTTTTTTCTTATGTTGACGGCAAATTACCGTTTTAGACATGTGTTCACGGAAAATTCTGAATTTCCAGAAACTTTATGTTGACGGTAAATTACCGTTTTAGACATGTGTTCACGGAAAATTCTGAATTTCCAGGAACCTTTCCGCAGTTTTTTTCTTATGTTGACGGTAAATTACCGTTTTAGACATGTGTTCACGGAAAATTCTGAATTTCCAGATACCTTTCCGCAGTTTCTATCTTATGTTGACGGTAAATTACCGTTTTAGACATGTGTTCACGGAAAATTCTAAATTTCCAGATACCTTTCCGTAGTTTCTGTCTTATGTTGACGGTAAATTACCGTTTTAGACATGTGTTCACGGAAAATTCTGAATTTCCAGAAACTTTTCCGCAGTTTCTTTCCTATGTTGACGGTAAATTACCGTTTTAGACATGTGTTCACGGAAAATTCTGAATTTCCAGAAACTTTTCCGCAGTTTCTTTCTTATGTTGACGGTAAATTACCGTTTTAGACATGTGTTCACGGACACTTCTGAATTTTCAGAAACCTTGCTGCAGTTTCTTTCGTATATTAACGGAAAAACTCCGTTCTCACTTTTCCCGTATTCGTATGACGAGAAATTAGGAGCGATTGGTTAAAACACTTGAGGCTTGATTAACTTTTAAATTTCAATCGACTGATGAATTTTGAAGTTCCGTAGCGAGATGGAATATTTTGGACAGTATATCGCATGAATTTTCTTTATTCACAGAAAAACTTCTTAAATATCCTTAGCGACAAACCAAGTATGTAAGCTTTGTCTGTATGGTATTCTAAGTTTTCAATAACATGCTGAAATGTCATTTTTGACGAAAAACATTAGTTCTTCGCAACAAAGTTCTCTCTGTTTGTGATATACATGTAATGTACATTCTGCATGTTGTCTCCAGGTCTCTGTGTATGGCATAAGGAGGAAAATCATCGATAACTTTAAAATCTCAATAGAAAAAAACTTTAAGGGATTTTTTTTAAAACTTTGTATTTCTAAGGGATTCTAGAGTAAAACTTTTATATATTGAGATTTTAAGGTTATCGATGAGTTTCCTGCTTATGCTATACACAGAGACCTGGAGACAACATGCAGAATGTACATGTATATCACAAACAGAGAGAACTTTCTTGTGAAGGTCTCATATTTTTCGTCAACATTTTTGTGTATTGTAGCACAGGACATTTCTTCTTCTGTACCCTATCTCGCGTACACTGAGTGGCCACTTTATTATGACCACCTCCTCAGTACTTCGTTGGTCCACATTTTGTCTTTAATACTGCGTCGATTCTTCGTGGCATGGACTCCACGAGATGTTGATAGGTGTTTTGCGAGATCTGATACCATGCTTGATGAATAGCACTTTCCAAGAGTGTGAGATTGCAGGGTTGTGGATCCAGCTGTCTGATGGCTCGTTCAACTTCATCCCACAAATGCTCAATGGGATTTAGATCTGGAGATTGTGGGGGCCACCTAAGCAAACTGAACTCCCTGGCATGTTTCTAAAACCAATCCTGTATAATACGAGCACTATGGAAGAACGCATTATCTTGTTGAAGGTAGCCATCGCCATTGGGATAAGCCATCCACATGACAGGATGCACTTGGTCCGAAACAATGTTTAGATATGATGTGCCAGTCGGACGTTGATCAACACGAATTTAAGGGCCCAAAGCATGCCAGGAAAACATTCTCCAAACCATAGCGTTGCCTCCACCAGCTTGAAGGGTTGCAGCAATGCATTTGGAGTCCACGCTTTCGTGCTGTTTCCGCCGAATTCTTACTCGGCCATCGGCATGGTGCAACTGAAAACGTGATTCATCGGACCACATAATTTGTTTCCAATTATCGACTGTCCAATCCTTGTGCTCCTGTGCTAACTGAAGACGTTTTCTCTTCTTAACTGCAGACAGCAAAGGTGTTAGAACAGGCCTTCGGCTGCCATATCCCATCCGATGCAGTGTACGGCGAACAGTGCGTGCAGAGATCATTTGAGGGGATACTTGATTAAAATGGTCTGTAATTTGCTGCACTGTTGCCCTTCTGTTGTCAGTCTGAACACTCTCCTTTCCGCCCGAGCAGTCACTAGTCGATGACGACCACACGTTGCACGTAGAGACCCAGTTTTTTGGCTGACAGTCCAGTCTTTAAACACTTTAACAACAGCTGCTCTGGAACATTTCACGAATGCGGCGGTTTCGGTGATACTCGCTCCATTGCTCCGAGGTCCTACAATCATCACACGTTGAAGGTCCGTCAAATCGCATTTTTTACCCATCGCTTCACCCAAAAAACACTTCTGCTACTGTCTCAAGCACTAAACTTTCCCTTTTTATACTAGCCTCGCCCTCTGGCGGCAACAGCGTGCAGACATAGCTCATTTGCTTAAAACTGTCACGTGGTCATAATAAAGTGGCCACGGAGTGTATATTGCGTCACTGTAAGAAACCGGGTACTTAGCTTTTTGTACAGATGATTATACGATGTCTGTGTATCAGTCTTTGTAAAACTTAAAAAAAGCTATTCTAGCTATCAAAAGTGAATTTTATATTTAGGAGGGCTTTTTGTGAAATAATACTATAAAAAAGTACATTTCACCTTTTTTAAAGATAACTGAAAGGCATTGTCAAATTAAAAAATAAAGTTGCGAAGCATTTTGTGGCTTCGACAAATCACGAAGAAAAATGCTTAATTTGTGAAATCACGATGAAAATGCTTAATTTCCTAGGGAAAAGAAGATATTATTACAAGCCTATCCAGAAAAATAATAAGCTCCAATATAAAATAAAATGACTAAATCATTCGCATTAATGGGGAAAGTAATTTGTTTTACGATTTACGTGATACGGATTTCCGGATGTTTTTGGCTCAGTGGTTAGAGGCGTGCGTTACCTGCTGAACCAACCTAAACGATGGCGGTTCGATACTTACTGCAGTAGAAAGATTATCTGGGTAAACTTTGAAATGGACTTTTTCTGTCTACCGAAAATCTGCGAAAATACGGAAGTTAAAATAAACGAGCACTTTTAAAAACAGAAATTTCTGGAAAACACGGTTACCTACCAGCAACTTTTCTGCACGTTATGTTCAGAAATTTCCCGTGAATTCAGACATTTTTTTTTACAGTGAAGATAGCTATGCAGGAAGTGTGAACTTTGGTTCCTAAACTAAATGTTTGGATCACGGTATTTTCTTTAGATTTACTAGAGGAACACGAGTGCGATTTTGAGGGAATTGAAAATGGGCTTACCTGTTTTCCCATTGTAGTATCCTTGTGGAGTAAAACACTTTAGAAAGGCAGAAGTTTCCTGTTTTGTGGTCCTTATATATTCCAGCCCCAAACTATGCAAGGATGCGGTGTTTCGGAATCTAGTTGTTCCATTTCTCCCCTCTTCAACCTGTTTAAGACGTAAAAGCCTTCAGGTAATATTAAATCAAGAGAAGCTCTCAGGTAAGATTACGGCATATTCGAGTGGGATGCTCTTGCGATCTTTACAAGTAATGTACAGAAAACGTTGGCATTAAATCCGCGAAAGGAGAGTCAGTCGTAGGACCTTTAACCTCAAAGTTCTTCCGGTTTCTTAGACAGAAAGTGAATACCTGTTGTGCCCCGGGTGTTTCTGCTGATTTAAAGACAGTAGAAACAGAGTCACTAATTTAGGAAAACAAGTTTTAGTTCTTTATTCTATGTCTTCAGTGTTTACAATTTTCTTGTTCGCCATCTCCTTTTCCTCTCTGTTTTCCTCTGTCTGTTTTCTCTCTTTCTCTAACAAATTTCCAGGCAAAAACGACTATATTTCATTGGTGTTGTTTCCTCCGTTAATATCCTGGTGCTAGCTTTACGTGTTCATTATACAGGGGTTTGACAGAAGAGTGTGAACACCACGCTCAGAGACGTGACTTTTAATGCAGATCATCATCATAATCATCATTGTCAACAATTATCAATCCACTGCTGGACGAAGGTCTCTCCAAGCCTCTTCCACAACGGTCTGTCTTGGGCCCAGTCACCTTCATGTTACTCCCGCATACTTTCGAATTTCATCCATCATCGTCATGATGATATATATCATCATCATCATAATCATCTTTGTCAACAATTATGAATCCACTGCTAGACGAAGGTCTCTCCAAGCCTCTTCTACAACGGTCTGTCCTGGGCCAGTCACCTTCATGTTACTCCCGCATACTTTCGAATTTCATCCATCATCAACATGATGACATATATCATCATCATCATAATCATGATTGTCAACAATTATCAATCCACTGCTGGACAAAGGTCTCTCCAAGCCTCTTCCACAACGGTCTGTCTTGGGCCAGTCACCTTCATGTTACTCCCGCATACTTTCGAATTTCATCCATCATCATCATGATGATATATATCATCATCATGATGATATATATCATCATCATCATCATCATCATTGTCAACCATTATCAATCCACTGCTGGACGAAGGTCTCCCCAAGTTTCCTCCACAACGGTCTGTCTTGTGCCAGTCTCCTCCATGTCACTCCCGCATAATTTCGAATTTCATCCACCCATCTCACATGTGGTCTTCTTCTGGGTCTTTTCCTGTCCCTTGGAATCCAATCTAAAATTCCGGCTGTCCATCGATGGTCTGTCCTTCTGGCAGTATGTCCAGCCCATTGCCATTTCAGAGATTTAACTCTGATCATGATGTCTTCCACTCTTGTCATTTTTCGGACCCACGAGTTCCTCTTCTTATCTCTCCGTGTTACACCAAGCATGCATCTCTCCAAGCTACTTTGAGTTGTCTGCAGTCATTGTATGTCTCTTTTAGTTAAGGTCCACGTCTCTGTACCATACGTAAGCACTGGAAGGATGCATTGATCAAACACTTTTCTTTTAAGACATAATGGCATATTGCTCTTGAAAATTATGCTGTTTCTTCCAAAGGTTTTTCAGGCAAGTTTTATACGCCGATTAATTTCTTCATCAATGTGACCCTCACTTGATATCTGCTGTCCAAGATAAACGTACGTGTCTGTGATCTCCAGCTTTTCTCCATCAATCGATAAATCTTCATTTATATTGTACATCACTTTTGTCTTCTGAAAGTTCATTTTTAATCCTACTTCTTTACTCCTGTCAGTAAGTTCCTGGATCATACTCTACAGCTCTGATGGGGTAGTTGTAAAAATGACTACGTCATCAGCAAAACAAAGTTGAGTTAGATAATCTCCATTAATCTTTATCCTTTTGTTTTCCTATATACAGATTAAAATCATATATATAAGTTAAAATACACACATGATCCTCAGATGCTTAGCAATTCACTAATCTCAAGTGGTTCGATGTTGGTTTTATATATCAGGAGAGCATTCACTGGGACGCAGTTTGGTGATAATGTGAACGCATACGCTGAAACAATTGAGAGAGATCACACTCTGGATTGTCTGGGTGTTTCTCACGATCCATTATTTGTTTCCATGTCAGGGGGATGGTATATGGATATTCTTCATTATTCTTCATGACTGTATTTGTAAATTACCAAACTCTCTGCAATTAGAATAGTTGAACGCGTCCTTGGAGTGTTCAATATGGTTATATCTTCCCATTAAGGTATACACTGAAGACCAATTGAATTAGAGACAGCTGGCGTAATGCAAATGTGGTGCTGTGGGCGGCCCTGTAAACGGAAACGACATGACGTATGCAGCGATCCGACAATATAAGGAGTGATGCGACGAGAATCAGTAAGAGTCGGACGCAGAATGGGTAAGACGAAGCATCTAAGCGCATTTGATCGTGGGCAAATTGTCGGGGCCCAACGAATGGGTCACTCCATCTCGGAAGTCGTGCAGGCACTGGGATTTTCACAAGCCACTTTGTCACGGGTGCACCGTGAGTACATCGAATCCGGTAAAACCATCCCTGGAAGGGCCAACTGCAGTGGACAACAGCGTGTGGATGAGCGGGGTCATCGTCGACTAGCTCGCATTGTAACAGCGGATAGACGGGAAACAGTGCAAGAAACCACTCGGCAATTTAACGCAGGTGCACAAAAACATGTAAGCAGCCACACCATCCAGAACCATCTCCTCGCTATGGGGTACAGAAGCCATCGTCCCACGAGGGTACCGCTGCTGACCGCACATCACAAGGTGCAAAGATTAGCATGGGCGCGGGAACATCGCCACTGGACACCAGACATATGGGAAAATGTTGCCTGGACTGATGGGTCGAGATTCACGTCGGTACATGCGGATGGCAGGATACGAGTACGGCACAAACCACAGGAAGCGATGGATCCTTCTTGCCAGCAGGGTACTCTTCAAGCTGGTGGGGGTGGCATTCTCGTCTGGGGACTGTTTACGTGGACTGACATGGGACCCCCGGTACGTGTGACATCGTCCCTCACAGGTCAACGTTACCGGAATATCCTGGACGACCATTTGCTCCTGTTTGTTCGTCTTCAACATCCCACTGGGGACCTCATCCTGCAACAAGACAATGCAGCTCCCGAATTGTATTCGAATGGTTGGATGAACACTCCACCGACGTGACCTCGCTTCCTTGGCCAGCTAGGTCACCTGACCTCAGCACATCTGGGATGCCATCGAGAGAGATGACCCCCCCTTCATCAAATCTTCGTGAACTGTGGGAGCTTGTTCAGGGGTCGTGGATCCATATGGCTTCCCAACGCTTCCGGTGTCTTGTCGAGTCCATGCCGAGACGAATCGCCGCCGTCATCAGGGCGAAAGGTGGTGCTACACGTTACTAGACAGGTATCTCTAATTCAATTGCTCTTCAGAGTACATAGTAAAAATAAAATTTATCATAAGTTGCCATTTTTTTTAATCTATCGGTTGGTAAATACACTCAATGTCATAAAACTCCGCGCACTAAGAAAAAAAAACCTTGCGATTAACGCGAAATTTGGCGAATAGCTCCGGGGAGGACAGATGTATAAATGATTTAAGTTCCGTGTGATTCCGCATGCCCACGCGTCCAAGACAGGCGCTGCAATCGCAATCCTTGGGGCTTATAAGGCACTGAACTAGGTACCCCACATTGGAGCGACGTGCACGGTAAGAGTCACGTGAGATCCCTGAGCGACAGACATGCCGGGGAGCCGCCGTAGATGTGCGTACGGACAACTGACGGAGTTTGAACTACGCCATATCGTCGGGATGAGAGAGGCAGGGAGGCCGGCGCGCCGAATCGGCCGCCATCTGGGCCGGTCGGACAGTACGGTTCGACCCTGTTTGGGGCAATACACACGGAAAAACACCCAGACACGGCGGACTGGCTCTAGACGACCCAGACACAACACCAGCAGCGATGACCTTGTCCAATATCCAGAATCATGTGGCGGTTGTACAAGGGACTCCTGTGTCCGCCAGAACCATTTCCAGACCCCTAGCAGAGGCGAATTTGCACTCTCGACGTCCCTTTCGTTTTCTGCCATCAACACCTGACCATCGTCGGCGTCGATTACAGTGATGTCAGCAGCGAGGAACGTGGAATGCTACGGACTGGCGACGTATAGTGTTCAGCGACGAATCCCGCTTCTGTATGGGAACGAACGACCACCGTGTCAAAGTGCGGAGGACCGCAGGAAAGCGCTACAATCCCTACTTCACTGTACAGCGGCACACGTCCCGAACTGCAAGCGTCATGGTTTGGGAGCCACTGCGTATGACAGCCGGACTTCCCTCGCAGTGATCCGAGGGACGTTAACAGCCCAGCGCAACGTACAGGATATCCTGGGGGTCCATGTGGTGCCTTTCTTGCCGGGGCGGCCCGGAGCCATTTTCCAACAAGATAACGCCCGTCCGCACACGGCTCGCGTTTCCCAGGCCTATCTACGTCATCGTTAGGCTTCGACGCTTCCGTCTCCTACCAGATTGCCTGATCTCTCGCCTATCGAGTACGTGTGGGACCAGATGGGACTCCGGCTTTCTCCATGACCCAGTGTTCATGATTTAGAGCGTAAGTTGCAAGAAGTATGGGCCAATCTGTCCCAGGATAACATACAGCGTCTCTTTGACTTTATACCGGACTGTATCATCGCATATATATCCGAGCACGAGGCGGTCCGACTTGGTACTAACGCTGTTCGGAATACGTTCCGTATGTCCGCTGGAAATCGTCCTGCTGCTGTGATATTGTAATCACTTCTGTCCTTGGTATGTACCATCTCACTACTAAAATCCCATTTCGATCCGACGCCTCCTTCTTAGTGCGCGGATTTTTAACAATGAGTGTATTGTGTTGTCGGAAAAGACATGACGTATTTTGGCACCCGATGGCAATTGGGCGGTTTTGGAAGTACTAGAGCATGCACAGCTCTAATATCGCTATGGCATTCAACAGGTGCCAGTTCTAGCTGCAGTCTAAAAGGAATAGTGAGCGATTTGGTTGATTTGCGGAGATTTGACATCAAGTTGAAGATGGACGACAAAACTGTGCATTTTCGCCATATTTTACCGTTTTACTTCCGTAAAGGGAATAACGCGTGTCAAGCTTGTGAGAAGTTGCGTAAAGTGTGCGGTGATAATGCTCTACAAGAACATCAGTGCCAGCTGTGGTTCGCAAAATTCCGTGCTGGTGATTTTGACCTCAACGATGCTCCTCGGTCCGGAAGGCCAACTGAGGTTGACAACAACCAAATCAAGGCATTGATCGAGTCAAACCCACGTTACACGACACGAGAGATTGCAGACACATTGCACATCCATCATTCAAGCATTCACGACCACCTGAAGAAGCTGGGATACGTAAGCAATCTCGATGTGTTGGTTCCTCATGAACTCAAAGAAGCTCAATTGACGGCGCGTATAAACATCTGCGATATGCTCATTAAACGTGAGGAAAACGATCCTTTTTGAAGCGACTGGTAACTGCTGACGAAAAGTGGATTGTGTACAACAATGTGCGGCGCAAACGGTCTTGGTCCCGACGTGCTGCTTCGCCTTAAACGACATCCACAGCAGACATTCATAGCGGAAGGTTCTGGTCTCAGTGTGGTAGGATTTTAAAGGTGTCGTGTTTTCGAGCTCCTACCACGGAACCAAACAATCGATTCGAATGTGTACTGTCGACAATTGGACAGTTTGAACGAATCCATCATCCAGAAACGTCCAGAGCTCGTTCATCGTAAAGGTGTTGTGTTCCATCACGACAACGCAAGACCACACACAAGTTTGATCACCCGCCAAAAATTATTGGAGCTTGGGTGGGATGTGTTGCCACACCGAGCATACTCGCATGACCTTGCGCCGTCAGACTTCCACTTGTTTCGCTCTCTTCAACAGATGAGGCTGTAAATCAGCACCTTGTACAGTTTTTCGCCACGAAAGACAGGTCCTTCTATGAACGAGGCATTCTGCATCTCATTGAAAGATGGCAAAAGGTAATCGAACAAAACGGGCATTATATCATTGATTGATCTTTGTTCTTTCTATCAATAAATGACCTTTGCAAAACATTGGTAAAATACGTCATGACTTTACCGACAACCCATACAAAAAGTTAAACGAGCCAAGAAACTTTAAAAGCTTAAACCCTTAGTAAAGCCCGCCTGATAAGCAATATTAAATATACGCATGAGCCAATTTAACAGTGTCAAAATGCAGGTAATTTCCTCCAGCAGGTCAACAATGTGTGAGAATGGGACAAAAGGCAAGAGACACAGAGAAGAAGAGAAGCGGACGGACGGACAGAGAGATTCATGAAGATACGGGGAAATAATTCTAAAAGGAGAGAAGGTGAAACTGGACGGACAGGGCTGGGTAAATGAAATGAAAGATAAACTTCCATTTCCCTTCGGGTTTTTTTTTCTTTTTCGTTTTTTCTTGTTTTTCTTCACTTCAAGTTCTGACCTTATTGCTTCTTCCTTCACTCTTCGCATTAAGAGGAACGCCCTAAGTTCTGCAGCCGCACACTTTCTGTTTGAAAACCCGGAAGACCTCTGAGGTTAAAGGTCGTATGACGGAATTGCTTTTCACGAATCTCGCTTTCTCTCTATTATTCATTATAATCACAAAGACATGCCATGCCGCCTGCACATAACGTAATAGCACATAAGCACTTCATTCATTTGTTGACAACCTGGGGCTCTCTGGTTTCGACCTGGTTGAAGATGAATGAAATGGGACAGAGAGATTCCTTAATACCAAGTGAAGTTCCTTGCACGGTTTTGGACTGCAATGTACAGGGCGAACCGTAATTATCAGCCGATTAAGAAATCATAATTTACGAATGAATGTATGTAGAAATTAACATAAAAGTGTTCCCTATCACTTTCTCCGTGTTCATTTCGTCCACGTTCACTTGGACGTGGCCATTTCGTTCAGCCTTCAGTTTGTCCACCGTTTACTTGGTCCGCTCTTCATTTAGTCTGCTGTTCATTTAGTCTACTGTTTATTTCATTCACCGTTCCCTTCGTCTGCTGTTCCCTTAGTCCACTGTTAATTTCGCCCACCGTTCGTTTTATCCGCTGTTCATTTAGTCCACTATTCATTTCGTCCACCGTTCGTTTTGTCCGCTGTTCATTTAGTCCACTGTTCATTTTATCCACCATTCACATTTTCCGCTGTTCACTTAGTCCACTCTTAATCTAGTCTATTGTTCATTCTGTCCGCTTTCATTTAGTCCACTGTTCATTTCGTCCACCGTTCACTTTGTCCGCTGTTCATTTAGCCCACTGTTCTTTCGTTAACCCTTCGTTTTGTCAGCTGTGTGTGTAAGCCGCCCTCCGGTGACACGGTGGTCTAAGCGCTGGCTTCTGACCATTCGTCCGAGGTGAGTCCGAGTTCGAATCCCGGTAAGGCATGGATGTTGTGTTTGTCTTACGGTGCTCTCTCGTTTTTTTGTTGTTGTTGTTTTTTTTTTTTTTTTGCTACATCCTTCCTTGGAACCAGTGGCCTTAAATTAGAGACGAGCGAATGTTTATAGTCCACTTAGTTGCTCCCAGTACTCGTTAAACCTCCAATCATCAAAAACAAATATGTAAAACGGGAAGTGTCCCAAATGCAAAGCAAACTCAGTGTATAATATTATGGTTTAAATTGGTTTGTTGTCTTGCATCTTTCTGATAACTTCACTGCAAAGCACTAAAGGCTTATCTCTCGTAAGGTTTAACTTAGTCAATTGGCCTTCTTGTAGAACTTGGGAAACAGTCAAAACTTGCAGTTTTGACTTTTGCTTCACGTCAGTGGGACGTCACTTATATATATATATATATATATATATATATATATATATATATGCCCCCTTTAGAAATGCCTGGGAGGGAATCAGATGTTTCCGGGGCATCCAGCAAACCTTGCTTGAAAGAGAGCTCAATGTAAAAGAAAGATTCTGATTAATGTCACACGATACCCGGAAGACGCATGACAAATTTTTCGAAGCTTAGAAGGAATTCTACTTAATTCCAGACGATGTGCGGAAGAAGCATCACACATTTTTCGAAGCGTATAAGGAATTCTATTCCAGACGATGTGCGGAAGAAACGTCACACATTTTTTGAAACGTAAAAGGAATTCTGATTAGTTCTAGACAATGTGCGGAAGAAACATCACACATTTTTGAAGCGTAGAAGGAATTCTGATTAACTCCAGACAATGTGCGGAAGAAGCATCACACATTTTTCGAAGCGAAGAAGGAATTCTATTCCAGACGATGTGTGGAAGAAACATCACACATTTTATGAAGCATAGAAGGAATTCTGATTAATTCCAGATGATGTGCGGAAAAAGAATCACACAGTTTTCGAGGCGTAGAAGGAATTCTGATTAATTCCAGACGATGTGTGGAAGAAGCATCACACATTTTTCGAAGCGTATAAGGAATTCTATTCCAGACGATGTGCGGAAGAAACGTCACACATTTTGTGAAGCATAGAAGGAATTCTGATTAATTCCAGATGATGTGCGGAAGAAGCATCACACAGTTTTCGAGGCGTAGAAGGAATTCTGATTAATTCCAGATGATGTGCGGAAGAAGCATCACACATTTTTCGAAGCGAAGAAGGAATTCTATTCCAGACGATGTGTGGAAGAAACATCACACATTTTGTGAAGCATAGAAGGAATTCTGATTAATTCCAGATGATGTGCGGAAAAAGAATCACACAGTTTTCGAGGCGTAGAAGGAATTCTGATTAATTCCAGACGATGTGTGGAAGAAGCATCACACATTTTTCGAAGCGTATAAGGAATTCTATTCCAGACGATGTGCGGAAGAAACGTCACACATTTTGTGAAGCATAGAAGGAATTCTGATTAATTCCAGATGATGTGCGGAAGAAGCATCACACAGTTTTCGAGGCGTAGAAGGAATTCTGATTAATTCCAGATGATGTGCGGAAGAAGCATCACACATTTTTCGAAGCGAAGAAGGAATTCTATTCCAGACGATGTGTGGAAGAAACATCACACATTTTGTGAAGCATAGAAGGAATTCTGATTAATTCCAGATGATGTGCGGAAGAAGCATCACACAGTTTTCGAGGCGTAGAAGGAATTCTGATTAATTCCAGATGATGTGCGGAAGAAGCATCACACAGTTTTCGAGGCGTAGAAGGAATTCTGATTAATTGCAGACGATGTGCGGAAGAAGCATCTCTCATTTTTTGAAGCGTAGAAGGAATTCTATTCCAGACGATATGCGGAAGAAACAGCACACATTTTTCGAAGTGTAGAAGGAATTCTGATTAATTGGCAGAAGCACCACACATTATTCTCGATCCTGAAGGCCAGGAGATTCATTTTTGCTTTCGGGTGCCAGTTTTTTTTTTTTTTTTTTTTTTGTTTTTTTTTTTGCTGGTGGTTGAAGTCGAAATCACGTTGCCACGCTCTGGAACCAATTATTCTCCCTACTGAATTACACCGACTTTGGCTTATCGCTGAAACTTGTCCTTTTGACTCTTGCTTTACCTCAGTTGTACGTCAGAAACACACTTAGGAAACACTTGTTAGCTTCGAATCAAATAACAACAATGCGTTACTCAATCCATCATTCGATTATAGTTACCTTTCTTAGCTTTTCGTAGTCGTGAGCTTTCAAAATTTGGCTCTATATCGACTCGTTGCGCAGACATGAATGATTCCTGAATCTCTTAACAAACCTCAATCAGGAATCGTCCGAGAAGCATTGCTGTCTGCATATTGCGCAGTGAACTTTTATCTCAGCAGCATTACTATCTAACTTGACCTTTGACCCTCTTTTAGAAGTTACCAATTTCAAATATATCAAACGGAACTCTGTGGAGTTAAAATAGAAAATATTTACCGAGAAGAAACAAAAGTTACATAAGGACACAGGAACTCGAAATGAAGGTTAAAAGAGGTCCATGCGGGTTCAACGCAACTATTGCAGCCGTAGGAATGGAATAACCGACAAAATTTTCATATATTACAGCCCTGGGAATAACTAAGAAAATGATCACATATTACAGCCATGGGAATGGAATAACCAAAAAAATTTCATATACTGTATTACAGCAATGAGAATAGAATAACCAAGAAAATTTTCATATACTGTATTACAGCAATGAGAATAGAATAACCAAGAAAATTTTCATATATTACAGAATGGAATAAATAAGGAACTGTTCATAGATATTACAGCAAAGGGAATGGAAAAACCAAGAAAATTTTCATATATTATAGCAAAGGGAATGGAATACCCAAGAAAATGTTCATATATTACAGCAATGGGAATGGAATAAATCAGAAAATTTTCATATATTACAACCCTGGGAATAACTAAGAAAATTATCATGTATTACAGCCATGGGAATGGAATAACCAAGAAAATATTCATACACTAGAGCCATGGGAATGGAATAACCAACAAAATTTTCATATATTACAGCCATCGGAACGAACAAACCAATGAAATTTTCATATATTACATTACAGCCATGGGAATGGAATAACCAACAATCATATATTGCAGCTACGAGAATCGAATAACTAAAAAATTTTATATATTGTATTACAGCCATATGAATGGAATAACCAAAAAAAAAAAAAAAACAATTTATATTACAACCATGGGAATGGAATAACCAAGAACATTTTCATATATTACAGCCATGGGAATAGAAAAACCAAGAAAGTTTTCATACATTACAGCCATGGGAATGGGATAACCAACAAAATTTTTATATATTAAAGCCATGGGAGTGAACTAACCAATAATATTTTCATATATTACAGTCATGGGAATGGAATAACCAACAATCACATGTTGCAGCCACGGGAATCGAATAACTAAGAAAATTTTATATACTGTATTACAGCCATATGAATGGAATAACCAAGAAAAAAAATTACATTACAACCATGGGAATGGAATAACCAAGAAAAAAATTTATATTACAACCATGGGAATGGAATAACTAAGAAAATTTTCATATATTACAGCAATGGGAATGGAATAACCAGCAATCATATATTGCAGCCACGGGAATCAAATAACTAAGAAAATTTTATATATTGTATTACAGCCATATGAATGGAATAACCAAGAAATAAATATATATTACAACCATGGGAATGAAATAACCAAGAAAATTTTCATATATTACAACCTTGGGAATAACTAAGGATATTATCATATATTACAGCCATGGGAATGGAATAACCAAGAAAATTTTCATATATTACAACCCTGGGAATAACTAAGAAAATTGTCATATATTACAGCCATTGGAATGGAATAACCAAGAAAATTTTTATATATTACAGTCATGGGCATGGAATAACCAAGAAAATATACATATATTACAGCCATGGGAATGGAATAACCAAGAAAATTTTCTTATATTAAAACCCTTGGAATAACTAAGAAAATTGTCATATATTACAGCCATGGGAATGGAATAACCAAGAAAATTTTCATATATTACAACTCTGGGAATAACAAAGAAAATTGTAATATATTACAGCCATGGGAATGGAATAACCAAGAAAATGTTCATATATTACAACCCTGGGAATAACTAAGAAAATTGTCATATATTACAGCCATTGGAATGGAATAACCAAGAAAATTTTCATATATTGCATTACAGCCATGGGAATGGAATCATCAAGAAAATGTTCATATATTACAGCCATGGGTATGGAATAACCAAAAAGATTTTCATATATTACAGCCGAGAAAATTTTCTTATATTACAAGCCTTGGAATAACTAAGAAAATTGTCATATATTACAGCCGAGCAAATTTTCTTATATTACAAGCCTTGGAATAACTAAGAAAATTGTCATATATTACAGCCATGGGAATGGAATAACAAAGAAATTTTTCATGTTTTACAACCCTAGGAATAACTAAGAAAATTGTCATATATTACAGCCATGGGAGTGGAATAACCGAGAAAATTTTCATAAATTGCATTACAGCCATGGGAATGGAATAATAAAAAAAAATTCATATATTACAACCATGGGAATGGAATTACCAAGAAAATTTTCATACATTAGAGCCATGGGAATGGAATAACCAACAAAATTTTCATATAATACAGTCATGGGAATGAACTAACCAAGAAAATTTCATATATTACATTACAGCCATGGGAATGGAATAACCAACAATCATATATTGCAGCCACGGGAATCGAATAATTTAGAAAATTTTATATATTGTATTACAGTCATATGAATGGAATAACCAAGAAAAAAATTATGTAACAACCATGGGAATGGAATAACCAATAAAATTTTCATGTATTACAGCCATGTGAACGGAATAACCAAAATCATTTTTAATTATTACAGCAATGGGAATGGAATAACCAATAAAATTTTCATGTATTACAGCCATGTGAACGGAATAACCAAAAACATTTTTAATTATTACAGCCATGGGAATGGAATAAGCAAGAAAATTTTCATATAATACACCATGGGAATGGAATAACGAAGAAAATTTTCATATTTTACAGCCATGGGAATGGAACAACCAAGAAAATGTTCATCGACGACGAGCACAGTGATTATATCCACACTATTGCGTTCGAAATGTAAGAATCATAGTAAACTTGAGTCCCTGATGTCTCGCAGACACTGAGAACCGATTAGCCACTTTGCTGATCCAGCAAAAATTGCACGAACTAGAATGGGAAATATTGTCGAAACCTCCTTATTCCCCGGGTCTTGCACAGTCTGACTTCCATCCCTTCCAGTCTTTGTCGAAATTTTTCGCCGAGAAAAAGTTTGCGAATGACGATGATGTGAGACGTTTCATGGATGACTTCTGCAACTCCCGCTCGCCTAATTTCTATCGTAATGGGATATTTCTACTCGTAAATCGGTCGTCCAGGTAGTTCGTCCAATGGGGACGAACTACCTGGACGATTAGGTCAAGTGTTTTGTAGGATTTGCCTTTAATGAATTTTAAAGAAACGGCAAGCTAGGAAATAAATACTTGTTGATGACATATTCAATTTCGGGTGGACTCATGCTCTAAGACAATGACAGTAAATTTATTCATCGCTCTATGCTTTTCTTTTCTTTCTTTCTTTTTTTTTTTTTTTTTTTGAAGCAAATTGAAAGAAAAAAAAACGAGAAAACAATTATTTTGAGCTCATGCCTGGACTTCGTGTGCCGGTAACACTACCTTTTGCATCGACATACTTGCGTTTTACATTTTCAGGAAATATTAAAACGTAAACATTTCAAATCTTAAAACGGATTGTCTTGCAGTTTTATTTGGCAGCGGACACATTTTTTGAAGTCCAACAAGGGCTCGTTCGTCTTCGAGGATTTTTTCCCAACCAAAACGTTGCTACAAAATGCTCTTCCGGAAATTATAAGTCAACTTAAAAATTTAATCTTCCTAAATGAAGATTGTTCGGCATCAACACCGAAGAAATCCTTGTGTCTTTCCAATCTGCAGTAAATTCCAATCGTCTGTTCAAAGTCTCGATAGATGGCGCTAATCGCCAGTTCTCAGGTTTCTTTTTGATTATCGCTTTGCATTGAGCTCCAAATTTTTCTTAGCTATCAACTAAAATTAATCCGCATCTTGGTAGTTAAGGAGCTTTTACTTTTTTACCAGGATCGAGCGAGGCAACCACTAACTGACGAAGCTCTTTGTAGAATTTAAACTATAATATATTTTCGAAAATAGAGCAAACTGGATTTTAATGTAATTCATTTATTACAAGGGCGACTTGGAAAAACCAATAGAAAACAAGAAGACACTGAACTAACGGTTGTAACGAACATATCTTTTGAATTTTTTTCCGACACACACACACAGAGACACACACACACACACACACACACACACACACATTTTCACATAATTTTAAAAAATCAGCAAAAAAGAAAGCACCCTTACACCACTTAGAAAAAGAACTGCAAAATTTAAAATACGCGATGCAAGAGGATTTGGGTTTTTTTTTTTTAATAGGAAATTTGGAAGCAGCAGGGGCGGGCCAAGGGCATTCGCCGCTCGGGTGCAAGCCCAGATTTGCCGCCCCCTTGTACGAGAATATTTTTCAAATTTTATTCATTTTTACATGAAATAAATATCTTTAACAACATTATTTTCTATTTCCGGTAAATTGAGATTTTCCATAAAACAATACTGTCTCATATAAAACTGAAGAAAAAAAAAATCTGTAAAACTCTAGTTCAGATGACGCCACGAATAATTCAAGAAGTCAGCTTCCTCTCTCTCTCTCTCTCTCTCTGTCAATTTACACAAAAGTCTGCATTACAGATAAAAAAAAAAAAAGTTTCGTCATGTATGATGATAAACATATTACAGCTTCTCGATGGATACACGCACACACACACACACACACACACACACACACACACATACACAGTATATATAACTAAGCAAGATAAGATGAGGAACCCATTTGTAAGGAAAATGATAAAGAGTGGAAGAAATTATGTTCAGAGTAAAATCCCTGAAATGGTACTGGGCTGGACATATTGCCAAGAGAACGGACCATCGATGGACAACCGAAATTTTAGACTGGATTCCAATAGACAGGAAAAGACCCAAAAGAAGACCACGTGGGAGATGCGTGGATGAAATTCGAAAGCATGCGGGAGTGAGATTGAGGAGACTGGTCCAAGACAGACCGTTGTGAAAGAAACTTGGGGAGACCTTCATCCAGCAGAAAATCGATGGACAACCGAAATTTTAGACTGGATTCCAAGAGACAGGAAAAGACCCAAAAGAAGACCACGTGGGAGATGGGTGGATGAAATTCGAAAGCATGCTGGAGTGAGATTGAGGAGACTGGTCCAAGACAGACCGTTGTGAAAGAAACTTGGGGAGACCTTCATCCAACAGAAAATCGATCGACAACCGAAATTTTAGACTGGATTCCAAGAGACAGGAAAAGACCCAAAAGAAGACCACGTGGGAGATGGGTGGATGAAATTCGAAAGCATGCGGGAGTGAGATTGAGGAGACTGGTCCAAGACAGACCGTTGTGAAAGAAACTTGGGGAAACCTTCATCCAGCAGAAAATCGATGGACAGCCGAAATTTTAGACTGGATTCCAATAGACAGGAAAAGACCCAAAAGAAGACCACGTGGGAGATGGGTGGATGAAATTCGAAAGCATGCGGGAGTGAGATTGAGGAGACTGGTCCAAGACAGACCGTTGTGAAAGAAACTTGGGGAGACCTTCATCCAGCAGAAAATTAATAATGATTGAGGAGGATGATGATATATATATATACATGTAATATTGAACATGACGGGCGTCTCTTTAACTATTCTAACCAAAATATCTAATATCGTGGAATACATCGAAATTGTAACCCAGTGCTCGTTACCCGTATTGCATGGATCGTATAAAATTTTCCCACCCTGTTTTACGGTCAACGCTGGAAGCTCTTTCTTGAAAATTTGCCAACGATAAGGTAATTCAGAAAAGTAAGCATATATTTCTTGAACAATGCTGAAAATGTTCACAATCTGTAGGGAAATTTATTCGTCGTCATTTACGACCAGATTTAAAGTATGTGAGTCGCTCAAAGTACATAAAATGCGTAAGGGTCTTAAGTCGACAAATTATGTCCATTGTGTTTTTCCTACATATTGGCCCCATTTGTCATAGCGCTGGCCACGCATTCATAAATGCTGAAATCTTCAAGATTAAAAAAAAAGAAAATTAGAAAAAGAATTTTCAATCCTTTGCCCGCGGTATCTGTTACTGAACAAAACAGTAAAAATTATTCTCTGATTTCAAGACGTTTTCTGTTGAATTATAAACGAGTTATTTTTACTAAAAAAGTAAACGTTCCACTTAGCATTACGATTTCTCACAGTATAACGTTTTCATAACTTCTCCCACGTCACTGATATTAATTTATCAACCGAAAAAATTGATTGTGGGTCCTTCCGCCCCCGGAATCGGGCGCCCGGGTGCTTAGCACCCATTGAACCCTCGCTTGACGGGATCGTGAGAAGCAGAGATACACTTGCAAACAGTAATACGCATTTACACCATCTAACGCTTAAACCGTGAACTAACAAAAACTCAGATATGCATGTGAAATGTTCCACATGGTGGGTATCTAGTATGAAACCAATTTTTTAAATCACAAATGTCGCAATTTAGGAGCAGAGATATCGAAAAAAAAAAAAACAGATTAAGCATTTGCTCCCCTTAGCAGGTATGTTTGTATTATTTTCTACAGTAAATGCGCATAATGTGTTTTCGTAGTTAGTAGTACCTGACCGAAAAAGGAGTTTTCAAGTCGCGTTCTTACCATAGGCGCCAAGGGGTGCTGAAATTCAAAAGGCAGGTGCCGTTTCCAGTGTTGAAATTTTAGATGTTTAAATGGACCTTGTCTTCAGTGTGAACGAAAACAAACCGTATATCATGATAAAGATTTGACATTTTTTTTTGTGGCAACCAAATTCTTGAACCCCGTTTTAATTCTTCTGATTTAATTTTCTGCAATGTGCGCACAAGAGCTCCTATATTTATTTTATTTTATTTTTTTGACAAGATTTGAGCATTTTGTTGGGGACTACAACCAGAAAACCAAACCTGTTGAAAAGGCTGAGATTGACAGTATGTATCATTAGTCAAAACAGACAGTTAGCTAAAAGCGATACCTTTGAGGAGCTCGCTCTAGCAGTAGCAAACAAACTGACGTGTTCAGTGTTGGAATGGAACGCGCTTCATAATCATTGCACTGTATTATTTCCCCTTACATGTTATTGTTAGCATTTAGCGTATAACGCAGCATATATCACAGTGAATGTTTTGCTTTGATCAACAAGTGTAACTTGAAATCTCCCCCCCCCGACATCATTCATCTTGCAATCCATGTGAACCGGCTGTTATCGATTTGGCATATCACCCCTGCGTAGATTGATTGGTGTTACTATTGATGACTCCTTATATGTTTTATAAAGCTAGGGAGAAAAGAAAGCCTCAACAGAATTATGTCAAACAAACAAACATTAACTGCAACAACAACAGCAAAAAAAAAAAATCCCTTCAAAATTTTCCTTCGAGCGAGAAAAGATCATTCGCGGTCTCGCTGTGTCTTCTGCTCTCGGACGGTCTTTCATTACTCCCGCTCTGACATTTAAGGCTTTATGACCCTACCAAAGCTCATTGCGTGCATGCTGAGCTGCTGACAACATAGGGATGTGCAAGGAACGTGATTGCGAAAAAGAAAAAAATCGGTAGCTTTAAACAATTAGGAAGGTAGGGTACAAACCACATCCTACATCCCCGATTTCTAGCTTGCTTGGCTCTCTTATTTCTTAAATGTTTATTCGGTATCGGTGCTTAAAACACAATTTTTTTAAGCTAAAAAAATCAATATCTAGATATTGATTTTTTTTTATAGAAACCAAATATTTGCATTATATGCCGATTATCTTATTTAATTTTACGTAAAGGGGAACTAAATATTTAAGTATGAATGCAGTACATATAACAAAAATTTGGAGGGGTGCGAAGCACAACCCAAATGATTTCATGGGGTGCTCAAGCCTCGGAGTACCTCTGTAGTTGGCGCCAGTGGTTCTTACCCATGTAGCACAGTAACGTTGTTTGTACGTTCAAAATTGTGTTTGGTAGTTGATAATTGGTTTCTGGTTGGTTTAAAACCTTTTTTAAAACGTTAATATGTGGTTAACCGCTGATAGTTGAAACAGTAGAGGTTTTAGAACGTTTATGAAAAGTTTTTAGTAAAATTTATATATTTGTGCTGAAATCGTGGAATTTTTTAAACGACTTTAAAACGTTGAAAATCAGGCTCAGATCTCAACGCCATCTATCAACAAAACTGAAAAACTAATAATAAACGCACCTAATTTTAATAGAAAGTGGTCACTTTTTTACATAAGAACTAAATTTTTAAAAGGACATGAACTAGTATATGTTCAAAAACCCTCAATTTTTTGGCAGTCATATTTTATTTCTTGAGTCTATTTCCAGTTCCTTTCATAAAGCATAATTCAGCGCCCTCTTTTGGTCTACATGAAAAACCGTTTATGGAAACCACATGGTAGAACTTCAAATTGGTACAACAATTTCTACTGTCTTTTGCATTGTTTAAAAGGTATGTGAGTATGGCTTAAATAGCCTTGTACCTGAGCGGTATTTTTCTATGGGAAATGTTATTAATTATTTCTTTCTAGGACGAAACCACAGTTCTAAACTGTTTGGGCTCCCGCTACTTGAAAATTTCGTCCTGTTAAAGGGACTGACGAAGAGGCTTGAACCTTCTCCAAAATAAGTATTGGCATATTTAAAGGATAGCAGGTAGTATACCGAGGGACTTTATCGAAGATCTACCATATACAAGCGCATGCAATGATCACTTTAATTGTAGGAATTTTTCTTTGTTAAATACTAAATGAGTGCAGAAGCCGTAAGGTACAATAAAAACGCTATATCAACCCCTCTTTAACCAAAAATATACCTTTCGGAGTTACTTTAAACACGTTAGAAAACAGCTTTTCAACGTTGCATAAAAGTTAAAAATTGGTTTTTCGAATGGTTGATATAACCACTAATCAACCAGACATCCTGGTGTTTTTAAACGTTTTTTAAACGTTTTTTAAACGTATTCTTTTTAACGTTTCGGCAACCAACCCGTTAACCATTTCTGAAAGTTGAAAAAACTAATTTATGCAAGGCATCTTCTATAAGCAAAGATGTGGGCCAGCAATGGGTTCTTCATCAGCACCTCTCCTAGCAAATTATTACGTAAGTAAAATAGAAGAGCCCTTCCTATTGAAACCTTCTATTTTATGCATGTATACTAGATACATGGATGATATCCTTTTCATCATAGATCAAGGTTCGAGTGGATGCTCATCAAAAATTCTAGAAGGTTTTAATTCCCGAGATGAACCCCTAAAATTCGCTTTAGAAGAGCAAAATGAAAATAGGCTAAATTACCTAGACATTACTTTGAAGTGGGAAGGAAAATATATTACCGCAGAATTATAAAAGAAGCCTACAAATATAAGAAAGATTTTAAATTATAAATCAGATCACCCTAATTATATAAAGAAAAATGTAGCTTTACAATTTAAAGAAAAAGTTGAAAAGCTGAATTCATCTTCAGAAGCGAAGGAAAAACATAAAAATAAGTTAAAACCAATCTTATTAGAAAATGATTACCCTTCAAAAGAAATTCGTGAACTACTGAGAGAAAATCCTACTAGGAACAGAGATAATAAAGAGAAAATTAAATATTTATTCACAAGAAAAGTCACTTACCACAAGGGACCGTTTAAAAAACTAAAGAAAATCAGCATTTAATATAAAATTAGGTTAGCTCCAGGTTTGAATCACAAAATTAAAAAATACCTTACCATCCCTAAAACAAAAAGAAAATACTTTGCTCCAAGAAAGAGTCATTAATAAAAGCGAGTGTTCATGTGGATTACCATACATAGGAGAAACAGGACGAAGGTTAACCACCAGAATTAAAGAACACAAAGCAGCAACAAGGAACATTTCAAACAAAACAGGATTAGACAGGCACATGCAACAAACTGGCCACAAAATGGACTGGGACTCCTTAAAAGCGATCAAACATCAATCGCACGCAATTATGCGGAAATTAGAAGAATCCCTGGAAATTTACAAGACACAAGGTGGCAACATCAATGACCATGCTGGATGAAAAATCCATCAGGCTTGGTCGCCAGACCTGTAGAAATAGTAAGCCGCAAAAACCCCTGAAGAGGATCTAGTGTATGGATCGAAAGTTTGAGAGGTAATGTACCTTAATAAATTTATCCTCGAAAATTCCCATTAAATATTTATAATACTGAAGTAAGAAGAGGAAGCCATGAAGTCATTAATTATTAGAATTAAAGAAATAGATTTTTAAAGCGGACCGTTACAAGTAGATATATTGAGAACGAAAAAAAAAGATGGCACCGAGTTTTTGTTTGTAAAGAGCACGTCTTTTGAATCCGTCCTGACGCGAATAAAATTAATCAAAGTTATTAAAAGTCAATAGAACCGGTTAGAAGAAAACTCAACCGGATTTCCACAATCGATAAAACATCCAGGAATGGAAACAGCTATTTATTCTCCCTACTCGCTGAAAAATATGTTATGAAAATTAACAAATGGGGCATGAAAAGTTTCTCGTCGTACAAGAAAGGTATCAGAGACAAAGATATTCACAAATCGAACAAGTTAGTAAAATCATGCAATGCATTGATCATGATACGCTTTCAAACATACCAGAAATCATTACTCAAGTTATGAAGATAATGCCTGTGGAACAAATCTCGCTCCGGTGCCCTGACCTTTGACCCCATTTCGATGATATTAAACAAAATTGGTTCAGGATACCTCCGGAACAACATAGCAAAGTTTTGTCGCAATAGAAACATTGTTAATCAAGTTATGAGGATAATGGCTGTGGAATAAATCTCGCTCCTGTGCCCTGACCTTTGACCCCATTTCGATGATATTGAAGAGCATTGGTTCAGTATACCTCCGGAACAACATAGCAAAGTTTTGTCGCAATAGAAACATTTTTACTCAAGTTATGAGGATAATGGCTGTGAAATAAATCTCGCTCCTGTGCCCTGACCTTTGACCCCATTTCGATGATATTAAACAAAATTGGTTCAGGATACCTCCGGAACAACATAACAAAGTTTTGTCGCAATAGAAACATTGTTAATCAAGTTATGAGGATAATGGCTGCGGAATAAATCTCGCTCCGGTGCCCTGACCTTTGACCCCATTTCGATGATATTAAACAAAATTGGTTCAGGATACCTCCGGAACAACATAACAAAGTTTTGTCGCAATAGAAACATTTTTACTCAAGTTATGAGGATAATGGCTATGGAATAAATCTCGCTCCTGTGTCCTGACCTTTGACCCCATTTCGATGATATTGAAGAGCATTGGTTCAGTATACCTCCGGAACAACATAGCAAAGTTTTGTCGCAATAGAAACATTTTTACTCAAGTTATGAGGATAATGGCTATGGAATAAATCTCGCTCCTGTGCCCTGACCTTTGACCCCATTTCGATGATATTGAAGAGCATTGGTTCAGTATAACTCCGGAACAACATAGCAAAGTTTTGTCGCAATAGAAACATTTTTACTCAAGTTATGAGGATAATGGCTATGGAATAAATCTCGCTCCTGTGTCCTGACCTTTGACACAATTTCGATGATATTTAACCGAAGTGGTTCAGGATACCTCCGAAACAACATACAAAAGTTTTGTTGCAATAGAAGCATTTTCAGTCGAGTTATGATGATATTGGCTATGGAATAAATCTCGCTCCTGTGTCC
Source organism: Macrothele yani (assembly GCA_039090855.1). Classification (NCBI taxonomy): domain Eukaryota; kingdom Metazoa; phylum Arthropoda; class Arachnida; order Araneae; family Macrothelidae; genus Macrothele; species Macrothele yani. The sequence goes on from CM077031.1 coordinate 97,516,347, forward strand.
TGACCTTTGACAGAAACGGTGCAGTGTACCTCCAGAACGACATACTAAAGTTTTGTCGCAAAAGAAGCATTTTTACATTATGACGCATAAGGATAATGGAATGAATCCCGCTCCTATGTCCTGACCTTTGATCTCATTTCGTCCATTTTCAATAGGGTTCGTTCCCAGGTTATCCCTTACCACATATTAAAATTTCATCAAAATCGAGCAATTTTTACGCGAGACAGACAGACAGACAGACGGACAAAGCTGGAGCATATATGTTTCTTCAACCTACGGTTAAAAAGCGTAAATTAAAATGATAAATATAAAAGGAAACATGATGTAACTTTACGCTTAGCGGAAGAATTTTGAATAATGAAAAAGTTGAAAATACGGGGGAAATATTCCTAATGGAAAAGCTATGCTAAAGAAAAAGAGATTTTCAACTACGTATCCCGAAAGCAAAGTTTACAAGAAAGAGTTTTGACCATAACGTCCCCTATCGGGAAAACTGCATTATTTAAAGAGGATTATTTAAAGATCTTTATTGTGATGAAATAAAGATCTTTAAATAATCCTGCATTATTTAAACTGCATTATTTAAAGATCTTTATTGTGATGAAAAGAACCTCCAACCAGAAAATCTATCTACGATTATCATAAAAAATTTGAAACTACGGGCTGTTTGTGCAAACTTAAAAGTCCTGGACGACCGAGTGTATCGGAAGAAGTCGTCGATAGTGTTTGCACCGCCATTCAACGAAGCTGCAAATGATTCCATACAAAGTGCAGATGTTGTAAAATCTCACTGACCTTGACAGGACAAAGCGCTTTGAATTTTGTGCCGAAATGCAGCACCGTTTTGAAAATGACGATTTTGCCGATCACTTAGTTTTCACCGATGAAGCTACATTTCACGTGAGTGGTCAGGTAAACAAGCACAACCCGATAGAATTGATTTTAAGATTGTTTTCAACCTTTCTCAACTTTAATTTCCTATTGTACGAGAAACCAGCTATAATCATGAATCATTTCCTGAAACTTTCTTTGGATTCTTGCAACCAAATTTCTAAGTAGTTTTCTGCTCTTTTACGACAGTAAATCGACCTTTTTTGATACAGTGTTTTAGGTAGATCCATGTTTCATCAATAGTCACAATAAATTTCCATCTGTCTCCGGGTAAGTGATTTTCATAAGGAAGTCTACACCGTCTTCTGCGCTCAGCCACCTGCCTAGGTAAAAGATCGTGAACATTATGTTTTTTTGGCTTTCCTCAGATTCAAATATTAATTTATTATCTTGCTTACAGTTGATACATGTATTTTTAACGACTTATCGATTGCTGTTTGGGTTGGTGGGTCTTCTTTTAAAACCAGATATCTTACTTTTGAAATAGTCGTAGAAGTACGTACCTTCTTTGCATATTCGTTTGGTGTTCTTTTCCCCGTTAAACGCAATGCTCGACGAATTTTCCCTCCATTACAATGGCGTATATTCGAGACTAGCTGCGAAGCCCAGAGAATGCACAAATAAAAGTGAATTAAATATACACAAATAAAAGCCAATTATCAACGGTATTAAAACATGTCCATGCTTTCGCTGCGAAAAAATCCTGCGTGCGGATTCGCTTCTTTGACTCAGTCTGGCGAGCGAACCCCAACGGCATAACGCAAGCAGCTCTTCCAGAGTCTTCGCAGTTCTGATGCGAAAACCTTCCGTACAATCGCCTGCTAGCGTTTCCATGACAACATGAATCAGCTGGTAGAGGGAATTCGCCCATTGCTTTGGGAAACTGTTCGCTAAGAAAAAAGAAGGGTTAGACTATCTCAGTCCCTCGCATACTCCCGCCCATAAGTGTTTTGTGAGAGTTGTTTCAGTTTGTGTGAAGTGTCAATGAATTAAAATCAGAGATATTATATCTTAAATTCGTGGCTTTGTTGGATTCGAACTGTTTTGATAAATTTTGTGAAAGCTTCCCTGAACATCTATGTCAGAACTTAAAGAACTCTATGCTTCAAATTTTGATACAGCTCTACTAAAAAATTAACTGAAAGTGTTTTATTCCCTTGATGAATAGAAAAACAAATCAGGGGGAGATATTACGTGTTACATAAATTTGAATAAATTGGACATAGTGTTTAGTGAGGTGCACAAATTAGCAGACCTCATATTAAACTTTCTATCAACAACTGCAACTGCTGAAAGTTTTCCATCATTAAAAAGAATCAAGATATATCTTAGAGCCACACAAGGATATGTACATTCGAACAACTTGGCTGGTGTGCTAATAGAGAAAAACATTATTTTTAAATATGAAAAAGTACTCGGAGGAAACATTTTATGAAAACCTAACACTCAAGTTCACACAAAAGGAAAGAAGAATGGAGTTCATGTACAAATAAATTATTCAAAAGAAGAATGGAGTTCATGTACTATACAAAAGGGTATTCAAATCCTAATCTTCATAATTATTTGGTATGATGTTAGCAATTGCATGTACCAAAAATTTAGAAAAAAAGTTACTTCAATTACTCAACAATTAAAAATAATGAAAGAAATACGGGATTACGCCATATAATACAAATTTTTTAGCGTAAATGTGATAAGGATGGTAAGTCAGATAATATCCGAAAACTTGAAAATTTACATCGTCCTGGAGCGGGACTCGAACCCGCGTCTCCCACAAAACGCCTAGGTATGCTAACCACTACACCACCCAGAACGACCAAGTCTCAAGCTTCCGATCAATTTGAATTTAACCATCACAAGATTCGCTAGTCGAAGCAACCGGCATTCATGTTTAGCGAATCTGGAGGTTAAGAATCTTATCCCGTGTTTGCCCGGAGAAGCAGATAAATCATGAAAGAAATACGGGATTACGCCATGTAATACAAATTTTGAAGATGACAATCCAGTTTTTGGCGTAAATGTGACAAGGATGGTAAGTCAGATAATATCCGAAAACTTGAAAATTTACATCGTCCTGGAGCGGGACTCGAACCCGCGTCTCCCAGAAAACGCCTAGGTATGCTAACCACTACACCACCCAGAACGACCAAGTCTCAAGCTTCCGATCAATTTGAATTTAACCATCACAAGATTCGCTAGTCGAAGCAACCGGCATTCATGTTTAGCGAATCTGGAGGTTAAGAATCTTATCCCGTGTTTGCCCGGAGAAGCAGATAAATCATGAAAGAAATACGGGATTACGCCATGTAATACAAATTTTGAAGATGACAATCCAGTTTTTGGCGTAAATGTGACAAGGATGGTAAGTCAGATAATATCCGAAAACTTGAAAATTTACATCGTCCTGGAGCGGGACTCGAACCCGCGTCTCCCAGAAAACGCCTAGGTATGCTAACCACTACACCACCCAGAACGACCAAGTCTCAAGCTTCCGATCAATTTGAATTTAACCATCACAAGATTCGCTAGTCGAAGCAACCGGCATTCATGTTTAGCGAATCTGGAGGTTAAGAATCTTATCCCGTGTTTGCCCGGAGAAGCAGATAAATCATGAAAGAAATACGGCATTACGCCATATAATACAAATTTTGAAGATGACAATCCGATTTTTGGCGTAAATGTGATAAGGATGGTAAGTCAGATAATATCCGAAAACTTGAAAATTTTCATCGTCCTGGAGCGGGAATTAAATTCAAATTGATCGGAAACTTGAGACTTGGTCGTTCTGGGTGGTGTAGTGGTTAGCATACCTAGGCGTTTTCTGGGAGACGCGGGTTCGAATTTAGTCCCGCTCCAGGACGATGAAAATTTTGAAGTTTTCGAATATTATCTGATTTACCATCCCTGTCACATTTACGCCAAAATACGGATTGTCATCTTCAAAATTTGAATTAAAAATCAAATTTCGCAATTTAAGAAAAAAAAAACAATACTGGGAATGGGGGGGGTGAAATAGCCCAGGTCTCGGAACCAATATACGCCACTGGTCTATTATTAATTATATTGCTAATTTTGCATTTCGAAATGCGAATTCCATTATTTTTACAGTGTTTCTTAATCACATAATACGAACATTTCTCTTGATAAAGAGCAAAAACATAACCTTCTATTTACAGCTCGTTTACGTGCGCCATTTTTCTTAGCAGACGAAATTCAACCGCAACAGATGTTTTTTTCCTGTTCATTTAACACACTGTTGCCAGTTTCAATTCTTTGAACTTCTTTTATTTATTTATTTTTAATTTCTTATCAAAAAACGTTTGAAAATTGTTTTCTTCGTACAACTGTACCGCAGTACCGCGTTAAATGAGGTAGTATGAGCTTCAAATCTTTCACCTTCAGGATTTTGTGAAAAATAAATGCATTATGATACTCAGCATCGTTATCCCTATCAGCAGGTAACATTTACTCCACCAATTTTCTTTGCGCTTAAGTAGAATGACCGGTCCTTCAAATCCATGTTGTTCACAAAATACACTGCCGGACAATTGCTAAGGACGGATGACAATAGCAACGATAGCAACCATAAAATGGAAGGCAGGAAAATGTGGAAATTAGCATAAGTGCGGGATACAGAAAGACGTGTTGTGCGTATGCAAATTTTGGATTGCCGAACTTGTTCGTGACGTCATAGCGCTGATAAGAGATATAAAGGATTTGACGCGTATTGACAGTTGTTGTTCAAACGCAAAGTTGAAAAGGAAAGAATCAATTGACGAACTTGCAATTTTCAGTATGTCTTCCCGACATCACCTAGATGATATTACGCGTGGCCGTATTATTGGCAAGATTGAAGAAGGGCGAAAAATAACAGATGTTGCCAGGGAGTTCGACGTCAGCTACAGTGTTGTTTCAAGGCTTTAGAAATCGTTTCAGACAAATGGAGAGTGTAGCAAACGTCACGGGGGAGGTCGTGTTCGCAGTACGACACCTGCAGAAGATCGGTACATAGTGCTATCAACAAAAGGACACCGGCGCAGCACAGCTAGTGAGGTAGCAAATCAGTTTATGGCGGCAGTTTATGGCTGCTGGTCTCCAGACGTTTGTATGAAGGAAGACAATACGCCCGCCGTCCTGTTGTGTGCATCCCATTGTCCAGACGTCACCGTACCGCCCATTTGCAATGGTGCCATCAACATCGCAATTGAACTGGTAACGACTGGTCTGCTGTCCTCTTCTCAGATGAGAGTAGATACAGTCTATCGTCTGATTGTCGACGACAACTGATCAGGCGTGATAGTGGTACTGCATATTGTCCAGCAAACATACAGGGAAAGGGACCGATATCCGACATGTAGTGTCATGTTATTGGCTGGCATCATGATCAATGGCCGTACGTCCCTCTATGTGCTTCCAACTGGGACTATGACTGGCCAACGATACATTAATGATGTTCTGCTACCTCATGTTCGCATGCTCCGTGGTGCTGTCGGTGATAGATTCATTTTCATGGATGACAACGCAACATGTCATCGAACAGTCGCTGTCCAGGAGTGTCTTGAGGGCGAGGATTTTCAACGCCTCGTATGGCCAGCACGTTCTCCAGATCTGAATCCCATTGAAAATGTGTGGGATGCTTTGGGGAGGAGTCTTGCTGGTCGCCAATGCCCTCCAATAAACAAGGACACCCTCATCCGTGCACTGACAGAGGAATGGGATAAATTACCCCAGCAGCTGCTTGATAATGTTGTGCAAAGCATGACACGACGTGTGGAACCTTGCATCGCCCTCCATGGTGGCCATATCCCGTATTGACATCTAACGCCGGAACGCCTGCTGACGGTAATTGCATTTTTTTCACGTTTACGTATTCTGCACAAAATGGCCTGTTTGTCCCTTGAACACGTTCCAAAGCCGTCTGGATTTCAGAGCACAATAAATTGTCTTTCTTGTAATGTCCTGGCATTCTGACATTATTTTATTTCACTTGGCATCCAACCACACTTACTTTTTCATGCGGTATATAGCCGTTTATGATCCGTCCTTAGCAATTGTCCAGTAGTGTATCTTCGTCTCAAACCAAATCATGACAAAATTATTTTCCTTGCGAAGACCTGCAATAGCTGTTACAATCCGCTTGTCAACATCAACAACTCCGTGAACTGAACATCGTGATTTTGAATGTATTTTAAAAGAATGTTTGTCTTTTCAAATACTGGTTTCTTCATATTCAACCCAAACATTTTTTTTTTTTTTATATATTAGGTGTACAAATAAGTTTTAAAGCGTTTCTTGTGTGACGTATACCGCTAATTTACATATCCGACATTTCTTCGCGTTGTTGTCATGTGACCGTAACTGGTCTAGAGTATAAAATGTGACACAGAAGTTTGCCCAACTGTCAAACGCACTTGCACATCGGTAGGTGAAAAATGGCAGGCGGTACTGCATTTATTCGACACTGCATTCATTATAAATTTCATCAAGAGCTGCAAAAGCATGTGCATCGATTTGTTCTGTTCTGGGGAGAATATCGTATCGAAAAGCACGTGTGAGTTTTGGTTTAGACATTGTATGGGCTGGCATCATGATTAATGGCCGTACATCCCTCTATGTGCTTCCAGTGGTTCCCAACATTCAGTGGTTCCCAACATTTTTTTGGCCATGCCCCACCTAAGCATCTCAAAAATTCTGATGCCCCCCCCCCCTGTGGCGTATAATTCTTATTATTCCAAAAATGAACTCCTATCCTCCACGTATAATGACATATACGTATAATTCTGTGACATATAATTCTTATTATTCAAAAATGAACTGCTATTCACGTGAAGGATAGGAGTTACATATAATTCTTATTGTTCAAAAAATAATTATATGTAACTCCTATCCACCACGTATAATGGCATATATGTACAATTCTGTGACATACACTATCTACCAACAAGTAATTGGACACCTGTGATAGCAAAGGAAAACGAAGTTTATTCACTTTCAATAGTTGGTGGAGCCTCCACGAGCGGCGATTACAGCTGTGACCCTCCTGGGCATACTCTCAACCAGGCGTTGTACGACGGCAAGTGGTATTTTCTCCCACTCGGCTTGGAGAAGACAGGTCAGTTCCTTCACCGATTTCGGACGGTGGGGACACCCCTTAAGTCGACGCTCCAACTCGTCCCAGAGGTGCTCGATAGAGTTAAGGTCCGGGCTCCGCGTAGGCCAGTCCATTCGATTAACCCCATTGTCACCATACCAAGCCATGGTGGACCTCGCAACATGACAGGTGGCATTGTCATTCTGAAAGTAACATGGGTCCACCCCGTAAAACTGCCACAACGCAGGAAACGCATGGTCATCCAAAATGGTGCAGTAGGTCTAGGCGTAGAGTCTACCAGGAATTGCGACCAAGGGTCCCGTGCCATACCAGGAGAAACACCCCCATAGCATAATTCCACCGCCGCCGAACTTCACAGTTGGCACAATACATTCCGGCAGGAGGCGTTCTCCAGGCAGACGCCAAATCCAGACCCTTCCATCCAAACGGTAGAGGGTGAACCTCGATTCGTCGCTCCAGAGAACCTGTTTCCACTGTTCAACGGTCCTCCGTCGACGTTCTTTGCACCCCGTTAGCCGAGCAGCGCTATTGGACTTGGTGATCAAAGGCTTGTGGGCGGCAGCACGTCCATGATAACCGAGCAGATGGGCTTCCTCAAGGATGGTATTCATCGAAAGGACACTCCCGGATGCCTGTTGAAACTCCTCGCGGATGTGGCCCATCGATTTGGTACAGTTCTTCCGAATTTCTCTGGCCAGCACCCGTCGGTCTCTAACTCCAAGTTTTGTGGGTCTGCCGGGTCGGGACACATTCCGACAGTCACCTCACATCTTCCACTTGCCAATCACGTAGGCCACTGTCGATTTTGGGTTCTTCAACTTGCTGGATATGTCACGTATGGATCGGCCATTTCTGTGATACCCGACGATTACACCTTTCTCGAAATCAGAAAGCTCCGAACGGCGTGGCATCTTGCATGCGACTGGTTGCGTTGTTGTTTCCCATGTGATATTTAACGGCGGCGGTCGTGACGTGTATCAGGACAGCAGATATCGTCAATTGCAGGGGTGTCCAATTACTTGTTAGTAGATAGTGTATAATTCTTATTATTCAAACAAGCTTCCAAGGAACAGTGGACTTTGAAATGGAGTTTGAAGGAGGGTTTTTCTCTTAGTGGAACGGAAGTGAGCATGCGCTAGGACATTGCAAGCGGGGAGAAATTTTAAAGGTTTCGGGGTATTCTTGCTCTGGTTCTCAGAAAACCAAAATCACAGGTTTGCCTGTGAATTTGTTTTACTTTCTTCTGGCGATCTTAGAAGAAAGTAAAAAAATATTTAGTGTGCTCATTCTCGAATTGCCCTTCCTTAAATATCAAATTGCCCCTTGTGGGGCATGCGCCTCACGTTGGGAACCACTGGTTTAGACGGTTTAAAGCAGGCGATTTTATTGTTAGCGATCGCGTACGTAGCGGAAGGTTGCACATGAGGAACTGCAAGCATTGCTGGATGAAGTCTTAAACGCAAAAGGAACTAGCTGAACAACTGGGGGTAACTCAACAAACCATTTTCAATCGTTTACGCGCATTGTGAAAGACTCAGAAGGAAGGAAAATGAGTGCCACACGACCTGAGCCAGAGGAACAAGGATGAGCGTATCATGAAGTGTTTGAATCTGTTGAATTAACAACACAGAAAATCTTTCCTCTGGAAAATCGTTATCGGTGATGAAAAGTGGATATGGTACGACAATCCCAAACGCAAACAAACACTGGGTAGACTCCGGTGAAGCAACGACTTCGACACCGAAGCGCAATATTCACTCCAAGAAAGTTCTGCTGTGCATCTGGTGGGTTATGAAGGATGTGCTCTATTATGAACTATTGGAACAGGGTCAAACTGTTACTGCTGATCGCTACAAGCAACAATTGCTGCTATTGAACCAGGAAATCTGTCAGAAAAGTCCATTCACTGGCAAAGGATTGCGTCCCGTAAAATTTCTGCATGACAACGCTAGGCCGCATATCGCGAAATCGGTCAAGGAAAGCTATTGATGCTTGGCTGGGAAGTTTTAAAGCACCTGGCGTATAGTCCCGACATGGCCCCTTCAGACTATTATTTGTTCCGATCGATGCAACATGGTTTGTCTGCTCTACTTTCCCGGACATGTGACAAAGTGCAAAAATGGGTTAACGACTTCATCGCGTCACACGATGAAGAATTCTTCATGGCTAGAATCCCTAATCTAAATACATTTAAAAAAATACATTTGTGCAATCGTAAATAATGATTCTCATTTGTAATATACTCCATAGTCATTGTCATAGTCAGCCATTACTTCTGGATTACGGAAAATAGTGGGACTAAAAATGGCACTGAAATTTAGCAGGTAACCAAATTTTATTATTAAAAAAGGATTTCAGTTATTAAATAGCAAGCAGTTATTGGGATGAATATATACAGGGTGTCCGAGAATTATTGGACACATTACAAAATATAAAACAAAACATTAAACAGATGGAAAGAAACTGACTGTACTCACTTACAATGTAACTATATACACAAGTTAATAAATTTCGATGTGAGATCCCTTGGTTGCTCGTAGTACGTCCAAGCGATACTCGATTTCATGCCATGTATTGGCAAGCATCTGAGGAGTTATGGAATTAATAGCAGCTGTGATACGCTGCTTCAGTTCCTGCGAATCAGTACAAGGCGTCTGATAGACACGATCCTTCACATAACCCGACATGAAATAATCCAATGGAGTTAGATCTGGAGAGCGAGGAGGCCACGGAATGGGACCACCACGCCCAATCCATCTGTTGGGGAAATGCTCATTTAGGCACTTACCTAAACAGGTTCACCAATGCGGAGGCGCTCCGTCTTGTTGGAAAACGACGTTGTCATATCTTTGGATCTGGGGTACAGCGAAATTTTCTTGCATATCCAAGTAAATGTCACCATTTATGGTTTTTTCGCAGAAGAAGAAAGGGCCAATCACTTCACTTTTTGATAGGGCGCACCACACATTAACTTTTGGAGAATCACGTTCTAGTTCAATAGCAGCATGAGGCAGTTCACTGCCCCATATCCTACAGTTGTGACGATTCACAGTACCTGATATATGAAATGTGGATTTATCACTAAAAATTACAGAGAAAGTTTTCGTCGTTTTCCACTCGACTCAGCATATACACAGCGAAATCGCATCGCAGAGTGTGATCATTTACATGCATCTTTTGCACTATTTGAATTTCATAAGCATGAAACTTTAATTTCTTGTGCAAGGTATCGTGAACTGTCGATTTCGGAATGCACAGTTCTCTGCTTGCGTTACTAACGGATTTTCTGGGGCTTCGTCGGAAACTTTCATTAACTTGGTCAACCATCTCACTGCTGACGCTAGGCCTACCGGCTCCTCCACGATGTTCCACATTGCCAGTTTCTTTAAACTGTTTCATCCACCGCTTAATTGAATTCGTTGACGGAGGATTGCAACCATACTCTAAACGGTACCGTCTTTTAACTTTAATGACAGACTTTAATTCCGCAAGACACACACACATCGCCTTCTGCTGTACGGATGACATGACTACTGATTGTGCTATTCTCATGCATTCCTCATCAGCGCCATCTATCGGATTCTGGGAATAACAATTCTGCAAAACAAAAATACAGAAACCGTGTTAGTAATACGTGACATAGAAAAACAGACAATGCTCATAGTTTGTTTGTTTTTTTACATAATTTTGTAATGTGTCCAATAATTCTCGGACACCCTGTATATTACATTTATACACTATCTACCAACAAGTAATTGGACACCCCTGCAATCGACGATATCTGCGGTCCTGATACACGTCACGGCCGCCGCCGTTAAATATCGTGTGGGAAACAATAACGCAACCAGTCGCATGCAAGATGCCACGCAGTTCGGAGCTCTCTGATTTCGAGAAAGGTGTAATCGTCGGGTATCACAGAAATGGCCGATCCATACGTGGCATATCCAGCTAGTTGAAGTACCCAAAATAGACAGTGGCCTACGTGATTGGGAAGTGGAAGATGAGAGGTGACTGTCGGAATGTGCCCCGACCCGGCAGAATCACAAAACTGGGAGTTAGAGACCGACAGGTGCTGGCCAGAGAAATTCGGAAGAACCGCACCAAATCGATGGGCCACATCCGCAAGGAGTTTCAACAGGCATCCGGGAGTGTTCTTTTGATGAATACCATCCGTAAGGAAGCCCATCTGCTCGGTTATCATGGACGTGCTGCCGCAAACACAAGCCTTTGAACACCAAGTCCAATAGCGCTGCTCGGTAACGTGGTGCAAAGAACGTCGACAGTGGACCGTTGAACAGTGGAAACAGGTTCTTTGGAGCGACGGATCAAGGTTCACCCTCTACCGTCCGGATGGCAGGGTCTGGATTTGGCGTCTGCCTGGAGAATGCCTTCTGCCGGAATGTATTGTGCCAACTGTGAAGTTCGGCGCCGGTGGAATTATGCTATGGGGGTGTTTCTCCTGGTATGGCGCGGGACCCTTGGTCGCAATTCCTGGTAGGCTCAACGCCGAGACCTACTGCACCGTTTTGGATGACCATGCACTTCCTACGTTGTGGCAGTTTCACGGGGTGGACCCATGTTACTTTCAGGATGACAATGCCACCTGTCATGTTGCGAGGTCCACCATGGCTTGGTATGGTGACAATGGGGTTAATCGAACGGACTGGGAGACGAGTTGGAGCGCCGACTTAAATGGCGCCCCCACCGTCCGAAATCGGTGAAGGAACTGAGCTGTCTTCTCCAAGCCGAGTGGAAGAAAATACCGCTAGCCGTCGTACAACGCCTGGTTGAGAGTATGCCCCTGAGGGTCGCAGCTGTAATCGCTGCTCGTGGAGACTCCACCAACTATTGAAGGTGAATAAACTTCGTTTTCCTTTGCTATCACAGGTGCCCAATTACTTGTTGGTAGATAGTGTATGTAAATATGTATAAAGTGAGTTTCGAATTTATAGTTCAAAGCAGATTTTTCCGGGTCAGTTACGGGTCAGGATCGGGTCCGGGTCCGAAATTTTTGACCCGTTTCCAACTCTGGTTATAAGCAGTAACCCGTCTCCCATTTAGGGTCATTAACTTCAGAGAACGAAGAGAACCAGTGCCGTACGACAAACACAACATTCATGCCTCACTGGGATTCGAACACGGACCCACCTTTTAGGAATGGTCAGATTCCAGCGCTTAGACAATTGCACCATTAGGGCGTTCACTGATGATGTCCTGAACACCGTACACAATTTCAGCCAGTACAACGATTGTTTTCAGTAGCTGTTTCTCTAACTTAACCCCAAAATACAGCCCGTAATTTTTTAATGCTTTCCGTTCACGCATGTGCAGTGATGACAATAGGTGATATAAACTTTGATACTAGTCTCCACTTAAAAAGATAATTAATAATATTTACACGCCGACATCATGCAAATTATACCCCAGATACACACACATGACGCACGCACTAAATAACATATTCGGCCTATTCATCCGAAAACGGAAACCATGAAGCAAAGTTTGAATTACATTGGCCCACGCACTAAATAACATATTCGGCCTATTCATCCGAAAACGGAAACCATGAAGCAAAGTTTGAATTACATTGGCCCACGCACTAAATAACATATTCGGCCTATTCATCCGAAAACGGAAACCATGAAGCAAAGTTTAAATTACATTGGCCCACGCACTAAATAACATATTCGGCCTATTCATCCGAAAACGGAAACCATGAAGCAAAGTTTAAATTACATTGGCCCACGCACTAAATAACATATTCGACCTATTCATCCGAAAACGGAAACCATGAAGCAAAGTTTAAATTACATTGGCCCACGCACTAAATAACATATTCGGCCTATTCATCCGAAAACGGAAACCATGAAGCAAAGTTTAAATTACATTGGCCCACGCACTAAATAACATATTCGGCCTATTCATCCGAAAACGGAAACCATGAAGCAAAGTTTGAATTACATTGGCCCACGCACTAAATAACATATTCGGCCTATTCATCCGAAAACGGAAACCATGAAGCAAAGTTTAAATTACATTGGCCCACGCACTAAATAACATATTCGGCCTATTCATCCGAAAACGGAAACCATGAAGCAAAGTTTGAATTACATTGGCCCAGGCACTAAATAACATATTCGGCCTATTCATCCGAAAACGGAAACCATGAAGCAAAGTTTGAATTACATTGGCCCACGCACTAAATAACATATTCGGCCTATTCATCCGAAAACGGAAACCATGAAGCAAAGTTTAAATTACATTGGCGCACGCACTAAATAACATATTCGGCCTATTCATCCGAAAACGGAAACCATGAAGCAAAGTTTAAATTACATTGGCCCACGCACTAAATAACATATTCGGCCTATTCATCCGAAAACGGAAACCATGAAGCAAAGTTTAAATTACATTGGCCCACGCACTAAATAACATATTCGGCCTATTCATCCGAAAACGGAAACCATGAAGCAAAGTTTAAATTACATTGGCCCACGCACTAAATAACATATTCGGCCTATTCATCCGAAAACGGAAACCATGAAGCAAAGTTTAAATTACATTGGCCCACGCACTAAATAACATATTCGGCCTATTCATCCGAAAACGGAAACCATGAAGCAAAGTTTAAATTACATTGGCCCACGCACTAAATAACATATTCGGCCTATTCATCCGAAAACGGAAACCATGAAGCAAAGTTTAAATTACATTGGCCCACGCACTAAATAACATATTCGGCCTATTCATCCGAAAACGGAAACCATGAAGCAAAGTTTAAATTACATTGGCCCACGCACTAAATAACATATTCGGCCTATTCATCCGAAAACGGAAACCATGAAGCAAAGTTTAAATTACATTGGCGCACGCACTAAATAACATATTCGGCCTATTCATCCGAAAACGGAAACCATGAAGCAAAGTTTGAATTACATTGGCCCACGCACTAAATAACATATTCGGCCTATTCATCCGAAAACGGAAACCATGAAGCAAAGTTTAAATTACATTGGCCCACGCACTAAATAACATATTCGGCCTATTCATCCGAAAACGGAAACCATGAAGCAAAGTTTAAATTACATTGGCCCACATTACAGGAACTCATTATCTACGGAACTAACTTCTTTAAATAATTTTAACCTCTTTTAAAAAAACTAAAAGACTTTATAATGAATTGCAGCTCCTCAAATTAATGATTACAGTGGATGGGAACTATAACTAATATTACGACTTGTATATTGTGGAAGCTGATAGGTCTGTAGTTCCATTGAGGATCTCAGGAACTACAGACCTATCAGCCTCCTATCAGTGGTTTATAAAATCTTCACTAAAGTTCTTTCACACTGCTTGAAGGTGACACTGGACATGGCTCAACCGAGAGAACAAGCTGGATTCAGGAGTGGTTGCAGCACAATAGATCATATCCACGTACTCAGAGAACTAATTGAAACAGCGAGGGAACATGAACTTCCATTGTGCATGGCTTTTATCGATTATGAAAAAGCCTTTGATTCGGTCAAACCATCAGCAGTTGCAATGGCTCTGAAATCCTGCGGTATTGAAGATGCATACATTAATATTATTAATAACATCTATGAAAATGCAAGTGCAAAGATTCGGCTGTTTGAAAATACAACACACGTAAAAATTGGAAAGAGAATGAGACAAGGTGACACCATATCTCCGAAGCTCTTTAATGCCACATTGGAAAATGTCTTTCAATCACTGAACTGGGAAAACAAAGGGATAAAGATTAATGGAGATTATCTAACCCACCTTCGCTTTGCTGATGACGTAGTCATTTTTGCAACTACCCCATCAGAGCTGCAGAGTATGATCCAGGAACTTGCTGACAAGAGTAAATAAGTGGAATTAAAAATGAACTTTCAGAAGACAAAAGTGATGCTCAATGCTTTTACAAGAAATGAAGATTTATCGATTGATGGAGAAAAGCTGGAGATAACAGACACGTACGTTTATCTCGGACAGCAGATATCAAGTGAGGGTCACATTAATGAATAAATTAATCGGTGTATAAAACTTGCCTAGAGAGCTTTTGAAAGAAACAGCATAATTTTCAAGAGCAATATGCCATTATGTCTTAAAAGAAAAGTGTTTTATCAATGCATCCTTCCAGTGCTTACGTATGGTGCAGAGATGTGGACCTTAACTAAAAGAGACATACAAAGGCTGTAGACAACTCAAAGTAGCATGGAGAGGTGCATGCTTGGTGTAACCAGGAAAGATAAGAAGAGGAACTCGTGGATCCGAAAAATGACAAGAGTGGAAGGCATCATGATCAGAGTTAAATCCCTGAAATTGCAATGGGCTGGACATACTGCCAGAAGGACAGACCATCGATGGACAGCCAAAATTTTAGATTGGATTCCAAGGGACAGGAAAAGATCCAGAAGAAGACCACATGGGAGATGGGTGGATGAAATTCGAAAGTATGCGGGAGTAACACGGAGGAGACTGGCACAAGACAGACCGTTCTGGAGGGAACTTGGGGAGACCTTCGTCCAGCAGTGGATTGATAATGGTTGACAATGATGATATCGTGATGTAAATTGCTTTTTCAATAGTATTATCTGTAATGTTTATTTATCTGCTCATATATCATTACCTTTTTTTTTTTTTTTTTTTTGTTACTATGATACATTTGTCTGTTAATACAACTACTGACCTCAGTGTAAAACTAGCCTAGGGAGCATGAGACCATGTCAGGCCTGGCTGGCCTTTTTCCCCTGCCTCCTTGCTGTGCATTGTTTCAACTGATATTTTTGTAACATTGTTCTTTTTTTTTTTTTTTTTTTTGGCTCAGCAAAATAAATGAATTGATTTGAATTGAATTTTTTTTAATTATTTAAGCAAAATTTTTCTGTGTTGGTGGTGTTAAAATATTTATAAAATAAAACCTCTTCCAGCTAGTTGCCCTCCTAAATCTGATCCTGGTTTTAAAAACGGAAGTGACTCTGTTAAGCCGTAAGCTTGCATACAAGGCAGTGTTAAAATCAAAACGAGTTCCTAAATACGAAACGGCGGCCGCTAATCACCCGCCCATATCTGCGATGCTAGCTAGTGACGCAAGCGTCGTCTGCTTCACAGAGCTTTACCGCGATGCGAATGCAGCACACAGCGTTTGCCGGTGCAACAGTTCGGTCTCGCTATCCGCGGCGAAGTAGATCATGTAAGACAAGGTGCACATTCTGGACTACATGCTCTAGTAGTTGCGCATGGATTACAACATTTTTTTTTACTGATTCATATTTTAAAGACCATCAGGATTGCGTTTAAAATCTCGAGGAGATATCAACAGGAAATCATTACTTATGCAGGTAAGACATCGTTTTGTTTCGCTTTGATAACATAAGAGCTCTCTTGTTCGCTCTGCATCAGATAACCTCAGAAATTGAACGGTCTGAAGTTGTTTATCTTAGTGTCGTTCAATAAGATAGGGCTGTTATTTTATCTGATATCGTAAAGCTTGTAACGAATCCATTACATTTCACTCTTCTGAAATATGCAAATGTATGAAACTACGTATTCATTCAGTAAAAGCACAGCCTGAATTTGGTGTTTATACACATGTACATTGCATGGCACATTATTAATACAACCTTTATGGTATTTCTATGGATGGAAAACTGGGAACGACGCGCCAATCAAATTTATGACGAAGTACAGAAGAAGAACGGCTATTCAAAAAAAATTTCAGAGTATTGCATGTGTAACAGAAGTTTTTATAAGTAAAACCCAGAGACGGTAGGCGTAACTTGGGAGGGGAGCTGCCTATCCAATGGATTTTTCATTTGCCCAACTATTATATTTATCAATGAATGAAATACTGGATTATATCATTGTACAATACAAACTTGGAAGATGTGCATTGGCGCACTCACGGATGCGGCTTTGAGGGCTTAAGCACCCTCCAAGGAGATTAAGAGCGACGTACGTCACAAATTAAATATTCAAAAATATTATTTTACATGGTCAAACAATTACATAGTGTCTGACATGGTGTCTTCTTCCCAAAGCCCCAAAGAGATTAAGAGCGACGTACGTCACAAATGAAACATTCAAAAATATTATTTTACATGTTCAAAAATTTACATAGCGTCTTCTATTACATGGTGTCTTTTTCCCAAAGCCTCGAAGAGATTAAGAGCGACGTACGTCACAAATTAAACATTCAAAAATATTATTTTACATGTTCAAAAAATTACATAGCGTCTTCTATTTCATGGTGTCTTTTTCCCAAAGCCTCGAAGAGATTAAGAGCGACGTACGTCACAAATTAAACATTCAAAAATATTATTTTACATGTTCAAACAATTACATAGTGTCTGACATGGTCTATTCTTCCCAAAGCCCCAAAGAGATTAAGAGCGACGTACGTCACAAATGAAACATTCAAAAATATTATTTTACATGTTCAAAAAATTACATAGCGTCTTCTATTTCATGGTGTCTTTTTCCCAAAGCCTCGAAGAGATTAAGAGCGACGTACGTCACAACATAAACATTCAAAAATATTATTTTACATGTTCAAAACATTACATAGTGTCTGACATGGTCTATTCTTCCCAAAGCCCCAAAGAGATTAAGAGCGACGTACGTCACAAATGAAACATTCAAAAATAGTATTTGTCATGTTCAAACAATTACATAGTGTCTTCTATTCTTCCCAAAGCCTCAAAGAGATTAAGAGCGACGTACGTCACAAATTAAACATTCAAAAATATCATTTTACATGTTCAAAAAATTACATATTGTCTGACATGGTGTCTTCTTTTCAAAGCTCCAAAGAGATTAAGAGTGGCGTACGTCACAAATTAAACATTCTAAAACTGTATTTTACATGTTCAAAAACTTGCATAGTGTCTGACATGGTGTCTTCTTCCCAAAGCTCAAAAGAAATTAAGAGCGACGTACGTCACAAATTACACATTCAAAAATAGTATTTTACATGTCCAAAAAATTACATAGTGTCTTCTATTACATGGTGTCTTCTTCCCAAAGCCGCAAAGAGATTAAGAGCGACGTACGTCACGAATTAAACATTCAAAAATATTATTTTACGTGTCCAAAAAATTACATAGTGTTTGACATATGCCTTCTGTTACATGGTGTCTTCTTCTCAAAGAGGTTAAAAGCAACGGACGTCCAACGTAAGTCACACATTGTGTACTTATACTATATATACTGTATATAGCACCCTCCAAGAGGAATTCCTGGGTTCGCCACTAAAGCTGTGAATCCATTTTTTGCTGTAAATATGACATGAATGGTAAGTCAGATAATATCCGGAAACTTGAAAATTTGGTGGTGTAGTGGGTAGCATACTCGGGTTCGGTTGCCACTCGAGGACGACGAAATTTTCAAGATTTCGGACATTATTTTACTTACGATTCATGTCATATTTTCACCAATTAACAGATTTACAGCTTCCAAATCTGTATTAAATCTATTACTTTCGAATACTAAATACACTATTTCGAAAAACTAACGCCGCCCCGGTGGCGCAGTGGTCTAAGGCGATGGCCTCTTATCGTCCGAAAGGGGTCCGGGTTCGAATCCCGGTGAGGCATGGATGTTGTGTTTGTCTTACGGCACTGGCTCTCTCCCTTCCCTGGAACCAGTGACCCTAAATTAGGGACGGGCGACTGCTTATAGCCCATTGAGTTGCTCACGGTGGTCGTTAAACCTCAAAAAAAAAAAAAAAAAAAAAAAAAAAAACTAACTTGTGTCTACTCCATTTTCGATGAGAATGTAATGATGAATCGCCTGAGAATGGGAGTAAAAAAAATGTTATGTTAAGATTTCATAGTCTGCTCCTATGTGAGTACTAAAGAAAGAAGAAATATGTAAAGAAGGGCGATTAATAATGAACTTTCGGAAAACAAAAGATGCTTTTACAAAACATGAAGTTTTATCTTCGATTGGTGGGGAAAAGCTGGAGATAACCATGTCCTACATTTACCTTGGACAGCAGATATCTAGGGAGGGTTGCATTGATGAAGAAAGTAATCGGCGTATCAAACTTGATTGGAGAGTTTTTTGGGGAAACAGCACAATTTCTAAAGCCCGCCATGTCTTAAAAGAAAAGTGTCTGATCAATGCATCCTTCCAGTGCTTACGTATGGTGCAGAGGCGTAGACCTTAACTAAAAAAGACATACAAAGACTGCAGACAGCTCAAAGAAACATGGAAAGATGCAAGCTTGTTGTAACCAGGAAAGATAAGAAGAGGAACTCGTGGATAATGAAAATGACAAGAGTGGAAGACATCATGATCAGAGTAAAATCCCTGAAATGGCAATGAGCGGGACATATTGTCAGAAGAACGGACCACCGAGGGACAACCGAAATTATACACTGGATACCAAGGGACAAGAAAAAGGCCCAAAAGAAGACCACGTGAGAGATGGGTTGATGAAATTGGAAAGCATGCCGGATTACATAGAAGGAGACTGGCCCAAGACAAACGGCTGTGGAAGAAACTTGGGGAGACCTTCATCCAGCATTGGATTGATAATGGGTAACAATGATAATGATGATGATATAAATATATATCCATGAAAAAAATGTGTAAATGAATAAAGAGAGACAGAGCGAAGAAAAAGAAAGCGGAAAAATTCGGTTAAGGCCGTTTGCGTTAAAAAACGATTTCAGTGGACAGTGATCGAATAAATAATTTATAAAAAGTTCGATTCAGTCAGTTAAAGTAGTCTGGCGCCATTTTCAAAAAAAGTGGGCAAGCCCCGCCAGTCCTCGACTGTACTCGTGGCCTCCCCCCCCTCCTTCCGAAACAAGAAAGCCTAAGTAACGTTTAGGCCAGAGACCACTTTTGAAAACAAAAACAAACCCTCAAACATTCAATATCTAAACTTTTTTAACATATTTTTTTAGAACCAGTGTAATCGCGAATGCGTTATAAAACGTGACCATCTGCTTGATTTCTGCCAAAAGTACTGCGCAGTTGCTAAAGTAACTCAAACGAAACGGGCGGTCATTAGAGAAGTAAATTTTTTTTCATGTTGAATTATTAAGATGGAACAAAGGGCTGTTATTAAATTTAACGCAAAATTTGGTAATAGTGCCTCGGAAACGTACCAAATGATGAAACACGTTTACCGTGAGTTTTGTTTAAGTAGATCAAATGTTTTCCTGTGGCACAAACGTTTTTTGGACGGAAGAGATACGCTAGAAGATGATAAGCATACCTGAAGACCAAGTTCATCTAGGACACCTGAGATTATTGAAAAAGTGCGTGATTTCGTGGCAAACAATCGATGTGCGTCACTAAGAATGATGGAAGAGTCTTTAAACATCAACAAAGAAACGATTCGAACCATCCTGCATGAAGATTTGGGCAAAACAAAAGTCTGTGCTAAATTTGTTCCACACACGTTAACCAATGAACAAAAATCAAGGAGAAGTGCACATTGCAGAGACATCATTTCAGCCGCTGAAAATGATCCAAACTTCTTAAAATCGATTGTTACAGGTGATGAAACATGGTGTTTTCAATATGATTCTAAAACAAAGCGAAAAAATGTGGAATGGAAGTTAAAAAACTCATCACAAACCAAAAAAAAACAAGAAAAGTTCCATCGAAAATCAAAACAATGCTCATTACATTCTTCGATAGTAAGGGTAATATCCACAAAGAATTTGTTCCAAGTGGACAAACAATTACTGGTGAGTTTTATTTAAATGTTTTGAGGCGTTTGATGGGCAGAATTCGTCGCATTCGTCCAGAATATCGGGATGAAAACAGTTGGTGTTTGTTGCACGATAATGCACCCAGTCACACCTCACTTCTTGTTCGTAGATTTTTGGCGAAAAATAACGTCTGTGTGTTGAATCATCCTCCGTATTCGCCTGATTCAGCACCCTGCGACTTTTCTTTATTCCCAAAACTTAAAATGACGTTAAAAGGGTGTTATTTTGATGATATTTCGACCATACAAACAGCTTTGACGCGTGCTTTGGAGGCAGTTCCGCAAAGTGAACTGGAACAGGCATTCGAATCATTATTAAATCCCTGTAACAAGTGTATTGAAGCCGGAGGGACTTATTTTGAGTAACAAACCAAAACAAATTATAATTTCTTGTTCTATTTCATTTTACAGACCCAGTTTTAAAAATTCTTTGACGACACTGTGTACTTTTCCTTTGAAAACTTCCATGATAATTCCAAATATAACGTTGTTCAAGCTTTTTTATTGGTGTTTAACGACAACCGTGAGCTGTAAGAAGACGCCCTTCCCTACCTTAGGGCCATTGGTTCCAGGGAAGGGAGAGAGCCAGTGTCGTAAGACAAACACAACAGCCATGCCTTACCGGGATTCGAACCCGGACCCATCTCGGGCGAATGCTCTGAAGCCATCTCTTAGACCACTTTCCCACTGGGACCGACTGTTTGAGTTAAGTACTCCAATTACAATACCCCTATTTAATTAAAAGCCTGCCAGAATCGTTGAAATTCTGCAAAAATTCCTTGAAATCTTGATTTAAAATTAAGAGGCCCCAGAGACTTCTGCCGTTTTACGTCAAACCGTATGCATTGACATCACGGCAGTTCTAACTCGCAAAACAGTTATGGATCTTAAATTACTTTTCTTTCTCTTAATTTCTTTTACCTTTCTCTAATTTTATGTTCAAAAATTTATTTTATAGATTCGCCGGTGGGACTGCTAATCTATATTATAAAATAAAATGTCTGTCTGAATGATTTCTAGAAACTCCTAAACTCTTTGACAGATCTGGACCAAATTTTGCAGATTTACTCATTAGGACCCTGCGGGAAATATAGGCTCTACCACGAAACGTGAATGGACACCCAACCCACTCCCCCTGATTTCATTCCCTTGACACTTTGTGATTATGTTTAGAGCGTAAAGGAGCCAGTTAGTTTTAAAATATTATATTTTAATATAATTGCTGCGATAAAGTAACAAACGGAATTTGTCTAACAATCAAATGAATTTCGGTTAATAATTATAAACTTCAATGCTTTTTATGTAATTTTAACTCATATGTAAAAAGCGAAAATCTATTGAACAAATTAATCCAAAATCCTGGAAAGAGAAATTATTAAGAAAAACTGAGACCCCCTCAACCGCGTGAATTCCTCCAGAATGCCCCACAAAAAGTGAAAATCTATTAGACAAATCAATCCAAAATCCTGGAAAGATAAATGACTAAGAGAAACTGAGACCCCTCAACCGCGTTAATTCCTGAATGCTCCCGAAAAAGCGAGAATCGATTGAAGAAATCAATCCAAAATCCTGAAAAAAGAAATTATTAAGAGAAAGTGAGACCCCTTGAACAGCGTGAATTCCAGAATGCCCCAGGAAAAAGCGAAAATCGATTGGACAAATCAATCCAAAACCCTGGAAAGAGAAATTATTAAGAGAAACTGAGACCCCTGAACAGCGTGAATTCCAGAAAGCCCCCGAAATAGCAAAAATCGATTTGACAAATCAATCCAAACTCCTGGGAAAAGAAATTATTAAGAGAAAGTGAGACCCATGAACAGCGTGAATTCCAGAAAGCCCCCCGAAAAAGCAAAAATCGATTTGACAAATCAATCCAAACTCCTGGGAAAAGAAATTATTAAGAGAAAGTGAGACCCATGAACAGCGTGAATTTCAGAAAGCCCCTGAAAAAGCAAAAATCGATTTGACAAATCAATCCAAACTCCTGAGAAAAGAAATTATTAAAAGAAAGTGAGACTCATGAACAGCGTGAATTCCAGAATGCCCCCCGAAAAAGCAAAAATGGATTTGACAAATCAATCCAAACTCCTGGGAAAAGAAATTATTAAGAGAAAGTGAGACCCATGAACAGCGTGAATTCCAGAAAGCCCCCCGAAAAAGCAAAAATCGATTTGACAAATCAATCCAAACTCCTGGGAAAAGAAATTATTAAAAGAAAGTGAGACCCATGAACAGCGTGAATTCCAGAATGCCCCCGAAAAAGCGAAAATCGATTCGACAAATCAATCCAAAACCTGGAGAGAGAAATTAACGAGAGCAACTGCGTAAATTCCCGAATGCCCCCGAAAAATAATAAATCAATCCAAAATGCTGGAGAGAAAATTCTTAAGTGAAAGTGAGACCTTTCAACAGCATGAATTAAAGAAAGCCCCCGAAAAGGCGAAAATTGATTGGACAAATCAATCCAAAATTCAAGAAGAAAATGAAATTATTAAGAGAAGCTAAGACCTCCGTCAAAAGTGTGAATTCCAGAATGCCCCAGAAAAAGGAAAGTGGATTGGACAAATCAATCCAAAATCCGAGAAAAATATTCGGGAAACGCTGCCCTAGAAGCTGGTTCATGTATTTTTTGTTTAAGGCGGGCAACACAGGGTACCTCCGCTAGTTTCGTATACAAGTGGAAAACGTGTAATTGGAAAACGTATTAGTTAAAAGCGTATAACTGGAAAACCTATAAGTGAAAAACGTATAATTGGAAAACCTAAAAGTGAAAAACGTGCAACTGGAGAATTTATAAGCGAAAAGTGCATAACTAGAAAACCTATAAGTGAAAAACATATAACTAGAAAAAGTATAAGAGAAAAACGTATAACTGGAAAACCTAAAAGTGAAAAACGTGTAACTAGAAAATGTATAAGGGAAAAACGTATAACCGGAAAACATAAAAGTGGAAAACCTAAAACGTGTAAGGGAAAAATGTATAACTGGAAAACCTAAAGGTGAAAAACGTATAACTGGAAAACCTAAAGATGAAAAACGTGTAACTGGAAAACATATAACTGCAAAACGTATAACTGGAAAACGTATAACTGAAGCGTATAACCAAGATTTCCGCTGCACCTTGTTATTCCAGATGTGTGAATAACATGTTCAATGAAGTTATCTGCGAAGTTATCTGCGAAGTTCTCTAAAAACGTTAGTTAACAACTTGAACTATCACGAGTTTAAACTTTATAGATGATTTAAGAAAGAGTTGTTGCTGGTGCATCTTCAAAAACCGTGTTAAAGAGAAACAAAGAAAGAAATTCGGCAATTTGAAATTTAGGGCAACACAAATTTGCTCAACCTGTTGTGGATTTACTCAATAGGATGAATTTTTTTTTCTGGGTTTACATATAAAAAACCATGTTTCGAATAACACCGTTCCCCCTAGGAAAGGGGAGGGCGAGTAGGTAGCATGTTAAACTTATTTCTTGTACATAAATGTTATAAAATGCCGATAATATTCAGACGAAAATGGCTGCTTAAATAATGCAGCTATTTAGAAACAGTTTCTCAAACAACTTGCATGATAATAATTGCAAACAGGAGGAATTTCAGTAACGCCGCATATTCTTGGTACTTGCCTCATCGGCATGTCAGCCATGCCGTCTCCTCAACTGGAAAATTAATAACGAAATTTGTTCTAATCAAATTAAATATTCATTGCGTTAAAACTGGAGAGTAAGGAGCGTAGCGAGATTTCGTCATAGTGTTCAAACATAATTAGTGTTTCTTGTCCCTTGATTCATTATAGGGAGCCATTCATGAAATTTGCATTTTTTTTTTTTTTTTTTTTTTTTTTGCATTTCAATATTATTCTACATCACTGTTGTCAAATACTAGTTCTGTCAGGCAAATGTCACGTGATTTCTCAGTTTAGATAGCAAAGACTGAATGTAAAAGATATACAACACTATTGCGGAAAACTTGGTTATACACTATCTACCAACAAGTAATTGGACACCTGTGATAGCAAAAGAAAACGAAGTTTATTCACCTTCAATAGTTGGTGGAGCCTTCACGAGCGGCGATTACAGTTGCGACCCTCCGGGGCATACTCTCAACCAGGCGTTGTACGACGGCTAGCGGTATTTTCTTCCACTCTGCTTGGAGAAGACAGGTCAGTTCCTTCACCGATTTCGGACGGTGGATGCACCCCGTAAGTCGACGCTCCAACTCGTCCCAGAGGTGCTCGATAGGGTTACGGTCCGGGCTCTGCGCAGGCCAGTCCATTCGATTAACCCCATTGTCACCATACCAAGCTATGGTGGACCTTGCAACACAACATGACAGGTGGCATTGTCATCCTGAAAGTAACATGAGTCCACCCCGTAAAACTGCCACAACGTAGGAAGCGTATGGTCATCCAAAATGGTGCAGTAGGTCTCGGCGTTGAGTCTACCAGGAATTGCGACCAAGGTTCCCGTGCAATACCAGGAGAAACACCCCCATAGCATAATTCTACCGCCGCCGAACTTCACAGTTGGCACTATACATTCCGCCAGGAGGCCTTCTCCGGGCAGACGCCAAACCCAGACCCTGCCATCCGAACGGTACAGGGTGAACCTTGATTTTCTTCGCTCCAGAGAACCTGCTTCCACTGTTCAACGGTCCACTGTCGACGTTCTTTGCACCACGTTAGAGAGGAGCGTTTCTGAAAACGCTTCTCGTGGATTGTGTATATGAATTATTCAAATAGTTAGAAACTCCTAACAGATCACTGTAACACATATAGCGCGTCGCATTAATATAGAGCCAGAACAAATTCTCGAATAAAAAAGAAACAACAACGAGCTGAAATGTACACCTCATATTTATAGCAAAAATAACATAGGACACGCAGCTCCACAATAGTTTGACTGAAACATAACAATTCCAACGTCAAGTACAAGAAAAAAAAACAGAAATACGCTGTCTCAAACATATAAAGACTTACTAGTTATAAGCACCTCCGGTAACGAATAGTGGAGCCGTTGTTCCGAATAAAACTGAAAACCCGATTGGGCATGCTGTCCACCAAGTGATGTAAGTGTTCTGGACGGAGTGCATACCAGCTTTGTTCAATCTGCTCTTTCAATGCCACCACACCTGAGAACTGCCGTCCATTCGCATACACATCACGAGCGAGGATACCCCAGAGGTTCTCGACAGGGTTCAGATCTGGACTGTGTGCTGGCCAATCCATTACGGTCACATGATGAGCATTGAACCAGCATTTCGTTGATGCAGACCGATGGATACAGGCATTGTCGTGCTGGAACAGATTATCAACACCCGCTAGAGTTTCGGCAAACGGTAGACGGTGGCTGCTGAGTATGTCCTGATACGTTTCGGAGTTTTACCTGCCGTGCAGAAAAGCGATATCCGTTGTCCCATTGAACTCAAAAGCTCCCCAGACCATTACAGATCCTCCTCTTTTCTGCCTGCTGAAGAAGGTGCGTGGCTCGCGTCGTAAATCATGCCAATAGCAGTTCCAACGGTCAGGGCCGTCCAAGTTCAACTTTTTTTCATCGGAGAAAATAGTTGGGATCCACTCGTCCGTCCAGTGCATGTGGCTGCTTGCCCATCACAATCTAGCTTCCTAGTGGCGCCGCGTGAGGTGTGGCAGACGGCGCATTTTACGGAGCATTATTTTGCGACTTTCCTTAATTCGTCGATGAAATGTGTCCTTTGAGACGGTGACACCAACAGTCCGAGAAACTTGACGTAGTGATAACCTTTGGGATGAAACTAAACGCATGATGGCACGACCATCTCGTTTGGTTGCTATTCGAGGTCTTCCAGGCCGTTTCCTGGCAGTCAACGCACCGCGTTTCGATAAAGTCTTATAAATGACTGCCCTGCTCCTCCCCATGGCTTTACAAATTTTCGCTACAGGCAATCCATTTGCTCTCAGTCTCCACATCTTCTGCACCTCCTCACCAGAAAGTTGACTGTTGCGTGGCATTTCGGCAAATGAATCTCTGACGGCAGGTCCGCTGTCTTTTGTAGGCTGGACCGAATTACGGCTCATGCGCATGCGTACAACATTCTAATTTGTACATCTCATTTGCATGAGGCTGCTTTACATAGTTGTCTTTAGATTTATGAGACACCTAAAATTACACTATTTCACTTTGTGGTGTTCTTTTCGCACAATCCGGTCATCTCGACGGATCGAAACTTTGTTGTAGGGTTATGTCTAATTAGGTACCACTTCAGCTTCCTACCTATATTCGCATTGCGTTCACGGCGCAAAGTAGACTGTCTCTATATTTATGCGACGCACCTTACCAACGCACATACTGTCATGATTTTACGTCGATCGATTTACTGAGTTCGCAGCTGTAGCAAAGAAAGAGAAAACTAGAGTATAAACAAACTTTACAATCACCTTGTACTTCCATGTCTTATACAGCTCATGAAAATACTAATTCTGCTGTATTTGTTTTGTTTCAATTTTTAAATTGTCACATATGAGTTAATATAAGAAACATACTTATAATTCATAGTTGAATGTGATGCACATTTTTGGTGTGAATGTTCTGGTATTCGCATTTGATCCCTAATTTCAGACATGTCCATAAAATTTTATAAGAATAGTATGGTTTATTCTTTATTTATTTCACATGTTTTTATAGTTGGATTAGGTTTCACACTTCGGTACAATTTTATTTACTGCATTTTTACTTTTCTTTATGTACAAAAAAAAGTAATAAAAGTCCATTCTATGCATTAAACATAATCCTTTTTAAAACTCAGTTCTGTGAAACACAATATTTAAAAGCTACACACAGTTCCGTTTCGAAATAACTCTTCTTACCTTAAGATGATGATATGTTCAATGACACTGCTGGCCACCCAAAATGCAACACCAAAAAGGACACGAGATAGCAAAGCCAGATTTACTGGACACATAACAACAGATACAAAGATGAAACGATTGAGCTTACAGGCCCGTGCGACTTTCGGAACACGCAGACATCAATAGTTCGTGTGGCCCCCATGGCTGGCAATAACGGCCGCTGCACGACGCGACATCGAACGGAAGAGGCTTTGGATGTGGGCTTCGGGTATGTCGGTCCAGGCTGATTCCACACGTTGCCACAGTTCATTAGGCGTAGCCGCGGGTGGTGCTTGCCGGGTCACTCGGTTGCCGATCAACGACCAGACGTGTTCGATGGGCGACATATCGGGAGAACAGGCTGGCCACGGCAGCAGTGACACCAGGTGGGCCGTGAAGAATTGCTGCACGATGCGTGCCACGTGCGGGGGCGCATTGTCCTGTTGAAACGTGGCCGCTGGCAGGTCCTGCAGGTAAGAGAGGACTACAAGCTCCAAAACGTCGGAGATGGTGCGGTGGCTGTTGAGTGTACCGGCGATGCGTACCAGAGGGGTGTGGGTGTCATATCCAATTGCGCCCCAAACCATAACGCCAAGCGACGAACCGGTATGGCGATGAATAATGCAGGCGTCATACAGTCTCTCGCCGCGGTGCAGCCACACGCGGGTCCGACCATCGTGGTGTTGCAGGCAGAAGCGGGATTCGTCGGAGAAGACAATGTCGTGCCATTCCGTAGTCCAGGACCGGCGTTCAACGGCTCACTGCCGCCGCACTCGCCGGTGGTGTAACGCCAATGATAATCAGAGCAACGGCCGCCGTGCGACAAGTCCCGCTCCTGCTGACGACGTCGAACGGTACGTGCTGACACAGGTTGTTGCGCAACACACCCTAATTCCTGCGCTAACGTTCGTGATGTGGCGGTGCGAGCCGTCAATGTCCGCCAGACGACATGCCGGTCCTCTCATTCGGTGGTGTGCCGCGGCTGCAGCAATCGCTCACATCGGTCCGTCCGTCCCTCTTGCACTCACCGACTCCATACTCGCCTCACTGTGGCTGGATGTCGTCCCACACGGGCGCCGATGTCTCGGTACGATAAACCGCTGTCGCGATAAGCCACTATTCGTCCTCTGTCGAACTCCGAAACGTGCTGGAATGACTGCCGTATTCTGCGACGAGGTATCAGGAAGCTTCCCACGCACAGGTCCGGCAGCACAACACCACACTTCCACTACTTACACCCCGCCTTCTGTGCACCCTTCTTATAGTGCTTCTCTGTGGCTTGCCGGGCGCACATGATCTGCATATGCCCTGCAATGCTAATCGCTTGCATGTCCTCTCGCGGGCGACGCATGCTGCGAATTTCAGGCCAATCGGATGCTTCCTTCTTGGTGTTGCATTTTGGGTGGCCAGCAGTGTAGTATCTGTAGGTAATCCAATTTTCGTACTTCCTCCTATAGCACAAATATATTTACTGCATTATTATTCTTCCTATTGTAGGAAGTCAATTCCTTAAATGTCCACTTAAATTTTCAAACACAGTCCATCAAAACAATCCATTTAAAACACAGTCCATCAAAACAATCCATTTAAAACACAGTCCATTTTGAAAGCTATTATAATCCTTTTTGCACTTATTTTGATTTTGCAGTTTTCGTATTTTTGTAGTTATTTTTTGTTGTTGTTGTACATATTTTTGCAGTCTTTCTTTCCCTTTCTCTCTCTCTCTCTCTCTCACTCCCTCTCATTTTCTTTTCTTCTTCCTGGTTTGTTCATTTTATTACCTTTCTTTATAGTTGTATTTCTTTTTCTTTCTCCTTTGTTTCATTTTCTTCTTTTTGTTTGTTCTTTTCCCCCTCCTTAATCCACGTTTTAGTTTTTCTTTCGTGTAATTTGTTGTCTTTCTTTCATCAAACATTCTTGTTTGATTATCTTTTTTGTTTATGTTATGTTTTATTTGTTTTCCCTTTCTCGTTCATAATTTACTTTATCTTTTTTCGTTATGGTATACTTTTGTGTTCATATTTATTTACTTTTCTTTTTCCTTTGTTTTTGTTTTGTTCGTTTTCCCTTTTTTTTTTATAATTTATACCTTCCATGTTAACTGAAGATGCTGTCCGTATAGCTCTTAGAATAAAAATTAATTCACGCTTCAGGTATTTTAAATTCCTGCCGTCCTATGTCCTATTGTAAAGAACTCGAAAGTTGATGAAAAATAAGCTGCCGTGAAACTGTTTAGTGTGGTGCCGACCACTTCAATATTAAACAAGAAAGATGACACCGAATTTTCGGGTGTAATAAGCACGCCTTTGAATCCGTTCTGACGCAAATTAAATTTATCAAAGCTATTCAAAGTCAACGGAACCGGTATGGAAAACAATAGAATCTGACGGAAGAAAGAAGTTTTTCAATCGGGTTTTTAATCCCTCAGATATTGCTGTAAACGAAATCATGAGATTAC
Source organism: Macrothele yani (assembly GCA_039090855.1). NCBI lineage: Eukaryota > Metazoa > Arthropoda > Arachnida > Araneae > Macrothelidae > Macrothele > Macrothele yani. The sequence continues at coordinate 97,546,405 of CM077031.1, forward strand.
GCCCTGTATTTGAAGACTCGTGCGTTCAGAAAAATATGAATTTATATGAGAAACATTTCGCACCGCAAACTCTGTCCAACACAGAAATAATTTTTCAAATCGGACTCTTAGAAATAGAGATATCGGCAACAATAAGATGTGACTTTACATCCCCTGGTGGGAAAACCATGCATTCTTTTAAGAAGAAAGTATTCTCAAAAGGTTTTTCCACATGAGCACTATCGGTCCAAGAAAAAAGAATTTAGTCGAGTTTTCAGGAGCCCAGATTTTGCTACAAATACATCAGAAGCAGAAATTAACACTTATTCCCCTGGTGGCCAAACCATTCTTTACAAAACATTAGAAATTATGTGAAAAATATTTTCCATCAAGTCTTGTATGCGATACAGGAGGAATTTTTCAAATCGGAGATTTAAAAGCAGAAATAACGCAGAAAACGTAATTTATCTTTACGCCCCTAGCGGAAAATCTATGAATTACTTGAAAACTTTGAAATTATATGCAAAAACATGTCACACTGGAAACACTATCCAACAAAGAAGGAATTCTTCAAATCGTACTAGTAGAAGTAGAGATATTGACAAAAATAAGATATACAACCACGCCCCCCGGCGGAGAAACTGTGGAATATTTTAAGAAGAAAATATTCTGAAAATGTTTATCGATGTGAGTGGCATCAGTTCACGAAATAATTTTTTCAATCGATATTTTAGAAGCTCAGATTTTATGGCAAATACATCAGAAGCAAAAATTAAAACTTACGCCCCCTGGTGGCTAAAGTATTATTTACCAAAAAATTGAAATTATATGCAAAAGATTTTCCATCAGGAGGTGTATCCGCTGAAGAAAAGTTTTTTTCAAATCGGAGTTTTAGAAGAAGAGTTATCGGGTAAAATATAATTTACTTTTACGTCTCCTAGCGGAAAATCTATGCGTAATTTGAAAAAGTAACTATATCTAAAATACTCTTCGACATAAATGGAATCGAAAGATAAAAGAATTTTTTCAATCGGATGTTTAGAAGCAAATATGTGGAATAAAACGTATTTTTGAATTCGACATCATCTGCATTTACGCCCCCTAGCGGCGAAATTGTACGTCGCAAAATAAAGCGAAATAAAGGATCATCATTCGCATATTTCAAGCTTCCCAATGCAAAAGGAATTTTTCAAATCGGACTAATAGTTGCAGAGATATAGTGGGTAAAGACGGACGGACAAACCGGTAACATAAGCACGAACTTGTTTTACAAAAGACGTGACGTGCTAAAAAAAAAGGGAAATCAAATGTATTTTTTCGAAAACAGTTTGATACTATCAGAAATATCACCCGAAAATGAAAAAATAAATATTCTAATTCAAATAAAAAAGTCAATAAAATAAAAAAAAAAGGCATATTAATTTCTGTATTTAGGAAATGATGTTTAGCAATAAATAATAATTTCTTTGTTTCGGTCACATTCCTTCAGTCTCTTTCGAAACAGAAGCAAAGCTTCCGCGCTCATAAAGAATATTCATTGCAGTATACTCGGACAGGTGCGTACCTCAAAAACAAAGAACCAGTTTGCGAAATGAATATCTAACAGCCAAAACCATTAGCCTGATTTTATAAAATGGCATCAAATTTCGGGAAGTAGAGCATAAAAAGTATTCTGCAAGCATTCGTGCCTCCAGCATGATCGACTGATGAATGCTATGAACGCGAACCACAGATCTGACGATTACAAAACTAATGTTATTTTGGTGGTTATCGAAATTTCCAATGCCGCCTTTTTATTTTGGAACAAAAATTAAAATTCCTTTAACATCACTGTGAAAATTAAAACAGTTTCAGCGCTCAGAATCATTTTTTATGCTTAGAAAGCTTCGTGGAAATGCACTTTTCCTTAAAAAAGAATTAAAATATACAGGGTCTCCACAAAAAAAAAACCAGCTAACTTTTCTTTTTTTTACGCTTTCCAACCGTAGGTTGAAGAAGCATATATGCTCGAGCTTTGTCAGTCTGTCCGTCCGCACGGTAACCAGCGTAAAAATGGTTCGATTTCGATGAAATTTCACTATGTGGACCACCTCAAGCGAAACCTATTGAAAATGGACGAAATGGGGTCAAAGTTCAGGACATAAGAGCGGGATCCACTCCATCGCCCTTATGCGTTATAACTTACGTAAAAATGCTTCGATTGAGACAAAACTTTATCATGTTGTTCCGGAAGTATACTTTACGGGTTCTGTTGAATATCATCGAAATGGGGTCAAAGGTCAGGACGCAGGAGCGACATTTATTCCACAGCCATTATCCTCATAACTTGAGTAATGATTTCAGGTATGTTGAAAAGCGTATCATAATCAATGCATTGCATGATTTTACTAACTTGTTTATTGATCTTTCCAAAGCTTTTGATACTTTAAATCATAATGCCTTGTTAAACAAACTTTACAATTTTAGTGTTAGGGGTTCAGTCTTTAAACTTTTAAGACTCTACCTTTCCGATCGGTATCAATATACACAGGTTAACAACATCAAATCTAATCACCAATTACTTTTATCAGGGATTCCCCAGGGCTCTATTCTTTCCCCTTTATTGTTTAACATTTGTATAAACGATCTAGACTTACAACTTCATTACGCTGACTTAATTCTGTATGCTGATGATGTAACCCTACTTATTCACGGTAAAGAAATTGACTTATTGATTCAGATATTACAAAATCATTTTCTCACTGCGGTTAGTTGGTTTGCCAGTAGTTCTCTTTCTATTAATATTCATAAAACAAAAATTTTAGCTTTCTTCTATGGTCGGAATACCAACCCTATACAATCAATAATTTTACATAACACCCAAGCTGAGTTTGTACAAAGTCTTGAATATTTAGGTGTTTTTATTCCGTTGGATCTTATATCCAACTCTGACATTGATTATCTTATTTCCTTAATTTCTAGAAATATTGGAATCATTGGTGGAGCAATGGCTTATTTGACTCAGAAATGTATGATTTTACTTTATTACATTTTAATTTATTCCTACTTCTCTTATTGTATTTAGGTCTGGGGCTCGACTACCAATTATAACTTAACTAAACTTCAGAGATTACAAAATAGGTTTTTGAGACTGTTGCAATTCAGACTTTCAGGTTCCTCGTTTTCAAATCCTGATTTGATCTCCAGATTGCAGCTTAATGATGTTCAGTTATTAAATATTGCTCAATTATACCGCTTTAACCTAGCAACACTCATGTTTAAAATGATAAAGAATGACTTATTTTCTTCTTTAATTTCTTTAATTGTCCCTAGCCATTCTAACTCAAGTTGACATAAAGCCTCACTGATATCTTGTTTCCCTTCACATGAACGTTCTAGAGCTTTAATTAATTATGCTGTTCCGGAGATTTGGAATAAATGTTTTTTAAGTTCTTATTCTGTTCTTTAATTTCTTTAGTTGTCTCTATAGCCATTCTTACTCAACTAGACATAAAACCTCACTGATACCTTGTTTCCCTTTTCATGAACGTTCTAGAGCTTTAATTAATTATGCTGTTCCGGAGATTTCGAATAAATGTTTTTTAAGTTCTTATTCTGTTCTTTAATTTCTTTAGTTGTCTCTATAGCCATTCTTACTCAACTAGACATAAAACCTCACTGATACCTTGTTTCCATTCTCATGAACGTTCTAGAGCTTTAATTAATTATGCTGTTCCGGAGATTTGGAATAAATGTTTTTTAAGTTCTTATTCTGTTCTTTAATTTCTTTAGTTGTCTCTATAGCCATTCTTACTCAACTAGACATAAAACCTCACTGATACCTTGTTTCCATTCTCATTACGTTCTAGAGCTTTAATTAATTAGTGCTGTTCCGGAGATTTGGAATAAATGTTTTTTAAGTTCTTATTCTGTTCTTTAATTTCTCTTTTAGTTGTCTCTATAGCCATTCTTACTCAACTAGACATAAAACCTCACTGATACCTTGTTTCCCATTCTCATGAACGTTCTAGAGCTTTAATTAATTATGCTGTTCCGGAGATTTGGAATAAATGTTTTTTAAGTTCTTATTCTGTTCTTTAATTTCTTTAGTTGTCTCTATAGCCATTCTTACCAACTAGACATAAAACCCTCACTGATACCATGTTTCCCTTCACATGAACGTTCTAGAGTTTTAATTAATTATGCTGTTCCGGAGATTTGGAATAAATGTTTTTTAAGTTCTTATTCTGTTCTTTAATTTCTTTAGTTGTCTCTATAGCCATTCTTACTCAACTAGACATAAAACCTCACTGATACCTTGTTTCCCATTCTCATGAACGTTCTAGAGCTTTAATTAATTATGCTGTTCCGGAGATTTGGAATAAATGTTTTTTAAGTTCTTATTCTGTTCTTTTAATTTTCTTTAATTGTCTCTATAGCCATTCTTAATTAACCAGACATAAAACCTCACTGATACCTTGTTTCCATTCTCATGAACGTTCTAGAGCTTTAAATTAATTATGCTGTTCCGGAGATTTGGAATAAATGTTTTTTTAAGTTCTTATTCTGTTCTTTAATTTCTTTAGTTGTCTCTATAGCCATTCTTACTCAACTAGACATAAAACCTCACTGATACCTTGTTTCCCATTCTCATGAACGTTCTAGAGCTTTAAATTAATTATGCTGTTCCTGAGATTTGGAATAAATGTTTTTTAAGTTCTTATTCTGTTCTTTAATTTCTTTAGTTGTCTCTTATAGCCATTCTTGTACCAACTAGACATAAAACCTCACTGATACCTTCGTTTCCCTCTCACATGAACGTTCTAGAGCTTTAAATTAATTATGCTGTTCCGGAGATTTGGAATAAATGTTTTTTAAGTTCTTATTCTGTTCTTTAATTTCTTTAGTTGTCTCTATAGCCATTCTCCTTACTCAACTAGACATAAAACCTCACTGATACCTTGTTTCCCATTCTTCATGAACGTTCTAGAGCTTTAATTAATTATGCTGTTCCGGAGATTTGGAATAAATTGTTTTTTAAGTTCTTATTCTGTTCTTTAATTTCTTTAGTTGTCTCTATAGCCATTCTTACTCAACTAGACATAAAACCCTCACTTGATACCTTGTTTCTCATTCTCATGAACGTTCTAGAGCTTTAATTAATTATGCTGTTCCGGAGATTTGGAATAAATGTTTTTTAAGTTCTTATTCTGTTCTTTAATTTCTTTAGTTGTCTCTTATAGCCATTCTTACTCAACTAGACATAAAACCTCACTGATACCTTGTTTCCCTTCTCATGAACGTTCTAGAGTTTTAATTAATTATGCTGTCTTCCGAGATTTGGAATAAATAAGTTTTTTAAGTTCTTATTCTGTTCTTTAATTTCTTTAGTTGTCTCTATAGCCATTCTTACTCCCAACTAGACATAAAACCTCACTCATACCTTGTTTCCCATTCACATGAATTGCGTTCTAGAGCTTTTTAATTAATTATGCTGTTCCGGTGAGATTTGGAATAAATGTTTTTTTAAGTTCTTATTCTGTTCTTTAATTTCTTTTTAGTTGTCTCTATAGCCATTCTTACTCAACTAGACATAAAACCTCACTGATACCTTGTTTCCATTCTCATGAACGTTCTAGAGCTTTAATTAATTATGCTGGTTCCGGAGATTTGGAATAAATGTTTTTTAAGTTCTTATTCTGTTCTTTAATTTCTTTAGTTGTCTCTATAGCCATTCTCACCAACTAGACATAAAAACCTCACTGATACCTTGTTTCCCTTCACATGAACGTTCTAGAGCTTTAATTAATTATGTTGGTCCGGAGATTTGGAATAAATGTTTTTTAAGTTCTTATTCTTGTTCTTTAATTTTTTTAGTTGTCTCTATAGCCATTCTTACTCAACTAGACATAAAACCTCACTGATACCTTGTTTCCCTTTTCACATGAACGTTCTAGAGTTTTAATTAATTATGCTGTTCCGGAGATTTGGAATAAATGTTTTTTTAAGTTCTTATTCTGTTCTTTAATTTCTTTAGTTGTCTCTATAGCCATTCTTACTCAACTAGACATAAAACCTCACTGATACCTTGTTTCCCATTTTCATGAACGTTCTAGAGCTTTTAATTAATTATGCTGTTCCGGAGATTTCGAATAAATGTTTTTTTAAGTTCTTATTCTGTTCTTTAAATTTCTTTAGTTGTCTCTATAGCCATTCTTACCTCAACTAGACATAAAACCTCACTGATACCTTGTTTCCATTCTCATGAACGTTCTAGAGCTTTAATTAATTATGCTGTTCCGGAGATTTGGAAATAAATGTTTTTTAAGTTCTTTATTCTGTTCTTTAATTTCTTTAGTTGTCTCTATAGCCATTCTTACTCAACTAGACATAAAACCTCACTGATACCTTGTTTCCATTCTCATTAACGTTCTAGAGCTTTAATTAATTATGCTGTTCCGGAGATTTGGAATAAATGCTTTAAGTTCTTATTCTGTTCTTTTAATTTCTTTAGTTGTCTCTATAGCCATTCTTACCTTCAACTAGACATAAAACCTCACTGATACCTTTTGTTTCCCCCCATTCTCATGAACGTTCTAGAGCTTTAATTAATTATGTTGTTCCGGAGATTTGGAATAAATGTTTTTTAAGTTCTTATTCTGTTCTTTAATTTCTTTAGTTGTCTCTATAGCCATTCTTACTCAACTAGACATAAAAACTCACTGATACCATGTTTCCCTTCACATGAACGTTCTAGAGTTTTAATTAATTATGCCACCTGAGATTTGGAATAAATGTTTTTTAAGTTCTTATTCTGTTCTTTTAATTTCTTTAGTTGTCTCTATAGCCATTCTTACTCAACTAGACATAAAACCTCACTGATACCTTGTTTCCCTTCTCATGAACGTTCTAGAGCTTTAATTAATTATGCTGTTCCGGAGATTTGGAATAAATGTTTTTTAAGTTCTTATTCTGTTCTTTAATTTCTTTAGTTGTCTCTATAGCCATTCTTACTCAACTAGACATAAAACCTCACTGATACCTTGTTTCCATTCTCATGAACGTTCTAGAGCTTTAATTAATTATGCTGTTCCGGAGATTTGGAATAAATGTTTTTTAAGTTCTTATTCTGTTCTTTAATTTCTTTAGTTGTCTCTATAGCCATTCTTACTCAACTAGACATAAAACCTCACTGATACCTTGTTTCCATTCTCATGAACGTTCTAGAGCTTTAATTAATTATGCTGTTCCGGAGATTTGGAATAAATGTTTTTTAAGTTCTTATTCTGTTCTTTAATTTCTTTAGTTGTCTCTATAGCCATTCTTACTCAACTAGACATAAAACCTCACTGATACCTTGTTTCCATTCTCATGAACGTTCTAGAGCTTTAATTAATTATGCTGTTCCGGAGATTTGGAATAAATGTTTTTTAAGTTCTTATTCTGTTCTTTAATTTCTTTAGTTGTCTCTATAGCCATTCTTACTCAACTAGACATAAAACCTCACTGATACCTTGTTTCCATTCTCATGAACGTTCTAGAGCTTTAATTAATTATGCTGTTCCGGAGATTTGGAATAAATGTTTTTTAAGTTCTTATTCTGTTCTTTAATTTCTTTAGTTGTCTCTATAGCCATTCTTACTCAACTAGACATAAAACCTCACTGATACCTTGTTTCCCTTCTCATGAACGTTCTAGAGCTTTAATTAATTATGCTGTTCCGGAGATTTGGAATAAATGTTTTTTAAGTTCTTATTCTGTTCTTTAATTTCTTTAGTTGTCTCTATAGCCATTCTTACTCAACTAGACATAAAACCTCACTGATACCTTGTTTCCCTTCTCATGAACGTTCTAGAGCTTTAATTAATTATGCTGTTCCGGAGATTTGGAATAAATGTTTTTTAAGTTCTTATTCTGTTCTTTAATTTCTTTAGTTGTCTCTATAGCCATTCTTACTCAACTAGACATAAAACCTCACTGATACCTTGTTTCCATTCTCATGAACGTTCTAGAGCTTTAATTAATTATGCTGTTCCGGAGATTTGGAATAAATGTTTTTTAAGTTCTTATTCTGTTCTTTAATTTCTTTAGTTGTCTCTATAGCCATTCTTACTCAACTAGACATAAAACCTCACTGATACCTTGTTTCCATTCTCATGAACGTTCTAGAGCTTTAATTAATTATGCTGTTCCGGAGATTTGGAATAAATGTTTTTTAAGTTCTTATTCTGTTCTTTAATTTCTTTAGTTGTCTCTATAGCCATTCTTACTCAACTAGACATAAAACCTCACTGATACCTTGTTTCCATTCTCATGAACGTTCTAGAGCTTTAATTAATTATGCTGTTCCGGAGATTTGGAATAAATGTTTTTTAAGTTCTTATTCTGTTCTTTAATTTCTTTAGTTGTCTCTATAGCCATTCTTACTCAACTAGACATAAAACCTCACTGATACCTTGTTTCCCTTCTCATGAACGTTCTAGAGCTTTAATTAATTATGCTGTTCCGGAGATTTGGAATAAATGTTTTTTAAGTTCTTATTCTGTTCTTTAATTTCTTTAGTTGTCTCTATAGCCATTCTTACTCAACTAGACATAAAACCTCACTGATACCTTGTTTCCATTCTCATGAACGTTCTAGAGCTTTAATTAATTATGCTGTTCCGGAGATTTGGAATAAATGTTTTTTAAGTTCTTATTCTGTTCTTTAATTTCTTTAGTTGTCTCTATAGCCATTCTTACTCAACTAGACATAAAACCTCACTGATACCTTGTTTCCCTTCTCATGAACGTTCTAGAGCTTTAATTAATTATGCTGTTCCGGAGATTTGGAATAAATGTTTTTTAAGTTCTTATTCTGTTCTTTAATTTCTTTAGTTGTCTCTATAGCCATTCTTACTCAACTAGACATAAAACCTCACTCATACCTTGTTTCCCTTCACATGAACGTTCTAGAGTTTTAATTAATTATGCTGTTCCGGTGATTTGGAATAAATGTTTTTTAAGTTCTTATTCTGTTCTTTAATTTCTTTAGTTGTCTCTATAGCCATTCTTACTCAACTAGACATAAAACCTCACTGATACCTTGTTTCCATTCTCATGAACGTTCTAGAGCTTTAATTAATTATGCTGTTCCGGAGATTTGGAATAAATGTTTTTTAAGTTCTTATTCTGTTCTTTAATTTCTTTAGTTGTCTCTATAGCCATTCTCACTCAACTAGACATAAAACCTCACTGATACCTTGTTTCCCTTCACATGAACGTTCTAGAGCTTTAATTAATTATGCTGGTCCGGAGATTTGGAATAAATGTTTTTTAAGTTCTTATTCTGTTCTTTAATTTTTTTAGTTGTCTCTATAGCCATTCTTACTCAACTAGACATAAAACCTCACTGATACCTTGTTTCCCTTCACATGAACGTTCTAGAGTTTTAATTAATTATGCTGTTCCGGAGATTTGGAATAAATGTTTTTTAAGTTCTTATTCTGTTCTTTAATTTCTTTAGTTGTCTCTATAGCCATTCTTACTCAACTAGACATAAAACCTCACTGATACCTTGTTTCCCTTTTCATGAACGTTCTAGAGCTTTAATTAATTATGCTGTTCCGGAGATTTCGAATAAATGTTTTTTAAGTTCTTATTCTGTTCTTTAATTTCTTTAGTTGTCTCTATAGCCATTCTTACTCAACTAGACATAAAACCTCACTGATACCTTGTTTCCATTCTCATGAACGTTCTAGAGCTTTAATTAATTATGCTGTTCCGGAGATTTGGAATAAATGTTTTTTAAGTTCTTATTCTGTTCTTTAATTTCTTTAGTTGTCTCTATAGCCATTCTTACTCAACTAGACATAAAACCTCACTGATACCTTGTTTCCATTCTCATTAACGTTCTAGAGCTTTAATTAATTATGCTGTTCCGGAGATTTGGAATAAATGTTTTTTAAGTTCTTATTCTGTTCTTTAATTTCTTTAGTTGTCTCTATAGCCATTCTTACTCAACTAGACATAAAACCTCACTGATACCTTGTTTCCATTCTCATGAACGTTCTAGAGCTTTAATTAATTATGCTGTTCCGGAGATTTGGAATAAATGTTTTTTAAGTTCTTATTCTGTTCTTTAATTTCTTTAGTTGTCTCTATAGCCATTCTTACTCAACTAGACATAAAACCTCACTGATACCATGTTTCCCTTCACATGAACGTTCTAGAGTTTTAATTAATTATGCTGTTCCGGAGATTTGGAATAAATGTTTTTTAAGTTCTTATTCTGTTCTTTAATTTCTTTAGTTGTCTCTATAGCCATTCTTACTCAACTAGACATAAAACCTCACTGATACCTTGTTTCCCTTCTCATGAACGTTCTAGAGCTTTAATTAATTATGCTGTTCCGGAGATTTGGAATAAATGTTTTTTAAGTTCTTATTCTGTTCTTTAATTTCTTTAGTTGTCTCTATAGCCATTCTTACTCAACTAGACATAAAACCTCACTGATACCTTGTTTCCATTCTCATGAACGTTCTAGAGCTTTAAATAATTATGCTGTTCCGGAGATTTGGAATAAATGTTTTTTAAGTTCTTATTCTGTTCTTTAATTTCTTTAGTTGTCTCTATAGCCATTCTTACTCAACTAGACATAAAATCCTCACTGATACCTTGTTTCCATTCTCATGAACGTTCTAGAGCTTTAATTAATTATGCTGTTCCGGAGATTTGGAATAAATGTTTTTTAAGTTCTTATTCTGTTCTTTAATTTCTTTAGTTGTCTCTATAGCCATTCTTACTCAACTAGACATAAAACCTCACTGATACCTTGTTTCCCTTCACATGAACGTTCTAGAGCTTTAATTAATTATGCGGTTCCGGAGATTTGGAATAAATGTTTTTTAAGTTCTTATTCTGTTCTTTAATTTCTTTAGTTGTCTCTATAGCCATTCTTACTCAACTAGACATAAAACCTCACTGATACCTTGTTTCCCTTCTCATGAACGTTCTAGAGCTTTAATTAATTATGCTGTTCCGGAGATTTGGAATAAATGTTTTTTAAGTTCTTATTCTGTTCTTTAATTTCTTTAGTTGTCTCTATAGCCATTCTTACTCAACTAGACATAAAACCTCACTGATACCTTGTTTCCATTCTCATGAACGTTCTAGAGCTTTAATTAATTATGCTGTTCCGGAGATTTGGAATAAATGTTTTTTAAGTTCTTATTCTGTTCTTTAATTTCTTTAGTTGTCTCTATAGCCATTCTTACTCAACTAGACATAAAACCTCACTGATACCTTGTTTCCCTTCTCATGAACGTTCTAGAGCTTTAATTAATTATGCTGTTCCGGAGATTTGGAATAAATGTTTTTTAAGTTCTTATTCTGTTCTTTAATTTCTTTAGTTGTCTCTATAGCCATTCTTACTCAACTAGACATAAAACCTCACTCATACCTTGTTTCCCTTCACATGAACGTTCTAGAGTTTTAATTAATTATGCTGTTCCGGAGATTTGGAATAAATGTTTTTTAAGTTCTTATTCTGTTCTTTAATTTCTTTAGTTGTCTCTATAGCCATTCTTACTCAACTAGACATAAAACCTCACTGATACCTTGTTTCCCTTTTCATGAACGTTCTAGAGCTTTCATTAATTATGCTGTTCCGGAGATTTGGAATAAATGTTTTTTAAGTTCTTATTCTGTTCTTTAATTTCTTTAGTTGTCTCTATAGCCATTCTTACTCAACTAGACATAAAACCTCACTGATACCTTGTTTCCATTCTCATGAACGTTCTAGAGCTTTAATTAATTATGCTGTTCCGGAGATTTGGAATAAATGTTTTTTAAGTTCTTATTCTGTTCTTTAATTTCTTTAGTTGTCTCTATAGCCATTCTTACTCAACTAGACATAAAACCTCACTGATACCTTGTTTCCATTCTCATTAACGTTCTAGAGCTTTAATTAATTATGCTGTTCCGGAGATTTGGAATAAATGTTTTTTAAGTTCTTATTCTGTTCTTTAATTTCTTTAGTTGTCTCTATAGCCATTCTTACTCAACTAGACATAAAACCTCACTGATACCTTGTTTCCCTTCACATGAACGTTCTAGAGCTTTAATTAATTATGCTGTTCCGGAGATTTGGAATAAATGTTTTTTAAGTTCTTATTCTGTTCTTTAATTTCTTTAGTTGTCTCTATAGCCATTCTTACTCAACTAGACATAAAACCTCACTGATACCTTGTTTCCCTTCTCATGAACGTTCTAGAGCTTTAATTAATTATGCTGTTCCGGAGATTTGGAATAAATGTTTTTTAAGTTCTTATTCTGTTCTTTAATTTCTTTAGTTGTCTCTATAGCCATTCTTACTCAACTAGACATAAAACCTCACTGATACCTTGTTTCCCTTCTCATGAACGTTCTAGAGCTTTAATTAATTATGCTGTTCCGGAGATTTGGAATAAATGTTTTTTAAGTTCTTATTCTGTTCTTTAATTTCTTTAGTTGTCTCTATAGCCATTCTTACTCAACTAGACATAAAACCTCACTCATACCTTGTTTCCCTTCACATGAACGTTCTAGAGTTTTAATTAATTATGCTGTTCCGGAGATTTGGAATAAATGTTTTTTAAGTTCTTATTCTGTTCTTTAATTTCTTTAGTTGTCTCTATAGCCATTCTTACTCAACTAGACATAAAACCTCACTGATACCTTGTTTCCATTCTCATGAACGTTCTAGAGCTTTAATTAATTATGCTGTTCCGGAGATTTGGAATAAATGTTTTTAAGTTCTTATTCTGTTCTTTAATTTCTTTAGTTGTCTCTATAGCCATTCTCACTCAACTAGACATAAAACCTCACTGATACCTTGTTTCCCTTCACATGAACGTTCTAGAGCTTTAATTAATTATGCTGGTCCGGAGATTTGGAATAAATGTTTTTTAAGTTCTTATTCTGTTCTTTAATTTTTTTAGTTGTCTCTATAGCCATTCTTACTCAACTAGACATAAAACCTCACTGATACCTTGTTTCCCTTCACATGAACGTTCTAGAGTTTTAATTAATCATGCTGTTCCGGAGATTTGGAATAAATGTTTTTTAAGTTCTTATTCTGTTCTTTAATTTCTTTAGTTGTCTCTATAGCCATTCTTACTCAACTAGACATAAAACCTCACTGATACCTTGTTTCCCTTTTCATGAACGTTCTAGAGCTTTAATTAATTATGCTGTTCCGGAGATTTCGAATAAATGTTTTTTAAGTTCTTATTCTGTTCTTTAATTTCTTTAGTTGTCTCTATAGCCATTCTTACTCAACTAGACATAAAACCTCACTGATACCTTGTTTCCATTCTCATGAACGTTCTAGAGCTTTAATTAATTATGCTGTTCCGGAGATTTGGAATAAATGTTTTTTAAGTTCTTATTCTGTTCTTTAATTTCTTTAGTTGTCTCTATAGCCATTCTTACTCAACTAGACATAAAACCTCACTGATACCTTGTTTCCATTCTCATTAACGTTCTAGAGCTTTAATTAATTATGCTGTTCCGGAGATTTGGAATAAATGTTTTTTAAGTTCTTATTCTGTTCTTTAATTTCTTTAGTTGTCTCTATAGCCATTCTTACTCAACTAGACATAAAACCTCACTGATACCTTGTTTCCATTCTCATGAACGTTCTAGAGCTTTAATTAATTATGCTGTTCCGGAGATTTGGAATAAATGTTTTTTAAGTTCTTATTCTGTTCTTTAATTTCTTTAGTTGTCTCTATAGCCATTCTTACTCAACTAGACATAAAACCTCACTGATACCATGTTTCCCTTCACATGAACGTTCTAGAGTTTTAATTAATTATGCTGTTCCGGAGATTTGGAATAAATGTTTTTTAAGTTCTTATTCTGTTCTTTAATTTCTTTAGTTGTCTCTATAGCCATTCTTACTCAACTAGACATAAAACCTCACTGATACCTTGTTTCCCTTCTCATGAACGTTCTAGAGCTTTAATTAATTATGCTGTTCCGGAGATTTGGAATAAATGTTTTTTAAGTTCTTATTCTGTTCTTTAATTTCTTTAGTTGTCTCTATAGCCATTCTTACTCAACTAGACATAAAACCTCACTGATACCTTGTTTCCATTCTCATGAACGTTCTAGAGCTTTAAATTAATTATGCTGTTCCGGAGATTTGGAATAAATGTTTTTTAAGTTCTTATTCTGTTCTTTAATTTCTTTAGTTGTCTCTATAGCCATTCTTACTCAACTAGACATAAAACCTCACTGATACCTTGTTTCCATTCTCATGAACGTTCTAGAGCTTTAATTAATTATGCTGTTCCGGAGATTTGGAATAAATGTTTTTTAAGTTCTTATTCTGTTCTTTAATTTCTTTAGTTGTCTCTATAGCCATTCTTACTCAACTAGACATAAAACCTCACTGATACCTTGTTTCCCTTCACATGAACGTTCTAGAGCTTTAATTAATTATGCTGTTCCGGAGATTTGGAATAAATGTTTTTTAAGTTCTTATTCTGTTCTTTAATTTCTTTAGTTGTCTCTATAGCCATTCTTACTCAACTAGACATAAAACCTCACTGATACCTTGTTTCCCTTCTCATGAACGTTCTAGAGCTTTAATTAATTATGCTGTTCCGGAGATTTGGAATAAATGTTTTTTAAGTTCTTATTCTGTTCTTTAATTTCTTTAGTTGTCTCTATAGCCATTCTTACTCAACTAGACATAAAACCTCACTGATACCTTGTTTCCATTCTCATGAACGTTCTAGAGCTTTAATTAATTATGCTGTTCCGGAGATTTGGAATAAATGTTTTTTAAGTTCTTATTCTGTTCTTTAATTTCTTTAGTTGTCTCTATAGCCATTCTTACTCAACTAGACATAAAACCTCACTGATACCTTGTTTCCCTTCTCATGAACGTTCTAGAGCTTTAATTAATTATGCTGTTCCGGAGATTTGGAATAAATGTTTTTTAAGTTCTTATTCTGTTCTTTAATTTCTTTAGTTGTCTCTATAGCCATTCTTACTCAACTAGACATAAAACCTCACTGATACCTTGTTTCCCTTCACATGAACGTTCTAGAGTTTTAATTAATTATGCTGTTCCGGAGATTTGGAATAAATGTTTTTTAAGTTCTTATTCTGTTCTTTAATTTCTTTAGTTGTCTCTATAGCCATTCTTACTCAACTAGACATAAAACCTCACTGATACCTTGTTTCCATTCTCATGAACGTTCTAGAGCTTTAATTAATTATGCTGTTCCGGAGATTTGGAATAAATGTTTTTTAAGTTCTTATTCTGTTCTTTAATTTCTTTAGTTGTCTCTATAGCCATTCTTACTCAACTAGACATAAAACCTCACTGATACCTTGTTTCCCTTCACATGAACGTTCTAGAGCTTTAATTAATTATGCTGTTCCGGAGATTTGGAATAAATGTTTTTTAAGTTCTTATTCTGTTCTTTAATTTCTTTAGTTGTCTCTATAGCCATTCTTACTCAACTAGACATAAAACCTCACTGATACCTTGTTTCCCTTCACATGAACGTTCTAGAGCTTTAATTAATTATGCTGTTCCGGAGATTTGGAATAAATGTTTTTAAGTTCTTATTCTGTTCTTTAATTTCTTTAGTTGTCTCTATAGCCATTCTTACTCAACTAGACATAAAACCTCACTGATACCTTGTTTCCCTTCACATGAACGTTCTAGAGCTTTAATTAATTATGCTGTTCCGGAGATTTGGAATAAATGTTTTTTAAGTTCTTATTCTGTTCTTTAATTTCTTTAGTTGTCTCTATAGCCATTCTTACTCAACTAGACATAAAA
Organism: Macrothele yani; assembly: GCA_039090855.1. Taxonomy (NCBI): domain Eukaryota; kingdom Metazoa; phylum Arthropoda; class Arachnida; order Araneae; family Macrothelidae; genus Macrothele; species Macrothele yani. The sequence continues at coordinate 97,562,185 of CM077031.1, forward strand.
CCTCACTGATACCTTGTTTCCATTCTCATGAACGTTCTAGAGCTTTAATTAATTATGCTGTTCCGGAGATTTGGAATAAATGTTTTTTAAGTTCTTATTCTGTTCTTTAATTTCTTTAGTTGTCTCTATAGCCATTCTTACTCAACTAGACATAAAACCTCACTGATACCTTGTTTCCCATTCTCATGAACGTTCTAGAGCTTTAATTAATTATGCTGTTCCGGAGATTTGGAATAAATGTTTTTTAAGTTCTTATTCTGTTCTTTAATTTCTTTAGTTGTCTCTATAGCCATTCTTACTCAACTAGACATAAAACCTCACTGATACCTTGTTTCCCTTCACATGAACGTTCTAGAGTTTTAATTAATTATGCTGTTCCGGAGATTTGGAATAAATGTTTTTTAAGTTCTTATTCTGTTCTTTAATTTCTTTAGTTGTCTCTATAGCCATTCTTACTCAACTAGACATAAAACCTCACTGATACCTTGTTTCCCTTCTCATGAACGTTCTAGAGCTTTAATTAATTATGCTGTTCCGGAGATTTGGAATAAATGTTTTTTAAGTTCTTATTCTGTTCTTTAATTTCTTTAGTTGTCTCTATAGCCATTCTTACTCAACTAGACATAAAACCTCACTGATACCTTGTTTCCATTCTCATGAACGTTCTAGAGCTTTAATTAATTATGCTGTTCCGGAGATTTGGAATAAATGTTTTTTAAGTTCTTATTCTGTTCTTTAATTTCTTTAGTTGTCTCTATAGCCATTCTTACTCAACTAGACATAAAACCTCACTGATACCTTGTTTCCCTTCTCATTGAACGTTCTAGAGCTTTAATTAATTATGCTGTTCCGGAGATTTGGAATAAATGTTTTTTAAGTTCTTATTCTGTTCTTTAATTTCTTTAGTTGTCTCTATAGCCATTCTTACTCAACTAGACATAAAACCTCACTGATACCTTGTTTCCATTCTCATGAACGTTCTAGAGCTTTAATTAATTATGCTGTTCCGGAGATTTGGAATAAATGTTTTTTAAGTTCTTATTCTGTTCTTTAATTTCTTTAGTTGTCTCTATAGCCATTCTTACTCAACTAGACATAAAACCTCACTGATACCTTGTTTCCCTTCACATGAACGTTCTAGAGTTTTAATTAATTATGCTGTTCCGGAGATTTGGAATAAATGTTTTTTAAGTTCTTATTCTGTTCTTTAATTTCTTTAGTTGTCTCTATAGCCATTCTTACTCAACTAGACATAAAACCTCACTGATACCTTGTTTCCCTTCTCATGAACGTTCTAGAGCTTTAATTAATTATGCTGTTCCGGAGATTTGGAATAAATGTTTTTTAAGTTCTTATTCTGTTCTTTAATTTCTTTAGTTGTCTCTATAGCCATTCTTACTCAACTAGACATAAAACCTCACTGATACCTTGTTTCCATTCTCATGAACGTTCTAGAGCTTTAAATTAATTATGCTGTTCCGGAGATTTGGAATAAATGTTTTTTAAGTTCTTATTCTGTTCTTTAATTTCTTTAGTTGTCTCTATAGCCATTCTTACTCAACTAGACATAAAACCTCACTGATACCTTGTTTCCCTTCTCATGAACGTTCTAGAGCTTTAATTAATTATGCTGTTCCGGAGATTTGGAATAAATGTTTTTTAAGTTCTTATTCTGTTCTTTAATTTCTTTAGTTGTCTCTATAGCCATTCTTACTCAACTAGACATAAAACCTCACTGATACCTTGTTTCCCTTCACATGAACGTTCTAGAGTTTTAATTAATTATGCTGTTCCGGAGATTTGGAATAAATGTTTTTTAAGTTCTTATTCTGTTCTTTAATTTCTTTAGTTGTCTCTATAGCCATTCTTACTCAACTAGACATAAAACCTCACTGATACCTTGTTTCCCTTCACATGAACGTTCTAGAGTTTTAATTAATCATGCTGTTCCGGACATTTGGAATAAATGTTTTTTAAGTTCTTATTCTGTTCTTTAGTTTCTTTAATTGTCTCTATAGCCATTCTTACTCAACTAGACATAAAACCTCACTGATTCCTTGTTTCCCTTCACATGAACGTTCTAGAGCTTTAATTAATTATTCTGATCCGGAGATTTGGAAAAAATATTTTTCAATTTCTCATTCTGTTCTTTAATTTCATAGCCCTTCTTACTCAACTACACGTAAAGCCTCACTGATCTCTTGTTTCCCTTCACATGAACGTTCTAGAGTTTTAATTAATTATGCTGGTCCGGAGATTTGGAATAAATATTTTTCAGTTTCTCATTCTGTTCTTTAAGTTTCTGAACTGTCCCTAACCATTCTTACTCAACTACACGTAAAGCCTCACTGATCTCTTGTTTCCCTTCACATGAACGTTCTAGAGTTTTAATTAATTATGCTGGTCCGGAGATTTGGAATAAATGTTTTTTAAGTTCTTATTCTGTTCTTTAATTTCTTTAGTTGTCTCTATAGCCATTCTTACTCAACTAGACATAAAACCTCACTGATACCTTGTTTCCCTTCTCATGAACGTTCTAGAGCTTTAATTAATTATGCTGTTCCGGAGATTTGGAATAAATGTTTTTTAAGTTCTTATTCTGTTCTTTAATTTCTTTAGTTGTCTCTATAGCCATTCTTACTCAACTAGACATAAAACCTCACTGATACCTTGTTTCCATTCTCATGAACGTTCTAGAGCTTTAAATAATTATGCTGTTCCGGAGATTTGGAATAAATGTTTTTTAAGTTCTTATTCTGTTCTTTAATTTCTTTAGTTGTCTCTATAGCCATTCTTACTCAACTAGACATAAAACCTCACTGATACCTTGTTTCCCTTCACATGAACGTTCTAGAGCTTTAATTAATTATGCTGTTCCGGAGATTTGGAATAAATGTTTTTTAAGTTCTTATTCTGTTCTTTAATTTCTTTAGTTGTCTCTATAGCCATTCTCACTCAACTAGACATAAAACCTCACTGATACCTTGTTTCCCTTCTCATGAACGTTCTACAGCTTTAATTAATTATGCTGTTCCGGAGATTTGGAATAAATGTTTTTTAAGTTCTTATTCTGTTCTTTAATTTCTTTAGTTGTCTCTATAGCCATTCTTACTCAACTAGACATAAAACCTCACTGATACCTTGTTTCCCTTCACATGAACGTTCTAGAGTTTTAATTAATTATGCTGTTCCGGAGATTTGGAATAAATGTTTTTTAAGTTCTTATTCTGTTCTTTAATTTCTTTAGTTGTCTCTATAGCCATTCTTACTCAACTAGACATAAAACCTCACTGATACCTTGTTTCCCTTCACATGAACGTTCTAGAGTTTTAATTAATCATGCTGTTCCGGACATTTGGAATAAATGTTTTTTAAGTTCTTATTCTGTTCTTTAATTTCTTTAGTTGTCTCTATAGCCATTCTTACTCAACTAGACATAAAACCTCACTGATACCTTGTTTCCCTTCACATGAACGTTCTAGAGTTTTAATTAATTATGCTGTTCCGGAGATTTGGAATAAATGTTTTTTAAGTTCTTATTCTGTTCTTTAATTTCTTTAGTTGTCTCTATAGCCATTCTTACTCAACTAGACATAAAACCTCACTGATACCTTGTTTCCCTTCACATGAACGTTCTAGAGTTTTAATTAATCATGCTGTTCCGGACATTTGGAATAAATGTTTTTTAAGTTCTTATTCTGTTCTTTAGTTTCTTTAATTGTCTCTATAGCCATTCTTACTCAACTAGACATAAAACCTCACTGTTCCCTTGTTTCCCTTCACATGAACGTTCTAGAGCTTTAATTAATTATTCTGATCCGGGGATTTGAAAAAAATATTTTTCAATTTCTCATTCTGTTCTTTAATTTCCTAATAGCCCTTCTTACTCAACTACACGTAAAGCCTCACTGATCTCTTGTTTCCCTTCACATGAACGTTCTAGAGTTTTAATTAATTATGCTGGTCCGGAGATTTGGAATAAATATTTTTCAGTTTCTCATTCTGTTCTTTAAGTTTCTGAACTGTCCCTAACCATTCTTACTCAACTACACGTAAAGCCTCACTGATCTCTTGTTTCCCTTCACATGAACGTTCTAGAGTTTTAATTAATTATGCTGGTCCGGAGATTTGGAATAAATGTTTTTTAAGTTCTTATTCTGTTCTTTAATTTCTTTAGTTGTCTCTATAGCCATTCTTACTCAACTAGACATAAAACCTCACTGATACCTTGTTTCCATTCTCATGAACGTTCTAGAGCTTTAATTAATTATGCTGTTCCGGAGATTTGGAATAAATGTTTTTTAAGTTCTTATTCTGTTCTTTAATTTCTTTAGTTGTCTCTATAGCCATTCTTACTCAACTAGACATAAAACCTCACTGATACCTTGTTTCCATTCTCATTAACGTTCTAGAGCTTTAATTAATTATGCTGTTCCGGAGATTTGGAATAAATGTTTTTTAAGTTCTTATTCTGTTCTTTAATTTCTTTAGTTGTCTCTATAGCCATTCTTACTCAACTAGACATAAAACCTCACTGATACCTTGTTTCCATTCTCATGAACGTTCTAGAGCTTTAATTAATTATGCTGTTCCGGAGATTTGGAATAAATGTTTTTTAAGTTCTTATTCTGTTCTTTAATTTCTTTAGTTGTCTCTATAGCCATTCTTACTCAACTAGACATAAAACCTCACTGATACCATGTTTCCCTTCACATGAACGTTCTAGAGTTTTAATTAATTATGCTGTTCCGGAGATTTGGAATAAATGTTTTTTAAGTTCTTATTCTGTTCTTTAATTTCTTTAGTTGTCTCTATAGCCATTCTTACTCAACTAGACATAAAACCTCACTGATACCTTGTTTCCCTTCTCATGAACGTTCTAGAGCTTTAATTAATTATGCTGTTCCGGAGATTTGGAATAAATGTTTTTTAAGTTCTTATTCTGTTCTTTAATTTCTTTAGTTGTCTCTATAGCCATTCTTACTCAACTAGACATAAAACCTCTCTGATACCTTGTTTCCATTCTCATGAACGTTCTAGAGCTTTAAATAATTATGCTGTTCCGGAGATTTGGAATAAATGTTTTTTAAGTTCTTATTCTGTTCTTTAATTTCTTTAGTTGTCTCTATAGCCATTCTTACTCAACTAGACATAAAACCTCACTGATACCTTGTTTCCATTCTCATGAACGTTCTAGAGCTTTAATTAATTATGCTGTTCCGGAGATTTGGAATAAATGTTTTTTAAGTTCTTATTCTGTTCTTTAATTTCTTTAGTTGTCTCTATAGCCATTCTTACTCAACTAGACATAAAACCTCACTGATACCTTGTTTCCCTTCACATGAACGTTCTAGAGCTTTAATTAATTATGCTGTTCCGGAGATTTGGAATAAATGTTTTTTAAGTTCTTATTCTGTTCTTTAATTTCTTTAGTTGTCTCTATAGCCATTCTTACTCAACTAGACATAAAACCTCACTGATACCTTGTTTCCCTTCTCATGAACGTTCTAGAGCTTTAATTAATTATGCTGTTCCGGAGATTTGGAATAAATGTTTTTAAGTTCTTATTCTGTTCTTTAATTTCTTTAGTTGTCTCTATAGCCATTCTTACTCAACTAGACATAAAACCTCACTGATACCTTGTTTCCATTCTCATGAACGTTCTAGAGCTTTAATTAATTATGCTGTTCCGGAGATTTGGAATAAATGTTTTTAAGTTCTTATTCTGTTCTTTAATTTCTTTAGTTGTCTCTATAGCCATTCTTACTCAACTAGACATAAAACCTCACTGATACCTTGTTTCCCTTCTCATGAACGTTCTAGAGCTTTAATTAATTATGCTGTTCCGGAGATTTGGAATAAATGTTTTTTAAGTTCTTATTCTGTTCTTTAATTTCTTTAGTTGTCTCTATAGCCATTCTTACTCAACTAGACATAAAACCTCACTGATACCTTGTTTCCCTTCACATGAACGTTCTAGAGCTTTAATTAATTATGCTGTTCCGGAGATTTGGAATAAATGTTTTTTAAGTTCTTATTCTGTTCTTTAATTTCTTTAGTTGTCTCTATAGCCATTCTTACTCAACTAGACATAAAACCTCACTGATACCTTGTTTCCCTTCACATGAACGTTCTAGAGCTTTAATTAATTATGCTGTTCCGGAGATTTGGAATAAATGTTTTTTAAGTTCTTATTCTGTTCTTTAATTTCTTTAGTTGTCTCTATAGCCATTCTTACTCAACTAGACATAAAACCTCACTGATACCTTGTTTCCCTTCACATGAACGTTCTAGAGCTTTAATTAATTATGCTGTTCCGGAGATTTGGAATAAATGTTTTTTAAGTTCTTATTCTGTTCTTTAATTTCTTTAGTTGTCTCTATAGCCATTCTTACTCAACTAGACATAAAACCTCACTGATACCTTGTTTCCCTTCACATGAACGTTCTAGAGCTTTAATTAATTATGCTGTTCCGGAGATTTGGAATAAATGTTTTTTAAGTTCTTATTCTGTTCTTTAATTTCTTTAGTTGTCTCTATAGCCATTCTTACTCAACTAGACATAAAACCTCACTGATACCTTGTTTCCATTCTCATGAACGTTCTAGAGCTTTAATTAATTATGCTGTTCCGGAGATTTGGAATAAATGTTTTTTAAGTTCTTATTCTGTTCTTTAATTTCTTTAGTTGTCTCTATAGCCATTCTTACTCAACTAGACATAAAACCTCACTGATACCTTGTTTCCATTCTCATGAACGTTCTAGAGCTTTAATTAATTATGCTGTTCCGGAGATTTGGAATAAATGTTTTTTAAGTTCTTATTCTGTTCTTTAATTTCTTTAGTTGTCTCTATAGCCATTCTTACTCAACTAGACATAAAACCTCACTGATACCTTGTTTCCATTCTCATGAACGTTCTAGAGCTTTAATTAATTATGCTGTTCCGGAGATTTGGAATAAATGTTTTTTAAGTTCTTATTCTGTTCTTTAATTTCTTTAGTTGTCTCTATAGCCATTCTTACTCAACTAGACATAAAACCTCACTGATACCTTGTTTCCCTTCTCATGAACGTTCTAGAGCTTTAATTAATTATGCTGTTCCGGAGATTTGGAATAAATGTTTTTTAAGTTCTTATTCTGTTCTTTAATTTCTTTAGTTGTCTCTATAGCCATTCTTACTCAACTAGACATAAAACCTCACTGATACCTTGTTTCCCTTCTCATGAACGTTCTAGAGCTTTAATTAATTATGCTGTTCCGGAGATTTGGAATAAATGTTTTTTAAGTTCTTATTCTGTTCTTTAATTTCTTTAGTTGTCTCTATAGCCATTCTTACTCAACTAGACATAAAACCTCACTGATACCTTGTTTCCCTTCTCATGAACGTTCTAGAGCTTTAATTAATTATGCTGTTCCGGAGATTTGGAATAAATGTTTTTTAAGTTCTTATTCTGTTCTTTAATTTCTTTAGTTGTCTCTATAGCCATTCTTACTCAACTAGACATAAAACCTCACTGATACCTTGTTTCCCTTCTCATGAACGTTCTACAGCTTTAATTAATTATGCTGTTCCGGAGATTTGGAATAAATGTTTTTTAAGTTCTTATTCTGTTCTTTAATTTCTTTAGTTGTCTCTATAGCCATTCTTACTCAACTAGACATAAAACCTCACTGATACCTTGTTTCCCTTCACATGAACGTTCTAGAGTTTTAATTAATTATGCTGTTCCGGAGATTTGGAATAAATGTTTTTTAAGTTCTTATTCTGTTCTTTAATTTCTTTAGTTGTCTCTATAGCCATTCTTACTCAACTAGACATAAAACCTCACTGATACCTTGTTTCCCTTCACATGAACGTTCTAGAGTTTTAATTAATCATGCTGTTCCGGACATTTGGAATAAATGTTTTTTAAGTTCTTATTCTGTTCTTTAGTTTCTTTAATTGTCTCTATAGCCATTCTTACTCAACTAGACATAAAACCTCACTGTTCCCTTGTTTCCCTTCACATGAACGTTCTAGAGCTTTAATTAATTATTCTGATCCGGGGATTTGAAAAAAATATTTTTCAATTTCTCATTCTGTTCTTTAATTTCCTAATAGCCCTTCTTACTCAACTACACGTAAAGCCTCACTGATCTCTTGTTTCCCTTCACATGAACGTTCTAGAGTTTTAATTAATTATGCTGGTCCGGAGATTTGGAATAAATATTTTTCAGTTTCTCATTCTGTTCTTTAAGTTTCTGAACTGTCCCTAACCATTCTTACTCAACTACACGTAAAGCCTCACTGATCTCTTGTTTCCCTTCACATGAACGTTCTAGAGTTTTAATTAATTATGCTGGTCCGGAGATTTGGAATAAATGTTTTTTAAGTTCTTATTCTGTTCTTTAATTTCTTTAGTTGTCTCTATAGCCATTCTTACTCAACTAGACATAAAACCTCACTGATACCTTGTTTCCCTTCTCATGAACGTTCTAGAGCTTTAATTAATTATGCTGTTCCGGAGATTTGGAATAAATGTTTTTTAAGTTCTTACTCTGTTCTTTAATTTCTTTAGTTGTCTCTATAGCCATTCTTACTCAACTAGACATAAAACCTCACTGATACCTTGTTTCCATTCTCATGAACGTTCTAGAGCTTTAAATAATTATGCTGTTCCGGAGATTTGGAATAAATGTTTTTTAAGTTCTTATTCTGTTCTTTAATTTCTTTAGTTGTCTCTATAGCCATTCTTACTCAACTAGACATAAAACCTCACTGATACCTTGTTTCCCTTCACATGAACGTTCTAGAGCTTTAATTAATTATGCTGTTCCGGAGATTTGGAATAAATGTTTTTTAAGTTCTTATTCTGTTCTTTAATTTCTTTAGTTGTCTCTATAGCCATTCTCACTCAACTAGACATAAAACCTCACTGATACCTTGTTTCCCTTCTCATGAACGTTCTACAGCTTTAATTAATTATGCTGTTCCGGAGATTTGGAATAAATGTTTTTTAAGTTCTTATTCTGTTCTTTAATTTCTTTAGTTGTCTCTATAGCCATTCTTACTCAACTAGACATAAAACCTCACTGATACCTTGTTTCCCTTCACATGAACGTTCTAGAGTTTTAATTAATTATGCTGTTCCGGAGATTTGGAATAAATGTTTTTTAAGTTCTTATTCTGTTCTTTAATTTCTTTAGTTGTCTCTATAGCCATTCTTACTCAACTAGACATAAAACCTCACTGATACCTTGTTTCCCTTCACATGAACGTTCTAGAGTTTTAATTAATCATGCTGTTCCGGACATTTGGAATAAATGTTTTTTAAGTTCTTATTCTGTTCTTTAGTTTCTTTAATTGTCTCTATAGCCATTCTTACTCAACTAGACATAAAACCTCACTGTTCCCTTGTTTCCCTTCACATGAACGTTCTAGAGCTTTAATTAATTATTCTGATCCGGGGATTTGAAAAAAATATTTTTCAATTTCTCATTCTGTTCTTTAATTTCCTAATAGCCCTTCTTACTCAACTACACGTAAAGCCTCACTGATCTCTTGTTTCCCTTCACATGAACGTTCTAGAGTTTTAATTAATTATGCTGGTCCGGAGATTTGGAATAAATATTTTTCAGTTTCTCATTCTGTTCTTTAAGTTTCTGAACTGTCCCTAACCATTCTTACTCAACTACACGTAAAGCCTCACTGATCTCTTGTTTCCCTTCACATGAACGTTCTAGAGTTTTAATTAATTATGCTGGTCCGGAGATTTGGAATAAATATTTTTCAATTTCTTATCTGTTCTTTAATTTCCTTAAGTGTCCCTAACCATTCTTACTCAAGTAGACATAAAACCTTACTGATTCCTTGTATCCCTTCTCATAAACGTTCTAGAGCTTTCATTAATTATGCTGGCCCGGAGATTTGGAATAAATATTTTTCAATTTCTTATTCTGTCCTTTAATTTCTTTAATTGTCTGTAAAACCATTCTTACTCAACTACACCTAAAACCTCACTGATTCCTTGATTCCCTTCACATGAACGTTCTAGAGCTTTCATTAATTATGCTGGCCCGGAGATTTAGAATAAATATTTTTCAATTTCTTATTCTGTCCTTTAATTTCCTTATGTGTCCCTAACCATTCTTACTCAACTAGACATAAAACCTCACTGATCCCTTGTTTCCCTTCACATGAACGTTCAAGAGCTTTGATTAATTATGCTGGTCCGGAGATTTGGAATAAAAAATTTTTAATTTCTTATTCTGTTCTTTAATTTCCTTAATTGTCCCTAACCATTCTTACTCAACTAGACATAAAACCTCACTGATTCCTTGTTTCCATTCACACGAACGTTTTAGAGCTTTAATTAATTATTCTGATCCGAGGATTTGAAATAAATATTTTTCAATTTCTCATTCTGTTCTTTAATTTCCTCATTTCCCTTCTTACTCAACTACACATAAAACCTCACTGATATCTTGTTTCCCTTCACATGAACGTTCTAGAGCTTTAATTAATTATGCTGGTCCGGAGATTTTGAATAAATATTTTTCAATTTCTCATTCTGTTCTTTAATTTCTTTAATTTTCTCTATAGCCATCCTTACTCAAATAGACATAAAACCTCACTGATTCCTTGTTTCCCTTCACGTGAACGTTCTAGAGCTTTAATTAATTATGCTGGTCCGGAGATTTGGAATAAATGTTTTTTAAGTTCTTATTCTGTTCTTTAATTTTTTTAGTTGTCTCTATAGCCATTCTTACTCAACTAGACATAAAACCTCACTGATACCTTGTTTCCCTTCACATGAACGTTCTAGAGTTTTAATTAATTATGCTGTTCCGGAGATTTGGAATAAATGTTTTTTAAGTTCTTATTCTGTTCTTTAATTTCTTTAGTTGTCTCTATAGCCATTCTTACTCAACTAGACATAAAACCTCACTGATACCTTGTTTCCCTTTTCATGAACGTTCTAGAGCTTTATTTAATTATGCTGTTCCGGAGATTTGGAATAAATGTTTTTTAAGTTCTTATTCTGTTCTTTAATTTCTTTAGTTGTCTCTATAGCCATTCTTACTCAACTAGACATAAAACCTCACTGATACCTTGTTTCCATTCTCATGAACGTTCTAGAGCTTTAATTAATTATGCTGTTCCGGAGATTTGGAATAAATGTTTTTTAAGTTCTTATTCTGTTCTTTAATTTCTTTAGTTGTCTCTATAGCCATTCTTACTCAACTAGACATAAAACCTCACTGATACCTTGTTTCCATTCTCATTAACGTTCTAGAGCTTTAATTAATTATGCTGTTCCGGAGATTTGGAATAAATGTTTTTTAAGTTCTTATTCTGTTCTTTAATTTCTTTAGTTGTTTCTATAGCCATTCTTACTCAACTAGACATAAAACCTCACTGATACCTTGTTTCCATTCTCATGAACGTTCTAGAGCTTTAATTAATTATGCTGTTCCGGAGATTTGGAATAAATGTTTTTTAAGTTCTTATTCTGTTCTTTAATTTCTTTAGTTGTCTCTATAGCCATTCTTACTCAACTAGACATAAAACCTCACTGATACCTTGTTTCCCTTCACATGAACGTTCTAGAGTTTTAATTAATTATGCTGTTCCGGAGATTTGGAATAAATGTTTTTTAAGTTCTTATTCTGTTCTTTAATTTCTTTAGTTGTCTCTATAGCCATTCTTACTCAACTAGACATAAAACCTCACTGATACCTTGTTTCCATTCTCATGAACGTTCTAGAGCTTTAATTAATTATGCTGTTCCGGAGATTTGGAATAAATGTTTTTTAAGTTCTTATTCTGTTCTTTAATTTATTTAGTTGTCTCTATAGCCATTCTTACTCAACTAGACATAAAACCTCATTGATACCTTGTTTCCATTCTCATGAACGTTCTAGAGCTTTAATTAATTATGCTGTTCCGGAGATTTGGAATAAATGTTTTTTAAGTTCTTATTCTGTTCTTTAATTTCTTTAGTTGTCTCTATAGCCATTCTTACTCAACTAGACATAAAACCTCACTGATACCTTGTTTCCATTCTCATGAACGTTCTAGAGCTTTAATTAATTATGCTGTTCCGGAGATTTGGAATAAATGTTTTTTAAGTTCTTATTCTGTTCTTTAATTTCTTTAGTTGTCTCTATAGCCATTCTTACTCAACTAGACATAAAACCTCACTGATACCTTGTTTCCCTTCACATGAACGTTCTAGAGCTTTAATTAATTATGCTGTTCCGGAGATTTGGAATAAATGTTTTTTAAGTTCTTATTCTGTTCTTTAATTTCTTTAGTTGTCTCTATAGCCATTCTCACTCAACTAGACATAAAACCTCACTGATACCTTGTTTCCCTTCTCATGAACGTTCTACAGCTTTAATTAATTATGCTGTTCCGGAGATTTGGAATAAATGTTTTTTAAGTTCTTATTCTGTTCTTTAATTTCTTTAGTTGTCTCTATAGCCATTCTTACTCAACTAGACATAAAACCTCACTGATACCTTGTTTCCCTTCACATGAACGTTCTAGAGTTTTAATTAATTATGCTGTTCCGGAGATTTGGAATAAATGTTTTTTAAGTTCTTATTCTGTTCTTTAATTTTTTTAGTTGTCTCTATAGCCATTCTTACTCAACTAGACATAAAACCTCACTGATACCTTGTTTCCCTTCACATGAACGTTCTAGAGTTTTAATTAATTATGCTGTTCCGGAGATTTGGAATAAATGTTTTTTAAGTTCTTATTCTGTTCTTTAATTTCTTTAGTTGTCTCTATAGCCATTCTTACTCAACTAGACATAAAACCTCACTGATACCTTGTTTCCCTTCACATGAACGTTCTAGAGCTTTAATTAATTATGCTGTTCCGGAGATTTGGAATAAATGTTTTTTAAGTTCTTATTCTGTTCTTTAATTTCTTTAGTTGTCTCTATAGCCATTCTTACTCAACTAGACATAAAACCTCACTGATACCTTGTTTCCCTTTTCATGAACGTTCTAGAGCTTTATTTAATTATGCTGTTCCGGAGATTTGGAATAAATGTTTTTTAAGTTCTTATTCTGTTCTTTAATTTCTTTAGTTGTCTCTATAGCCATTCTTACTCAACTAGACATAAAACCTCACTGATACCTTGTTTCCATTCTCATGAACGTTCTAGAGCTTTAATTAATTATGCTGTTCCGGAGATTTGGAATAAATGTTTTTTAAGTTCTTATTCTGTTCTTTAATTTCTTTAGTTGTCTCTATAGCCATTCTTACTCAACTAGACATAAAACCTCACTGATACCTTGTTTCCATTCTCATTAACGTTCTAGAGCTTTAATTAATTATGCTGTTCCGGAGATTTGGAATAAATGTTTTTTAAGTTCTTATTCTGTTCTTTAATTTCTTTAGTTGTTTCTATAGCCATTCTTACTCAACTAGACATAAAACCTCACTGATACCTTGTTTCCATTCTCATGAACGTTCTAGAGCTTTAATTAATTATGCTGTTCCGGAGATTTGGAATAAATGTTTTTTAAGTTCTTATTCTGTTCTTTAATTTCTTTAGTTGTCTCTATAGCCATTCTTACTCAACTAGACATAAAACCTCACTGATACCTTGTTTCCCTTCACATGAACGTTCTAGAGTTTTAATTAATTATGCTGTTCCGGAGATTTGGAATAAATGTTTTTTAAGTTCTTATTCTGTTCTTTAATTTCTTTAGTTGTCTCTATAGCCATTCTTACTCAACTAGACATAAAACCTCACTGATACCTTGTTTCCATTCTCATGAACGTTCTAGAGCTTTAATTAATTATGCTGTTCCGGAGATTTGGAATAAATGTTTTTTAAGTTCTTATTCTGTTCTTTAATTTATTTAGTTGTCTCTATAGCCATTCTTACTCAACTAGACATAAAACCTCATTGATACCTTGTTTCCATTCTCATGAACGTTCTAGAGCTTTAATTAATTATGCTGTTCCGGAGATTTGGAATAAATGTTTTTTAAGTTCTTATTCTGTTCTTTAATTTCTTTAGTTGTCTCTATAGCCATTCTTACTCAACTAGACATAAAACCTCACTGATACCTTGTTTCCATTCTCATGAACGTTCTAGAGCTTTAATTAATTATGCTGTTCCGGAGATTTGGAATAAATGTTTTTTAAGTTCTTATTCTGTTCTTTAATTTCTTTAGTTGTCTCTATAGCCATTCTTACTCAACTAGACATAAAACCTCACTGATACCTTGTTTCCATTCTCATGAACGTTCTAGAGCTTTAATTAATTATGCTGTTCCGGAGATTTGGAATAAATGTTTTTTAAGTTCTTATTCTGTTCTTTAATTTCTTTAGTTGTCTCTATAGCCATTCTTACTCAACTAGACATAAAACCTCACTGATACCTTGTTTCCATTCTCATGAACGTTCTAGAGCTTTAATTAATTATGCTGTTCCGGAGATTTGGAATAAATGTTTTTAAGTTCTTATTCTGTTCTTTAATTTCTTTAGTTGTCTCTATAGCCATTCTTACTCAACTAGACATAAAACCTCACTGATACCTTGTTTCCCTTCACATGAACGTTCTAGAGCTTTAATTAATTATGCTGTTCCGGAGATTTGGAATAAATGTTTTTTAAGTTCTTATTCTGTTCTTTAATTTCTTTAGTTGTCTCTATAGCCATTCTCACTCAACTAGACATAAAACCTCACTGATACCTTGTTTCCCTTCTCATGAACGTTCTACAGCTTTAATTAATTATGCTGTTCCGGAGATTTGGAATAAATGTTTTTTAAGTTCTTATTCTGTTCTTTAATTTCTTTAGTTGTCTCTATAGCCATTCTTACTCAACTAGACATAAAACCTCACTGATACCTTGTTTCCCTTCACATGAACGTTCTAGAGTTTTAATTAATTATGCTGTTCCGGAGATTTGGAATAAATGTTTTTTAAGTTCTTATTCTGTTCTTTAATTTTTTTAGTTGTCTCTATAGCCATTCTTACTCAACTAGACATAAAACCTCACTGATACCTTGTTTCCCTTCACATGAACGTTCTAGAGTTTTAATTAATTATGCTGTTCCGGAGATTTGGAATAAATGTTTTTTAAGTTCTTATTCTGTTCTTTAATTTCTTTAGTTGTCTCTATAGCCATTCTTACTCAACTAGACATAAAACCTCACTGATACCTTGTTTCCCTTCACATGAACGTTCTAGAGCTTTAATTAATTATGCTGTTCCGGAGATTTGGAATAAATGTTTTTTAAGTTCTTATTCTGTTCTTTAATTTCTTTAGTTGTCTCTATAGCCATTCTTACTCAACTAGACATAAAACCTCACTGATACCTTGTTTCCCTTTTCATGAACGTTCTAGAGCTTTATTTAATTATGCTGTTCCGGAGATTTGGAATAAATGTTTTTTAAGTTCTTATTCTGTTCTTTAATTTCTTTAGTTGTCTCTATAGCCATTCTTACTCAACTAGACATAAAACCTCACTGATACCTTGTTTCCATTCTCATGAACGTTCTAGAGCTTTAATTAATTATGCTGTTCCGGAGATTTGGAATAAATGTTTTTTAAGTTCTTATTCTGTTCTTTAATTTCTTTAGTTGTCTCTATAGCCATTCTTACTCAACTAGACATAAAACCTCACTGATACCTTGTTTCCATTCTCATTAACGTTCTAGAGCTTTAATTAATTATGCTGTTCCGGAGATTTGGAATAAATGTTTTTTAAGTTCTTATTCTGTTCTTTAATTTCTTTAGTTGTTTCTATAGCCATTCTTACTCAACTAGACATAAAACCTCACTGATACCTTGTTTCCATTCTCATGAACGTTCTAGAGCTTTAATTAATTATGCTGTTCCGGAGATTTGGAATAAATGTTTTTTAAGTTCTTATTCTGTTCTTTAATTTCTTTAGTTGTCTCTATAGCCATTCTTACTCAACTAGACATAAAACCTCACTGATACCTTGTTTCCCTTCACATGAACGTTCTAGAGCTTTAATTAATTATGCTGTTCCGGAGATTTGGAATAAATGTTTTTTAAGTTCTTATTCTGTTCTTTAATTTCTTTAGTTGTCTCTATAGCCATTCTTACTCAACTAGACATAAAACCTCACTGATACCTTGTTTCCATTCTCATGAACGTTCTAGAGCTTTAATTAATTATGCTGTTCCGGAGATTTGGAATAAATGTTTTTTAAGTTCTTATTCTGTTCTTTAATTTCTTTAGTTGTCTCTATAGCCATTCTTACTCAACTAGACATAAAACCTCACTGATACCTTGTTTCCCTTCACATGAACGTTCTAGAGCTTTAATTAATTATGCTGTTCCGGAGATTTGGAATAAATGTTTTTTAAGTTCTTATTCTGTTCTTTAATTTCTTTAGTTGTCTCTATAGCCATTCTCACTCAACTAGACATAAAACCTCACTGATACCTTGTTTCCCTTCTCATGAACGTTCTACAGCTTTAATTAATTATGCTGTTCCGGAGATTTGGAATAAATGTTTTTTAAGTTCTTATTCTGTTCTTTAATTTCTTTAGTTGTCTCTATAGCCATTCTTACTCAACTAGACATAAAACCTCACTGATACCTTGTTTCCCTTCACATGAACGTTCTAGAGTTTTAATTAATTATGCTGTTCCGGAGATTTGGAATAAATGTTTTTTAAGTTCTTATTCTGTTCTTTAATTTTTTTAGTTGTCTCTATAGCCATTCTTACTCAACTAGACATAAAACCTCACTGATACCTTGTTTCCCTTCACATGAACGTTCTAGAGTTTTAATTAATTATGCTGTTCCGGAGATTTGGAATAAATGTTTTTTAAGTTCTTATTCTGTTCTTTAATTTCTTTAGTTGTCTCTATAGCCATTCTTACTCAACTAGACATAAAACCTCACTGATACCTTGTTTCCCTTCACATGAACGTTCTAGAGCTTTAATTAATTATGCTGTTCCGGAGATTTGGAATAAATGTTTTTTAAGTTCTTATTCTGTTCTTTAATTTCTTTAGTTGTCTCTATAGCCATTCTTACTCAACTAGACATAAAACCTCACTGATACCTTGTTTCCCTTTTCATGAACGTTCTAGAGCTTTATTTAATTATGCTGTTCCGGAGATTTGGAATAAATGTTTTTTAAGTTCTTATTCTGTTCTTTAATTTCTTTAGTTGTCTCTATAGCCATTCTTACTCAACTAGACATAAAACCTCACTGATACCTTGTTTCCATTCTCATGAACGTTCTAGAGCTTTAATTAATTATGCTGTTCCGGAGATTTGGAATAAATGTTTTTTAAGTTCTTATTCTGTTCTTTAATTTCTTTAGTTGTCTCTATAGCCATTCTTACTCAACTAGACATAAAACCTCACTGATACCTTGTTTCCATTCTCATTAACGTTCTAGAGCTTTAATTAATTATGCTGTTCCGGAGATTTGGAATAAATGTTTTTTAAGTTCTTATTCTGTTCTTTAATTTCTTTAGTTGTCTCTATAGCCATTCTTACTCAACTAGACATAAAACCTCACTGATACCTTGTTTCCATTCTCATGAACGTTCTAGAGCTTTAATTAATTATGCTGTTCCGGAGATTTGGAATAAATGTTTTTAAGTTCTTATTCTGTTCTTTAATTTCTTTAGTTGTCTCTATAGCCATTCTTACTCAACTAGACATAAAACCTCACTGATACCTTGTTTCCCTTCACATGAACGTTCTAGAGTTTTAATTAATTATGCTGTTCCGGAGATTTGGAATAAATGTTTTTTAAGTTCTTATTCTGTTCTTTAATTTCTTTAGTTGTCTCTATAGCCATTCTTACTCAACTAGACATAAAACCTCACTGATACCTTGTTTCCATTCTCATGAACGTTCTAGAGCTTTAATTAATTATGCTGTTCCGGAGATTTGGAATAAATGTTTTTTAAGTTCTTATTCTGTTCTTTAATTTATTTAGTTGTCTCTATAGCCATTCTTACTCAACTAGACATAAAACCTCATTGATACCTTGTTTCCATTCTCATGAACGTTCTAGAGCTTTAATTAATTATGCTGTTCCGGAGATTTGGAATAAATGTTTTTAAGTTCTTATTCTGTTCTTTAATTTCTTTAGTTGTCTCTATAGCCATTCTTACTCAACTAGACATAAAACCTCACTGATACCTTGTTTCCATTCTCATGAACGTTCTAGAGCTTTAATTAATTATGCTGTTCCGGAGATTTGGAATAAATGTTTTTTAAGTTCTTATTCTGTTCTTTAATTTCTTTAGTTGTCTCTATAGCCATTCTTACTCAACTAGACATAAAACCTCACTGATACCTTGTTTCCATTCTCATGAACGTTCTAGAGCTTTAATTAATTATGCTGTTCCGGAGATTTGGAATAAATGTTTTTTAAGTTCTTATTCTGTTCTTTAATTTCTTTAGTTGTCTCTATAGCCATTCTTACTCAACTAGACATAAAACCTCACTGATACCTTGTTTCCATTCTCATGAACGTTCTAGAGCTTTAATTAATTATGCTGTTCCGGAGATTTGGAATAAATGTTTTTTAAGTTCTTATTCTGTTCTTTAATTTCTTTAGTTGTCTCTATAGCCATTCTTACTCAACTAGACATAAAACCTCACTGATACCTTGTTTCCCTTCACATGAACGTTCTAGAGCTTTAATTAATTATGCTGTTCCGGAGATTTGGAATAAATGTTTTTTAAGTTCTTATTCTGTTCTTTAATTTCTTTAGTTGTCTCTATAGCCATTCTCACTCAACTAGACATAAAACCTCACTGATACCTTGTTTCCCTTCTCATGAACGTTCTACAGCTTTAATTAATTATGCTGTTCCGGAGATTTGGAATAAATGTTTTTTAAGTTCTTATTCTGTTCTTTAATTTCTTTAGTTGTCTCTATAGCCATTCTTACTCAACTAGACATAAAACCTCACTGATACCTTGTTTCCCTTCACATGAACGTTCTAGAGTTTTAATTAATTATGCTGTTCCGGAGATTTGGAATAAATGTTTTTTAAGTTCTTATTCTGTTCTTTAATTTTTTTAGTTGTCTCTATAGCCATTCTTACTCAACTAGACATAAAACCTCACTGATACCTTGTTTCCCTTCACATGAACGTTCTAGAGTTTTAATTAATTATGCTGTTCCGGAGATTTGGAATAAATGTTTTTTAAGTTCTTATTCTGTTCTTTAATTTCTTTAGTTGTCTCTATAGCCATTCTTACTCAACTAGACATAAAACCTCACTGATACCTTGTTTCCCTTCACATGAACGTTCTAGAGCTTTAATTAATTATGCTGTTCCGGAGATTTGGAATAAATGTTTTTTAAGTTCTTATTCTGTTCTTTAATTTCTTTAGTTGTCTCTATAGCCATTCTTACTCAACTAGACATAAAACCTCACTGATACCTTGTTTCCCTTTTCATGAACGTTCTAGAGCTTTATTTAATTATGCTGTTCCGGAGATTTGGAATAAATGTTTTTTAAGTTCTTATTCTGTTCTTTAATTTCTTTAGTTGTCTCTATAGCCATTCTTACTCAACTAGACATAAAACCTCACTGATACCTTGTTTCCATTCTCATGAACGTTCTAGAGCTTTAATTAATTATGCTGTTCCGGAGATTTGGAATAAATGTTTTTTAAGTTCTTATTCTGTTCTTTAATTTCTTTAGTTGTCTCTATAGCCATTCTTACTCAACTAGACATAAAACCTCACTGATACCTTGTTTCCATTCTCATTAACGTTCTAGAGCTTTAATTAATTATGCTGTTCCGGAGATTTGGAATAAATGTTTTTTAAGTTCTTATTCTGTTCTTTAATTTCTTTAGTTGTTTCTATAGCCATTCTTACTCAACTAGACATAAAACCTCACTGATACCTTGTTTCCATTCTCATGAACGTTCTAGAGCTTTAATTAATTATGCTGTTCCGGAGATTTGGAATAAATGTTTTTTAAGTTCTTATTCTGTTCTTTAATTTCTTTAGTTGTCTCTATAGCCATTCTTACTCAACTAGACATAAAACCTCACTGATACCTTGTTTCCCTTCACATGAACGTTCTAGAGTTTTAATTAATTATGCTGTTCCGGAGATTTGGAATAAATGTTTTTTAAGTTCTTATTCTGTTCTTTAATTTCTTTAGTTGTCTCTATAGCCATTCTTACTCAACTAGACATAAAACCTCACTGATACCTTGTTTCCATTCTCATGAACGTTCTAGAGCTTTAATTAATTATGCTGTTCCGGAGATTTGGAATAAATGTTTTTTAAGTTCTTATTCTGTTCTTTAATTTATTTAGTTGTCTCTATAGCCATTCTTACTCAACTAGACATAAAACCTCATTGATACCTTGTTTCCATTCTCATGAACGTTCTAGAGCTTTAATTAATTATGCTGTTCCGGAGATTTGGAATAAATGTTTTTTAAGTTCTTATTCTGTTCTTTAATTTCTTTAGTTGTCTCTATAGCCATTCTTACTCAACTAGACATAAAACCTCACTGATACCTTGTTTCCATTCTCATGAACGTTCTAGAGCTTTAATTAATTATGCTGTTCCGGAGATTTGGAATAAATGTTTTTTAAGTTCTTATTCTGTTCTTTAATTTCTTTAGTTGTCTCTATAGCCATTCTTACTCAACTAGACATAAAACCTCACTGATACCTTGTTTCCCTTCACATGAACGTTCTAGAGCTTTAATTAATTATGCTGTTCCGGAGATTTGGAATAAATGTTTTTTAAGTTCTTATTCTGTTCTTTAATTTCTTTAGTTGTCTCTATAGCCATTCTCACTCAACTAGACATAAAACCTCACTGATACCTTGTTTCCCTTCTCATGAACGTTCTACAGCTTTAATTAATTATGCTGTTCCGGAGATTTGGAATAAATGTTTTTTAAGTTCTTATTCTGTTCTTTAATTTCTTTAGTTGTCTCTATAGCCATTCTTACTCAACTAGACATAAAACCTCACTGATACCTTGTTTCCCTTCACATGAACGTTCTAGAGTTTTAATTAATTATGCTGTTCCGGAGATTTGGAATAAATGTTTTTTAAGTTCTTATTCTGTTCTTTAATTTTTTTAGTTGTCTCTATAGCCATTCTTACTCAACTAGACATAAAACCTCACTGATACCTTGTTTCCCTTCACATGAACGTTCTAGAGTTTTAATTAATCATGCTGTTCCGGACATTTGGAATAAATATTTTTAAGTTCTTATTCTGTTCTTTAATTTCTTTAATTGTCTCTATAGCCATTCTTACTCAACTAGACATAAAACCTCACTGTTCCCTTGTTTCCCTTCACATGAACGTTCTAGAGCTTTAATTAATTATTCTGATCCGGGGATTTGAAAAAAATATTTTTCAATTTCTCATTCTGTTCTTTAATTTCCTTATGGCCCTTCTTACTCAACTACACATAAAACCTCACTGATCTCTTGTTTCCTTTCACATGAACGTTCTAGAGCTTTAATTAATTATGCTGGTCCGCAGATTTGGAATAAATATTTTTCAATTTCTTATTCTGTTCTTTAATTTCTTTAATTGTCTCTATAGCCATTCTTACTCAACTAAACATAAAACCTCACTGATTCCTTGTTCCCCTTCACATGAACGTTCTAGAGCTTTAATTAATTATGCTGGTCCGGAGATTTGAAATAAATATTTTCAATTTCTCATTCTGTTCTTTAATTTCCTAATAGCCCTTCTTACTCAACTACACGTAAAGCCTCACTGATCTCTTGTTTCCCTTCACATGAACGTTCTAGAGTTTTAATTAATTATGCTGGTCCGGAGATTTGGAATAAATATTTTTCAGTTTCTCATTCTGTTCTTTAAGTTTCTGAACTGTCCCTAACCATTCTTACTCTACTACACATAAAACCTCACTGATTCCTTGTTCCCCTTCACATGAACGTTCTAGAGCTTTAATTAATTATGCTGGTCCGGAGATTTGGAATAAATATTTTTCAATTTCTTATCTATTCTTTAATTTCCTTAAGTGTCCCTAACCATTCTTACTCAACTAGACATAAAACCTTACTGATTCCTTGTATCCCTTCTCATAAACGTTCTAGAGCTTTCATTAATTATGCTGGCCCGGAGATTTGGAATAAATATTTTTCAATTTCTTATTCTGTCCTTTAATTTCTTTAATTGTCTGTAAAACCATTCTTACTCAACTACACCTAAAACCTCACTGATTCCTTGATTCCCTTCACATGAACGTTCTAGAGCTTTGATTAATTATGCTGGTCCGGAGATTTGGAATAAAAAATTTTTAATTTCTTATTCTGTTCCTTAATTTCCTTAATTGTCCCTAACCATTCTTACTCAACTAGACATAAAACCTCACTGATTCCTTGTTTCCATTCACACGAACGTTTTAGAGCTTTAATTAATTATTCTGATCCGAGGATTTGAAATAAATATTTTTCAATTTCTCATTCTGTTCTTTAATTTCCTCATTGCCCTTCTTACTCAACTACACATAAAACCTCACTGATATCTTGTTTCCCTTCACATGAACGTTCTAGAGCTTTAATTAATTATGCTGGTCCGGAGATTTTGAATAAATATTTTTCAATTTCTCATTCTGTTCTTTAATTTCTTTAATTTTCTCTATAGCCATCCTTACTCAAATAGACATAAAACCTCACTGATTCCTTGTTTCCCTTCACGTGAACGTTCTAGAGCTTTAATTAATTATGCTGGTCCGGAGATTTGGAATAAATGTTTTTTAAGTTCTTATTCTGTTCTTTAATTTCTTTAGTTGTCTCTATAGCCATTCTTACTCAACTAGACATAAAACCTCACTAATACCTTGTTTCCCTTCACATGAACGTTCTAGAGTTTTAATTAATCATGCTGTTCCGGACATTTGGAATAAATGTTTTTTAAGTTCTTATTCTGTTCTTTAATTTTTTTAGTTGTCTCTATAGCCATTCTTACTCAACTAGACATAAAACCTCACTGATACCTTGTTTCCCTTCACATGAACGTTCTAGAGTTTTAATTAATCATGCTGTTCCGGACATTTGGAATAAATGTTTTTTTAAGTTCTTATTCTGTTCTTTAATTTCTTTAATTGTCTCTATAGCCATTCTTACTCAACTAGACATAAAACCTCACTGTTCCCTTGTTTCCCTTCACATGAACGTTCTAGAGCTTTAATTAATTATTCTGATCCGGGGATTTGAAAAAAATATTTTTCAATTTCTCATTCTGTTCTTTAATTTCCTTATGGCCCTTCTTACTCAACTACACATAAAACCTCACTGATCTCTTGTTTCCTTTCACATGAACGTTCTAGAGCTTTAATTAATTATGCTGGTCCGCAGATTTGGAATAAATATTTTTCAATTTCTCATTCTGTTCTTTAATTTCTTTAATTGTCTCTATAGCCATTCTTACTCAACTAAACATAAAACCTCACTGATTCCTTGTTCCCCTTCACATGAACGTTCTAGAGCTTTAATTAATTATGCTGGTCCGGAGATTTGGAATAAATATTTTTCAATTTCTTATCTGTTCTTTAATTTCCTTAAGTGTCCCTAACCATTCTTACTCAACTAGACATAAAACCTTACTGATTCCTTGTATCCCTTCTCATAAACGTTCTAGAGCTTTCATTAATTATGCTGGCCCGGAGATTTGGAATAAATATTTTTCAATTTCTTATTCTGTCCTTTAATTTCTTTAATTGTCTGTAAAACCATTCTTACTCAACTACACCTAAAACCTCACTGATTCCTTGATTCCCTTCACATGAACGTTCTAGAGCTTTCATTAATTATGCTGGCCTTGAGATTTAGAATAAATATTTTTCAATTTCTTATTCTGTTCTTTAATTTCCTTATGTGTCCCTAACCATTCTTACTCAACTAGACATAAAACCTCACTGATCCCTTGTTTCCCTTCACATGAACGTTCAAGAGCTTTGATTAATTATGCTGGTCCGGAGATTTGGAATAAAAAATTTTTAATTTCTTATTCTGTTCTTTAATTTCCTTAATTGTCCCTAACCATTCTTACTCAACTAGACATAAAACCTCACTGATTCCTTGTTTCCATTCACACGAACGTTCTAGAGCTTTAATTAATTATTCTGATCCGAGGATTTGAAATAAATATTTTTCAATTTCTCATTCTGTTCTTTAATTTCCTCATTGCCCTTCTTACTCAACTACACATAAAACCTCACTGATCTCTTGTTTCCCTTCACATGAACGTTCTAGAGTTTTAATTAATTATGCTGGTCCGGAGATTTTGAATAAATATTTTTCAATTTCTCATTCTGTTCTTTAATTTCTTTAATTTTCTCTATAGCCATCCTTACTCAAATAGACATAAAACCTCACTGATTCCTTGTTTCCCTTCCCATGAACGTTCTAGAGCTTTAATTAATTATGCTGGTCCGGAGATTTGGAATTCGCTTACACCACAATTGCTGGCTAACAATAATTATAATTTGTTTAAAAGAAAACTTTAACAATACTTATTATCCGGAAATCAATTTCGTGACGCCTTTATTATTATCATTTTCACCTCCTGAACGGGTTGTACGGTGTGTCTATGTTGCTTTGTTCTTGTACATTTTTATGTGTTCCGTCATCAGTATGCGAGGGCTCGTCAGGCTTCGTGAAGGCCTTTCCCTTCTTATTTCCTGGTTGCTGTATTGATTTGTTTTACATTTGAATGTCTACTGCATATTTGTAACAACCGAAATACGAATAAACGAAATGAAACGTATATCCGTCCTGTGTGCTTCGCAACTCTGCATCTATTATATTGCTACGATTCCAACCCCGCCATTAATTAAGTAATTAATGCGCGTGGTGGATGTATGAAATTAATTAAGTATTAATTATGTTTGAGGCTTGATTGGAGTTTAAAAGTGTAAACCGCAGAGAAAGTTTTATCTGGGGATAGGACAGAAAAGACGCGAAGCATCCCCTCTGGCTGGGTGGTCTCAGAATAGCTCTGTTAGGTCATAAATCAAAGGTTGCAGCTGACGGGCAGTCTAAGCAACATGGAAAGGGAAAGAGGTACGTTTCGAAGAGGGACACTTGAGTAGAAATGAATGAAGATGGGGGACAAAAGGCTTAGCGAATAATCGTAAATTCGTCGATTGTTTGAGGCATTTTCGAGAACAATTGCTCTCTGTGTGGTCCGTGCAGAAAAATAAGATTTCGCACTTAGCGTGAAAATAAGGAAGAAAGTTCAGTTATCTGTACGCTCTCCGATGTGAAAGGCTGGGCTGGATGCCTTGGATCTGCTATTTGAATCGGTAAATGTAGCCGAGAACCTCCCGGCATTTGGTAAGAAATGGAGACGACAACTCGAGGCAGCTGATGCTAGTTTGCCATAAAGAGAGCGGAATGCCTAAATCCGCGTGATAAAGCAGCAATTTCTAGGCTGGGAGCCTAATGGAAATTAGCGACTGGTTGGCCCAATGAAAGCAGAGTTACGGAGGAATTAAGAAGTCTGCGAGTGAAGAAGCGAAGCTCGGGTTCGAGTCCAACTACGGCTGTGTGCAATCACCATCCTCTCCCTGAAGCGGCGAAGGAATCTGGTCCTTCGGGGCGAAGCGAGGCACCATGTGTGTGTGTGTGGCTACGTAAGCAGCGTAGCCGCTACGTGTAAGTGCGATTGGAATAAAGCCGGCGCGAAGAAAATTGATAGCGTAAGAGCGGTGGCTTGAATACCTAACAAATATACAGGGGCAATGTTAAGTCACAATTTGGATTTATTCTTGACAGCATCCGTGTAAGTAGGGACGTTTTGTTTTTATCGTTACATCTGCTACGCAGTTAGTTGAGGAACTGAACTAATATATTGCAAGAACTGCAGTGAGAAATAGTAAGACTGAACTGTGGAATTTAAGTTCATTAAAACTATCTCGCGAGAACTGATTAAGGTCGAAGTTGACCCAATACTTATGTTCAGAAGACAGCTAAATTTTATTGGTATGTGTGCCATTGTTATGTTTTCATAGCCAATTAAATATTTGTTTAGGCAATCAGCGCAGTCATAGAACACATTATTTATGTGTACGCAGGTGATTGGTTCAAATTGTTTAAGTGCATGCCCATATAATACAGTTTTCGCCCCAAGAACTAGGTCGAAGGAGATCAGTGAAGAAATATACTAATTGCTCGGCTACGGCTGTTAAATTGATTGACAGCGGTGGGATAATTACCTACTGTCGTAATATTTTGGTGCCGGCGGCGGTATCAATATATTAAGCAAAACAACGTTTAGTTCACAATTACGAGTATTGTATTTTTTCTTGTAACAGATGTCAAGGATCTTTCTTGTCTAGTTCAGGCTTTCCAGTGCAAGAGGAATTTTTAAAATCGAACTAAGCGGTCAGGTAAGGAAGATATGGTGTCCCCAGACAGACGGACGGATCGATTTCTACAGAAACGTTGTGCTGAAAACAATAAATTGAATAAAAATAATTTCTCTGTCGATATACATTTTTAAGAAACACTCTTTGGAGATGATTTCTGGTTTTCAAAAGTATTTAAATCTTCTATACATGCATGTTTTACACTCATGAGAGGGTAGAACATGATTTATTCTCTCTGATTAATTCATAAATTTAAGGTGAGCCGCATGTTCTGAAACAATGAATGGAATGAAATGCATGCGTGAAAGAGTGGAAGTTTCCTCAGAGCGCGAATTAACCAGACTGACTTCAAATACTTCCGCTCAGAATTGCGCTTGTACAAATCCCCGAAGGGAACGGATGTGAGAATACTTCAAAGAGATCGCTCGAAATTATTAGTCCGCTTAATCATCAAAGAGTTCTCTCTCCTGCTTTGCCAAAATTATTTAAAATTAACTTTAAGAGGAGAACAACTCCAAAGCAGAGACTCGGGAGAACTGCTGATAAATATGCAAATCACGATGGTGTTAATTTTGGACCGCTGAAATTTGTTCAATACACGCAGATATTAGGAGATTCCAGACTGTCGGATCTTAACAGGTGGCCTTCTCATGAGAAAAAAGATGAAAAATAAGAATGCCGTGGACTTTTAAGGTGTGATTGGACCAAAAGAAAGTGCAATAATTTGAAATGTGGCAATCGTCAAGCATTTATGGTATGTGATATCTTATTTTAAGGGCTCATCATAGCTCAAACAAGCCGTCCCGGTGGCGCAGTGGTCTAAGGCGCTGGTCTCTGATCATTCGTCCGTAAGGGGTCCGGGTTCGAATCCCGGTAAGGCATGGATGTTGTGGTTGTCTTAAGGCACTGGCTCTCTCCCTTCCCTGGAACCAGTGACCCTAAATTAGGGACGGGCGACTGCTTATAGCCCATTGAGTTGCTCACGGTGGTCGTTAAACCTCCAATCAAAAAAAAAAAAAAAAAAAAAAGCTCAAACATTGTTCCTCACAGAGGATTGATTTCCACGCAGTTTTCTCAATCCGTCGTTTAGAAGGTCAGATATGGTCGCAAACTATAATACAGTGGGAAAAAAAGTATTTGCACACCATTTGCTTTGCATAAATAAACGTGGAAAGCAATTGTGGCGAAATATTTTCAACCATGGATTAGTTAGAGGGAATCTAGCGATTCTGACAGGATAGTTTGTTAGTGAGAGAAAGCACACTTGATGGCGCCACCGTACAAGCGTACGATTTTGCACATAGAAGGCAGAGCGAAATTGGGAGGGGGTGCTTAGGAATGAACACCATTATATGTAACCGGGGTATTCTTACCCAGTGGCCGTCGCTTAACATGCTCGTCCGATGCATGGCGGATATTCGCGATTGTTAGAAATCCCCACTACCACGGAGGGCCCCCAGGTTCAAGCCCATCAGGCTAAGTTTGAACCTGGGGTTCCTCCATCAGTAGTCTGAATTTGTAACCGCTAAGCCATCTGCGGCTTGATTTCAAATTTGGAATACGTGTACTCCATGCATACTCATTTATTCGTAGATTAAGCTGGAAGTATATTATTCGATGAGTATGTACATTTATACTCATTTACTCGTAGAACCAGCTGGAAGTGTATTAGCAACTTCGAAATGTGGAGGAGGTACGGCGAACCCTGTCTGCCTCTTTTGCATCGAAACCCATGGAATTCTACAAATCTATGATTCAAAACCTTGTAGATCGATGGGAGAAGGTTGTAACTTCCGGGGGCACTTATTTTATGGATTAAAACATCTGTTCCAGGCATGGTTTCCTTTCTTTTCTTCACACGTTGAAAAAACGACAGTATTTTTGGGAATACCTGATACTACCATTCTGTTTGTTTTCTTTTTTAATAACTATTGAACGCTAGAAAAGTTATAATTTAACTTCGTACTAATTTCGCGATAACTTAAACCACAGTAATGAAGAGATATAATCCTTTCCCGCATTTCAGTGGAAAACTTGCACTTTTTCGTAGCCGTAATAGATGAAATTAACTAAATTGCCACTCTAAGAATCTTATAACGTGTCTTTTAAACAATGTGAGACTTTCATTTGGTGTCAATTTGCATAATGTAATCTTTAACTGCTTCAAAACAGAACATCGATGTGTGTGCAGATACGAGCGTTGTACCGAAAGTAACGCAAAAGTGGGCATAACTTTTTTATTAACTGAGAGAGGCCGTTCAAATTCCACATGTTGATAGAGTAACTCTTCTTCTATAGTAAGTATTCTTCATTGCACGTAAATACGAGCGTTGTACCGAAAGTAACGCAAAAGTGGGCATAACTTTTTTATTAACTGAGAGAGGCCGTTCAAATTCCACATGTTGATAGAGTAACTCTTCTTCTATAGTAAGTATTCTTCTTCATTGCACGTAAATACGAGCGTTGTACCGAAAGTAACGCAAAAGTGGGCATAACTTTTTTATTAACTGAGAGAGGCCGTTCAAATTGCACATGTTGATAGAGTAACTCTTCTTCTATAGTAAGTATTCTTCTTCATTGCACGTAAATACGAGCGTTGTACCGAAAGTAATACAAAAGTGGGCATAACTTTTTTATTAACTGAGAGAGGCCGTTCAAATTGCACATGTTGATAGAGTAACTCTTCTTCTATAGTAAGTATTCTTCTTCATTGCACGTAAATACGAGCGTTGTACCGAAAGTAATGCAAAAGTGGGCATAACTTTTTTATTAACTGAGAGAGGCCGTTCAAATTCCACATGTTGATAGAGTAACTCTTCTTCTATAGAAAGTATTCTTCTTCATTGCACGTAAATACGAGCGTTGTACCGAAAGTAATACAAAAGTGGGCATAACTTTTTTATTAACTGAGAGAGGCCGTTCAAATTCCACATGTTGATAGAGTAACTCTTCTTCTATAGTAAGTATTCTTCTTCATTGCACGTAAATACGAGCGTTGTACCGAAAGTAACGCAAAAGTGGGCATAACTTTTTTATTAACTGAGAGAGGCCGTTCAAATTGCACATGTTGATAGAGTAACTCTTCTTCTATAGTAAGTATTCTTCTTCATTGCACGTAAATACGAGCGTTGTACCGAAAGTAATACAAAAGTGGGCATAACTTTTTTATTAACTGAGAGAGGCCGTTCAAATTGCACATGTTGATAGAGTAACTCTTCTTCTATAGTAAGTATTCTTCTTCATTGCACGTAAATACGAGCGTTGTACCGAAAGTAATGCAAAAGTGGGCATAACTTTTTTATTAACTGAGAGAGGCCGTTCAAATTGCACATGTTGATAGAGTAACTCTTCTTCTATAGAAAGTATTCTTCTTCATTGCACGTAAATACGAGCGTTGTACCGAAAGTAATACAAAAGTGGGCATAACTTTTTTATTAACTGAGAGAGGCCGTTCAAATTCCACATGTTGATAGAGTAACTCTTCTTCTATAGTAAGTATTCTTCTTCATTGCACGTAAATACGAGCGTTGTACCGAAAGTAATGCAAAAGTGAGCATAACTTTTTTATTAACTGAGAGAGGCCGTTCAAATTGCACATGTTGATAGAGTAACTCTTCTTCTATAGTAACCCTTCTTCTTCATTGCAAGTAAATACGAGCGTTGTACCTAAAGTAATGCAAAAGTGGGCATAACTGTTTTATTAACTGACAGAGGTCGTTCAAATTGTACATGTTGGTAGAGTAACTCTTCTTCTATAGTAACCCTTCTTCATTGCATGTAAATACGAGGGTTGTACCGAAAGTAATGCAAAAGTGGGCATAACTTTTTTATTAACTGAGAGAGGTCTTTCAAATTGCACATGTTGGTAGAGTAACTCTTTATCTATAGTAACCCTTTTTCTTCATTGCAGGTAAATACCAGGGCTGTACCGAAAGTAATGAAAAAGTAGGCATAACTTTTTTATTAACTGAGAGAGGCCGTTCAAATTGCAAATGCTGATAGAGTAACTCTTCCTCTATAGTAACCATTCTTCTTCATTGCAGGTAAATACGAAGGTTGTACCGAAAGTAATGCAAAAGTGGGCATAACTTTTTTATTAACTGACAGAGGTCGTTCAAATTGCACATGTTGGTAGAGTAACTCTTCCTCTATAGTAACCCTTCTTCTTCATTGCAGATAAATACGAGGGTTGTACGGAAAGTAATGGAAAAGTGGGCATATTTTTTTTATTAACTGACAGAGGTCTTTCAAATTGCACATGTTGGTAGAGTAACTTTTTCTCTATACAAAGATACTACTCAACATAGTCTCCAACACAAGAGATGCATTTGCGCCATCGTTGAACCCAACTCTCGAATCCTCTTTGAAAAAATTCAGGTGTGGACTGTTGTACCCCCATTTTCACAGCCAATTCCACCTCTTCTGTGTCATCAAATCGTTGTACCCGAAGACTGCGCTTCATTGGACCGAACAGGTGGAAGTCGAAGGGCGCCACATCTGGGCTGCACGGTGGATGAGGGACCCCCGACCGGCTGATAGCCTGATTTTTTGCCAAAGATGTGTGTGGTCTAGCATTGTCACAGTGAATATGGGTCCTTTTCAGATTCTTTTTCGGTCTCTTCCTCTTAATGGCTTCTCTAAGCTCCTTAAGTGTCTCAATGTACCTCTCGCTGGTCATGGTACAGCCACGTTCCAGAAAATAAAGAAGAATGACACCCCTGTCATCCCAAAAAACTGCCATGTGCCTCTCTGTGCCGATCGCTGGCTCTTGAACTTGTTAGACCTTGGTGAAGAGGTGTGACTCCATTCCATGGATTGATTCTTCGTCTCCGGATCGTAAAGATACGTCTACGCGTCACCCCTGTTACCAGATCGAAAACAAAACGTGTCTTAATTGACTTTAAATGATTCCAACAGATCAGAGGAGACTTCCACGCTTCTCTCCTTCAAATCGGGTGTCAACTGCCGCGATACACACTTTGCACACACTTTCCAATACACTAAGTTTTCCAAATCTTCTGTATGTCATTGTGACCACAGTCCAATTGTGCAACAAGCTCACGGATTGTGACTCGTCTCTCCGCGCGAATCAATTCATCCACTCGCTGATGATTCGTGTCAGTGGTCGCAGATGATGGTCTCCCACTGCGTGGTTTGTCTTCAATTGTGGTTTGCCCTTCTTTAAATTTCATCCATCTGTGAACAGACAGACAGAGTGCTACTCACGTTCTTTTTGTTCAAAAGATGTTCTAAAAATGACGCTTTCGCACGTCAGGGAACTTTGTGCATATTTATTTGGAAGCGATGGGCGAAAATGAAAATTTGGTATGACTTCATCATGTAACGAAGCTTTTATTTCTTTGCATATGGATTTAAGAAATTTCTTAATTGCCAAGCATGAAGTTTTACAATGTCATTGTCTCATCGGTAATTGTATTTGGCTTTATGTACAGTCAAAAAATACAGAGAAGAGCCAAACGTCATGGGATAGGTACCTAGTATCGTGTAGGACCTCCTCTATTCCGGAGAAGTGCAGCAACTCGAAGTGGCATCGATTCCACAAGTGGCCGGAAGACTTCTGGAGAGATGTTGAGTCATGCCGTCTGAATAGATCAGACTAATACACTGAAGTGTTAAAAGTCATGGGATACGTACCTAGTATCGTGTAGGACCTCCTCTATTCCGGAGAAGTGCAGCAACTCGACGCGGCATCGATTCCACAAGTGGCCGGAAGACTTCTGGAGAGATGTTGAGCCATGCCGTCTGAATAAATCAGACTAATACACTGAAGTGTTAAAAGTCATGGGATACGTACCTAGTATCGTGTAGGACCTCCTCTTGCCCGGCGAAGTGCACCAACTCGACGTGACATCGATTCCACAAGTGGCCGGAAGACTTCTGGAGAGATGTTGAGCCATGCCGTCTGAATAGATCAGACTAATACACTGAAGTGTTAAAAGTCATGGGATACGTACCTAGTATCGTGTAGGACCTCCTCTTGCCCGGCGAAGTGCACCAACTCGACGTGACATCGATTCCACAAGTGGCCGGAAGACTTCTGGAGAGATGTTGAGCCATGCCGTCTGAATAAATCAGACTAATACACTGAAGTGTTAAAAGTCATGGGATACGTACCTAGTATCGTGTAGGACCTCCTCTTGCCCGGCAAAGTGCAGCAACTCGACGTGGCATCGATTCCACAAGTGGCCGGAAGACTTCTGGAGAGATGTTGAGCCATGCCGTCTGAATAGATCAGACTAGTACACTGAAGTGTTAAAAGTCATGGGATACGTACCTAGTATCGTGTAGGACCTCCTCTTGCCCGGCAAAGTGCACCAACTCGACGTGGCATCGATTCCACAAGTGGCCGGAAGACTTCTGGAGAGATGTTGAGCCATGCCGTCTGAATAGATCAGACTAATACACTGAAGTGCCAAAAGTCATAGGATACGTACCTAGTATCGTGTAGGACCTCCTCTTGCCCGGCGAAGTGCAGCAACTCGACGTGACATCGATTCAACAAGTGGCCGGAAGACTTCTGGAGAGATGTTGAGCCATGCCGTCTGAATAGATCAGACTAATACACTGAAGTGACAAAAGTCATGGGATACGTACCTAGTATCGTGTAGGACCTCCTCTTGCCCGGCGAAGTGCAGCAACTCGACGTGACATCGATTCCACAAGTGGCCGGAAGACTTCTGGAGAAATGTTGAGCCATGCCGTCTGAATAGATCAGACTAATACACTGAAGTGTTAAAAGTCATGGTATACGTACCTAGTATCGTGTAGGACCTCCTCTTGCCCGGCAAAGTGCAGCAACTCGACGTGGCATCGATTCCACAAGTGGCCGGAAGACTTCTGGAGAGATGTTGAGCCGTGCCGTCTGAATAGATCAGACTAATTCACTGAGGTGACAAAAGTCATGGGATACGTACCTAGTATCGTGTAGGACCTCCTCTTGCCCGGCGAAGTGCAGCAACTCGACGTGGTATCGATTCCACAAGTGGCCGGAAGACTTCTGGAGAGATGTTGAGCCATGCCGTCTGAATAGATCAGACTAATACACTGAGGTGCCAAAAGTCATGGGATACGTACCTAGTATCGTGTAGGACCTCCTCTTGCCCGGCGAAGTGCAGCAACTCGACGTGGCATCGATTCCACAAGTTGCCGGAAGACTTCTGGAGAGATATTGAGCCATGCCGTCTGAATAGATCAGACTAATGCACTGAAGTGGCAGAATTCATGGGATATATACCTAGAATTATGTAGGACCTCTTCAAGTCCGGAGAAGTGCAGCAACTCGACGTGACATCGATTCCACAAGTGGCCGGAAGGAGAGATGTTGAGCCATGCCGTCTGAACAGCCGCCCACAGCTCTCTGGTATTTTTAGATGCAGGATCTTCGGTGCGAATGGACCTTTCCACCACGTCCCATAAGTGCTCTATGGGGTTCATGTCGGACGAACATGGTGGCCCCACCATCCGTCGGAACTGTCCAGAATGCTCCTTGAACCAATTTTGTACAACTTGGACCCGATGTCATGGGTCATTGTCCGCCTGGAAAATCCCATCTTTGTTGTGGTACATGAAGTCCATGAAGGGTCGCAAATAGTCACTCAGATGAGCAACAAAGCGATTACCGGTTAATGACGAATTTACGAGGAGCAGAAGATTCAAGCCGTACCACGTAAAGACACCTCACACATGTATGGAACCACCAGCAGCTTGCAAAGTGCCTTGTGCACAGCTTGGGCCCATGGCCTCATGGGGTCTGCGCCAAACCGGAACCCTACCATCAGCTCGTAACAACTGGAAGCGTGACTCATCGGACCACGTCACATGTTGCCAGTCATCCAGGGTCCAATTGCCGTATTCATGAGCCCAGGTGAGGCGCTGTGTCCGATGTCGTGGTGTTAACAAAGGCACTCTGGTGGGTCTTTTACTGCCATACCCCATGGACGCTAAATTACGATGCACTGACCGGATGGATATGTCTCTGGTACCTCCTGCATTGAATGTGGATGTTATTTGAGCCAGTGTCGCTTGTCTGTTAGCACGGACAATCATCAAACGTCGCTGGTCACGGTTATTCAGCACCCGTGGTCAGCCACTGTGTTGTCCACGGTGGGTGGTAATGCCTTCCACGAGGTATTCTCGGTTACACACGTGACAACGTGGATTGAGGAATGCTGATTGTTCGCACAACGTCTGAAATTGAATGTTACGTCCGCCTGGATCCTACTGTCATGCCTCGCTCAAACTCCGAATATTCACGTCGGCTTGCCATAATCCTTCTGGCGGTTGTTCAACCCTACTAACAAGATTACACCTCGCAACTCATAAAAATCTTGGAGTGTGTGGAAGCCTTTATACGGCGGCAGCGCCAGATAAAATTTGCATACTGCTTTCCCATGATTCTTGGCACTTCAATGTATTATACATTTTTTTTTTTGAACGAACAGCAACGTGAATGTATTCACTGTTGATTAATCACCTGTTGTTGTTGTTTTTTTTGTTGTGTGGAAAATGGGTAACATTGTTTGTGCGTTTTGCGACTCCGTATTTGCCTTATGATATTTCCGGACGTGCTGTTGAGTTTCTTTTACTCCGTCCGAGTGTTACTAATAGCGACAATGTTTGGCTTTCCGGTTGAGTTGGAATCATGTTCAATGTATGCATATTAGTGTATTGTGTTAGAAGTGTTCTGCTGTGTGCTCGGTGATGCGGGAAGATTTAAGTCAAAGCCTCTTAAGTTTGATAACAAAAAAAAAAAAAAAAAAAAAGAAAGAAAGGACCTGGGAAATGTAAATAATCGCAATTGCTTAGCGTTCTTCGCTTAGTTTTTTTTTTTTTTTTTTTTCATTTGGTTACTAGCAAAGAGATCGGCGTTCCCGGGGTTTCACACAAAACGTATCAGTCGACTTCTGGGCAAGCGTTTCCCGAGTTTTGCAGAAATTATGAATAGGATATATTGCACGGAAACGTTCAACTGAAATATGTGTCAGTAATGAAAAGAAAAGAATAAAAAATTGGAATAAAATCCAGTGGGGTAGAGTGACCTAAAATTTATCCGGGGCTAAATATTTTTATAATTGCTCTCAACCTTCTTCCCTACTGTGAAATATAATTTCAGTGGATTGTGAAGTTTTCCAAACACCACCTGCTGAAATTATACTTAACCCCATAGAATGGGGTAGAAATTTTGTTTATATATATATATATATATATGCAGTGCTGTGAAACATAAAAAAAGTATAAACAAAACAGCAATAAACAGTAGAAACAAAATAGTAGCAAACAGGAGAAACAAAGCCGTACTAAACAGTTAGTAGAAACAAAACAGTAGTGAACATGCAGTAGAAACAAAATAGCAGTAAACAGTAGGAACAAAACAAGTAGCAAACAGGAGAATCAAAACAATAGTAAACAGTAGAAACAAAACAGTAGTGAGCAGTAGAAATAAAATAGTAGCAAACAGGAGAAACAAAACAGTACTAAACAGTTAGTGCAAACAAAGCAGTAGACACAAGAGTAGTGAGCAGTAGAAATAAAATAGTAGCAAACAGGAGAAACAAAACAGTACTAAACAGTTAGTGCAAACAAAGCAGTAGACACAAGAGTAGTGAACAGTCGTAAACAGTCAGAACAAAACGGTAGTAAACAGGAGAAACAAAACAGTACTAAACAGTTAGTGCAAACAAAGCAGTAGACACAAGAGTAGTGAGCAGTAGAAATAAAATAGTAGCAAACAGGAGAAACAAAACAGTACTAAACAGTTAGTGCAATTAGCAGTAAACAGTAGAAACACAAGAGTAGTGAGCAGTAGAAATAAAATAGTAGCAAACAGGAGAAACAAAACAGTACTAAACAGTTAGTGCAAACATTGGTAAAGAGTTTAAACAAAACAGTAGAAGCAAAATAATAGTAACCAGTAGAAACAAAACAGTAGTGAGCAGTAGAAATAAAATAGTAGCAAACAGGAGAAACAAAACAGTACTAAACAGTTAGTGCAAACAAAGCAGTAGACACAAGAGTAGTGAGCAGTAGAAATAAAATAGTAGCAAACAGGAGAAACAAAACAGTACTAAACAGTTAGTGCAAACAAAGCAGTAGAAACAAAACAGTAGTGAGCAGTAGAAATAAAATAGTAGCAAACAGGAGAAACAAAACAGTACTAAACAGTTAGTGCAAACAAAGCAGTAGAAACACAAGAGTAGTGAGCAGTAGAAATAAAATAGTAGCAAACAGGAGAAACAAAACAGTACTAAACAGTTAGTGCAAACAAAGCAGTAGACACAAGAGTAGTGAGCAGTAGAAATAAAATAGTAGCAAACAGGAGAAACAAAACAGTACTAAACAGTTAGTGCAAACAAAGCAGTAGACACAAGAGTAGTGAGCAGTAGAAATAAAATAGTAGCAAACAGGAGAAACAAAACAGTACTAAACAGTTAGTGCAAACAAATTAGCAGTAAACAGTAGAAACAAAACAGT
The DNA here is from genome assembly GCA_039090855.1 of Macrothele yani. NCBI lineage: Eukaryota > Metazoa > Arthropoda > Arachnida > Araneae > Macrothelidae > Macrothele > Macrothele yani. The sequence goes on from CM077031.1 coordinate 97,599,033, forward strand.
AGTGAACATTAGAAACAAAATAGCAAACTGCAGAAACAAAACAAGAGTAGTGAGCAGTAGAAATAAAATAGTAGCAAACAGGAGAAACAAAACAGTACTAAACAGTTAGTGCAAACAAAGCAGTAGACACAAGAGTAGTGAGCAGTAGAAATAAAATAGTAGCAAACAGGAGAAACAAAACAGTACTAAACAGTTAGTGCAAACAAAGCAGTAGACACAAGAGTAGTGAACAGTCGTAAACAGTCAGAACAAAACGGTAGTAAACAGTCAGAACAAAACAGTAGTAAACAGTCAGAACAAAACAGTAGTAAATATTAGAAACAAAACAGTAGTGAACAGTAGAAACAGAACAGTAGTGAACAGCAGAAAAAAATAGTAGCAAACAGGAGAATCAAAACAGCAGTAAACAGTAGAAACAAATTAGCAGTAAACAGTAGAAACAAAACAGTAGTGAACAGCAGAAAAAAATAGTAGCAAACAGGAGAATCAAAACAGTAGTAAACAGTAGAAACAAATTAGCAGTAAACAGTAGAAACAAAACAGTAGTGAATATTAGAAACAAAATAGCAAACTGCAGAAACAAAACAATAGTAAGGAGTAAGTAGGAAAAAAACATTGGTAAAGAGTTTAAACAAAACAGTAGAAGCAAAATAATAGTAAACAGTAGAAACAAAACAGTAGTAAACACTTAGTAGAAACAGAATACTAGTAAACACTAGAAACAAAACAAAGTATGTTTGCTTTAGCTTCCAGTTAACCAGGGTATTTTGCTGTAACTCTACATTAAAAGTTCTGGAATGATAGTTATGTTTTTGCACCAAGCAAATATTTGGTCGATGTGGGCCGAAGTCTGAAACTGCTTCTTCTTCATCGCTTAATAAACTAAAGGGGGGTTCCAATAAAATGTCCCTTTGCTCATTTTACTTACACGAGAGAACCTTACAGCTTGCGTTCTCCACAAACGAAAACCAGCTGCTCACTCTCCGACAACGCGGAAGCAACATTGCAACTGTGAAGCTGAAAGGCGACCAGCTCGGAAAGAAAGTTTTACGCATGCCCAGTTTAGCGCGCATCGTCTCATTCATTACTGTTCCCTGATGCTTCGTCAAGGCACCCAAGCCGGCGAGTTGACAGATGTCACCTCTACCAACACGCTGTATTCATTGCGCTCTATTAAACGGATATGGAATGATTTAATGTGTTACCCAGTCACTCAAGTATTGTAGTGGTTCACATCGACATTCAGAAAATCTGACAACTGGTTACTAATACGAATTTTCTTTCAAAATTTTTCCTTGAAAGTAAAAACATTTTTTTTCTGAATTTCTTGCGGGACTCAGCCCCGGATACCACTAATAAAATCTATAGTTGTGAGCAGGGTAAGATGGTACGGATGAGCCAAAAGTTCCTGTGCATCTGACTAACTGTGATAAGAAGTAATAATAAAAAATTTATAAAGTGTAATTATCGCGCACGTACGTGCAATATTCTGAATGGAGAATGTTCGTGTGTTTGGGGCAGAGTAATACGCATCCTGCCGTCTGACCCTGAACGACGCAGCAGGTATTTCCGGCGTCTGGTGTCTGGCCGTGATGAATCAGTCAGTAGTGAGGCGTCACAGTGTCCGGTTGAACATGGTGTTACGTAGTGGAAGTGAATATGCGGACGAAGAGAAACGTAAGTACAGAGGACAATTTCCCGATACTGAAGCACTCCATCGCAATGCAGTGAGACGGTTAATTGAAAAGTTTCGTAAAACCGGATCAGTGAGAGATGCTCCGAGAAGCGGTAGGCCGCGAGTGTTAACAGAGGAAAAGGTGGAGGATATTTTCATTCACATCAGTAAAAGTCCAAAGAAATTGGTACAACACCCAGGTGTGTCCTACAGCAGCAGCCATAGGGCACTGAAGACATGACTGCAGCTCTACCTCTACAAAATCGGAACAGGGCACGAATTGAAACACACAGACTGCGATAAGCGTGTTAAATATTGCTGATCGTTCAAGGACTTCATTAATGGCAACGGAGAGGACATTCTGCATGTAGCAGGTACGCTTGTAGTTGTTGTACGTGTACTGTCTTGCCAGGTGCACAGTGACTTTTTGCTCACCTTGTATGTTTTGGGGGCCCAAGGCGAAATTTCATTGCGAGCCATAGAAAATAAATCTCATTTCATTTATTACACTGGTAGGCAAAAATTAAGGACGAAGAGAAGAAATTAGCATAACAGCGGAACGGATCGAAAGACCACTCAGGAGATAAACTAGGGTCCGGTACGGTAAAACATGCGCATATATACAGCATGACGTAGGGGGGATTGTCGGAGGGGTATAAAACACACGGGCGGTGTACGCTCAGCAATTCGGTGAAAGCTATTGCACGGTGTACATCGGTTTAAACGACGTCGAATTGCTGCCACCGTGTGATATGACCAACAGGCAATCCAGTAGACGACATCTGGATGACTTTACCCGAGGTTGCGTCATTGGGAAGTTGGAAGAAAGTCGAAGTGTGACTAGTGTGGTCGAAGAGTTCGGGATCGCTCACAGCATCGTTTCACGAGCTTGGAGAGCATTTCAAACGACAGGAACAGCTGTCCGAGAGTTTAGCAGTGGTCGTCCACGAGCAACCACGGCGGCGGACGACCGGCATATTGTCCTACAGGGTAGAAGAAACAGATGGCAGACAGCGGGAGAAATCGCAAGGCACATGCAATAGACAAATGGACGTCAGTTATCTCGTTTTACCGTGGCCAGGAGGCTGCGCAAAGGTGGTCTATTTAGACGACGACCAGTACGTTGTGTGCCATTGACACCTGCGCATCGGAGACGGCGGGTTCTGTGGTGCCAGGAACACAAGAACTGGACACATCAGCAATGGGGTCGAGTTCTCTTTACGAATGAGAGCTGATTTAGTCTGACGAGCAATTCTGGACTTATACACATCAGGAGAGAGCAGGGAACACGCAATCACACCTCCAACATCATCGAAAGGGACCGGTTTGGAGGTGGCGGAGTTCTCGTTTGGTGCGGTATCATGCTTGGTAGCCGTACTGGCCTCCACATCTTCCAAGGAGATTCAGTCACTGGTGTCCGCTATTGTATCGAGGTTCTCCTGCCTCACGTGCGTCTGTTTAGAGGTGCTGTGGGTCCTGAGTTCCTCTTCATGGACGACAACGCTACACCTCATCGTACAGTGGCTGTCGCAGAGCTGTTGGAGAGTGAAGATGTTCAACGCATGGATTGGCCCGCAAGATCCCCGGACCTAAATCCAATCGAACACGTGTGGGACCTTCTCGGGAGACGCTTGGCAGCACGTCACCTGCCGCCAGCAACGATTCCGCAGCTGCGATTGGCGCTACAAGAGGAATTGGCCGCGATGCCTCAACAGCTCCTTGACAACCTCGTCCTCAGCATGGACAGATGTTGTAAATCCTGCAACGCAGTCAGGGGTGATCATATCCCCCACTAAAGACTGGATTTTTCTTGGCAGCCGCCTGTCACATGGACGTTTCTGTCTTCTGTCCAGTTGTGCTCGAAGCTACCTTTTCAATAAAATGCCTTTGTATCCTTTGGATTCCTTGTTCGGACGGTTTAGCTCACTTGTCCCATATTCTTACATCTTGGGGATCTTATGGTATGATTTGAATCGATGTGGAGCACTTCTGTACGACGTTACATTCGAAAAACCGTCTCGTCCTTCATTTTTGAACGCTAGTGTATTTCTGCTGTCATAGATTCATGATTTATTTTTACATTGTTACTAATCTATTTTGATAACAACAGCCAGGAAGCTCCGGGAAAGGCCCTCACACAGACCTGACTCAGCCCGGAGCTTCCTAACAAAATTCAACAATCCAAGACAGCAATTAAATTAGATTACTATTAGTATAATATGAAATCTCCGCGGCGCTACAATTAGATATCATTCTTGCCCTCCAACTTTCTGATTAACCTACCGTTCCTCTCTCCTTTTTTTTATTACTTTTTTTATTTTATTTTTTAGTTAGTTTAATATACAGGGTGATTCAGCTAAGCATGTAAATACTTCTGGGAGGGGTAGGTTGCACAAAGATAAATCAGAATCACATTGCAATGCAGGGTCAGAAACGCCATCTTCATCCGGTAGATGGCGTTGTTTGGCCGCGAGATTGCTCATACGTTCTTTCAGGATACCGTCATTTGTAAACCGCCCGCAGAGTTATGGGGGGTGGAGGAGTCCCATGCTGTGCGACCACGTGCAGAACAAACCCGTTTTGCTGTTAATGTTTAGGCTGGCATTGTCGGGGACCTCTTAATTGGTCCATACCTCATGCCTCCTCGTCTGGACGGAAGAAGCCACCGGATATTTCTGGAGGACTTCATGCCAGAGCTATTGAACAAACAACAGGTCCCTCAGTCGCTGCGCCGTGCAATGTGGTTCCAGCACGATAGGGCCCCAGCCCATTTCAGCAATGACGTTCGTCATCACTTAAACATGACATTTGGACATCAATGGATCGCTAGTGGTGGTCCCGTTCATTGTCCTGCAAGGTTCGCCGGACTTAACATGCCATGATTACTTCTTCTGGGGTTACATGAAAGGTCTGGTGTACGGCACCCCCGTTGAAAGTGTTGAGAAACTTGTAGCACGCATCTCTGTAGCTGCTTCGGAAATCCGAGACAAGCCAGGAATTTTCCCAAAATGTACGTGATTCCATGCGCTGACGATGTCAAGCGTGTGTTACAGCTCATGGTTGCAACTTTGAACACCTTCTGTAACCTCAGTGCATTTCGCAAACGTCTTGTGAGGAATAAAAAGCATTTTATTCTCTTGTGCTGCTCTTTCATTTCTCGTTCTCTCTGTACACTAGCACATGAAGATGACGTTTCCGACCATGTCTTGCTATGTGATTCCGATTTGTCTTTGTGCAAACTAACCGTCCCAGAAGTTTGTACATGCTTAGCTGAACCCCCGTGTATATGTTTTAATTTTTTTTATATATATATACGTTAGAGTCATTAATTTCTGTTAGTTCTCTAGATAATGAATTCCAAAATCTTAGTCCACAGTAATGTGGACTTTGTTTTATGGTTATAGTTTTAGTAAAACTGGTATTCATATACACGGAAGAGCAATTGAATTAGAGATACCTGTCTAGTAACGTGTAGCACCACCTTTCGCCCTGATGACGGCGGCGATTCATCTCGGCATGGACTCGACAAGACACCGGATGCGTTGGGAAGCCATACGGATTCACGACACCTGAAAAAGCTCCCACAGTTCACGAAGATTTCATGGAGGGGGGTCGGAACCTCGAACATCTCTCTCGATGGTATCCCAGATGTTCTGGATGGGATTCAGTTAAGGTGACCTAGCTGGCCAAGGAAGCGAGGTCACGTCGGTGGAGTGTTTATCTAACCATTCGGATGCAATTCGGGAGCTGCATTGTCTTGTTGCAGGATGAGGTCCCCAGTGGGATGTTTTAGACGCACAAACGGGAGCAAATGGTCGTCCAGGATATCCCGGTAACGTTGACCTGTAAGGGACGATGTCACACGTACCAAGGTTCCCATTTCAGTCCACGTAAACAGTCCCCAGACGAGAATGTCACCCCCACCAGCTTGAAGAGTACCCTGCTGGAAAGAAGGATCCATCGCTTCATGTGGTTTGCGCCGTACTCGTATCCTGCCATCCGCATGTACCAACGTGAATCTCGACTCATCAGTCCAGGCAACATTTTTCCACATGTCTAGGGTCCAGTGGCGATGTTCCCGCGCCCATGCTAATCTTTTTCACCCTGTGATGTGCGGTCAGCAGCGGTACCCTCGTGGGACGATGGCTTCTCCACCCCATAGCGAGGAGATGGTTCTGGATGGTGTGGCTGCTTACACGTTTTTGTGCACCAACGTTAAATTGCCGAGTGATTTCTTGCACTGTGGCTCGTCTATCAGCTGTTACAATGCGAGCTACCCGACGATGACCCCGCTCATCCACACAGAGGTAGTTTTACCGGATTCGATGTACTCACGGTGCACCCGTGACACAGTGGCTCGTAAAAATCCCAGTGCCTGCACGACTTCCGAGACGGAGTGACCCATTCGTCGGGCCCCGAAAATTTGTCCACGATCAAATGCGCTTAGATCCTTCGTCTTACCCATACTGCGTCCGACTCTAACTGATTCCCGTCACATCACTCCTTATATTGTCGGATCGCTGCATACGTCATGTCGTTTCCGTTTACAGGGCCGCCCACAGCGCCATATTTGCATAACGCCAGCTGTCTCTAATTCAATTGCTCTTCAGTGTATGCCTGTTTCTAGTGTCATACTGATGTGTATAAGTAGTAATTTTTATTAGATAATGTTCTATGTTATTTCTTATTCTTTTATACATAATTTTCCCCAAGTTAAAATCATATAATTGTTTAACAATCATTATGTTATATTTATTAGGGAAAACTCTTGTAAAATCATGAATACCCAACCGCATGTAATTATTACTGTTAATGTTGTAGTTTAAATCTATTAGTCTAATGCATTTATTTTGAAGTATTTGCCTTTTTTAATATTGGATTGAGTTGTTTGACCCCATGTTGATATGAATAATTAAAGTGTGTATGAATTAAGGTAAAATATAATAATTTTAATGTTTTAACCTTAAGATTTACTAAAGCATAGCTTGCAATTCCTGTATGTTTTGATATTTTACTCAGAAGATTTTCTATGCGTTTATTCCATTTTAAATCCTTATTGAGTGTAATTCCAAGGTAAGGATTTAAAGTTACCTTGGAATTACCGATATTTTTTACTAATGACTTTATTAATATATATATGAAGTCGTTAAGTAAAAATTATCGGCCTTTAAGAACACAAACGAAAATATAATTGTATAAAGGGAAAATTAAATTAGTTTTTGCTTTAAGCTTAAGAAAAAAGCCATAATATATATTGAAAGCTCAGAGAGAAAAAGGGAGACAAACCGACAAAGAAGGAGAGAACAAGAGAGAGAGAGAGAGAGAGAGAGAGAGAGACAAACAAAGACAGAGAGAATAAAAAGAGTTAAAATCTAAAATTTTCGTTCTAGGGAGAAGGAGGTTGAGATTGCATTTTGATTCTTTTAAAAACTTTATCACAAAATGGTAAAAAAGTAACTTTGACTAATCTGCTCAGCAAATATTTTTGCGTAGCAAATTATACGGATATCTGTAAAATAAATTCGTACGTATAAATAGTTAACCCCCCCCCTTGATACATGCGCTAGTGACTGATTTTTGATGGAGGGTGTGGTAACTGACAAATCAGTGACTTTTCTTTCTTTTTTTTTTAATTTTTACACGCGCTCATTCATGAAAATTCCTAGTGATGAGAATGGGAATTATTCGCTACCGGAACCCAACGTGCAAATGAATGGCATAAAAATTTAAACCCATTCGCAGTAGATATAAAACCATATAAGGAAATTTCGTTATTAAACTTTAAAATGAAATAACCAGATTTTCCTCAAGTCAGATCTGCTTTCTTTATTCAGAGGTACATTTCTTAATGAAAACACCATTTGAATACCGGTGCAATTCAAAGTGTCCGCTATTAATAAACGTTCGAGAAAAAAAATTCTGCTCGTATTTAAGGCTGAGATATGCAGTCGTTTTGAGTGACAAAATAAAGAAACTCAGCTTTGTCTGAAATATCTATTTATTTTAACTAAAATAACTGTTATAATTTCGCTTTGAAAACATAAAAATTATATCCTGAAATAATTTCAAGTCTCCCGACTGTCTGGCGGACCGCGGAGGAGGTCCGCCACATGGTCGGCGATCAGCTTCGGTCGTGAACTTTACTCTCACCAAACACCTTAGTAGAGCAGAAGGGGAATTTTTATTTTTGAAACGACGAACAATTCATACAAGATGGCGTCATTAATTGAAATGTATAATGCATTGCTTAACGTATAACGAAGCGAATTTCTCCGTCATTTTTATCCGCGCCAGGATTCGAACCCGGGTCCACTCCTTCCGGAATAAATTGCTCTACCAATTAAGCTACGCGGACATGTATTCTGATTCCTATCTGCCTTTATGTCATGTGCGTCCTGCTGGCAGGTACGTCACATCTCCTGGTACGTTACATCATCTCCCCCTTATTTTTCTTTTTTTCTTTCGAAGTGCTGCTCATATTTTTCCTATCTCGCGGTGTGGAAATAACATCACACCAATGCGAGATTTTGAACGGTCGGGTCATCCGGATAGTTCGGGCGCCATTATAACGAAGTAAATTTCTCCGTCATTTTTGGTCTACGACGGGATTCGAACCCGAGGCCGCTTATTCCGGAACAAGTTGCTCTACCAATTAAGCTACGCGGACATTGATTCTAATTGCTATCTGCCTTTATGTCGTGTGCGTCCTTCTGGCAGGTACGTCACATCTCCTGGTACGTTACATTATCTCCCCCTTATTTTTCTTCCGAAGTGCTGCTCATATTTTTCCTATCTCGCGGTGTGGAAATAACATCCAACCGATGCGAGATTTTGAACGGTCGGGTCATCCGGATAGTTCGGGCGCCATTATAACGAAGCGAATTTCTCCGTCATTTTTATCCGCGCCAGGATTCGAACCCGGGTCCACTCATTCCGGAATAAGTTGCTCTACCAATTAAGCTACGCGGACATGTATTCTGATTCCTATCTGCCTTTATGTCATGTGCGTCCTGCTGGCAGGTACGTCACATCTCCTGGTACGTTACAAACGTTTTATTCAAATTAAATGCTCCCTTTCTTTTGGTGTCGCATCGCTCTAGGAGCGTGAGGTTTCGCTCCTGGAGCGGGATTCCGCTACGTTTCGGCCAATTTCCACCACTGATAATAATAATAATAATAAAAGATTGTACGGAAAAGAATTTTGTTTTCATTTCCAAAACTACGAGGCCCCATGAAAGCGAAAAGACCATGGAGCCCGGGACGACCATCCAGGTTGCCCTGATAGTCGAGTCGAGCAGGCCCTGCCTGTGTAAGGGCACAATTAGCTGAAACCAGCAGTCTTTATTTCTGCGTATATAGGAAATTTGAAATACAATGAAACCACAATTATACGTTTTTTCTTGGGGATGACCTTAAGAAACGTATAAATATAAAAAACGTATTAACGTGATTTCAAAATGTTAAATGCTGTTGTAAAATGTATTCTTAAAGGAAACACAAAATATTCTTTAATAATGATTTATTTAAAGTCAAATTGACGGCGAAAGAAATAAAAAGCGTTGCGAATTACATTTTATCGCATTACCGAAATTACAAAACATGTCAAAATCGAGCTTCTCTTTAAACAAGTCTTATCTGTTTGTAAAAATCCTAATTCTACATTATGTGAAATCCTCACATCTAAGAATCTGAGACCAGTGCTTCTGTATGGAACTCATGAATTAACACCTCAACTAAGAATCTGAGACCAGTCCTTCTGTATGGAACTCATGAATTAACACCTCAACTAAGAATCTGTGACCAGTGCTTCTGTGTGGAACTCATGAATTAACACTTCAACTAAGAATCCGAGAGCATTGCTTCAGTATGGAACTCATGAATTAACACCTCAACTAAGAATCTCAGACCAGTGCTTCTGTATGGAACTCATGAATTAACACCTCAACTAAGAATCTGAGACCAGTCCTTCTGTATGGAACTCATGAATTAACACCTCAACTAAGAATCTGAGACCAGTGCTTCTGTATGGAACTCATGAATTAACACCTCAACTAAGAATCTGAGAGCATTGCTTCAGTATGGAACTCATGAATTAACACCTCAACTAAGAATCTCAGACCAGTGCTTCTGTATGGAACTCATGAATTAACACCTCAACTAAGAATCTCAGACCAGTGCTTCTGTATGGAACTCATGAATTAACACCTCAACTAAGAATCTGAGAGCATTGCTTCAGTATGGAACTCATGAATTAACACCTCAACTAAGAATCTGAGAGCATTGCTTCAGTATGGAACTCATGAATTAACACCTCAACTAAGAATCTCAGACCAGTGCTTCTGTATGGAACTCATGAATTAACACCTCAACTAAGAATCTGAGAGCATTGCTTCAGTATGGAACTCATGAATTAACACCTCAACTAAGAATCTCAGACCAGTGCTTCTGTATGGAACTCATGAATTAACACCTCAACTAAGAATCTGAGAGCATTGCTTCAGTATGGAACTCATGAATTAACACCTCAACTAAGAATCTCAGACCAGTGCTTCTGTATGGAACTCATGAATTAACACCTCAACTAAGAATCTCAGACCAGTGCTTCTGTATGGAACTCATGAATTAACACCTCAACTAAGAATCTGAGAGCATTGCTTCAGTATGGAACTCATGAATTAACACCTCAACTAAGAATCTCAGACCAGTGCTTCTGTATGGAGCTCATGAATTAACACCTCAACTAAGAATCTCAGACCAGTGCTTCTGTATGGAACTCATGAATTAACACCTCAACTAAGAATCTGAGAGCATTGCTTCAGTATGGAACTCATGAATTAACACCTCAACTAAGAATCTGAGAGCATTGCTTCAGTATGGAACTCATGAATTAACACCTCAACTAAGAATCTCAGACCAGTGCTTCTGTATGGAACTCATGAATTAACACCTCAACTAAGAATCTGAGAGCATTGCTTCAGTATGGAACTCATGAATTAACACCTCAACTAAGAATCTCAGACCAGTGCTTCTGTATGGAACTCATGAATTAACACCTCAACTAAGAATCTGAGAGCATTGCTTCAGTATGGAACTCATGAATTAACACCTCAACTAAGAATCTCAGACCAGTGCTTCTGTATGGAACTCATGAATTAACACCTCAACTAAGAATCTCAGACCAGTGCTTCTGTATGGAACTCATGAATTAACACCTCAACTAAGAATCTGAGAGCATTGCTTCAGTATGGAACTCATGAATTAACACCTCAACTAAGAATCTCAGACCAGTGCTTCAGTATGGAACTCATGAATTAACACCTCAACTAAGAATCTCAGACCAGTGCTTCTGTATGGAGCTCATGAATTAACACCTCAACTAAGAATCTCAGACCAGTGCTTCTGTATGGAACTCATGAATTAACACCTCAACTAAGAATCTCAGACCAGTGCTTCAGTATGGAACTCATGAATTAACACCTCAACTAAGAATCTCAGACCAGTGCTTCTGTATGGAGCTCATGAATTAACACCTCAACTAAGAATCTCAGACCAGTGCTTCTGTATGGAGCTCATGAATTAACACCTCAACTAAGAATCTGAGAGCATTGCTTCAGTATGGAACTCATGAATTAACACCTCAACTAAGAATCTCAGACCAGTGCTCCAGTATGGAACTCATGAATTAACACCTCAACTAAGAATCTCAGACCAGTGCTTCTGTATGGAGCTCATGAATTAACACCTCAACTAAGAATCTGAGAGCATTGCTTCAGTATGGAACTCATGAATTAACACCTCAACTAAGAATCTCAGACCAGTGCTTCAGTATGGAACTCATGAATTAACACCTCAACTAAGAATCTCAGACCAGTGCTTCTGTATGGAACTCATGAATTAACACCTCAACTAAGAATCTGAGAGCATTGCTTCAGTATGGAATTCATGAATTAACAGTTGTTGATGTATTTTATGCGGAGTCTGAGTGGGTGCATTTGAAACCAGAATGTTGAATATTGAAGATACATTTAGGATTGTATTCAACTACCCCACGAAATAGTGGAGTCACAAAGTTACGGTTCAGAGATTTATAATTTTTTTAGGTACATATGTGTGTGAATAATAAATTGCGAAAGCAATTCTTTATCCAAACCGAAAGTAAACAACATACCCTTCTGTGGTAGTATCAGTCCTCTATTACTTTGTCCATGTTCATTTCGTTCACATTTACTTGGTCCAGTTCATTTCACCCACTGTTCATTTCGTCCACCGTACGCTTTGTCCGCTGTTAATTTAGTCCACTTTTCATTTCGTCCACCGCTCACTTTGTCAGTTGTTCATTTAGTCCACTCTTCATTTCGTCCACCGTTCGCTTTGTCCGTTGTTCATTCAGTCCACTGTTCACTTCGTCCACCGTTCACTTTCTCCACTGTTCATTTAGTCCACTGTTCACTTCGTCCACCGTTCACTTGGTCCGCTGTTCATTTCATCCATCGTTCGCTTTGTCCCCTGTTTATTTAGTTTAATGTTCATTTCGTCCAGCGTTCACTTTGTCCGCTGTTCACTTATTCCACTGTTCATTTCGTCCACCGTTCGCTTTGTCCGCTGTTCATTTAGTCCACTGTTCACTTCGTCCACCGTTCACTTGGTCCGCTGTTCATTTCATCCATCGTTCGCTTTGTCCCCTGTTTATTTAGTTTAATGTTCATTTCGTCCAGCGTTCACTTTGTCCGCTGTTCACTTATTCCACTGTTCATTTCGTCCAGCGTTCACTTTGTCCGATGTTCATTTCGTCCACCGTTCACTTGTCCCAATGTTCATTTAGTCCACTGTTTACTTCATCCACTGTTCACTTTCTCCACTGTTCATTTAGTCAACTGTTCATTTCGTCCACCGTTCGCTTTGTTCGCTGTTCATTTCATCCATCGTTCGCTTTGTCCCCTGTTTATTTAGTTTAATGTTCATTTCGTCCAGCGTTCACTTTGTCCGCTGTTCACTTATTCCATTGTTCATTTCGCCCACCGTTCACTTGGTCCGCTGTTCATTTCATCCATCGTTCGCTTTGTCCCCTGTTTATTTAGTTTAATGTTCATTTCGTCCAGCGTTCACTTTGTCCGCTGTTCATTTCATCCATCGTTCGCTTTGTCCCCTGTTTATTTAGTTTAATGTTCATTTCGTCCAGCGTTCACTTTGTCCGCTGTTCACTTATTCCACTGTTCATTTCGTCCAGCGTTCACTTTGTCCGATGTTCATTTCGTCCACCGTTCACTTGTCCCAATGTTCATTTAGTCCACTGTTTACTTCATCCACTGTTCACTTTCTCCACTGTTCATTTAGTCAACTGTTCATTTCGTCCACCGTTCGCTTTGTTCGCTGTTCATTTCATCCATCGTTCGCTTTGTCCCCTGTTTATTTAGTTTAATGTTCATTTCGTCCAGCGTTCACTTTGTCCGCTGTTCACTTATTCCACTGTTCATTTCGTCCACCGTTCACTTGGTCCGCTGTTCATTTCATCCATAGTTCGCTTTGTCCCCTGTTTATTTAGTTTAATGTTCATTTCGTCCAGCATTCACTTTGTCCGCTGTTTATTTAGTCCACTGTTCATTTCGTCCACCGTTCACTTGGCCGCTGTTCATTTAGTCCACTGTTCATTTTATCCACCCTTCACTTTGTCCCCTGTTCATTTAGTCCACTGTTCATTTCGTCCACCGTTGACTTTATCCGCTGCTCATTTAGTCCATTGTTCATTTCGTCCACTGTTGATTTTGCCTGTTCTTAATTTAGTCCAGTGTTCATTTCATCCACCCTTCACCTTGTCCGCTGTTCATTTAGTCCATTGTTCATTTCTTCCACCGTTCACTTTGCCCACCGTTAACTTTGCCCACTGTTCACTTTGTCCGCTGTTCATTTAGTCCACTGTTAATTTCGTCCACCGTTCACTTGGCCCGCTGTTCATTTAGTCCACTGTTCATTTCATTCCCCCTTCACTTTGTCCACTGTTCATTTAGTCCACTGTTCATTTCGTCCACCGTTCACTTAGTCCGCTGTTCATTTAGTCCACTGTTTATTTCGTCCATCGTTCGCTTTGTCCCCTGTTTATTTAGTTCTCTGTTCATTTCGTCCACCGTGGATTTTCCCCGTTATTTATTTAGTCCAGTGTTCATTTTGTCCACCGTTCACTATGCCCGCTGTTCATTTAGTCCACTGTTCATTTCGTCCACCGTTGATTTTCCCCGTTATTTATTTAGGCCACTGTTCATTTCGTCCACCGTTCACTTTGTCCGCTGTTGACTTTGTATCGTATTTTTCACGATATCTGTGCTTCTAAAAGTCCCATTCCAAGAATTCTTTTTGCGACCGATAGAATTCATTATGAAGGATAATCCTAATATTGTGAATTTTAAGTAATGCTCAGTTTTTCTTCGCTAGGGGTGAAAATGCACTTTCTTTTACGCCCTCCGAAAATCCGTTTTAAAAAATATTTTTCGTGTGGCTCGGGTTCAAATGACGTGCTCGTTACAACAAAGAATTTTGGCGTGAGCTTTTTTATTTCTATTAAAGATGGCATGAAGAATATGCTGTACTTCGATTTGATCACGTGCAAGTGCCTCTAAGTTCAACTATGGTTTTCAAAATCAATGAAAATTGTGTCAAGTAAGATTTTGAAGAACGAATTTTGCATGACTTATGAACACGAACATATTAAACGAACGAGAAATGTTCATGGGTGGCGTGTAATTTTTAATAAACAAGTACGTAACATACCTATGAGAAATAAGCACAGAGAGTTTTTGGTATGTAATTTCGAAACGGGCTTCTATGTATATATATATAAATATATAAAAGAGCGGTCATTGGGTTCGGGCACGCATGGATACCAATGTTCTTGACTGCCAAACTTCAGTAACAGCGAAACAAAGCATTTCTAGAAGCGTGAAGTCCATCTCTCTCATTTCCTTGTTGTTGTTGGGTTTTTTTTTTTTTTTTGTTGTCGTCGTTGTTTGTTTTTTATTTCCCTTCTTTCCTTTTTCATAGCCTTTTTTCTATTACGTTTTAAATGCACCTAGTCGCGTAATTTATTTTCATTTTTTTTTATTTTTCGTAGCGAGTCATTTCATTGTGTTTATCTCTTTTTTTTACACCCCTTCTTCTGTTTGTTTGTTTCTCACACATTCTCACCAGAAAAGGTTCAATGCACCTGTTCGCTACATTACCTGCCATTTAGGTTCCATAAAAAACCTCTGCCAACTTTTAACAAATTAAGTGGCGAAATATGCGATTGATTTTATTCAGTTGGGTACTTCGAGGAAGCTATGTGTTAAGGCACAGCGTTGCAATTTCTTTCGTAAAGACGGATTTCAATCAATGCATACTTTTAGCGAAAAGAATAGTGAATAATGCTAGGTATACCGAGGAATCATAGACAACGTTGTACGGCGATGAACTGAACGACTACTTCTGTGCTGTTTTTAAATTAGTGGTTCCAGTCAAACTGGCAGGCACAATAAGCTCTTTATCGAACTCCAAAAGATCCTTTGTTTTTCCCATTCTGATCAACACTACTGACGATCACTGACGAGCAGCAGTCTTAAATTGTCCAGCCAGACGGGCACCCACAATAAGCCTTTCATCGAACTCCGAAAGATCCTTTGTTTTTCACATTGTGACCAACCCAACTGACGATTACTGACGAGCAACAGTCTTAAATTGTCCAGCCAGACGGGCACCCACAATAAGTCTTTCATCGAACTCCGAAAGATCCTTTGTTTTTCACATTGTGACCAACCCAACTGACGATTACTGACGAGCAACAGTCTTAAATTGTCCAGCCAGACGGGCACCCACAATAAGCCTTTCATCGAACTCCGAAAGATCCTTTGTTTTTCACATTGTGACCAACCCAACTGACGATTACTGACGAGCAACAGTCTTAAATTGTCCAGCCAGACGGGCACCCACAATAAGCCTTTCATCGAACTCCGAAAGATCCTTTGTTTTTCACATTGTGACCAACCCAACTGACGATTACTGACGAGCAACAGTCTTAAATTGTCCAGCCAGACGGGCACCCACAATAAGCCTTTCATCGAACTCCGAAAGATCCTTTGTTTTTCACATTGTGACCAACCCAACTGACGATTACTGACGAGCAACAGTCTTAAATTGTCCAGCCAGACGGGCACCCACAATAAGCCTTTCATCGAACTCCGAAAGATCCTTTGTTTTTCACATTGTGACCAACCCAACTGACGATTACTGACGAGCAACAGTCTTAAATTGTCCAGCCAGACGGGCACATACAATAAGCCTTTCATCGAACTCCGAAAGATCCTTTGTTTTTCACATTGTGACCAACCCAACTGACGATTACTGACGAGCAACAATCTTAAATTGTCCAGCCAGACGGGCACCCACAATAAGCCTTTCATCGAACTCCGAAAGATCCTTTGTTTTTCACATTGTGACCAACCCAACTGACGATTACTGACGAGCAACAGTCTTAAATTGTCCAGCCAGACGGGCACCCACAATAAGCCTTTCATCGAACTCCGAAAGATCCTTTGTTTTTCACATTGTGACCAACCCAACTGACGATTACTGACGAGCAACAGTCTTAAATTGTCCAGCCAGACGGGCACCCACAATAAGTCTTTTATCGAATTCCGAAAGATCCTTTGTTTTTCACATTCCAATCATCACTACTGACGATTGCTGACCAGCAGCAGTCTTAAATAGTCCAGCCAGAACGGCACCCACAATAAGGGCCGCGGGTAGCCTAGTGGGCAACGTTCGTGACTGCCGCGGAAAGAACCTCAGGTTCGATCCACTAAATATCCGCCGTGCGTCGGATGGGCACGTTAAGCCGTCGGACTCCGGGTACTGGCCTCCCGGTAATAAATAAAAGCGTCTTCTTCCCCCTTTCTACTTCGCTTCCGTGTCACTTTCCTATCGGGCACTCTAGCCCAAATCACCTAGCTTCCTATTTCTAAGGGTTGTTTAAGACTTAAGTCAGACACTTCCTTCCTAAAATCCTCTACATTTGATCATCACCCACAATAAGCCCTTTATACAGGCACGATAGAGTTCCCGATGAACTGGTATGGCTGAAACGGGATCATTCTAACTGGTGTTCAACTCTTCTGCTATTTATATGTCGTGGTCTTGTGCTTGTGTTGTATAATCCGCGCCAACGTTCGCCTGTTCCTGTTCGACATCTTCGTCTGGCGTCCCCAATTTGCACGTTTGTAGGTGTTACGTTGAAGGAGTTACGGTATTTTATTGTAGGTTTAAAATATTATTTCTTTGTAGTTTACTAAATGTTATTCGTAGGTTATGTAAATGTTGTTCGTATGTTATGTTTTGTAGGTTATTAAATTTTATTGAATGTTTTCTGCAGGTTATTAAATGTTATTAAATGTTTTTGTGCAGGTTATTAAATATTATTTATTATTGTAAGTTTTGTGGTTTATATTATTTCCTTGTATGTTTAAATATTGCACGTTTGTAGATATTACGTTGTAGGTATCACGTTGTAGGAATTATGGTATTTATTATTAGGAATTATGGTGTTTATTATTAGAAATTATGGTATTTCGTTGTAGTTTTAAAATATTAATTCGTTGTAGTTTATTAAATGTTATTCGTAGTTATTGGTACGTTATGTTTTGTAGTTTAATAAATTTTATCGAATGTTTTGTGCAGGTTTTTAAATGTTTTTCAATGTTTTTGTGCAGGTTATTAAAAATTATTTGTTATGGTAGGTTTTGTGGTTTATATTATTTCCTTGTAGGTTTAAATATTGCACGTTTGTAGATATTAGGTTGTAGGTATCACGTTGTAAGAATTATGGTATTTATTATTAGGAATTATGGTATTTCGTTGTACGCTTAAAATATTAATTCGCTGTAGGTTATGTTTTGTAGGTCATTAAATGTTATTAAATGTTTTCGTGTAGGTTATTAAATGTCATTATTTGTTATTGTAGGTTTTGTGGTTTATATTATTTCGGTGTAGGTTTAAATATTACGCTTTAAATATTGCACGTTTGTAGGTATTACGTTGTAAAAATTGTGGCATTTATTATCAGGAATTATGGTATTTTGTTGTAGGTTATTAAATGTTATTGGTAGGTTATGTTTTGTGGGTTTTGTAAATGTGACGTAAATATATTTTTTATGTAAATGATATTGTAGGTTATGTAAATGTTATTGGTAGGTTATGTTTTGTAGGTTATTAAAGGTTATTAAATATTTTTGTGCAGGTATTTAAATGTTATTATTTGTTATGGTAGGTTTTCTGGTTTATATTATTTCGTTGTAGGTTTAAATATTACGTTTTACATATTACACGTTTGTAGGTATCACGTTGTAGGAATTATAGTTATTAGGAAATGTGGTATTTCGTTGTAAGTATCACATTGTCGTTGTTACGTTGTAGGTATCACGTTGTCGTTATTACGTTGTAGGTATCACGGTTTAGGTATGACGTTGTTTTTTGTTGTAAGTATCACGCTGTAAATATATTAAGCTGTAGGAATTATGGTATTTATTATTAGGAATTATGGTATTTCGTTGTAGGTATCACGTTGTCGTTTATACGTTGTAGGTATCACGTTGTAGAAATTATGGTATTTATTATTAGGAATTGTGGTATTTCGTTGTAGGAATTATGGTATTTATTATTAGGAATTATAGTATTTCGTTGTAGGTATTACGTTGTTTTTGTTGTAGGTATCACGTTGTAGGTATTACGCTGTGGGAATTATGGTATTTATTATTAGGAATTATGTTATTTCGTTGTAGGTATTACGTTTTTTTTTGTAGGTATTGCGTTGTAGGCATCGCGTTGTCGTTATTACGTTTTAGGTGGTATTAGCTGTAATCTTTAATACAGTTGCTCGTGTTTCATCTACTTTTTCGTCCGTTCTGTTTACTGAGCCTTCTGCTAGACGCTTACCTATTACCTTGCCTTTTTTGAGAACACTGAGTTCAGATATTGTCGACATTCAAGAGCTCTTTCACGAGCCACTGTTGCACTGCTACGTGAGAGCCGACATAGTACTGCACCCTTTTATATATTATACCTCCCGTAGCAGGTGACATATAGTCCCTATGAGTTGCATATGGTGCATTGCCTATACTCCAGCTTGCAGTTAGTGTTTCCATCATTTTGATAAACCTCTATATGTACTTGATAAACTGGGATTTCAATGTGTATATGTGACTGAAGAATTTATTTTAGTTAAAAAAGCAGTATCTCCTACACTCCTAGAAATTGAACGCACAGTCCGCACTGCATAAATCTCGCGTTTTAACTTCGTGGAAAAGGAGGAAGCGTTGAGCTCCCGTGAACTCCGGAAATGGCAATGAAGTAACTCCGATTCAGTCATGCGAAATCGTTTGCTGGCACTGCATGTCTCAAAACTTCCAGCTTCCGTTTTTGATAAAAGGTTGCCTGAATGTATATCTGCTGAAGATTGCATATTTTAGGAAATCCCAAACTCAGGAAACGAACATTTGGAAATTCTTTACGACTCTACCTCTTTTTTGCTAAACAGTAAACATACACAGTCGTATCAGAATAACATGACCACCTACCTAATAATGGGAATAACCATCCTTGGCCCAGATGAGAGCGGTGAGGCGGCTTGGCATGGACGCAATGAGGCCCTGGAAGGTTGTCCGAGGCACACGTGACCATTTGAACTGCTTAAAGAGACTTGTGTATCAGCATAATATGACCACCTACCTAATAATGGGAATAACCATCCTTGGCCCAGATGACAGCGGTGAGGCGGCTTGGCATGGACGCAATGAGGCCCTGGAAGGTTGTCCGAGGCACACGTGACCATTTGAACTGCTTAAAGAGACTTGTGTATCAGAATAATATGACCACCTACCTAATAATGGGAATAACCACCCTTGGCCCGGATGACAGCGCCGAGACGGCGTGGCATGGACGCAATGAGGCCCTGGAAGGTTGTCCGAGGCACACGTGACCATTGAGACTGCAGCAGAGTACGGAGATCCCGGAGGTGACGTAGTTGCGGGTCGGCACCTCGAGCCTGTCAATCGAAATTGTCCCACAAGTGCTCTATGGGATTGAGATCGGGCGATTTCGCCGGCCACGGGAGAAAGGAGACATCGCTGTCGTGTTCCTGGAACCAGTCACGCACCCCTCTTAGTGACATGGCACGGCGCATTGTCCTGTTGGTAGACACCATCACCACCAGGGTAAACGTCCAACATGAAGGGAGATATACATGTGGTTAGCGAGGATGGACAGGTAGCCATTGGCGTTCAGGGACACCATCCAGTGGTACCAGCGAATCGAGGTCACACCAAGAAAACTTCCCCTAGACATGCGCAGTGCCACCGCCGGCCTGCACGTGACCGACAAGTGTGTCCGGGTGTTGGTTCGCGTGTGTGTGACACCATATCCGCTACCGCCCGTCACTTCTGTGGAGTAGAAATCTCGAATCGTCGGAGAAGGCAACCGTTTTCTACTCTTCCACTGTCCAATGACGGTACTCCCATGCGAATTGCAGGCGTCGTTGCCGATGTAACGGGGTTAACATTGGCGTCTTCACGCAGCGTCGACTCCAGAGACCCATGCGTAACAGGGTTCGGTCTACTGTTATCGGGCACACGTACCTAATTGACCCAGCGTTCATTTGCGTGTCAATGCGATATTTGGAAAGAAAACTAATAAAAAAAATAGAGGCTGGCTTAGTTCTGACTGAGCCGTCAGTTGTGTGACGTATATTCTAAATTAACTTTCCTTTTTAGTTTCTTTCCCTATGTAAATCTTGAGTTTATTCTGTTATTCTTCACTGTTAACGTGATATCTTTTCTCTCAAACGAATACTTTTGGTAACACGATTGAGGTTGAATGAACGTGACGTATGCCTGAGTTTTGATAAGAACAAGAGATAAAAACGACGACCAATATATGGCTTGAGAGCGTTGTAAGAGAGCGATTATTACGAGCGTTGGGTTGTAAACTGATTATTGATAGGAGTGTTGTGATAATGTGTGGTGTGTGGAGCGTTTACTGCAATATGCCATGTTACGATGTGTTTGCTACATCCTGATTAAAGCATCTTTTTCCGGAAGTGTGACTTCTGTTGTTTACATGTTTCGTCTGGCCGTTAAGGTTTCTTTCATTTAGGAACTATTTCTTAGTATGTTGATGTTTTAAATTAACGTAGAAGTAAGACAAGACTTCTTCGTCGTTATAGTTTGGAATGTAGGACTACGACTTGCAAATGTGAGAGTTGAAACGAGCCAGTCGAGTAGGGTTTTAAAGCGTTTATTTCTTTTTTTATGGCCAACACAGGTCTATGATATGAAAAGTAGCTTACATATTTTTTTACAAATAATGCTTGATACATCGCGAACACAAAGCAGATCGATACACGAATTACTCAACGTGGTTCTCTGTCTTCTTGGGCTTCTTACATTCCTTATCACTTGCTCTTGCCTCTCGTTTTAATTCTCTCCACTTTCGCTTGCGTTCATTCCCCGGATTCCAAGGCATTGCCGAAAATGTTAACCGCTCATACGAAAACACTTTTTCAAAATTTTACTTTAAACCACTGCGGTATGTTCTTTACATATTTGAATATATCTCGTCGAGAGCTTTAAAACGATAGCACGCACAGTTGTTTTGCACTTACGGTTGTCCAGATAAACCGTGATGTTGTAGTAAGTGTTCACTGGTTCACAAGAAAACAAATTTTAAAATGTTCAGTTCAAACCACTGTGAAATGTTCTTCGTATATTTGAAGATATCTTGTCGAGAGCTTTAAAACGATACCACGCACAGTCATTTTGCACTGGCGATTGTCCAGATAAACCGAGCTATTGTCGAAAGTGTTCACTGGTTCACAAAAAACAAATTTTAAAATGTTCAATTCAAACCACTGTGAAATGTTCTTCGTATATTTGAATAGATCTCGTCTAGAGCTTTAAAACGATACCACGCACAGTCGTTTTGCACTTACGGTGCTCCAGATAAACCGCGATATTGTCGAAAGTGTTCACTGGTTCACAAGAAAACAAATTTTAAAATGTTCAGTTCAAACCACTGTGAAATGTTCTTCGTATATTTGAAGAGATCTTGTCGAGAGCTTTAAAACGATACCACGCACAGTCTCATTTTGCACTTGCGGTTGTCCAGATAAACCGAGCTATTGTCGAAAGTGTTCACTGGTTCACAAAAAACAAATTTTAAAATGTTCAATTCAAACCACTGTGAAATGTTCTTCGTATATTTGAATAGATCTCGTCTAGAGCTTTAAAACGATACCACGCACAGTCGTTTTGCACTTACGGTGCTCCAGATAAACCGCGATATTGTCGAAAGTGTTCACTGGTTCACAAGAAAACAAATTTTAAAATGTTCAGTTCAAACCACTGTGAAATGTTCTTCGTATATTTGAAGAGATCTTGTCGAGAGCTTTAAAACGATACCACGCACAGTCATTTTGCACTTGCGGTTGTCCAGATAAACCGAGCTATTGTCGAAAGTGTTCACTGGTTCACAAAAAACAAATTTTAAAATTTTCAATTCAAACCACTGTGAAATGTTCTTCGTATATTTGAATAGATCTCGTCTAGAGCTTTAAAACGATACCACGCACAGTCGTTTTGCACTTACGGTGCTCCAGATAAACCGCGATATTGTCGAAAGTGTTCACTGGTTCACAAGAAAACAAATTTTAAAATGTTCAGTTCAAACCACTGTGAAATGTTCTTCGTATATTTGAAGAGATCTTGTCGAGAGCTTTAAAACGATACCACGCACAGTCATTTTGCACTTGCGGTTGTCCAGATAAACCGAGCTATTGTCGAAAGTGTTCACTGGTTCACAAAAAACAAATTTTAAAATGTTCAATTCAAACCACTGTGAAATGTTCTTCGTATATTTGAATAGATCTCGTCTAGAGCTTTAAAACGATACCACGCACAGTCGTTTTGCACTTACGGTGCTCCAGATAAACCGCGATATTGTCGAAAGTGTTCACTGGTTCACAAGAAAACAAATTTTAAAATGTTCAGTTCAAACCACTGTGAAATGTTCTTCGTATATTTGAAGAGATCTTGTCGAGAGCTTTAAAACGATACCACGCACAGTCGCTTTGCACTCACGGTTGTCCAGATAAACCGAGCTATTGTCGAAAGTGTTCACTAGTTCACAAGAAAACAAATTTTAAAATGTTCAATTCAAACCACTGTGAAATGTTCTTCGTATATTTGAATAGATCTCGTCTAGAGCTTTAAAACGATACCACGCACAGTCGTTTTGCACTTACGGAGCTCCAGATAAACCGCGATATTGTCGAAAGTGTTCACTGGTTCACAAGAAAACAAATTTTAAAATGTTCAGTTCAAACCACTGTGAAATGTTCGTATATTTGAAGAGATCTTGTCGAGAGCTTTAAAACGATACCACGCACAGTCGCTTTGCACTCACGGTTGTCCAGAAACCGCGATATTGTCGAAAGTGTTCACTAGTTCACAAGAAAACAAATTTTAAAATGTTCAGTTCAAACCACTGTGGAATGTTCTTCGTATATTTGAACAGATCTCGTCGAGAGCTTTAAAACGATACCACGCACAGTCGCTTTGCACTCACGGTTGTCCAGATAAACCGCGATATTGTCGAAAGTGTTCACTGGTTCACAAGAAAACAAATTTTAAAATGTTCAGTTCAAACCACTGTGAAATGTTCTTCGTATATTTGAATAGATCTTGTCGAGAGCTTTAAAATGATACCGCGCAGAGTCGTGTTGCGTTCACTGTTCCCCAGATAGACTGAGTCAAAAGCGGCGGCACCCCCAAAGATATTGCATCTCGTCTCCCCCGCGCACAGGGAGGGAAGGGAGCGTCGCGCGCACTATGTATTGCGCAGTACGTAAATTGGACTCCATGCTGTTTACGAATATGCTAACACAATTAGCGTGCGGCACGTATTTTGAACGCTCTAATGATTTAAATTGGGACCTATTTTTGTCACAGGCTGTCGGCCGTAAGTCGCCCCATACTATCCGCGAAGTAAGACGTTGTACTATGTCAAAAAAATTAACATCCGCTGAGGAGGAAGTCCTGAAAAACAGCTAATTCGAGATTACATCCGCCGATCTAATAATATGGAAATTGGAAGTTTCTAAAGACTGAAGTGTTGTCTTTATCGTTCTGTCTTCCATGACAAACTCTTACAGAATCGTATACCGCATTACCGTCCACTTCCCCGTACTCATTACGATTACTACTTTTTGAAACGCTTGGCATTCAGTGGAATTCGTCGCGAAATCTTTAGTCACAAAAAAAGAAAGAAAGAAATCAACGCTGAAACGTAAAATTACCAAGGAAGGAAACACAAATAATCAAAAGCAAGTGAGACATTTGAAACTGTGATACACTATGTAATGGAAAACCGATATGTGCCGCCCCTGTGGCGCAGTGGTCTAAGGCGCTGGCCTCTGATCATTCGTCCGTAAGGAGTCCGGGTTCGAATCCCGGTCAGGCATGGATGTTGTGTTTGTCTTACGGCACTGGCTCTCTCCCTTCCCTGGAACCAGTGACCCTAAATTAGGGACGGGCGACTGCTTATAGCCCATTGAGTTGCTCACGGTGGTCGTTAAACCTCCAATCAAAAAAAAAAAAAAAAAAAAAAAACCCGATATGTACACGTATTACGTTCAGCTATACATACACTGCTTGCCACCCAAAATGCAACACCAAGAAGGAAGCATCCGATTGGCCTGAAATTCGCAGAATGCGTCGCCCGCGAGAGGACATGCAAACGATTAGCATTGCAGGGCATATGCAAATCATGTGCGCCCGGCACGCCACCGAGAAGCACTATAAAAAGGGTTGTGACGTATATTCTAGATTAACTTTCCTTTTTTAGTTTCTTTCCCTATGTAAATCTTGAGTTTATTCTCAGTATTCTTCACGCTTAACGAAATATCTCCTCAAACGAATACGTTTGGCAACACAATTGAGGTTGAATGCACGTGATGTATGTCTGATATAAGATAAGAACAAGAGATAAAACGAGGACTGATCGATTGCTTGAGAGAGCGTTGTAAGAGAGGGGCGTTGAAGAGAGCGATTATTAAGAGCGTTGTATTGTAAACTGATGATTATTGAAAAGAGTGTTGTGATCATGTGTGGTGTGTGGAATACATTGTGATGATATCGTTCAAGTTATGGGAGTGTCTTCTACAGCCTGAATAAAGCTTTTCCGTAAGTTGACTTCTGTTGTTTCGTCTGGCCGTTAAGGTTTTCTTTCATTTAGGAACTATTTCCTAGTGTATTGATGTGTTAAAACAGTGTAGAAGTCGAAGAGACTTTAACGATACAGGGTGCACAAAAGGTAAGTAGTGGAAGTATGTTGTGTTGCCGGATCTGTGCGTGGGAAGCTTCCTGATGCCTCGTCGCAGAATACGGCAGTCATTCCAGCACGTTTCGGAGTTCGACAGAGGACGAATAGTGGCTTATCGCGACAGCGGTTTATCGTACCGAAACATCGGCGCCCGTTTGGGACGACATCCAGCCGCAGTGAGGCGAGTATGGATTCCGTGGGTGCAGGAGGGACGGACGGACCGACGTGAGCGATTGCCGCAGCCGCAGCACACTACCGAACGAGAGGACCGGCATGTTGTGCGGCGGGCATTCACGGCTCGCACCGCCACATCACGAACGTTAGCGCAGGAATTAGGGTGTGTTGCGCAACAACCTGTGTCAGCACGTACCGATCGACGTCGTCTGCAGGACCGAGGACTTGTCGAACACCGCCCATTGCTCCGATTACCATTGACGTTACATCACCGGTGAGTGCGGCGGCAGTGGGCCGTTGAACGCCGCACCTGGTCTACGAAATGGCACGACATTGTCTTCTCCGACGAATCCCGCTTCTGCCTGCAACACCACGACGGTCGGATCCGCGAGTGGCGGCACCGCGACGAGAGACTGTATGACGCCTTCATTACGCATCGCCATACCGGTCCGTCGCCTGGCGTTATGGTTTGGGGTGCAATTGGATATGACCCCCGCACCCCTTTGGTACGCATCGCCGGTACACTCAACAGCCACCGCTGCATCTACGACCTTTTGGAGCCTGTAGTCTTCCCTTACCTGCAGGACCTGCCAGCGGCCACTTTTCAACAGGACAATGCGCGCCCGCACGTGGCACGCATCGTGCAACAACTCTTCACGACCCTCCAGGTGTCACTGCTGCCGTGGCCCGCCGGTTCTCTCGATATGTCGCCCATCGAACACGTCTGGTCGCTGATCGGCAACCGAGTGGCCCGTCAAGCACCACCCGCGGCTACGCCTGATGAACTGTGGCAACGTGTGGAAGCAGCCTGGACCGACATACCCCAAGCCCACATCCAAAGCCTCTTTCGTTCGATGCCGCGGTGTGTAGCGGCCGTTATTGCCACCCATGGGGGCCACACGAACTATTGATGTCTACGTGTTCCGCAAGTCGCACGGGCCTGTAAGCTCAATCGTTTCATCTTTGTATCTGTTGTTATGTGTCCAGTAAATCTGGCTTTGCTATCTCGTGTCCTTCTTGGTGTTGCATTTTGGGTGGCCAGCAGTGTAGTTGTGGCGTGAAAGGAATAGTATCAACCTGTCTCAAGAGTTTAGACACCAGAAACAATGCAAAAGGTACCACTGATCGACAGACTGTTAAAAAATCTACTTAAAACTGGGAACATGAACCTACTCTAGGTTTTTTAAGTACAATCGTATCGTAAACGAGTACATGGCATGCTCAAATATAAGTAACCATACGTACTTACAAATAACTGCGTCAATAAATATAAATATCATCTCGTATTACTTCATTTTAGATATTATAGATTTCAAGAGAAATTATTTAATAAATGTGTAAAGTGACACACATAAAAAATTTTTACAAAAAGTCACTGATCACAAGTAATTTAATTATGCCTAAAGTATCTTTGTGTACGCTTTTACATTAACTATATTTGTGTCAATCTCATGTCGTCGCTTCATCACTATATTTGTCATAAAATTGAGCGGTCCATTTGCCCAGCATGTGATAACGAGTATATCTATTATCCCAGATGTGCCATCGAATAATATACTTCCAGTTGATTCTATGAATAAATGAGTATGTATGGAGTACACGTATCAAAGAATATCTAACGCTGAAAGAAGGCCAACTCTCATAGAGATAACGTAAAACAGGCGGTAACAACGCCACCACATCTTAGGAGATAATATGCTCTGCGGGAAAGTTAACATTCAGGAGCAAAACGCGTTAGGTGGGGACTACGGCAGTGAAGCTTTTCTTTGATCCAGTATGGTTTCCTTTGATCTGATGACTATTTGCTTAGAGCAATTTTGTTGTTGTTGTTGCTGTTTTCTGATATCCCGCCCATCCCTTATTTTGGTGAGAAAAATATGCAGTAACGTTAGTATTACTATTTAAATTAAATTTTAGCAAATATTACAGTTAGGCCTAAGGATTCGTACAAAATGCAGACATTCCCTAGTATTTGGCATAACTGAAAATGTTTCTGAAGAAGAAACAAAAGCCTTAACTAAGCCGATTGGCTTCACAAAACTAACATATCTGATTTGCGAAGTGATTATGCTACCGAGAAGGTAACAATCACGTGCTGTGAGTAGCTCGGCTGACTGTTCTTTACCAGAATTGAAGTCAACAGAAATACACATGCGCAGTCTGCTCCAACATCAGCCTGTATGTTGGCTTCTGTGCACTACCTTTTTTTTTTAAGATATGGCGGCGCTAGTTACGTCTCGCCGAGCCTTAACTTCTTCTCGTCAGATATTCTTTGGACGCATTCCAAATTTGAAATCGAGCCGAGGATGCCTTAGTAGTGGTCAGAGATTCAGACTACTGATAGAGGGACTCCAGGTTCAAACCAAGCCTGTTAGGCTTGAACTTGAAAGCCTCTCCGTGGTGGTGTGCATTTCTAACAATCGAGAATATCCTCCGTGCATCTGACGAGCACGTAAGTGACGGCCCCTGGGTACGAATCCTCCGGTTACATATAATGGTGTTCATTCCTAAGCCCCCTTCCCTAATTTCTCGCGACCTTCTAAGTGCGAGATCCTACGCTTGTACGGTGACGCCATCTAGTGTGCCCTCTGTCACTTACAAACGATCCTGTCAGAATAGGTAGATTCGCTCTAAGTTCCGCCACTTTCTGTGCTCTTCGAGAAAGGGCACAGAAACTGAATGAAGTTAGAGCGCATATATTTGAAATACGAGATACACACTGAAGTGCCAGAAAAACTGGTGCACCAGTCTAATACTTGGTAGATCCCCCACGGGAGCGCAAATACGACGGGGCATGGACTCCACTAGCTTCTGGAAATATGCTGTAGGCAATGCACACCATACTTCCTTCCTGCAGAGCGTTCCACAATTCGGGTGTCTTCTGAGGTCTCTGATTCCTGTGTTCGATAGCGCGTTGCGTGGCATCCCAAATGTGTTCTATCTCGTTCAGATGTGGGTACTTCGGTGGAAATGGCAACACCCCAAACCCAGATGAATGCTCCATTAACCATAATGTGGCGTCCCGACACTTGTGTGGAGGTGCATTGTGCTGGTGGAACAGGCCCAACCCATCAGCATGAATGCAGGAAATGAACGGGTGTACATCGTCAGAAAGAATGCGCACATAGCGTTGGCCGGTCACAGACGTTTGTAGACGTACCACGGGGTTCCAGTGAAGTCCAGCTAAACACACCCTATACCATTACGGACCCCTCACC
Organism: Macrothele yani; assembly: GCA_039090855.1. NCBI lineage: Eukaryota > Metazoa > Arthropoda > Arachnida > Araneae > Macrothelidae > Macrothele > Macrothele yani. The sequence continues at coordinate 97,627,491 of CM077031.1, forward strand.
AGCAGGTACAGTTCCCTGTTGACAGGCGGGATCTATGGGGTTTGCGCCACACACGAATCCTTCCATCTGCCCGATACAGTTGGAAACGCGACTCGTCAGACCAGGCTACTTTTTCCAGTCATCAAGTGTCCAGTGGCGGTGTTGCCGTGTCCAAGCAAAGCACATAACTCTGTGCCGTGCACCCATCAAGGAGACTCGAGTTGGGCGTCGGCTCCCAAAGCCCATATCGTGCAGGGTACGTTGCACAGTTCGGACGCTGATGCTTGTTGAGGCTCCAGCCTTGAATTCCGATTATACCTGCGAGAGTGTCACGTGAAGCGATTCTTGACAGCCGACGATGGTCACGTTCATCCAATGTCTTTTTACGGCTGGTATCGTAGGTTGGAGGTTTTGCCGGAATTCTTGTAGTCATTGTACATCCTTGCAATGGTCGTCCGTGAAAATCCGAACTTCGTTTTTACCTCCGAAATATTATGGCCCATCTCACGAGCGCCAACTATGACACCGCGTTGAAAATCGCTTAAATCGTTATTACTTGTCATTCTCATGCCGAAAACAGCTCTGACAGCTGGCAAGAATGTCTATCGCTTTATATACGCACTGGCGGACGCAACCGAGTACGCGCATAGGTGACGTTGCTATCTATTTTGCATGAGCTCGTCTGTACCAGTTTTTCTGGCACTTCAGTGTACTCACAATTGGTTACCTGTATATACTCAAAAATGAGTACGTGTCTTTAACAAAAATGTGGCCCAAGTACTCGGAGCTATTATAGGACCGAGTACATTTTGCTTATTTCTAAGTACCAATTTTTGACAGTGCAGGTGATCATAATGTTTGGATTCTTCGACGTAAGAAGAGACCATAATTTTTATTCAGATGGCAGCAATATTTTTATGGTTACTTATGATGAACGGTCTTAATAATATAGTTTGACAGCTTTTTTGTGATCTCTGTCGCGTCTTTGATTTGTTACATCCTTGTTTACGCGAAGACTAGACGTTTTTCACTTGTTTTCTTGCCCTCTGTGGAAATTCGCCGGCTTGCCGCTTTGACATTTCCTCTCATTGTTGTAACCTGTTTCCTTCCACGCGCACTGAATCAGCGAAAACGTGCCAAAAACTGTCTGCCATGAAATTCAAATGAATGTTTTGCACATCTTCATGACGAGTAAAAGGGCGTCCAGAGCAAAAAGAAAATATAAACAGAAGTACCTCCCCCGCCCAGTAAGTGCAACTGGAGGAAGTCAAGGTCTAGAGCTATTCGTCGTAGCTGCATAAAAGGACATGCTGCGGACTTACCTTGAATTCCTGCGGTAGATGAACACAATGCCTACATGCATGAGAATCATGCAAAACTCCTACTGAGATTGTCGCGTCATTTTGTCCTGCGATGTTTGCGAACAATGTGCTCGTTAAAGGAGGAAAAGTCCATTGCAGTTCTGAGGCATTGATAGACATATTCATTGGCTGAAGTAACGTAACAGATAAACTAAAAAAATTCTAAAATACAGGAGCCTTTTTCCATGATTCCCTTCTTCAATTAACGAAGCATATTTCTGATGCAACCTTTTCCGTGAAATAACGGAAAGAAACCTAAATTTCGCAGATTTTTTTTTACGGCAGGAAAATTCTGAATTCTTAGAAACTTTTCCTCAATTTCTTTCTTATATTGACGGTAAGTTGCCGTTTTTAAGATGTGTTGACGGAAAATTCTGAATTTTCAGAAAACTTTTTGCAATTTCTTTCTTATATCGACGGTAAATTGCCGTTATTAAAATCTGTTTAACGGAAAATTCTGAATTTTCAGAAAACTTTTCGCAATTGCTTTCTTATATCGACGGTAAATTGCCGTTTTTAAGATCTGTTTAACGGAAAATTCTGAATTTAACTAAACCTTTCCGCAATCCCTTTCTTAAATTCACGCTAAATTGCCGTTTTTAAGATCTGTTTAACGGAATATTATGAATTTAACTAAACCTTTCCGCAATACCTTTCTTATATTGACGCTAAATTGCCATTTTTTAAATCTGTTTAACGGGAAATTTTGAATTCTCAGAACCCTTTCCGCAATTCCTTTCTTATATTGACGGTAAATTGCCGTTTTTAAGATGTGTTGACGGAAAATTCTGAATTTTCAGAAAACTTTTCGCAATTCCTTTCTTATATCGACGGTAAATTGCCGTTTATAAGATATGTCAACGGAAAATTCCAAATTTTCAGAAGCCTTTGCGTAATTCATTTCTTATATTGACGGTAAATTGTCGTTGTTAAAATGAAAACGGAAAATTCTCAATATTCAGAAACCTTTCCGCAAACCTTTTCTTAAACTGTCATTTATCAGATATGTTAACGGAAAATTCTGAGTTCGCAGAAACCTTTCCTCCATTCCATTCTTATATTGGCGGTAAATTGCCGTTGTTAAGATTTGTTAACGGAAAACTCTGAACTTCTAGAAACATTTTCGCAATTCCTTTCTTACATTGATGATAAATTGCTGTTTTTAAGATGTGCTAACTTAAGATTCTGAATATTCAGAAACCTTTTAGCAATTCCTTTCTTATACTGAAGGTAAATTGTCGTTTATAAAAGGTGTTAACAGAAAATTTTGAATTTTTAAAACTCTTTCCACAATTCCTTTCTCATATTGACGCTAAATTGCCTTTGTTAAGATGTGTCAACCAAAAATTCTGAATTTCCAGAACCCTTTCCGCAGTTTCCTTCTTACATTGACGGTAAATTGCCGTTGTTAAGACGTGTTAGCGGAAACTTCTGAACTTCCAGAAAACTTTCAGCAATTTCTTTCTTATCTTGATGGTAAATTGCTGTTTTTAAGATGTGTTAACGGAAAATTCCATATTTTCAGAAACCTTTCCTCAATTCCTTTCGTGTATTAATGGAAAAACTCCGTTCTCACTTTTTGCGTATCCATATGGCGAGAAATTTCTTGTAATAGGAGAGACTCGTTGGAATACTTGGGGGTTTGATTTTGAAGTTCTGCAGTGAAATAGGATATTGTGGATAGCTTATCGCATGATTTTTTTTTTTTATTGTGACGCGGGATATTTCTTCTCCTCTCCCCTGTTTTGTGCACCTATTTATTATATATTGCGTTTCTGTAAGAAACCGGATATATAACTTATTGTACAGATGACTATATGATGTCTGTCAACGTGTCGTGCCTGTGGCCGAGAATTAAGTTGCACACCTAATAAAAAGACGTTGGCTGTGATGCAAAGAAGTCCGAGAGCCCTGTTTTGACATCATCAATATTGTGACATCTTTTCCCATTAAGGAAATGCTGCAGAGATCTGAACAAATGGTAATCAGATGGTGCAATATCAAGGGAATAAGAGGGTATGGGGCAGAACTTCCCTACCAAAATCTTAGATCTTCTGCTGGGTCCATCTCGCCATGTGAGGTCTCGTGTTGTCATTCTGGAGAACGACACGTTTTCTGTTGACCAGTGCTGGATGTTTTTTGTCATATTGGAGGATAACACTTTTCTGTTGACCAATGCTGGATGTTTTTTGTCATATTGGAGGATAACACTTTTCTGTTGACCAATGCTGGATGTTTTTTGTCATATTGGAGGATAACACTTTTCTGTTGACCAATGCTGGATGTTTTTTGTCATATTGGAGGATAACACTTTTCTGTTGACCAATGCTGGATGCTTTTTGTCATATTGGAGGATAACACTTTTCTGTTGACCAATGCTGGATGTTTTTTGTCATATTGGAGGATAACACTTTTCTGTTGACCAATGCTGGATGCTTTTTGTCATATTGGAGGATAACACTTTTCTGTTGACCAATGCTGGATGTTTTTTGTCATATTGGAGGATAACACTTTTCTGTTGACCAATGCTGGATGTTTTTGTCATATTGGAGGATAACACTTTTCTGTTGACCAATGCTGGATGTTTTCTGTCATATTGGAGGAAAACACTTTTCTGTTGACCAATGCTGGATGTTTTTGTCATATTTGAGGATAACACTTTTCTGTTGACGAATGCTGGATGTTTTTGTCATATTGGACGATAACACTTTTCTGTTGACCAGTGCTGGATGTTTTTGTCATATTGGAGGATAACACTTTTCTGTTGACCAATGCTGGATGTTTTTGTCATATTGGAGGATAACACTTTTCTGTTGACCAATGCTGGATGTTTTTTTGTCATATTGGAGGATAACACTTTTCTGTTGACCAATGCTGGATGTTTTTGTCATATTGGAGGATAACACTTTTCTGTTGACCAATGCTGGATGTTTTTGTCATATTGGAGGATAACACTTTTCTGTTGACGAATGCTGGATGTTTTTGTCATATTGGACGATAACACTTTTCTGTTGACCAGTGCTGGATGTTTTTGTCATATTGGACGATAACACTTTTCTGTGGACCAGTGCTGGATGTTTTTTGTCATATTGGAAAATAACACTTTCTGTTGACCAATGCTGGATGTTTTTTCTCATATTGGAGGATAACACTTTTCTGTTGACTAATGCTGGATGTTTTTTGTCATATTGGAGGATAACACTTTTCTGTTGACCAATGCTGGATGTTTTTGTCATATTGGAGGATAACACTTTTCTGTTGACCAATGCTGGATGTTTTTGTCATATTGGAGGATAACACTTTTCTGTTGACGAATGCTGGATGTTTTTGTCATTTTGGAGGATAACACTTTTCTGTTGACCAATGCTGGATGTTTTTTTGTCATATTGGAGAATAACACTTTTCTGTTGACCAATGCTGGATGTTTTTGTCATATTGGAGGATAACACTTTTCTGTTGTCGAATGCTGGATGTTTTTGTCATATTGGACGATAACACTTTTCTGTTGACCAGTGCTGGATGTTTTTGTCATATTGGACGATAACACTTTTCTGTGGACCAGTGCTGGATGTTTTTTGTCATATTGGAAAATAACACTTTTCTGTTGACCAATGATGGATGTTTTTTCTCATATTGGAGGATAATACTTTTCTGTTGACCAATGCTGGACGTTTTACAATCATATTGGAGGATAGCACTTTTCTGTTGATCAATGCTGGATGTTTTTGTCATATTGGAGGATAACACTTTTCTATTGACCAATGCTGGATGTTTTTTGTCATATTGGAGGATAACACTTTTCTGTTGACAAGTGCTGTATGTTTTACGGTAAGAGCTGCTTCAACCGGTACATTTGTTCACACTGGAGGTCTACCATTACGGTTTGTTCTGATTTCAAGAGCTCAAAGTGAGCTATGCCAGTAGTAGTCTATCAAACACAGAGCAAAACCTTTTTGGCGTGTAGGCCTGGTTTGGCGTAGGAACTGGTGTCTGACCTGGAGAAAGCCACTGGTTTTTGCGTTTGTTGTTCACGTAAAAAACCCACTTTTCATCTTCAGTGACAATTCGATGAAGAAATGGATCCTTTTCCTGTCGGCTGAGCAAAGAGTTGCAGATGGTTAAACGCTGGGTTTTGTTGTCAGGTGAAAGTTGGTGTGAGACTCAAACTCCTTGTGTATAAACCTTCCCTATCTGTTGCAGGTGTTCTTTAACAGTGGACCATGATGCATTAAGATGTTGGGATAATTCATCAATGGTTTAGCGAGGATCTGCCTCAACGGCTGCAAACAGCAGGTCATTGTCCAGCTTCATGGTCCTTCCTGCACGAGGTGAATCACAGAGGTCAAAATTGCCCAACCGGAATTGGGCAAACCAACGTTGGCACTTGCGGACATTTAATGCATTCTGATAAATCGCGCAAATGTTATTGGTGGCCACGGTTGCATTGTTCTCCTAGTGAAATTAATACAGCATACAATGACGAACATGACTCTCCTCGGGTTTTTATGTCGCTCATTTTGTTCTGCAAATCGGGAAGATAAACACACCTACATAGGTTAAAGGCGAATAGTTCATTCACTGGTACATACACTTTCACCGGTAATATTAATAATATCTACATACACTGACGGAAAAAAATCTCAACACCACGAAAAAATAGTTGTAGAGGAATGAAATGGCGGCAATACATTTGCATAGGTAACATATTTAATCGATTAAGGTTTCAAGATCACAGCTTATTGTAAGCGCGAGAAGAGCCATTTTAAATGTGAAATGCTGGTACATAAATAACCAGTGTAACCGCCAGAATGTTGAATGCAAGCACGCAAACGTTCATGCATTGTGTTGTACAGGTGCTGGATGTCAGTTTGTGGGATGGAGTTCCATGCCTGTTGCACTTGGTCGGTCAATACAGGGACGGTTAATGCTGGTTGGGGGTGACGCTGGAGTTGTCGTCCAATGATGTCCCATACGTGCTCGATTGGTGAAAGATCTGGTGATCTAGCAGACCACGGCAACATGTCGACACTCTGTAGAACATGTTGGGATAAAACAGCGGTATGCGGACGAGCGTTATCCTGTTGGAAAACACCCCTGGACTGCTGTTCATGAATGGCAGCACAACAGGTTGAATCACCAGACCGACGTACAACTGTGCCGTCAGGGTGCGTGGGATAACCACGAGAGTGCTCCTGCTGTCATAGGAAATTGCTCCCCAGACCATAACTCCAGGTGTAGGTTCAGTGTGTCTCGGCCGCAGACAGGTTGGTTGCAGGCGCTCACCTGGCCTCCTTCTATCCAACACACGGCCATCACTGGCACCCAGGCAGAACCGGCTTTCATGAGAAAACACAACAGATCTCCACTCCGTTCTCCAATGAGCTCTAGCTTGACACCACTGACGTCGCAAACGGCAGTGGTTTGGAGTATGTGGAATGCACGCTACAGGGCGTCTGGCTTGGGGCTGTCCTTCAAGTAACTGATTTATAATAGTTCGTTGTGTCACTGTGGTGGCAACTGCAGCTCGAATTGCTGCCGCAGACGCGGTACGATGCGCCACGGCCATACGCCGCACACGGCGGTCTTCCCTCTCAGTAGTGTCACGTGGCCGGCCCGAACCCGGTCTTCTTGAGGCAGTACCTTCCCTTGACAACCGCTGCCAACAATCATGCACAGTGGCTACATTCCTACCAAGTCGTTCTGCAATATTGCGGAAAGAAAATCCACCTTCTCGTAGCCCTATTACACGACCTCGTTCAAACTCCGTGAGCTGTTGATAATGAATGGCTTCTTCGTCTTCTTAAAGGCATTCTTGACTAACATCAACACCCTACGTCAAATCTCAACGATAACTAACGCTCACGAACGTTACAGCACGTATTTACAGCAAACCTGCTTTGCATGTTCCGAGGGGCGCTACTAGCGCCACACGTATGCGCCGAGCGCGAAATTTGCATAGACGTCATCTTACAGATGTACTCTCACCACCTACCAACTGTCGTTTATCTAACACAACCCCTTCTTTGTGTTGGGATTTTTTTTTCCGTCAGTGTAGGTAGTACTAAAAGACGACTTAAAACAAGAATGGAAGAACACAAGAGAAATTGTGAAAAGGGTGAGCAACGAACATCTCTTATTACATATTGCATTAATAATAATTCGATCCCCATGTGGGAAAATGCAAAAATATATACTACGTATAACACACATAAAAAAATATTGTATTCTGAGTCTGTTGTGATAGAAAAAACCAGAGGATTTAATTGCAATCAACAGCACCACTTGAATGGCCGTTTGCTTGGCGATACGTAATAACAAAAGAAAAAACTGAAGAAAAGTACATAAAAACTAAATTTGTTGAAAATGTCTCGTCTAACAACGATTAATAATGACATTACAAGAAAAGAACACCAGATGGTGCAACAATAGCAAAAGTCGTAAATCACATGATTAACCTACGCACGGATACAGGACCAATGAGCGATGAGTCGACTGTTGACAGGGAGGTAATCAGTACAATAAAAGCATATGGATACAACCGACCGCTGAAGATGGGCACAGTGTATAGCCTGAAACATGTCCGGACGAGCAAGGAGGGACTTGTTAAATTTTTTAAATCTGTTAATCTTGATACTTCATAATAGCTTATCATAGAACAGCGAAATGTTTCAACTGCTAAAATTCTGGCTGCGTCAACGTAATCTAGTCGTGACAATGGTCTCAAACTTATTTTAACTCATCACTCCCTCACTCCCTTCTGTTCGTGTTTGTGTTGAACTTTGAACGTGGAATACCTTTAATGATGTGGTACAACACAGGACAAGAAGCATGATTGATTGCAAGCCAGAGGGAATGAAACCGGAATAAGGTGAGCGCAATATGTGTTGCTCCATATGCTTCATTGCTGTTTTATGTCTCATTGGGTATAACCTATGTGAGGTTTCAACATTTAAATGTATATGTGCAAAGAATTTTTTAGACTGGATCTGTAAAATGAAATAGAAACAAGAAATTATAATTTCTTTTTGGTTTGTTATTCAAAATAAGTCCCTCCGGCTTCAATACACTTGTTACAGCGGTTTAATAATGATTCGAATGCCTTTTCCAGTTCACTTTGCGGAATTGCCTCCGAAGCACGCGTCGAAGCTGTTTGTATGATCGAAATATCATCAAAATAACACCCTTTTAACGTCATTTTAAGTTTTGGGAATAAAGAAAAGTCGCAGGGTGCTAAATCAAGCGAATACGGTAGATGCTTCAACACACGGACGTTATTTTTCGCCAAAAATCTGCGAGCAAGAAGTGAGGTGTGACTGGGTGCATTATCGTGCAACGAACACCAACTGTTTTCATCCCAATATTCTGGACGAATGCGACGAATTCTGCCCATCAAACGCCTCAAAACATTTAAATAAAACTCACCAGTAATTGTTTGTCGACTTGGAACAAATTCATTGTGGATAATACCCTTACTATCGAAGAATGTAATGAGCATTGTTTTGATTTTCGATGGAACTTTTCTTGTTTTTGGCTTGTGGGGAGTTTTTTGACTTCCATTCCGCACTTTGTTGCTTTGCTTTAGGATCATATTGAAAACACCATGTTTCATCACCTGTAACAATCGATTTAAAGAAGTTTGGATCATTTTCAGCGGCTGAAATGATGTCTCTGCAATGTGCACTTCTCCTTGATTTTTGTTCATTGGTTAACGTGTGTGGAACAAATTTAGCACAGACTTTTGTTTTGCCCAAATCTTCATGCAGGATGGTTCGAATCGTTTCTTTGTTGATGTTTAAAGACTCTTCCATCATTCATAGTGACGCACATCGATTGTTCGCCACGAAATCACGCACTTTTTCAATAATCTCAGGTGTCCTAGATGAACTTGATCTTCCGGTATGCTTATCATCTTCTAGCGTATCTCTTCCGTCCAAAAAACGTTTGTGCCACAGGAAAACATTTGATCTACTTAAACAAAACTCACCGTAAACTTATTTCATCACTTTTACCAAGTTTTGCGTTAAATTTAATAACAGCCATTTGTTCCATCTCAATAATTCAACATGAAAAAAATTTTACTTCGCTAATGAACGGCCGTTTCGTTTGAGTTGCTTTAACAACTGCGCAGTACTTTTGGCAGAAAGCAAGCAGATGGTCACGGTTCATAACGCATTTGCGATTACACTGGTGGCGCCACTGTAGGCTGAAATCTAGCGCCAGTCTTAAAAATTATTTGACGCACTGTGTATACTGTACATAAAGAAATATTCTTAAGTTCAACTAAAATATTCCATTATCATTGAAGTCAACTTGTCTTTTCGAAACTCATATACTACGTGTGTAACAGTATTATAGAGGACTTTGTCCTAATATACATTCACTTACTTTACGTTGAACGTACATAAACTCCTCGCAACTACTCCTCAAACTTAGCCCCCCAAAAATCGACATTACTTTCCGCCCCCCCAATAAAAATAGTGATGTTGTAAACGAGTCTTTTGTGACAAATGCAATTTAACGTATTGAAGAGAAAGTTCGTAGAACAGGAATTTTTCTTCTGAATGCTGTTCAGCGATGGAATCTTACGTGCAACACATTCGTGTTTATCATGTTGCAGTGACCCACTGAAGAAGTGCCCCGCGAGCCGCTTACGTGAATTATGATTGATTGCTGAGAACCCACTGACTCCCTCATACGACCTCGCCACATTTCCTCCTTCAACTGATGTCATTCGCCTACACTTTTTATCGCAGCAGGTGTGTGTGCTTCGCGACATATGCATTTTTCATTTCGGTACTGTGACTGAACACGAGTTAATTTCTATCACGTTTTCTAAAAGAGAGAGGTCAGAGAGAGAGAGAGAGTTAGAATAAGAAAAGTAAAGTCGCTTTTGTCCAATTTCCTGAGCCAGGAATTTGCAAAGGCATATTTAAAACAAACCTATATTTTACCACTTTTTTGACATTATACACTGAGTGGCTACTTTATTATGACCACCTTCTCAGTACTTCGTTGGGCCACCTTTTGCCTTTAATACTGCGTCGATTCTTCGTGGCATGGACTCCACGAGATGTTGATACGTGGTTTGTGGAATCTGAGACCATGCTTGATGAATAGCACTTTCCAGGAGTGTGAGATTGCAGGGTTGTGGATCCAGCTGTCTGATGGCTCGTTCAACTTCATCCCACAAAGTCTCAATGGGGTTGAGATCTAGAGATTGTGGTGGCCACCTAAGCAAAGTAAACTCACCGGCATGTTCCTGAAACCAATCCTGTGCAATAGGAGCACTATGGGAGGACGCATTATCTTGTTGAAAGTGGCCATCGCCATTGGGATAAACCATCCACATGACAGGATGCACTTGGTCCGCAACGATGTTTAGATATGATGTGCCAGTCAGACGTTGATCAACACCAATTAAAGGGCCCAAAGCATGCCAGGAAAACATTCCCCAAACCACAACGTTTCCTCAACCAGCTGGAAGGGTTGTAGCAATGCATTTGGGCTCCATGCTTTCGTGCTGTTTCCGCCAAATTCTCACTCGGCCATCGGCATAGTGTAACTGAAAACGGGATTAATTGGACCCCATAATTTGTTTCCAATTATCGACTGTCCAATCCTTGTGCGAAGTGGAGACGTTTTCTCTTGTTAACTGCAGACAGCAAAGGTGTTCGAACAGGCCTTCGGCTGCCATATCACATCCGATGCAGTGTACGGCGAACAGTGCGTGCAGATATCATTTGAGAGGATCCTTGATTGAGATGGTCTGTAATTTGCTGCACTGTTGCCCTTCTGTTGTCTGTTACCAGTCTGGACACTCTCCGTTCCACCCGAGCAGTCACTAGTCGATGACGACCACACGTTGCACGTAGAGACCCAGTTTTTTGGCTGACAGTCCAGTCTTTAAACACTTTAACAACAGCTGCTCTGGAACATTTCACGAATGCGGCGGTTTCGGTGATACTTGCTCCATGGCTCCGAGTTCCTACAATCATCCCACGTTGAAAGTCCGTCAAATCGCTTTTTGTACCCATCTCGTGACCCAAAAATCACTTCTACTACTGTCGCAAGCACTAAGCTTTCCCTTTTCATACTAGCCTCGCCCTCTGGCGGAAACAGCGTGCAGCCATAGCTCATTTGCTTAAAACTGTCAGGTGGTCATAATAAAGTGGCCACTCAGTGTATAATAAAGCCACTGTGCACAATAAGTGGTGTGAATTCACGAAAAATTTCTGTAAATAACGTGCAGCAAAGTTGCCGGTAGGTGTCCGTGGTTTTCAGAAATTACCCGGTTTTAAAAGTGCCCGTTTATTTTAACCTTCGTATTTTTACAGATTTCCCGTAGACAGAAATTCCGTTTCTTTCAGAAAAGTCCATTTCAGGTTTTTCCGTATTTGAACAGAAATTCCGCAAAATCGACGACCCTGTACAGTACTTACTCCAGATAATCCTACCTCTGAGTTCAGGTTCAAACCCCCGTCGTTAGAGCTGGCTCGACAGGTAACTCTCGCCTTTAACAACTGAGCCACACACGCTCAGCCGTCGGATTCACATACATCGTAAAACAAATTCTCCGACGATGATTTTTTTTTTTCATTAATGTGAGTGATTTAGTCGTTTTATTTTCTGTTTGGAGCTTATTATTTTCCTGAATAGGTTTGTGATATTTTTTTTTCTGTGGAAGGACTTTTCACAAATTTAAGCATTTTTCATCGTGATTTTTCGAAGCAACATTATGCCTTGGAACTTGATTTTTTAAACTGACAATGACTTTCAGTTATCTTTAAAAAAGGTAAAATGTATTTTTTGTAGTATTGTTTCACAAAAGAAAAACAAAACTAAATATAAAATTTACTCTTGATATGCTATAACAGCTTTTGTTTTAAGTAGTCCAAAGACTGATACACAGACATTGTATAATCATCTGAACAATAGCTACCCGGTTTCTTACAGTAATACAACATACACTATCTACCAACAAGTAATTGGACACCTGTGATAGCAAAGGAAAACGAAGTTTATTCACCTTCAGTAGTTGGTGGAGCCTCCACGAGCGGCGATTACAGCTCCGACCCTCCGGGGCATACTCTCAACCAGTCGTTGTACGACGGCTAGCGGTATTTTCTTCCACTCGGTTTGGAGAAGACAGGTCAGTTCCTTCACCGATTTCGGACGGTGGGGGCACCCTTAAGTCGATGCTCCAACTCGTCCCAGAGGTGCTCGATAGGGTTAAGGTCCGGGCTCTTCGCAGGCCAGTCCATTCGATTAACCCCATTGTCACCATACCAAGCCATGGTGGACCTCGCAACATGACAGGTGGCATTGTCATCCTAAAAGTAACATGGGTCCACCCCGTAAAACTGCCACAACATAGGAAGCGCATGGTCATCCAAAATGGTGCAGTAGGTCTCGGCGTTGAGTCTACCAGGAATTGAGACCAAGGGGCCCGTGCCATATCAGGAGAAACACCCCCATAGCATAATTCCACAGCCGCCGAACTTCACAGTTGGCACAATACATTCCGGCAGGAGGCGTTCTCCAGGCAGACGCCCAACCCAGACCCTGCCATCCGAATGGTAGAGGGTGAACCTTGATTCGTCGCTCCAGAGAACCTGTTTCCACTGTTCAACGGTCCACTGTCGACGTTCTTTGCACCACGTTAGCCGAGCAGCGCTATTGGACTTGGTGATCAAAGGCTTGTGGGCGGCAGCACGTCCATGATAACCGAGCAGATGGGCTTTCTTACGGATGGTATTCATCGAAAGAACACTCCCGGATGTCTGTTGAAACTCCTCGCGGATGTGTCCAATCGATTTGGTGCGGTTCTTCCGAATTTCTCTGGCCTGCCCCCGTCGGTCTCTAACTCCCAGTTTTGTGGGTCTGTCGGGTCGGGGCACATTCCGACTGTCACCTCTCATCTTCCACTTGCCAATCACGTAGGCCACTGTCGATTTCGGGTACTTCAACTCGCTGGATATGTCACGTATGAATCGGCCATTTCTGTGATACCCGACGATTACACCTTTCTCGAAATCAGAGAGCTCCGAACTGCGTGGCATCTTGCATGCGACTGGTTGCGTTGTTGTTTCCCACACGATATTTAACGGCAGCGGTCGTGACGTGTATCAGGACCGCAGATATCGTCTATTTCAGGGGTGTCCAATTACTTGTTGGTAGATAGTGTAGTTGTCGTACCCCAAGCAAGTAAACAATAAGACAACTAGGGATAAATGAAAGAATTATAAAATATTTATTTCATCTCTAGTGGTAATAGACTCAAAACCCTGGATAAAACATCTATTCGCGATCTCAACTCCAGGAAGAAAAGTTTGTTGATATTACTTTTGGTTGTCCTACACCAAGCAAGTAGACAATGAGACAATAAGGTGAAAATTAAGGCATTATAGAGTATTAATTTCATCTTTAGTGGTAATTGACTTGGAACTCTGGATAGAACTCCTGTTAGCGATCACAACTCCCTGGAAAAAATTCTATTAGCATTAATTTTTAGTTGTCCGATCCCAAACAAGTAGACAAGAAGACAAATGGAAGAAAATGAAAGAATTCTAAAGTATTGATTTCGTCTTTAGTTGTAATAGACTCGAAACTGTAAATAAAACTTCTATTCGCGATCTCGACACCCGGGAAAACATTCTATTAATAATACTTTTTAGTTGTCCTACCACAAGCAAGTAGACAATAAGACAAATAGGGATAAATGAAAGAATTATAAAATATTTATTTCATCTCTAGTGGTAATAGACTCAAAACTCTGGATAAAACACCTATTCGCGATCTCAACTATAGGAAGAAAAGTTTGTTGATATTACTTTTTGGTTGTCCTACACCAAGCAAGTAGACAATGAGACAATAAGGTGAAAATTAAGGCATTATAGAGTATTAATTTCATCTTTAGTGGTAATTGACTTGGAACTCTGGATAGAACTCCTGTTAGCGATCACAACTCCCTGGAAAAGATACTATTAGCATTAATTTTTAGTTGTCCGATCCCAAACAAGTAGACAAGAAGACAAATAGAAGAAAATGAAAGAATTCTAAAGTATTGATTTCGTCTTTAGTTGTAATAGACTCGAAACTGTAAATAAAACTTCTATTCGCGATCTCGACACCCGGGAAAACATTCTATTAATAATACTTTTTAGTTGTCCTACCACAAGCAAGTAGACAATAAGACAAATAGGGATAAATGAAAGAATTATAAAATATTTATTTCATCTCTAGTGGTAATAGACTCAAAACTCTGGATAAAACACCTATTCGCGATCTCAACTCCAGGAGGAAAAGTTTGTTGATATTACTTTTTGGTTGTCCTACACCAAGCAAGTAGACAATGAGACAATAAGGTGAAAATTAAGGCATTATAGAGTATTAATTTCATCTTTAGTGGTAAAAGACTTGGAACTCTGGATAGAACTCCTTTTCGCGATCTCAACAGCAGGGAAAAAATTCTATTAATATTACTTTTTAGTTGTCCTATCCCAAGCAAGTAGAAAATAAGGCAATTAGAAGAAAATGAAAGAATTCTAAAGTATTGATTTCGTCTTTAGTTGTAATAGACTCGAAACTGTAGATAAAACTTCTGTTCGCTATCTTAACACCCGGGAAAAAACTATTAATATTACTTTTGGTTGTCCTACCCCAAGCAAGTAGACAATGGGAATAAATGAAGGAATTATAAAGTATTAATTTCGTCTTTCGGGCTAACAGACTCGAAACTCTAGATAGAATTCTTACCCGCGATCTCAACTCTCGGGAAATATCTTCAACATAACTTCACATGGTGTAGTTTTAAATAATGGATGTGCTAAAAATTTCACAGAGGTTTTCTTGTGAATAAGCTGCTTCTTTTTGTGATAAAAAAATCTGTTTACAATTTAAATATGAAATTCAAAGCAAATTTTTTCATTAAAGTACGTTCACTTGGAGGCGTCAGATTTTTTTTTATCCGAGGCGCAGAAATATTTAAGCTCACCTATGTTGAATTTTTCAAAAAGGTCTTTTCCAGCAATGCTTTGAGACGGGTAAAAAGATGTTGGAGAGAAGCTCATTATAGTTGTGTTCCACTATATGCATTATAAATGAGAATCACTGCCTTTACGAGGAACTTTTTTCCTTATTACTTATCACAGTGCCGACTGGAATAATTTTAACGAGGGTAAAAAAAGGGCGAAGGAAAAGATTGCAAAACTTGATTTCCTTTCACTTTCTTTAATTTCCTCGCGTAACTAATGGCAAGAATATTTAAGAATTCTCCTTGCACGCAGAGTTCACGCCGTGTCAGAAGGTTAACAACCTAGTACTGGCATTTGATTCTCAATTATGGATTGGTGTTTGTTCAGGTGCTGTTTCGAAGAATCTCCAGGATGGATTTCGTCGTTTTGAACCCGACTTCCTCATTGGAAGAGACAGTTTTCGTGTCAGCTGCCAAAGTGCCTCAGAAATAATTATTAAGTCAATGAATTCTCGGGGCAAGCGCACCGTGAAATTCACCCAGTCATGCGCAACACCCGTAACACATTTTCGAAATCTTTCCCTTTATCTACAAATGCAAAGACAATTATTCTTCTCTCCTTCGTGACGCGACGGATAGTGTCTGTCTTAAACCGAAACATCGTAAAGTGATAGCGTGTTTTTCGTTTCGATGAATACGAGTGAAATTCAACGCGGCAGAAGATTGCGTGCAATTGATTAGCAAAAAATGTAAGTTTGTACTTTTCATCGCCGCATCTTCTTTTCAGGAAAGATAAATGCGTACACGAGTCTAAAATAAGAACGCAGGAAAACGTTCTCCTTGCAAACCCTAAATTAAAGAACTACGATTTTTCCTCAAAAGCAATTATCATTGCGTTTTTTCTAAAGATTTCTGAAGAGTTATTTTTATTTTCATTTCTTCTTCTTTTATTGCGTGAGCTTTTTACCTTAAATGTGTGTTTTAGTATTTTTCAGTATGAATTAAAGATAAAAACAGTCCTTCGATTTTCCTTAACGTCTCTTGATTTTGAATGTCATAAATGTTGTGTGGAAAATGTTCTCTGGCGTTGGCCGCTTATAAACCCATGGGTCGCGCTCCCGATCGCATTCTTCGCAGTTTGCGAAAAAAAAAATCGTTTTGGCGATGGATAAAATGTTTTGGCGAAAATATTGGCGATAACCTTTTTTGATCACGTCTGAGCAAAAACCAATCTTTAAAGAAAATATTGTTTTTGCTCATGTCCAATTTTGCTGCTCCGGCAATGGCAAGGATGTTTTGAAGATTAATACAGATTTCTTTTAAATGCGATCACATATATGGATTTCTTTTCTTGATATGAACCATAAATTAATATTCCAGGACTTACATGTACGTTTTATACGTAGTAAAGCGCAATTGTTCAACATCTGCATTGTTTTTACACTGATACTTTTAGAATCAAGCCGCAGAATAAATGTAATACCCAATTTTCCAATTTGAAATTTATCCTGTCAATAATACTCTGTTTAGAAATTTCATAGATAGTGGTAAATTCAAAATAAAAAATAAGTGTTCGTATTAGTTTCTATTACGGTTCTGCGAGACCCGCCATCTTGTATTGCTGCCTTCTCTTATTAACCAACGGGCAAGCGTATTTCACAAATTGCTCGGGCAATTTTGCAGATTTTGGAACACCGTTTGTGGCTAACGCAAGATATGTAATAAATAAAGAGTTCCCTGGTTTCAGAATTTTTATTGACCTTTCCCTTCATTTTTTATCTGCAGCGAAAGTCTTACCAGGCGTCTTCCATAGATTTATTAACTAATAAAAAATACTTAAATAGTCCAAAATGAAAATCTGAATCCCGGAAACTCTTTATTTATCATATATCTTGCGTTAGCCACAAACGGTGTTCCAAAATGTGCAAAATTGCACGAGCAATTTGTGAAATACGCTTGCCCGTTGGTTAACAAGAGAAGGCACAATACAAGATGGCGGGTAATGTAAAGCCTTAAGATTCTGGATCTATAACATAATAATTGAGGTAGTTGCCTTCAATGCACGATCTTAATAACAAGAGTCACTCACAATACAAATTTAAATTCGTTGGCTGAATTTAAAAATTTTATTGTATATATAAATATAAGAAACTTTCGGGTTTCCCTAGAACCCATCATCAGATACAGAAGAAGGAATAAGTTTAAATAGAGTGTTACGTGAACATAATATAGATATCAGATACTAATATGATATAATGTCACGTGGGCCGCCCCGGTGGCGCAGTGGTCTAAGCGATGGCCTCTGATCATTCGTCTGAAAGGGGTCCGGGTTCGAATCCCGGTGAGGCATGGATGTTGTGTTTGTCTTACGGCCCTGGCTCTCTCCCTTCCCTGGAACCAGTGACCCTAAATTAGGGACGGGCGACTGCTTATAGCCCATTGAGTTGCTCACGGTGGTCGTTAAAATTCCAATTAAAAAAAAAAAAAATTTCACGTGGCATCAAATTGTTAAACGAACGACGTGGCATGTATCATGAAATAAAGAAAATGGAATGCAGGTATACATAAAATACTGCATTGTAAAAATAAAGGAAGGTTAGTAGGTAGCTAAATTAATTGTGTTGTTCTCATCTGGAGATACAACAAGAAGCACTATAGCAGAAATCGAGATTAAGTGATTTCGTCCTCAGTTTGCCTCGTATTCGGACCTGTAAATAGTTTCCAGATTGTAGGAACACTGTCATTACAGCATAAATGTCTCTGAGTAGCAATTACAAGGCTCTCAGTGAACAGCAATGAAGAGACAGCACTAGGTGTTACGATGATGAAAGCATCATTCCAAATTGGATAGTACAGACCATCGCACACCAGTCAAGACAATGCAGAATTTTTAAGTCCATTCTTTACGGCGTATTTATGTTCATTCAGTCTTGTTGCTAGTGTGCGTTTTGTTGATCCTATATATTTACTATCGGGAGTGTCAGCATCAACACTTTTTAAGGGGATGCTGTAAACGCCAAATCTGTTTAGCTTTGCTACTTGGTCTCGATCTTTTTAATTAACTGGAAAATGTTTGTATTCCGAATTCCAGGTGAAAGTTTCTGCAAATGGCTTTGAGAACAGGTGTTATGGTTGAATAATAATCTATGGCACCTATATATCTACGAAGTTGTTGGTCCCTCTGGAGAGTATTTGAATTCTCCTAATATAACATAATATTTTGCTGGTTAATTGTAAAGAATCTATAACCCATTGTTTCTATACTATTGTAACACTTTTTTATGGATGCGTGCATGCGTGGTGCCAAAATAGTTAATACTGCTTTATATCTTGGTGATATCCGTGTGTCCAGATTGTTGTATGCTGATGACACTGTCCTGTTGGCAGAGAGCAAAAGTGAGTTGGAGAGCATGTTGTCCCGGATGTACGAAGTTTGCACGAAATTCAAACTGAGTATAAATAAGGGAAAAACCAAAGTTATGGTTTTTGAGAAGGGAACTGGCAGCACTGAATGTAATGTAAATCTAAATGGCACAGTGATTGACCAGGTTGGTGAGTTTGTGTATTTAGGAAGCATGTTTGACAGAGAGAACAAATTGGAATGGTGAAATTTGTAGGCGATTGAATTCTTCATTGAAAGTCATAGCTGCTCTGGGAGGTTTTCACAGAAATGATGGGTTCTCAAGAGAGTTCCGCATGACTGTGTATGAAAGTGTAATTGTTTCTACTCTGATGTATGGCAGTGAAACCTGGGTACTACAGAGGAAACATAGGAGTCGTTTGTGTGCTGGAGAAATGCGTTACTTACGGAGGGTTTGTGGAAAGACACGTTCTGATTGTGTGAGGAATGAAGAAGTGTTGCAGTTGTGTGATGTGAAGCAAAATGTTGTTAGCAACGTGGAGACTAATATGCTTCGGTGGTGAACGAATGAGTGATGAGATTCTTACTAAGAAAATCATTTTAGCCCAAGTGACAGGAAGGAAAGGCAGAGGAAGTCATGGCAGGATCAGATTCAAGGGTGTCTGCATGAGAAAAAGATTAAGAGTATCAAGTATAGAAGATCTTATATACGGCGTGTGATGGATGTCAGTGAAGCCCGAGTTGTTTGTCAAGATCGCTGTAAATGGAGAAGTTTGATACGGCAACAGTAAGTAAATAATCAGTTAAAAATTTATTCGATGGTTTGTATTATCTGTTAAATGTTTATTTGTCAGATGGTGTTTCTTCGAGGAGCTAACCTCTGAATATCAGAGAACAGCTTAATGATATGTATGTATGGAGTTGGTGCAAATGAAATGTCGGGCGAGAACGAGCAGTGGAGACAGACCCCCACCACAGCGGAATGGAACCACCCACAGGTGTTGCGGATATTACGTCACAGAGTTACTATAAATAGCTAGCACGTGTGTGAACAACAAGGTTCAGGCGTGGTTTGTTTGGACGTCACGTGGCTTACAAAGGAAACATGCAGACGCCTGATGTGAGACAGACCCCCACCACAGCGGAATGGAACCACCCACAGGTGTTGCGGGTATTACGTCACAGAGTTACTATAAATAGCTACCACGTGTGTCAAAAACAAGGTTCAGGCGTGGTTTGTTTGGAAGTCACGTGGCTTACAAAGGAAACATGCAGACGCCTGATGTGAGACAGACCCCACCACAGCGGAATGGAACCACCCACAGGTGTTGCGGGTATTACGTCACAGAGTTACTATAAATAGCTACCACGTGTGTCAAAAACAAGGTTCAGGCGTGGTTTGTTTGGAAGTCACGTGGCTTACAAAGGAAACATGCAGACGCCTGATGTAAGACAGACCCCCACAACGGCGGAATGGAACTACCCACAGGTGTTGCGGGTATTACGTCACAGAGTTACTATAAATAGCTAGCAGGTGTGTGAGGAACAAGGTTCAGGCGGGGTTTGTTAGGACGTCACGTGGCTTACAAAGGAAACATGCAGACGCCGGATGTGAGACAGACCCCCACAACAGCGGAATGGAACCGCCCACGGGTGTTGCGGGTATTACGTCACAGAGTTACTATAAATAGCTAAAACGTGTATGAAGAAGAAGGTTCAGGCATGGTTTGTTTGGACGTCACGTGGCTTACAAAGGAAACATGCAGACGCCGGATGTGAGACAGACCCCCACAACAGCGGAATGGAACCACCCACAGGTGTTGTGGGTATTATGTCACATAGTTACTATAAATAGTTAGCACGTGTATGAAGAAGAAGGTTCAGGCGTGGTTTGTTTGGACGTCACGTGGCTTACAAAGGAAACAGGCAGACGCCGGATGTGAGACAGACCCCCACCACAGCGGAATGGAACCACCCACAGGTGTTGCGGGTATTACGTCACATAGTTACTATAAATAGCTAGCACGTGTGTGAACAACAAGGTTCAGGCGGGGTTTGTTTGGACGTCACGTGGCTTACAAAGGAAACATGCAGACGCCGGATGTGAGACAGACCCCCACAACAGCGGAATGGAACCACCCACGGGTGTTGCGGGTATTACGTCACAGAGTTACTATAAATAGTTAGCACGTGTGTCAAGAACAAGGTTCAGGCGTGGTTTGTTTGGACGTCACGTGGCTTACAAAGGAAACATGCAGACGCCGGGTGTGAGACAGACCCCCACAACAGCGGAATGGAACCACCCACAGGTGTTGCGGGTATTACGTCACAGAGTTACTATAAATAGCTAGCACGTGTGTGAACAACAAGGTTCAGGCGGGGTTTGTTTGGACGTCACGTGGCTTACAAAGGAAACATGCAGACGCCGGATGTGAGACAGACCCCCACAACAGCGGAATGGAACCACCCACGGGTGTTGCGGGTATTACGTCACAGAGTTACTATAAATAGCTAGCACGTGTGTGAACAACAAGGTTCAGGCGTGGTTTGTTTGGACGTCACGTGGCTTACAAAGGAAACAGGCAGACGCCGGGTGTGAGACAGACCCCCACCCACGGGTGTTGCGGGTATTACGTCACAGAGTTACTATAAATAGTTAGCACGTGTATGAAGAAGAAGGTTCAGGCGTGGTTTGTTTGGACGTCACGTGGCTTACAAAGGAAACATGCAGACGCCGGGTGTGAGACAGACCCCACCCACGGGTGTTGCGGGTATTACGTCACAGAGTTACTATAAATAGCGAGCACGTGTGTGAACAACAAGGTTCAGGCGTGGTTTGTTTGGACGTCACGTGGCTTACAAAGGAAACATGCAGACGCCGGATGTGAGACAGACCCCCACAACAGCGGAATGGAACCACCCACAGGTGTTGCGGGTATTACGTCACGGGGTTACTATAAATAGCGAGCACGTGTGTGAACAACAAGGTTCAGGCGGGGTTTGTTTGGACATCACGTGGCTTACAAGGGAAACGCCGGATTTAAGAATCATCCTTCTGTATGAATTTAAACTGGGCCATGCTGCACGAATTGCTGCTCGAAACGCTAACAAAGTATTTGGGGAGAATACAGCAAACGAACGAACCATTTGGCGATAGTTTCGAAGCGGAGACACAGACCTGCAAAACGAAGCACGTGATCACAGACCTGTTTCTGTTTCTGACGATGTTCTGTTACGTGTGGTTGAAGCGGAACCCCGAAAAACGTGTCGTGAGATAACGGTAGAGGTAGGTGTCCACCACACGACAGTTGTTCGGCGTCTGGCTGCGCTGGATAAAGTCAAAAAGCTGGACGTGTGGCTGCCGTATGAGTTGACAACTGCCAACAAGACTAGGCTTTTAGAAGTCTCCACGACGCTGCTTGCCAGGAATAAACAGGAACCTCTACTGCATCGAATCGACCCCTACGACGAGAAGTGTGTCCTTTATAATAATCGGAAACGATCTGCACAATGGTTAAACAAGGAACAGCCTGCTGTACGGCATCCTAAACCACCCCTACACGCCAAGGAGATGATGCTCCTTGTCTGGTGGTCTACAGCCTGGATAATTCATCGGAGTTTCTTAGCAAGAGGCTAAACCATCACTGTGTCTTGAATTACAACAGATGCACTGGAAATTGCTGCAGAAACAACCGGCTTTGGTCAACAGACATGGTGTTGTCCTGTTCCAGGACAACGCTCGCCCTCATGTCGCACAACAAACGATGCTTACACTAAGTGTCTTGGGCTATGAAGCACTGCCTTATCCGGCGAATTGGCCGGACTTGTCTCAGACAGACTATCATCTGTTTCGTCGCCTGGATCACTTCCTGTCCGGGAAACAGTTCAAGACAGACAATGAGATTCAACGTGCAGTTGATGACTTCTTCGGGTCCCAGAAACAAGACTTCTTTCGTCCCGGGATCATAGCCTTGCTTGACAGATAGCAACTGTGTGTCAATGCCGAGGGGGATTATTTTGCCTATTTTGCCTAGGTAAGTTGTCCTACTTTTCCGTTCTCGCCGATATACAACTCAATATGTATATCGCATGAAATTTTGCTTATTGGGACACCGAATATATTATTTTCCCCCTTTCTCATTTTGTGCACCAGCTGTTACATATTGTTCCAACGCAAGAAAGCGGATTCTTAAATTATTGTACAGGTGATTGTACAGTGGTGTGCAAAAATTAAGGACGAATATAAGAAAATAGCATAACAGCGGAACGAGCAGACAGAACGGACCGAAAGACCACTCAGGAGGTAGACTAGGGTCCGGTACGATAGGACATGCGCATATATGCAGCACGACGTGGGGGGGAGTGTCCGAAGGGTATAAAGGTATAAAGCACATACGCTCAGAAATTCGGTGAAAGCTATTGCACGGTGTACATCGGTTTGAACGACGTCGCGTTGTTGCCACCATGTGATATGGCCAACATGCAATCCAGTAGACGACATCTGGATGACTTTACCCGAGGTCGCGTCACTGGGAAGTTGGAAGAAGGTCGTAGTGTAATTAGTGTGGCCGAGGAGTTCGGGATCGCTCACAGCATCGTTTCACGAGCTTGGAGAGCATTTCAAACGACAGGAACAGCTGTCCAAGAGTTTAGCAGTGGTCTTCCACGAGCAATCACGGCGGCGGACGACCGGTATATTGCCCTACAGGCGAGAAGAGACAGATGGCAGACAGTGGGAGAAATCGCAGACAGCGGGAGAAATCGATTTCTCCCGCTGACGTCCGTTATCGCGTTTTACCGTGGCCAGGAGGCTGCACAAAGGTGGTCTATTTGCAGGACGACCAGTACGGTGTGTGCCATTAACGCCTGCTCATCGGAGACGGCTGTTTCTATGGTGCCAGGAACACAAGAACTGGACACATCAGCAATGGGGTCGAGTTCTCTTTACGGATGAGAGCCGATCTAGTCTGACGACCGATTCTGGACGTATACACATCTGGAGAGAGCAGGGAACACGCAATCACACCTCCAACATCATCGAAAGGGACCGGTTTGGAGGTGGCGCAGTTCTCGTTTGGGGCGGTATCATGCTTGTTAGCCGTACTGACCTCCACATCTTCCAAGGAGGTTCAATCACTGATGTCCGCTATTGTACAGAGGTTCTCCTGCCTCACGTGCGTCTGTTTAGAGGTGCTGTGGGTCCTGAGTACCTCTTCATGGACGACAACGCTAAACCTCATCGTACAGTGACTGTCGCAGAGCTGTTGGATAGTGAAGATATTCAACGTATGGATTGGCCCGCAAGGTCCCCGGACCTAAATCCAATCGAACACGTGTAGGACCTTCTCGGGAGACGCTTGGCAGTACGTCACCAGCCGCCAGCAACGATTCCGCAGCTGCGATTGGCGTTACAAGAGGAATGGGCCGCGATGCTTCAACATCTCCTTGACAACCTCGTCCTCAGCATGGACAGACGTTGTAAATCCTGCAACGC
This sequence comes from Macrothele yani, assembly GCA_039090855.1. Classification (NCBI taxonomy): domain Eukaryota; kingdom Metazoa; phylum Arthropoda; class Arachnida; order Araneae; family Macrothelidae; genus Macrothele; species Macrothele yani. Next base: position 97,651,658 of record CM077031.1, read on the forward strand.
TGTCAGGGTTGATCATATCCCCTACTAAAGACTGAATTTTTATTGGCAGCCGCCTGTCACATGGACGTTTCTGTCTTCTGTCCAGTTGTGCTCGAAGCTACCTTTTCAATAAAGTGCCTTTGTATCCTTTGGATTCCTTGTTTGGACGGTTTTGCTCACTTGTTCCATATTCTTACATCTTGGGGATCTTATGGTAGGATTTGAGTCGATGTGGAGCACTTGTGCACGACGTTACTTCGAAAAACCATCTCGTCCTGAATTTTTGCACGCCAGTGTACGATGTCTATGTATCATCGGTCTGTGGAGTCCTTAAGACAAAAACTATTTTTTTTTGTTTATTTATTTATTTGCCACATTACACACAGTTAATTCAGTAGCAACATAACAGGGATCCAGGAAAAAAGCTAATATTTGGATGACTAGTCCCTAGCCCCTAAGATAAAAAAAGTCAAGTCAAGTCATTACAACTCTTTCAACGTATATGTGCACATTTGCAATACGATACAGCCTGATTCATAAAGAAGTATACAGTTCCCTGAAGCTGTAAAACAGTAACGGTTGAAGACACGGACCACAACTGCGAACCGTTAGGTAGATGTACTCATAAAGTTTGTGTCCCGCTACTGAGGGAAGTGACGTAGGCGATAGTATATATACAGGGTGATTCATAAAGAAGTATACAGTTTCCAGATGCTGTAAAACAGTAACAGTTGAAGACACGGACCACAACTGCAAACCGTTAGGTAGATGTACTCATAAAGTTTGTGTCCCGCTACTGAGGGAAGTGACGTAGGCTATAGTATATATACAGGGTGATTCATAAAGAAGTATACAGTTTCCAGATGCTGTAAAACAGTAACAGTTGAAGACACGGACCACAACTGCGAACCGTTAGGTAGATGTACTCATAAAGTTTGTGTCCCGCTACTGAGGGAAGTGACGTAGGCGATAGTATATATACAGGGTGATTCATAAAGAAGTATACAGTTTCCAGATGCTGTAAAACAGTAACAGTTGAAGACACGGACCACAACTGCGAACCGTTAGGTAGATGCACTCATAAAGTTTGTGTCCCGCTACTGAGGGAAGTGACGTAGGCGATAGTATATATACAGGGTGATTCATAAAGAAGTATACAGTTCCCAGATGCTGTAAAACAGTAACAGTTGAAGACACGGACCACAACTGCGAACCGTTAGGTAGATGCACTCATAAAGTTTGTGTCCCGCTACTGAGGGAAGTGACGTAGGCGATAGTATATATACAGGGTGATTCATAAAGAAGTATACAGTTTCCAGATGCTGTAAAACAGTAACAGTTGAAGACACGGACCACAACTGCGAACCGTTAGGTAGATGCACTCATAAAGTTTGTGTCCCGCTACTGAGGGAAGTGACGTAGGCGATAGTATATATACAGGGTGATTCATAAAGAAGTATACAGTTTCCAGATGCTGTAAAACAGTAACAGTTGAAGACACGGACCACAACTGCGAACCGTTAGGTAGATGCACTCATAAAGTTTGTGTCCCGCTACTGAGGGAAGTGACGTAGGCGATAGTATATATACAGGGTGATTCATAAAGAAGTATACAGTTTCCAGATGCTGTAAAACAGTAACAGTTGAAGACACGGACCACAACTGCGAACCGTTAGGTAGATGTACTCATAAAGTTTGTGTCCCGCTACTGAGGGAAGTGACGTAGGCGATAGTATATATACAGGGTGATTCATAAAGAAGTATACAGTTTCCAGATGCTGTAAAACAGTAACAGTTGAAGACACGGACCACAACTGCGAACCGTTAGGTAGATGCACTCATAAAGTTTGTGTCCCGCTACTGAGGGAAGTGACGTAGGCGATAGTATATATACAGGGTGATTCATAAAGAAGTATACAGTTTCCAGATGCTGTAAAACAGTAACAGTTGAAGACACGGACCACAACTGCGAACCGTTAGGTAGATGCACTCATAAAGTTTGTGTCCCGCTACTGAGGGAAGTGACGTAGGCGATAGTATATATACAGGGTGATTCATAAAGAAGTATACAGTTTCCAGATGCTGTAAAACAGTAACAGTTGAAGACACGGACCACAACTGCGAACCGTTAGGTAGATGTACTCATAAAGTTTGTGTCCCGCTACTGAGGGAAGTGACGTAGGCGATAGTATATATACAGGGTGATTCATAAAGAAGTATACAGTTTCCAGATGCTGTAAAACGGTAACAGTTGAAGACACGGACCACAACTGCGAACCGTTAGGTAGGTGTACTCATAAAGTTTGTGTCCCGCTACTGAGGGAAGTGACGTAGGCGATAGTATATATACAGGGTGATTCATAAAGAAGTATACAGTTTCCAGATGCTGTAAAACAGTAACAGTTGAAGACACGGACCACAACTGCGAACTGTTAGGGAGATGTACTCATAAAGTTTGTGTCCCGCTACTGAGGGAAGTGACGTAGGCGATAGTATATATACAGGGTGATTCATAAAGAAGTATACAGTTTCCAGATGCTGTAAAACAGTAACAGTTGAAGACACGGACCACAACTGCGAACTTTTAGGGAGATGTACTCATAAAGTTTGTGTCCCGCTACTGAGGGAAGTGACGTAGGCGATAGTATATGTACAGGGTGATTCATAAAGAAGTATACAGTTTCCAGATGCTGTAAAACAGTAACAGTTGAAGACACGGACCACAACTGCGAACCGTTAGGTAGATGCACTCATAAAGTTTGTGTCCCGCTACTGAGGGAAGTGACGTAGGCAATAGTATATACAGGGTGATTCATAAAGAAGTATACAGTTTCCAGATGCTGTAAAACAGTAACAGTTGAAGACACGGACCACAACTGCGAACCGTTAGGTAGATGCACTCATAAAGTTTGTGTCCCGCTACTGAGGGAAGTGACGTAGGCGATAGTATATATACAGGGTGATTCATAAAGAAGTATACAGTTTCCAGATGCTGTAAAACAGTAACAGTTGAAGACACGGACCACAACTGCGAACCGTTAGGTAGATGTACTCATAAAGTTTGTGTCCCGCTACTGAGGGAAGTGACGTAGGCGATAGTATATATACAGGGTGATTCATAAAGAAGTATACAGTTTCCAGATGCTGTAAAACAGTAACAGTTGAAGACACGGACCACAACTGCGAACCGTTAGGTAGATGTACTCATAAAGTTTGTGTCCCGCTACTGAGGGAAGTGACGTAGGCGATAGTATATATACAGGGTGATTCATAAAGAAGTATACAGTTTCCAGATGCTGTAAAACGGTAACAGTTGAAGACACGGACCACAACTGCGAACCGTTAGGTAGGTGTACTCATAAAGTTTGTGTCCCGCTACTGAGGGAAGTGACGTAGGCGATAGTATATATACAGGGTGATTCATAAAGAAGTATACAGTTTCCAGATGCTGTAAAACAGTAACAGTTGAAGACACGGACCACAACTGCGAACTGTTAGGGAGATGTACTCATAAAGTTTGTGTCCCGCTACTGAGGGAAGTGACGTAGGCGATAGTATATATACAGGGTGATTCATAAAGAAGTATACAGTTTCCAGATGCTGTAAAACAGTAACAGTTGAAGACACGGACCACAACTGCGAACTTTTAGGGAGATGTACTCATAAAGTTTGTGTCCCGCTACTGAGGGAAGTGACGTAGGCGATAGTATATGTACAGGGTGATTCATAAAGAAGTATACAGTTTCCAGATGCTGTAAAACAGTAACAGTTGAAGACACGGACCACAACTGCGAACCGTTAGGTAGATGCACTCATAAAGTTTGTGTCCCGCTACTGAGGGAAGTGACGTTGGCGGTAGCGCGCGTGTGTCACGTGACTATTCAGTCAAAATGGCACCGTCTGCAGTGGAGAAGGCGATTTGTGCTCTTGAAAAAGGAATCTGTAACTGTTGTGTAACGGCAGTTTCGATCACGATTCGGAAAAGAACCTCCAACCAGAAAATCTATCTACGATTAGCATAAAAAATTTGAAACTAGGGGCTGTTTATGCAAACTTAAAAGTCCTGGACGACCGCGTGCATCGGAAGAAGTCGTCGATAGTGTTTGCACTGTCATTCAACGAAGCCCGGGAAAATCAACGCGGAGGGTGAGTCGTGAAGTGCAGATTTCACAGCCCACTGTCTGGAGAATTTTGAGAAAGAAGCTGAAAATGATTCCATACAAAGTGCAGATGTTGTAAAATCTCACTGACCTTGACAAGACAAAGCGCTTTGAATTTTGTGCCGAAATGCAGGGCTACTCTTTTGCAGTAGACCTACGGATTTGACTCGTTCCGTAGTTTGCTTACGCTTTCCAACCGTAGGTTGAAGAAGCGTATATGCTCCAGCTTTGTCCGTCTGTCCGCACCATTACTCGCGTAAAGATGATTCGATTTCGATGAAATTTTAGTATGTGGTAGGGAAATTTTAGTATGTGTCATGCAAACCCAATTGAAAATGGATGAAATGGGGTCAAAGGGGAGGACATAGGAGCTGGATCCATTCCATTGCCCTTTTGCCTCATAACTTGCCTAAATATAGTTCGATTTCAATGGAATTTTAGTATGCTGTAGGGGACCACCTGGGGACAAAACCTATTGAAAATGGACGAAATGGGGTCAAAGGTCCCGACGTAGAAGCGGGATCCATTCCATTGCCCTTATGCCTCATAACTTGCCTTAATATAGTTCAATTTCAATGGAATTTTAGCATGCTGTAGGGGACCGCCTGGTGACAAACCCTATTGAAAATGGGCTACGTGGGGTCAAAGGTCAGGACATAGGATCGGGACCCATTCCATCGCCCTTATGCGTTATAACTTACGTAAAAAAGCTTCGATTGAGGCAAAGCTTTATCATGTTGTTCCGGAAGTACACTTTACCGGTTCTGTTGAATATCATGGAAATGGGGTCAAAGGTCAGGACACAGGAGCGAGATTTGTTGTACAGTTATTATCCTCATGACTTGAGTAATGATTTCCGGTATGTTAGAAAGCGTATCATAATCAATGCATAGCATCATTTTACTAACTTGTTTAGTTGATACTGGGGTCTGGAGATGCAGATCGAGCACCGCACTAATCTTCTGCGCAGTGGTCTTCTTATGACGGGTAACAATCCTATGCTCTCCTGTCTCTATCAGTCAGGGTCGTTTCCCGGACGCTCTGGTGTTTCGCAGATGAGATTTTGCCACGAACACAGTATACTGTCATAACGCTAGACACGGTAGCACTTGATAACCCTACTACCCTGTCGAGTGTTGTAAGGGAGGTACCGACTTGCCGGCTACCAACAATTAGCCCTCTTTCGAAGTCCGTTAAGACGCTCATTTGGTCATCACCACGAAAGAAATTTTGCGACAAGACACTTTGAATGTACTTAAACAGGACCTTGAGGCTCTAACCAAAGCTATTACAATCAAAAAGTGATGGATACCTTTGCGTATTGCGACGTACGCAGCTATGTTAAAAGTCACGTCTCTGAGCGTGGTGTTCATATTATTCTGCCCAACGCTTGTACTAGGGGTGTTCAAATGAAAAGGTACGAAACGTCATAAGAACGTAACCGTTAACATATTTGCCTATGCCGCTATGGGAGAACGTAGCGACACATCTAGGGATGCGATTGGAGTCGCCGGCGTGGATCGGAGCCTGCGCGGGCGCCCGCATGCGCAGGAGAGAGCAGAGGCTCTTATAAAGAGTGCCGTCCAATTGACGCGGCAGTGCGTGTGAGGACAGGATGGCGAACCATTAACTCCGATGTGTACTGTGAGACACTCCGAAGCCTACGCAGGTCCATGAAGAACCAAAGACCGGGGCTGCTCACGTGCTTCATGATAACGCGCGTTAACACGTCTCCAGGGTCACACACGCGGAACTGGCCAAGTTCCAGTGGGAGCAGCTTGACCATCCGCCCTACAGCCCGGACATGTCGCCCTGCGATTTCCATGTGTTTGGTCCCCTGAAAAAACATCTGAAAGGGAAGCGCTTCCACTCGGACGACGAACTCATGGACGCTGTGCAAGACTGGGTCTCGTCACGGCCACAAGGAATTCTGGGAACAACGAATCCTTCGGCTCGTTAATCAATGGGATCGTTGTGATACGGCCTATGGTGTATACGTTGAATAAAGTCTTCATTTATACCCACAGTGTCGTTTCGTACCTTTTCATTTGAACACTTCTTGTATGTTAGAATTATAAATCATCCTTCAATTTTGAGCACTCCGCCCCTTGGTTCCAGACACCCTAACTACGCCTCTTTTTCTAGACATGTCGGGACATTAATGGAAGGGAAGTGTATGCTAAGTAGTGGGCCTTTATCATTTGTCTTTATTTTTTCACCTTTAGGATATTACTTTCGTAACGCTCTACGATGTTAAGCTGATTTTTTCCCGCCCAGTCCATTTATTTTAGACTTAAACAGCCACGTTTTTTCTCTCTGATTATGGAGCTCTTAGATAACAACTGGCCAGATATTCACTTTGTGTTCGAGCGGAAGTACAAAGAGAAGTATTTGGCTCAAGTTCCCCACCTTTAAGAAAAGTCATTAAACAAAAGAAAGGGTAGCCTCAGGAAGTGTTTTTTTCTTCTTTATTTTTGTCCACAGGGTTTCGCAGGGCGTTCCAATATCCCTGACACGGTAATTCATCTCCCGAAAGAGAAAGGGGAACACGCCTTGAAGACAATTCCAACATCCCTTAGTTTCTTCTAGCGAGAGAGACATCAAAATGCTAATGTTAACATTATTTGGGGTAATACATAAGCCTTCTAAACAATAACTAAGGGTATAGGTGTAGTTCCAATATTTATGAGATACAAGAAGAACCACTTTCACTTTGCTGAAGAGGTTTGCGAAATGAGATTTCCTGATTTTTTTTAATGAGCTTATTTCGAGAATTTTATACTCCACCTTAAATAAAATCCTGCTTGAAAGTGCCATCCTGCTTTCTATGAGTTTCAGACTTCCAGTTCGTGTTTTCAGGGAGAGTCTTAGTAAAAATAAGTAACGATGAACCTTAGATTCGCAAATAACATACACTATATTGACAAAAGTCACCGGACATCACTTCAAAAGCAAATGAACGGATCCCCTGCGTTGTTAAGACGCGCGGTGAAGCTGCAAACGGTATAAAAAGCAAGCCTGCAGCTGACCGCGATCATATTGAGCCGCGGATGGCTTAGTGGTTAGCGAGTCAGACTATGAATGCAAGGTCCTCAGGTTCGAACCTGGGGTGATCTTTCAGAGATGGTGTGATTTACTAACAATCGCTGAATATCCGCCTTGCATCGGACGAGCACGTTAAGTGACGGCCCCCGGGCTGGACCCACTGGTTAAATGGGTATCCTTTCCTATTCCCCCCCCCTGAAATTCTCTCAACCCTCTGTGTGCAATATCGTACTTGTACGGTGGCACCATCTACTGTACTCTAATCTCACTACAAACTGTTCTGTCAAAGTCGCTAGACTTGCTCTCATTCCTTCCGTTTCTGTGTCCTGCCCAAAAGGCGATCTCGCTGTAGGTGGCTGGGACGTAAACTCTACTCACTGTGAACGGAAGTCCTACAAGAAAATGACTCATACTTGCTTGTCACCACGATCATATCGCACTGTGAGGTTGAGTGAACATGTCGCGGCTGGAGAGAACTGACTTTGAGAAAGGAAAGATTGTTGGGTGTTATATTAGTGGGTTGTCCATAAGAGAAACTGAGAGGCGTGTAAACATATATAACGAAGTAAATTTCTCCGTCATTTCTCTCCACGCCAGGAATCGAACCCGGATCCCTTCATTCCGGAATAAGTCACTCTACCAATTGAGCTACGCGGACGTTTTATTCTGATTCCTATCTGCCTTTATGTCGTGTGCGTCCTTCGGGCAGGTACGTCACATCTCCTGGTACGTTACATCATCTCCCCCTTATTTTTTTTTTATTTTTTTTTTCGAAGTGCTGGAGAAGGGATTCTCTTATTTTTTCCTATCTCGCGGTGCGGAAATAACATCACATGAATGCGAGATTTTGAACGGTCGGGTCATCCGGATAGTTCGGGCGCCATTATAACGAAGTAAATTTCTCCGTCATTTCTCTCCACGCCAGGATTCGAACCCGGATCCCCTCATTCCGGAATAAGTCACTCTACCAATTGAGCTACGCGGACGTTTTATTCTGATTCCTATCTGCCTTTATGTCGTGTGCGTCCTTCTGGCAGGTACGTCACATCTCCTGGTACGATACACATACCCAAGTCAACTGTTTTGGATGTACTGAATAAGTGGAAGACACATGGCGTGCCTGAAGCAGCAAAACGTACCAGTAGACCAAAGAATACCAGTGATAGAGGACGTCGAAGCCTCAGGAGAGTCGTTACAGCTAATCGACGGAGTACTGCACAAGACCTCAGTGTACAGGTGAGTAAAAATGCTGGAACCTCGGTATGTACACCTACCACTCGCAGAGAACTTCATTCCATGGGTTACCGTGGTCGTGAGGCTTCTCATAAGCCTTTCATCTCCACTCGGAATGCTACTCGTCGTTTAGCATGGTGTAAATAACATTTATCGTGGACCGTAGATCAATGGAAACGGGCCCTATGGACTGATGAATCCAGATACACGATCCATCAGTCTGATGGCCTTGTGTGGGTATGGTGGCAGCCGGAATAACGCTATTTACCACAGTGTACTGTTCCTACGGTTAGGTTTGGAGCTGGCAGTGTACTCGTGTGGGGGTATTTTTCGTGGAATAGTCCCGGTTCATTGGTTATCGTGGACAAACCTGTTAACCAGCACGTCTACCTCGATATTCTGGACAATTATGCCCTACAACTCTGTGGCAATACTATGGAACCGAGCCTTGTTGGTACCAGCATGTTAATGCACCGAGCCATAAAGCAAAGACTGTTACAGCGTGGTTTAACGATAATTCCGTATCGTGTGTGGACTGGCCAGCACAGAGCCCTGATCTTAATTCCACAGAGCACCTATAGGATGAATTAGAGCGCCGCATAAGAAGTTTGGAACCATACTAAGCAACAGTTAGCGGCAGCATTATGTACTGAATGGAAGCGCATACTCATCGCTGTGTTCCAAAACCTTGTCGAAAGCATGTCTCGAAGGGTCATGCATGCATTAAGGCCAAAAGTGGAAGTACACCGTTCTAATACACTGCCGGACAATTGCTAAGAACGGACGACAATAGCAACGATAGCAACCATAAAATAGAAGGCAGTAAAATGTGGAAATTAGCATAAGTGCGGGATACAGTAAGACGTGTTGTGCGTATGCAAATTTTGGATTGCCGAACTTGTTCGTGACGTCATAGCGCTGATAAGAGATATAAAGGATTTGACGCGTATTGACCGTTGTTGTTCAAACGCAAAGTTGAAAGGGAAAGAATCAATTGACGAACTTGCAATTTTCAGTATGTCTTCCCGACATCACCTAGATGATTTTACGCGTGGCCGTATTATTGGCAAGATTGAAGAAGGGCGAAAAATAACAGATGTTGCCAGGGAGTTCGACGTCAGCCACAGTGTTGTTTCAAGGCTTTGGAAATCATTTCAAACAAATGGAGAGTGTAGCAAACGTCACGGGGGAGGTCGTGTTCGCAGTACGACACCTGCAGAAGATCGGTACATAGTGCTATCAACAAAAAGACACCGGCGCAGCACAGCTAGTGAGGTAGCAAATCAGTTTATGGCTGCTACTGGCAAGCGGATCTCCCGAAAAACTGTCGCCAGACGTTTGCATGAAGGAGGACTATACGCCCGCCGTCCTGTTGTGTGCATCCCATTGTCCAGACGTCACCGTACCGCCCGTTTGCAATGGTGCCATCAACATCGCAATTGGACTGATAACGACTAGTCTGCTGTCCTCTTCTCAGATTAGAGTAGATGCAGTCTATCGTCTGATTGGCGACGACAGCTGATCTGGCGTGATATTGGTACTGCATGTTTTCTAGCAAACATACAGGAAAGGGACCGATATCCGACATGTAGTGTCATGGTATGGGCTGGCATCATGATCAATGGCCGTACGTCCCTCTATGTGCTTCCAACTGGGACTATGACTGGCCAACGATACATTAATGATGTTCTGCTACCTCATGTTCGCATGTTCCGTGGTGCTGTTGGTGATAGATTCATTTTCATGAACGACAACGCAACATGTCATCAAACAGTCGCTGTCCAGGAGTGTCTTGAGAGCGAGAATATTCAACGCCTCGTATGGACAGTACGTTCTCCAGATCTGAATCCCGTTGAAAATGTGTGGGATGCTTTGGGGAGGAGTCTTGTTGGTCGCCAATGCCCTCCAATAAACAAGGACACCCTCATCCGTGCACTGACAGAGGAATGGGATAAATTACCCCAACAGCTGCTTGATAATGTTGTGCAAAGCATGACACGACGTGTGGAATCTTGCATCGCCCTCCATGGTGGCCATATCCCGTATTGACATCTTACGCCGGAACGCCTGCGGAGGGTAATTGCATTTTTCACGTTTACGTATTCTGCACAAAATGGCCTGTTTGTCCCTTGAACATGTTCCAAAGCCTTCTGGATTTCAGAGCACAATAAATTGTCTTTCTTGTAATGTCCTGGCATTCTGACATTATTTTATTTCACTTGGCATCCAACCACACTTACTTTTTTATGCGCCGTTTATGATCCGTCCTTAGCAAGTGTCCAGCAGTGTATATGTCAATAAATGCTATGTTGTGTTTCTCTTCTAGGTGTCCGGTGACTTTTGTCAATATAGTGTACACTGCATGGAAAAATTACAGAGCATGTTTACACGCTTTTAGATCGTCTTTGATAAGAAATTTCAGAAAAAAAGAATTTCAAGGAATTCAAACTGGCAACAGCGTGTTAGATAAGCACGAAAGAAACGTCTGCTGCAGTTGAATATCGTTAGTTGAGAAAATGGCGCACGTAAATAAGCTGTGGTTATGTTTTTCACTCTTTACAAAGAGAAATATTCGTATTCTGTAATTAAAAAACGCTCTGAAAATCATGAAATTAGCATTTCTAAATGTAAATTAAACAATATTATTAATAATAGAGGGGAAAGTTGTTAAGTATTGCTTTTAACAGGAAAAAGAACATCAAATGAATATCTAAAGAAGGTTCGTACTTTTACGACTATTTCAAAAGTAAGGTCTCTGGTCATAAAAGAAAATCCAACCACTCAAAGAGCAACCGCTAAGTCGTTAAAAATCTATGTATCAACTGTAAACAAGGTAATTAACAAAGATTTGAATCTGAAAACAAATCAAAAAAGATGTCTACCGCCTTTTGCCTAGGCACCTGGCTGAGTGCAGAACACGGTGTAGACTTCTTTATGCACTCAGCCGGAGACAGATGGAAATTTATTGTGACTATTGATGAAGCATGGATCTACCTAAAGAACAAAAAAGGTCGATTTACTATCGCAAAAGAGCAGAAAAATACTTTGAAACTTATTCTAAGAACCCATAGAAAGTTTCAGTAAAAGATTCATGATTATCGCCGGTTTCTCGCACAGTGGGAAATTAAAGTTAAGAAAAGTTCCTGAAACCAATCCTGTTCACAATACGAGCACTATGACAGGACACATTATCTTGTTGAAAGTAGCCATCGCCATTGGGATAAACCATCCACATGACAGGATGCACTTGGTCCGCAACGATGTTTAGATATGATGTGCCAGTCAGACACGAATTAAAGGGCCCAAAGCATGTCAGGAAAACATTCCCCAAACCATAACGTTGCCTCCACCAGCTGGAAGGGTTGTAGAAATGCATTTGGGGTCCATGCTTTCGTGCTGTTTCCGCCTAATTCTCACTCGGCCATCGGCATGGTGCAACTGAAAGCGTGATTCATCGGACCACATAATTTGTTTCCAATTATCGATTGTCCAATCCTTGTGCTCCTGTGCGAACTGGAGACGTTTTCTCTTGTTAACTGCAGACAGCAAAGATGTTCGAACAGGCCTTCGGCTGCCATATCCCATCTGATGCAGTGCACGGCGAACAGTGCGTGCAGAGATCATTTGAGGGGATCCTTGATTAAGATGGTCTGTAATTTGCTGCACTGTTGCCCTTCTGTTGTCTGTTACCAGTCTGGACACTCTCCGTTCAGCCCGAGCAGTTACTAGTCGATGACGACCACACGTTGCACGTAGAGATCCAGTTTTTTGGCTGATAGTCCAGTCTTTAAACACTTTAACAACAGCTGCTGTGGAAAAATTCGCGAATGCGGCGGTTTCGGTGATACTCGCTCCATGGCTCCGAGCTCTTACAATCATCCCACGTTGAAAGTCCGTCAAATCGCATTTTTTACCCATCTCGTCACCCAAAAATCACTTCTACTACTGTCGCAAGCACTAAGCTTTCCCTTTTTCTACCAGCCTTGCCCTCTGGCGTAAACAGCGTGCAGCCATGGCTCACTTGCTGATGAACACTGTCTGGTGGTCATAAAAAAGTGGCCACTCAGTGTATGCATTGCACTCACCTTTTATGTACTACAAAAAAGAATGATGATCTTTCATTATGGAATGATCCAAACAAAAGTAGTTCTCACAGTGAGCTTATTTCATGAATGATGTTTCCTCGCAATCTTCTCTACCACATTTCTCTATTATGCCCGATTCAGAACAATACTGGAGAGGTCTTTGAAGGTATCCAGGACGTGGAGTGACATAACCACGCTGATAAAATGCAAAGCGGATTAGGTTTTGAGATCGTGGCGCTGAAAACCGATAGTGAACAAAAGATTGCAGACGTAGAAAGTGGTTTCTGTGCCAAAAGTTCATGAGTGATGTTACCAACAGTGTCCGTTATAAATCTCTAATAATAATCTGATAGAGCCCTCCTCCTCCTTCGGGCCACTTTTAAAGTCATCATAGCAACAACCGAGAAACAAATGTTTATGACGTCTAACTTAGCTTTTCGTGTAGGTGACGTCATCACCTGCACGCGCACAATCCACGCGTATACCACTGTCTTTTGTTGTCATAGCAACAGAGAACACAGCTGCTGGTGTGACGTCATCTAATCCAAATCATTCTCACATGACATCAGAGATGCGTTACGTCACATGGTCAACTCTAGAGATACGAAAGCCTTTTTTTTTTTTTTAACAACCACCACGAGCAACTCAGTGGGCTGTAAACAGTCGCCCGTCCCTAATTAAGAGTCACTGATTCCACGGAAGGGAGAGAGCCTGTGCCGCAAGACAAACACAATATCCATGCCTCACCGGAATTCGAACCCGGACCCTTTCGGACAAATGATCAGAGGCCATCGCTTAGACCACTGCGCCACCGGGGAGGGGGGCTACGAAAAACTTTACGTCAAGAAGTATTTTGGTTCACTACCTAAAACGATGTTTAGCCATCTGTATGTGGCGACGTCAAGATAAAAATAGTTCACGGAAAAGAGCAGGGGAAATTGATACAGGGTTCACAGTCAGTGTATACGAAAAATGTTGCGTACGAGGAAGTTTTGACAAAATAGGGACTAAAGGTTTTACAAAGCACGTAACAAACAGACAGCCCCGTCGTATCAAATTCCATAACCGACTGCTCAGGAAATTTTCAGAAAGCTGAGAGCCAGCATCGCCATCTATTGACTTGGAACTCAATAAATAAATGTCAATAATTTCTGTATCATAAATTTTATTTTTCCCTGTCATTATTGACGGGTTTTCATCTAGTTTAACCATATTTTTATAGGGACTTCTTACACTTCTTTTTGTAGAAAATAATTGTAAGAATATCTACACTGAAGAGCAATTGAGTTAGAGATACCTGTCTAGTAACGTCTAGCACCACCTTTCGGCCTGATGACGGCGGCGATTCGTCTCGGCATGGACTCGACAAGACACCGGAAGCTTTGGGAAGAAGCCATACGGATCCACGACCCCTGAACAAGCTCCCACAGTTCACGAAGATTTGATGGAGGGGGTCAGAGCCTCGAACATCTCTCTCGATGGCATCGCAGATGTGCTCGATGGGATTGAGGTCAGGTGACCTAGCTGGCCAAGGAAGCGAGGTCACGTCGGTGGAGTATTCATCCAACCATTCGGATACAATTCGGGAGCTGCATTGTCTTGTTGCAAGATGAGGTCCCCAGTGGGATGTTGAAGACGCACAAACGGGAGCAAATGATCGTTCAGGATATCCCGGTAACGTTGACCTGTGAGGGACGATGTCACACGTACCAGGGGTCCCATTTCAGTCCACGTAAACAGTCCCCAGACGAGAATGCCACCCTCACCAGCTTGAAGAGTACCCTGCTGGCAAGAAGGAACAATCGCTTCATGTGGTTTGCGCCGTACTCGTATCCTGCCATCCGCATGTACCAACGTGAATCTCGACTCATCAGTCCAGGTAACATTTTTCCACATGTCTAGGGTGCAGTGGCGATGTTCCCGCGCCCATGCTAATCTTTGCACCCTGTGATGTGCGGTCAGCAGCGCTACCCTCGTAGGACGATGGCTTCTGTACCCCATAGCGAGAAGATGGTTCTGGATGGTGTGGCTGTTTACACGTTTTTGTGCACCAGCGTTAAATTGCCGAGGGATTTCTTGCACTGTGGCCCGTCTATCCGCTGTTAGAGTGCGAGCTAGCCGACGATGACCCCGCTCATCCACGCACTGTTGTCCACGGCAGTTGGCCCTTGCAGGGATGGTTTTACCTGATTCGATGTACTCACGGTGCACCCGTGACACAGTGGCTCGTGAAAATCCCAGTGCCTGCACGACTTCCGAGATGGAGTGACCCATTCGTCGGGCCTCGACAGTTTCCCCACGATCAAGTGCGCTTAGATCCTTCGGCTTACCCATACTGCGTCCGACTCTTACTGATTCCCGTCGCATCACTCCTCATATTGTCGGATAGCTGCATGCGTCATGTCGTTTCCGTTTACAGGGCCGCCCACGGCGCGACATTTGCATAACTCCATCTGTCTCTAATTCAATTGCTCTTCAGTGTATAATGCTCATGAGCAAGTCTCCTGTAACTCTCCCTGTTGTCCATAGCAGCTCAAAGTTTGGATATAAACATATCTTATGATCCTCTATTTAAACAAAATACTTAGGTTTTGCAATCAGCCACAACCACATGTCCATTTCCTTGTTAGAAATTTTCCAGCAGTTTCTGCTCAGTGAATTTTGTGTGTGTGTGTGTGTTCTTAGGGAAAGTTATTTTAAATGTTTCTTTTGCGACCATAATGTAAGTGCCAACCCTGTGTGCAATGCATTGAGAGAGGGAGATTTAACGATTGTAGATTTGATGTGCATCATTGAGGGTTGTGAGAGTAACGAGTTATTCTGTTGACCCAGAGAACCATGCATGCCGAAACTACGGGTCGTGACCTTTCCCACGATGATGCCCAAGAGATGTGCTTCACCTTCCTTCCACTTCGACCCCTGAGGGAGAAACAAGTGAGTTAAAAAGAAAAGCTAGGGCAATTGAAAGCATAAAAAAAAAATTAGGAATAAAAAAGGGAAAGGAATAATATTAGTGGGGGTGGTGGCATGTTGTGGCTGCTGAAATGTTATTCCAAGCCACGAAAAACGCGAAACCGGTGAAGTGACCCAAGCGGTTATTCCAGTCGGAGTCATTGTCTGATGCTCGTGTTTTGTTGACTCGAAATCGTAAGGGAGGTGGAGGGGAGGAGAAGGGGGGGGGGAATTGTAGGATGCTAAAGAAAGAGGTTCCATTTAGACTAGGATTACCTGCCCTTCGAAACGATTAACTTTTTTTTTATTTTTCTAGTCCGAGCGTCGTCATTGTGTTTGCTAACCTTCTTCCTTGAAACTTGACAAGAAGACGTAGCCGGTGACCTCCCCGTGCTGTGCGTATTGTTAAGCTTGGTGATTCTGAATTAGATAGCTTCGTGTCGGCTTAAAACATTTTAGCTTCACTTTCTCATTGTGAGCCTTATCATTTCACGGTGCCGTTGCTCTGGCGTCACGAAGTCAGTGCCACAACGCTTTGGTGTTAAGGTGTAAAACGGTGTTAATCCGCACCAAGAATGAATGAGTCATTTCGGGAATTTTTGTATCGTTTTGTATGCAATTTTAGCCTACCTCGTCGCTTTTTCTTTTCTTTTCCTCTTTTTTTTCTGTCATAAGACTGTTTATGAATTTTAGTTTCTAACATGACAAGGAATCTCTCTCTCTCTCTCTCTCTCTCTCTCTCTCTCTCTCTCTCATGTTTTTCAACTATATATTGCAAATGTGAATTCGAGCAATTCACGTACATACACGGCTTGATATGTTCTCTCTTTATATGCCCGGCTTGATATGTCCTCTCTTTATATCATCATCATCATCATTGTCAACCATTATCAATCCACTGCTGGACGAAGGTCTCCCCAAGTTTCCTCCACAACGGTCTGTCTTGTGCCAGTCTCCTCCATGTCACCCCTGCATACTTTCAAATTTCATCCACCCATCTCCCATGTGGTCTTCTTCTGGGTCTTTTCCTGTCCCTTGGAATCCAATCTAAAATTTCGGCTGTCCATCGATGATCTGTCCTTCTGGCAGTATGTCCAGCCCATTGCCATTTCAGGGATTTAACTCTGATCATGATGTCTTCCACTCTTGTCATTTTTCGGATCCACGAGTTCCTCTTCTTATCTCTCCTGGTTACACCAAGCATGCACCTCTCCATGCTGCTTTGAGTTGTCTGCAGCCTTTGTATGTCTCTTTTAGTTAAGGTCCACGTCTCTGCACCATTCGTAAGCACTGGATGGATGCATTGATCAAACACTTTTCTTTTAAGACATAATGGCATATTGCTCTTGAAAATTATGCTGTTTCTTCCAAAAGCTCTCCAGGCAAGTTTTGTACGCCGATTAATTTCTTCATCAATGTGACCCTCACTTGATATCTGCTGTCCAAGATAAACGTACGTGTCTGTTATCTCCAGCTTTTCTCCATCAATCGATAAATCTTCATTTCTTGTAAAAGCATTGAACATCACTTTTTTCTTCTGAACCCGGCTTGATATGTCCTCTCTTAGGTCTAATTGATTTTGTAACTCAACCGTGTTGCGATGGCAACAGTGCAATATTCTTGCGCAGGACCTTCACGTTTTCATACGTCATTATACACTGAGTGGCCACTTTATTATGACCACCCCCTCAGTACTTCGTTGGGTCACCTTTTGCCTTTAATAGTGCGTCGATTCTTCGTGGCATGGACTCCACGAGATGTTGATAGGTGGTTTGTGGAATCTAGACCATGCTTAATGAATAGCACTTTCTAGCAGTGTGAGATTGCAGGGTTGTGGATCTAGCTGTCTGATGGCTCGTTCAACTTCATCCAACAAATTCTCAATGGGGTTGAGATCTGGAGATTATGGGGCCACCTAAGCGAAGTAAACTCACCGGCATGTTCCTGAAAGCAATCCTGTACAATACGAGCACTATGGGAGGACGCATTATCTTGTTGAAAGTATCCATTGGGATAACCATCCACATGACAGGATGCACTTGATCCGCAACGATGTTTAGGTATGATGTGCCAGTCAGACACAAATTAAAGGGCACAAAGCATGCCAGGAAAACATTCCCCAAACCATAACGTTGCCTCCACCAGCTTGAAGGGTTGTAGCAATACATTTGGGGTCCATTCTTTCGTGCTCTTTCCTCCTAATTCTCACCTGGCCATCGGCATGGTGCAACTGAAAACGTGATTCATCGGACCACATAATTTGTTTCCAATTATCGACTGCCCAATCCTTCTGCTCCTGTGCGAACTGGAGACGTTTTCTCTTGTTAACTGCATACAGCAAAGGTGTTCGAACAGGGCTTCGGCTGTCATATCCCATCCGATGCAGTGTACGGCAAACAGTGCGTGCAGAGATTATTTGAGGGGATCCTTGATTAAGATGGTCTGTAATTTGCTGCACTGTTGCCCTTCTGTTGTCTGTTATCAGTCTGGACACTCTCCGTTCCGCCCGAGCAGTCACTAGTCGATGGCGACCACACGTTGCACGTAGAGACCCGGTTTTTTGGCTGACAATCCAGTATTTAAACTCTTTAACAACAGCTGCTCTGGAACATTTCACGAATGCGGTGGTTTTGGTGATACTCGTTTCATGGCTCCGAGCTCCTACAATCATCCAACGTTGAAAGTCTGTCAAATCGCATTTTTTACCCATGTCGTCACCCAAAAATCACTCCTACTACGGTCGCAAGCATTAAGCTTTCCCTTTTTATACTAGCCTCGCCCTCTGGCGGCAACAGCGTGCAGCCATAGCTAATTTGCCTAAAACTGTCAGGTGCGCATAATAAAGTGGCCACTCAGTGTATATATTAGAGCACCAAAGCAGCTATTACTCTCTTCCATCTGAAGACGGGTGCTACTGTCTCCCCGAAGGTACTTATGGGATTTTAATTTGTAAATATCTGTCATTTTTTTGCGTTAAAAACCATCGTGCAAAGACGGTGTGCTTCACTGTATTATATTAAATTCACGTACGTTTATCCAAGTTCTCTAAAATTTTAGATGGTTGTACACGCCATGTAATCTAACTGTTTAAATATTTCGGTGGGGGGGGGGACTAAAAAGCCGTGTCGCATTGAGAAAGTTTTTCCGGGTAAGGGGGCAGTTACAAATTTTGTGGGGCTGAAACTTGTTGACTGATTACATACATATTATCACAATTTTGTTATTTACATACAGTATACCTTTATATTTATAAACTGCTGGCCACCCAAAATGTAACACCAAGAAGGAAGCATCCGATTGGCCTGAAATTCGCAGCATGCGTCGCCCGCGAGAAGACATGCAAACGACTAGCATTGCAGGGCATATGCAAATCATGTGCGCCGGGCAAGCCACCGAGAAGCACTATAAGGAGGGTAGCTATAGTGGAAGTGTGTTGTGCTGCAGGACTTGTGCGCGGGAAGTTTCCTGATGCCTCGTCGCTGAATACGGCAATCATTCCAGCACGTTTCGGAGTTCGACAGAGGACGAATAGTGGCTTATCGTGACAGCGGTTTATCGTACCGAGACATCGGCGCCCGTGTGGGACGACATCCAGCCACAGTGAGTCGAGTATGGATTCGGTGGGGGCAGGAGGGACGGACGGACCGACGTGGGCGATTGCCGCAGCCGCGGCACACCACCGAACGAGAGCACCAGCGTGTTGTGCGGCGGGTATTGACCGCTCGCACCGCCACATCACGAACGTTAGCGCAGGTATTAGGGTGTATTGCGCAACAACCTGTATCAGCACGTACCGTTCGACGTCGTCTGCAGGACCGGGGACTTGTCGCACGGCGCCCATTGCTCCGATTTCCATTGACGTTACACCACCGGCGGATCCGACCATCGTGGGGCAGTGGGCCGTTGAACGCCGCACCTGAACTACAGAATAGCACGACATTGTCTTCTCCGACGAATCCCGCTTCTGCCAGAAACACCACGATGGTCGGATCCGCGTGTGGCGACACCGCGGCGAGAGAATGTATGACGCTTGCATTATGCATCGCCATACCGATCCGTCGCCGGACGTTATGGTTTGGGGCGCAATTGGATATGACACCTGCACCCTTCTGGCACGCATAGCCGGTACAACAGCAACCGCTACGTCTCCAACGTTTTGGAGCCTGTAGTCCTCCCTTACCTGCAGGACCTGCCAGAGAACACGTTTCAACAGGACAATGCGCGCCCGCACGTGGCACGCATCGTGCAACAATTCTTCACGGCCCACCAGGTGTCACTGCTGCCGTGGCCCGCATGTTCTCCCGATATGTCGCCCATCGAACACGTCTGGTCGCTGATCGGCAACCAAGTGGCCCGGCAAGCACCACACGCGGCTACGCTGATGAACTGTGGCAACGTGTGGAAGCAGCCTGGACCGACATACCCCAAGCCCACATCCAAAGCCTCTTTCGTTCGATGCCGCGGCGTGTAGCGGCCATTATTGCCAGCCATGGGGGCCACACGAACTATTGATGTCTGCGTGTTCCGCAAGTCGCACGGGCCTGTAAGCTCAATCGTTTCATCTTTGTATCTGTTGTTTATGTGTCCAGTAAATTTGGCTTTGCTATCTCGTGTCCTTCGTGGTGTTGCATTTTGGGTGACCAGCAGTGTATATAAATTATAGAGTATAAAAATTTTCTTCTGCTCGTATATCGCAATGAAATTCCAAGTAATATACACATATAAGTGATTAAAAATGTAAAAATGTTATACCTTTGTTTTAATTCAGTAATGCACTACGGATTTCACCCTAGCGATGTGTAAAATATTGAATATGCTAGTAAGGTAACCCTGTGTCGGAGAAAATCTAACCAAAAGTGGTGCTTCTAATAATAGTAACTGTACGTAAAGAAGGCTACACTTATGAGGAAATCATGAGAAAAGTAGGTGGAAATCTTACCAAACGAGGTACTTCTAATAATACGTTTAGAATATTATGTTTCAACATGCAAATTGCAGTAAACGCAGATTCGACATTACAACAGTACTAGAATCGATGACAAAAACTGCGTAATATCAACGTAGAATAGACGTCTACACTGCGTAGCAACGATGTACATGTTTCTCTCGAAAGGTCGAATCTTCGTCTAGCGTTGACTTGATATCGACTTAATAGGTTTAAAATTCGACGTCGAAAAGACGTAACAGAAGTGGACATGGATATCTATATTAGACTTTTCACAGCGACCAAAAATCGATCAAGAATTCGACTTCAAATCGACGTAATGTGCTACGGGGGTACGTTAGAATGAAATCCTTCAAAATAAAGCCCAAGCCCTTATATTCGGAGTTGGTTAATTTAATAAAAATAAGTTTTAGTGATCTTCACCTGACATATTCTCATACATTAAAGCAAATACACGCCTGGAATTTTGCTCCCCCCTTTTTTTTAATGTGCCCGACGGCGACAAAACAATCATTTTCGACTTCTTTTCATTGGAGATGAAATAACAAAACTCTGCGTCCATTGGAAATTAACGCAAGAAAAGAAAGCAGTTCTGATATCAGTTACTTAACGTACATGAATGAAAACTCTAATGAATGACGGTAGACATACAGGTATACTCAGTGTATGTACAATCACACTGGTACAAAAATGAGATGAAGAGAACTTAGTTTTTATTTTGAAAAACAGAGTTCCCCTAATCTTGCTTGAAGAACTGAAAACTTCCTTTAAATTAGTACGTAATGTGAAACCAAGTAAACACTGCCTCCTAATATTCGACGATTACCATATTTAAACAGCTTGGAATTTTTACGGTATTATTAATCTTTTCCTGCAAAGGGCCGCGGGAGGCCTAGTGGTCAACGTTCGTGACTGCCACGGAGAAACCTCCAACGCTCAAACCACTAAATATCCGTCGTGCGTCGGATGGGCACCTTAAGCCGTCGGACCCCGGGTACTGGCCCACCGGTAATAAATAAGGGCGTCTTCCTCTACTTTCTCCCTACATTCCGTGTCACTTTCCTATCGGGCACTCTAGCGCAAATCCCCCTAGCTTCCTATTTCTAAGGGTTGTTTAAGACCTGGGGTCCGAGACTTCCTTCCTAAAACATTTCTACATATGATCTGATGATCTTTTCCTGCGAAAATTATATAGCACCAAAGTTCCCAAAAGCTTATAGAAAGTTTCCGTTTTTATGGTACTTCAGAATAGACTACTACCTTAATTGCAATTTAGAGACATTAACTTTCATGAGAAAAATGAGTAGGTTTGAAATGAGGATTCAGGATTCAGGTTAGTTTCAAATTTTTCACAGACTGTTTGGAGACGTTACTGACGCTAGAGAATATGACAATAGCAAAGAACTAACAAAGAATACCCCCATACTTTTCCTCTCAGCTGTCCCTCCTGTCTTCCCTTTATCTTTTGCTCTCTCTCTCTCTCTCTCTCTCTCTCTCTCTCTCTCTCTCTCTCTCTCTCTCTCTCTCTTACGCTTTGTAAATCGTAGGTTGAAGAAACATACATGTTCTAGCTTTGTCCGTCCGTCCACACGATAACTGGCGTAAAAATGTTTAGATTTCGATGAAATTTTAGTATGTGATAGAGGACAACATGGGGACGAACCCTATTGAAAATGGAATAAATGGGGTCAGAGGTCAGGACACAGGAGCGGGATCCATTCCATTGCCCTTATGCGTCATAACTTACATAAAAATTCTTGAGTTGCAACAAAACTGTATCATATTGTTCTGGACGTATACTCAACCGGTTCTGTTAGATACCTTTGAAATGGGGTCAAAGGTCAAGGCACAGGAGCAACATTTATTCCACAGCCATTACCCTGAGAACTTGAGTAATGATTTCTGGTATATTGGAAAGCGTATCATAATCAATGCATTGCGTGATTTTATTAACTTGTTATGATAGCTCAGAATAGACTACTATCTTACTTACAATTTAGAGACATTAACTTTCATGAGAAAAATGAGTAGGTTTGAAATGAGGATTCAGGATTCAGGTTAGTTTCAAATTTTTCACAGACTGTTTGGAGACGTTACTGACGCTAGACAATATGACAATAGCAAAGAACTAACAAAGAATACCCCCATACTTTTCCTCTCAGCTGTCCCTTCTGTCTTCCCTTTATCTTTTGCTCTCTCTCTCTCTCTCTCTCTCTCTCTCTCTCTCTCTCTATTCTATTCCCTTCTCTTTCTTTTTTTACTGAACCTAAATCAATGTAATACGCATTTTAAATCCAATTCCATAGTAAGATTAATTGTTAATTTTATTTTAGAAAAACTGTAAACGAAATATGCAAAGTTAATCTTTTACGATCTGCGCTACTTTAAACGTAAACGCTTCGTTAGGGTTTGGGGGGGTGATCGCCCCAGTCACCCCCCCCCCCCCTCTGTATCCGCCACTAGCGGTGACCGTGTTCTTCCACCGAATGACGCCATGCACAGCTTAAGTAATTATCTACGCAATTCTCACGCCAACGCTGTTGCCAGCATCCACAAAGATAAAAGGTTTTTAAATAAAATACAATTACAGTACAATTAAAATGCAAGTACTTTCGGACCAACTATTGGTCTGTCTTCTGGCTTGGAGCAAGCAGCCGAGGACGTCTGTCATATATGGTCTTGTTTGCTGCATACGTGAATCTGATTGGCATATTCAGTTCACGTGGTCAATCGAATGGAATCATATCATGAAATTATAATTTTAAGTAACGTCATTATAGTCTTCCATAGCGGGTTCTCTTTTCTTCTTCGTAACCACATTTCTCCAGGGCAAAGGTATGTACCTCGGAAGCTTATCGTTACAACATAATGATGATTTATGGAAGATATGGGGAATTTCAGTAAAAAGTGTAGCGCTTTTTGTCCGGGTACTACACTGGTGTGCAAAAATTAAGGACGAAGAGGAGAAATTAGCATATCAGCGGAACGAGCAGGCAGAACGGACCGAAAGACCACTCATTAGATAGACTAGGGTCCGGTACGGTAGGGCATGCGCATATATGCAGCATGACGTAGGGGGGAGTGTCGGAAGGGTATAAAGCACACGGGCAGTGTACGCTCAGCAATCCGGTTAAGGTTATTACACGGTATACATCGATATAAACGACGTCGAGTTGCGGCCGCCGTGTGATATGGCCAACAGGCAATCCAGTAAACGACATCTGGATGACTTTACCTGAGGTCGCGTCATTGGGAAGTTGGAAGAAAGTCGAAGTGTGACTAGCGTTGCCGAGGAGTTCGGGATCGCTCACAGCATCGTTTAACGAGCTTGGAGAGCTTTTCAAACGACAGGAACAGCTGTCCGAACGTTTAGTAGCGGTCGTCCACGAGCAACCACGGCGGCGGACGACCGGTATATTTTCCTACCGGCGAGAAGAAACAGACGGCAGCCAGCGGGAGAAATCTCAAGGCACATGCAACAGACAACTGGACATCCGTTATCGCGTTTTACCGTCGCCGGGAGGCTGCACAAAGGTGTTCTATTTGCACGACGACCAGTACGGTGTGTGCCATTAACGCCCGCTCATCGGATACTGCGGTTTCTGTGGTACCGGGAACACAAGAACTGGACACAGCAGCAATGGGGTCGAGATCTCTTTAGCCGATTTAGTCTGACGAGCGATTCTGGTCGTATACACATCTGGAGAGAGCAAGGAACACGCAATCACACCTCCAACATCATCGAAAGGGACCGGTTTGGAGGTGGCGGAGTTTTCGTTTGGGGCGGTATCATGCTTGGTAGCCATACTGACCTCCACATCTTCCAAGGAGGTTCAGTCACTGGTGTCAATTATTGTACCGAGGTTCTCCTGCCTCACGTGCGTCTGTTTAGAGGTGCTGTGGGTCCTGAGTTCCTCTTCATGGACGACAACGCTACACTTCATCGTACAGTGGCTGTCGCAGAGCTGTTGGAGAGTGAAAATGTTCAACGCATGGATTGGCCCGCAAGATCCCCGGACCTAAATCCAATCGAACACGTGTGGGACCTTCTCGGGAGACGCTTGGCAGCTCGTCTCCAACCGGCAGCAACGATTCCGCAGCTGCGATTGGCGTTACAAGAGGAATAGGTCGCGATGCCTCAACAGCTCCTTGACAACCTCGTCCTCAGCTTGGACAGACGTTGTGAATCCTGCAACGCAGTCAGGGGTGATCATATCACCTACTAAAGACTGGATTTTTCTTGGCAGCCGCCTGTCACATGGACGTTTCTGTCTTCTGTCCAGTTGCGCTAGAAGCTACCTATTCAATAAAGTGCCTTTGTATCCTTTGGATTTCTTGCTTGGACGGTTTTGCTCACTTGTCCCATATTCTTACATCTCTGGGATCTTATGATATTATTTGAGTCGATGTGGAGCACTTCTGCACGACGTTACATTCGAAAAACCGTCTCGTCCTTAATTTTTGCACGCCAGTGTATTTAGTATCCTCGCCTCTTCCCACACAGTTAGGTGGGTGCCCTTGTTTACAGTTCTCGCAAGCGCCGTGTTAGATGAATGTGGCCTGATATCATATTTGTGTTCACTCAATCTTTGATTTAAGGTCTTGATGGTCCATCCGATATATAATTTGTCAACATCCTCTGGATCCATAGCTTTTAGTGTCATCTGATACACGCCCTGTCTGCCTCCCATGGGAGTACTGTCTCTGTCTTTTTTTATAAAGTCCTTGATGGTGGTAGTTTGTAATCCGAAGTCCATTTGGTGTTTTTTGCAATGGTTCTTGAGAATGTTAGTCATTCCTTGAATATGCTTCATGGACCCAATGAAAATCGGTTTATTTGTATTGGTATGCATTTTAATTGTACAGTCAAACCCCTATTTAACGGACTGCGAATTGACTTACGTTTTTTATGGTCCCGACGGAACCACATTGAGATTAATGCTTGGCGTTACCCGATTTAAAGAACACATTTCCTCAATTTCGATGCAATTCGGGAGCTGCATTGTCTTGTTGCCGGATGAGATCTCCAGTGGGATGTTGAAGACGCACAAACGGGAGCAAATGGTCGTCCAGGATATCCCGGTAATGTTGACCTGTGAGAGACGATGTCACACATACCAGGGATCCCATTTCAGTCCACGTAAACAGTCCCCAGACGATAATGCCACCCCCACCAGCTTGAAGATTTCCCTGCTGGCAAGGACGATTAATCGCTTCATGTGCTGGTTTGCGCCGTACTCGTATCCTGCCATCCGCATGTACCAACGTGAATCTCGACTCATAAGTCCAGGCAACATGTTTCCACATGTCTAGGGTCCAGTGGCGATGTTCCAGCACCAACGCTAATCTTTGCACCTTGTGATGTGCGGTCAGCAGCGGTACCCTCGTGGGACGATGGCTTCTGTACTCCATAGCGAGGAGATGGTTCTGGATGGTGTGGCTGCTTACACGTTTTTGTGCACCAGCGTTAAATTGCCGAGGGATTTCTTGTACTGTGGCCCGTCTATCCGCTGTTAGAGTACGAGCTAGCCGACGATGACCCCGCTCATCCACGCGCTGTTGTCCACGGCAGTTGGCCCTTGCAGGGATGGTTTTACTGGATTCGATGTACTCACGGTGCACCCGTGACACAGTGGCTCGTGAAAATCCCAGTGCCTGCACGACTTCTGAGATGGAGTGACCCATTCGTCGGGCCCCGACAATTTGCCCACGATCAAATGCGCTTAGATTCTTCGTTTTACCCATACGGCGTCCGACTCTTACTGATTCCCGTCGCATCACTCCTTATGTTGTCGGATCGATGCATACGTCATGTCGTTTCCGTTCACAGTAACGCCAGCTGTCTGTAATTCAATTGCTCTTCGGTGTATTTTTTTCGAAGCCCTAAAGAAAGGATTCTCATTTTTCCTGTCTCGCCGTGTGGAAAGAACGTCACATCATTGCGAGAAACTTAACAACCGGGTCATCCTGTAAGTTCGGACGCCAATATAACGTACAAGTTTGTCCGCAGTGCCATTGAACGCGGGTCCCCTGACTCCGGAGTAAGTCGCTCTCCCAACTGAGCTACGCGGACAGAATGTATCGCTGTATATTTGTCGTCTTCATACATGTTTTACCTCTGTAGCACGTCATACCTCCTCGTACATCTCTCAATGACCTGGAGACGTTGTTGCATGAAGAATGGTGTAACATACCGCGAACCACCATCCAGAATTTATATGCGTTCATTCCAAGGAGGATTCAGGCGGTTTTGAATGCCAAAGGTGGTCCCACACCCTATTAGGTACGTAAAACCTTCTTCCTGCATGAAGAATGGTGTAACATCCCACTAACCACCATCCAAGATTTGTATGTTTCCATTCCAAGGAGGATTCAGGTGGTTTTGAATGCCAAAAGGTGGTCCCACACCCTATTAGGTACGTAAAACCTTCTTTCTGCATGAAGAATGGTGTAACATCCCACTAACCACCATCCAAGATTTGTATGTTTCCATTCCAAGGAGGATTCAGGTGGTTTTGAATGCCAAAAGGTGGTCCCACACCCTATTAGGTACGTAAAACCTTCTTTCTGCATGAAGAATGGTGTAACATCCCACTAACCACCATCCAAGATTTGTATGTTTCCATTCCAAGGAGGATTCAGGTGGTTTTGAATGCAAAAGGTGGTCCCACACCCTATTAGGTACGTAAAACCTTCTTTCTGCATGAAGAATGGTGTAACATCCCACTAACCACCATCCAAGATTTGTATGTTTCCATTCCAAGGAGGATTCAGGTGGTTTTGAATGCCAAAGGTGGTCCCACACCCTATTAGGTACGTAAAACCTTCTTTCTGCATGAAGAATGGTGTAACATCCCACTAACCACCATCCAAGATTTGTATGTTTCCATTCCAAGGAGGATTCAGGTGGTTTTGAATGCAAAAGGTGGTCCCACACCCTATTAGGTACGTGAAACCTTCTTTCTGCATGAAGAATGGTGTAACATCCCACTAACCACCATCCAAGATTTGTATGTTTCCATTCCAAGGAGGATTCAGGTGGTTTTGAATGCAAAAGGTGGTCCCACACCCTATTAGGTACGTAAAACCTTCTTTCTGCATGAAGAATGGTGTAACATCCCACTAACCACCATCCAAGATTTGTATGTTTCCATTCCAAGGAGGATTCAGGTGGTTTTGAATGCAAAAGGTGGTCCCACACCCTATTAGGTACGTAAAACCTTCTTTCTGCATGAAGAATGGTGTAACATCCCACTAACCACAATCCAAGATTTGTATGTTTCCATTCCAAGGAGGATTCAGGTGGTTTTGAATGCCAAAGGTTGTCCCACACCCTATTAGGTACGTAAAACCTTCTTTCTGCATGAAGAATGGTGTAACATCCCACTAACCACCATCCAAGATTTGGATGCGTCCATTCCAAGGAGGATTCAGGTGGTTTTGAATGCCAAAGGTGGTCCCACACCCTATTAGGTACGTGAAACCTTCCTTCTGCATGAAGAATGGTGTAACATCCCATTAACCACCATCCAGGATTTCTATGCGTCCATTCCAAGGAGGATTCAGGCGGTTTTGAATGCCAAAGGTTGTCCCATACCCTATTAGGTACGTAAAACCTTCTTTTTCTCGGTGTTCACGTTATTTTGTCCACCCCCTGTATAATCCTACGTGTTGTTCCAATTGTTTTCAATTACGAAAAGATTTTTTGCATAAGCTTAACAAGGAGTTCAGTCTGAGTGTTAACAGAATGTATTTAATGGAAGCAGGTGCTGTTGATGCGATTTGAAAAGGACTCCCTCTTTGCTTTGCAAAACTCGTTTTTGTTTTGTTTTCTTTTGACAGTTCGTTGAACAGACGCTCTGTGCAGCACTCCGCCTCCCATATGAACAATGGCAACATTTTATGTTTTAGTCAGAGCTAATGTTAATGGAACAAAACGCAAATGAATAATAAAAGTTGCCTCCTCGAAAACCTGTATATGCCGAGACTTAACAACCGCCAATTTCACATTTCGCCAAATTACTTACTTCCAGCTTGCTTCGGTATCACAGCTCTCATATTCCCACGCAGCGATATTTATCAATTGTACTTTTTCTCTTTCTTTTTTTTAACCCTTTACAGTGATACTATTGGAATTTAAATTTGGTTGTGTGTCTCTTTCTTCCTAAAAGTGCCTTTTTTTTTAATGTTTAGGCAAAAATAAATAGTCACCCCGGCGGTGAAGTAGTCTAAGCGATGGCCTCTAATCATTCGTCCGAAGGGGGTCCGGGTTCGAATCCCGGTGAGGCATGGATGTTGTGTTTGTCTTACGGCACTGGCTCTCTCCCTTCCCTGGAACCAGTGACCCTAAATTAGGGACGGGCGACTGCTTATAGCCCATTGAGTTGCTCACGGTGGTCGTTAAACCTCCAATCAAAAAATAAATAAATAAAATACTACGTGCGTACAGAATCATCAGTTATGCCGAACCCGTGGGAATTTCTCCACAGCGCAGCGTAGGGAAATAATATTGGGTTGTCGGAAAACTCATGACGTATTTTAGCCATGTTTTGCAAAGGGCATTTATAGACAGAAAGAACAAAGATCAATCAATGATATAATGCCCGTTTTGTTCGATAACCTTTTGCCATCTTTCAGTGAGGTGGTAATTATTTTGATGAATAAATTGCTTTTATACACTGCTGGACAATTGCTAAGGACGGATCATAAACGGCTATATAGCGCATAAAAAAGGAAGTGTGGTTGGATGCCAAGTGAAATAAAATAATGTCAGAATGCCAGGACATTACAAGAAAGACAATTTATTGTGCTCTGAAATCCAGAAGGCTTTGGAACGTGTTCAAGGGACAAACAGGCCATTTTGTACAGAATACGTAAACGTGAAAAAAATGCAATTACCGTTCGCAGGCGTTCCGGCGTAAGATGTCAATACGGGATATGGCCACCATGGAGGGCGATGCAAGATTCCACACGTCGTGTCATGCTTTGCACAACATTATCAAGCAGCTGTTGGGGTAATTTATCCCATTCCTCTGTCAGTGCACGGATGAGGGTGTCCTTGTTTATTGGAGGGCATTGGCGACCAGCAAGACTCCTCCCCAAAGCATCCGACACATTTTCAATGGAATTCAGATCTGGAGAACGTGCTGGCCATACGAAGCGTTTAATATCCTCGCTCTCAAGACACTCCTGGACAGCGACTGTTCGATGACATGTTGCGTTGTCGTCCATGAAAATGAATCTATCACCGACAGCACCACGGAACATGCGAACATGAGGTAGCAGAACATCATTAATGTATCGTTGGCGAGTCATAGTCCCAGTTGGAAGCACATTGAGGGACGTACGGCCATTGATCATGATGCCAGCCCATACCATGACACTACATGTCGGATATCGGTCCCTTTCCTGTATGTTTGCTGGACAATATGCAGTACCACTATCACGCCAGATCAGTTGTCGTCGACAATCAGACGATAGACTGTATCTACTCTCATCTGAGAAGAGGACAGTAGACCAGTCGTTATCAGTCCAATTGCGATGTTGATGGCACCATTGCAAACGGGCGGTACGGTGACGTCTGGACAATGGGATGCACACAACAGGACGGCGGGCGTATAGTCCTCCTTCATGCAAACGTCTGGCGACAGTTTTTCGGGAGATCCGCTTGCCAGTAGCAGCCATAAACTGATTTGCTACCTCACTAGCTGTGCTGCGCCGGTGTCTTTTTGTTGATAGCACTATGTACCGATCTTCTGCAGGTGTCGTACTGCGAACACGACCTCCCCCGTGACGTTTGCTACACTCTCCATTTGTTTGAAATGATTTCCAAAGCCTTGAAACAACACTGTGGCTGACGTCGAACTCCTTGGCAACATCTGTTATTTTTCGCCCTTCTTCAATCTTGCCAATAATACGGCCACGCGTAAAATCATCTAGGTGATGTCGGGAAGACATACTGAAAATTGCAAGTTCGTCAATTGATTCTTTCCCTTTCAACTTTGCGTTTGAACAACAACGGTCAATACGCGTCAAATCCTTTATATCTCTTATCAGCGCTATGACGTCACGAACAAGTTCGGCAATCCAAAATTTGCATACGCACAACACGTCTTACTGTATCCCGCACTTATGCTAATTTCCACATTTTCCTGGCTTCCATTTTATGGTTGCTATGGTTGCTATTGTCATCCGTCCTTAGCATTTGTCCAGCAGTGTACTATGTGTTATACTTTGTCTCATATTCTTATCGATATGGAAATTTTCATTCATCAATTGAGAAGAAAATTTCAACAGAAGTTTTTACTACCGGAAACATAGGATAATGTTTTTAGGTGGAACCACCTTAATAATGCACAACTGGTCTTAGTAAAATATATTGACCTTCAATTTCGCTTCGCTGTGAGCAATCAGAAACATTTCAAGTCTCCAAACACCAATGTAACAATATTTTATCGAAGAAAAGAAGAGACAAAAAAAATCACTTGTTGCGTTCCAAATCAACGAAGCGAAACCTTTGATGGAAAGGTAAGCGATGGGTGTCAAGTGCTGCGTGTATTGCGAAGATCTTAGCTGATTGAACATTGTTTTTATGTCAGGTCTTACAGCATTCGGATCGAAGCAAATGACCGTAAGCAAACGGATCTTGCTTGTTTTTCCTTTTGTTCGATTTTTCCTCTGTTTATCCGCTTTTTACTGTCAAAAAGAAATTGAATTCCGTGTTGCTGCGTTTCCCATCGTCCACTTAAATGCGATGCCTTGAAGAGAGGAATTGATTTCCGCATACTTTTATTTCTTCTTCTGTTCAGAATGCAGCATCTATTAGAAGAGAGGGAAATAAATGTCGAACTCTTTGATCTGATTCATCGTAGAGTTGCCTGCACTTGAATCTTCCGCAGTAGTTTTAGTTTAAAATTACAGGAAGCAACGTCTCAAAATTGCACAGCTTATGTAGTTAACCTCTGCGTTTCTGACCCAAATATGTTTTGCGTAATCTTCGCATCATTCCACTGGTCGCGTACGTGGGCGACCAACATTTTGTTCCTGGAAGTATGGTAAACGGAAAGTATATAAACACTACCCGTCAACGGGCCTGGCGAGAGGGAGGGGAGACGGTGCTATAGCACCAGGGCCCGGGCCCCTAAGGGAGCCCAGAGCCCGTTGCTAAAGTAATTTTTTTCTAATTATTATTTTATGGTGTCCGAATATTTTCCAAGCTAAACCGTCACCAGGATTGGGAAGTTACGCGTAAAAAGATATTTTCTATGTGACGCGTAAAATGCGCGTAAAAATGCGCGTAAAAATGCGCTTAAAAATGCGCGTTAATAAGCGTAATTTATGTCATAAATGCAAAAAATGTAATGAATTCAAAACTTGCTTTAAATACAACAACAAAAATAAGAGTGTTTTTAAAACAAAATTTTGTAAATACCGAGAATTATTGGACACATTACAAAATTATGTAAAAAAAAAAAAAAACTATGAGCATTGTCTGTTTTTCTATGTCACGTATTACTAACATAGTTTCTATATTTTTGTTTTGCAGAATTGTTATTCCCAGAATCCGACAGATGGCGCTAGATGTGGCCTGATGAGGAATGTATGAGAAATGCGCAATCAGTAGTCATGTCATCCGTACAGCAGAAGGCGATGTGTGTGTTATGGGTTGCGGAATTAAAGTCTGTCATTAAAGTTAAAAGACGGTACCGTTTAGAGTATGGTTGTAATCCTCCGTCAACGAATTCATTTAAGCGGTGGATGAAACAGTTTAAAGAAACTGGCAATGTGGAACATCGTGGAGGAGCCGGTAGGCCTAGCGTCAGCGGTGAGATGGTTGACCAAGTTAATGAAAGTTTCCGACGAAGCCCCAGGAAATTCGTTCGTAACTCAAGCAGAGAGAACTGTGCATTCCGAAATCGACAGTTCACGATACCTTGCACAAGAAATTAAAGTTTCATGCTTATGAAATTCAAATAGTGCAAAAGATGCATGTAAATGATCACACTCTGCGATACGATTTCGCTGTGGATATGCTGAGTCGAGTGGAAAAAGACGAAACCTTTCTCTGTAATTTTTAGTGATGAATCCATATTTCATGTGTCAGGTATTGTGAATCGTCACAACTGTAGGATATGGGGCAGTGAACCGCCTCATGCTGCTATTGAGCTCGAACGTGATTCTCCAAAAGTTAATGTGTGGTGTGCCCTATCAAAAAGAGAAGTGATTGGCCCTTTCTTCTTCTGCGAAAAAAACATAAATGGTGCATTTACTTGGATATGCTAGAACATTTCGCTATAATCCAGATCAAAAAATATGACAACGTCGTTTTCCAACAAGACGGCGCGCCTCCGCATTGCTCAACGTGTGTACGTAAGTGACTAAATGAGCATTTCCCCAACAGATGGATTGGGTGTGGTGGTCACATTCCGTGGCCTCCTCGCTGTCCAGATCTAACTCCATTGGATTATTTCATGTGGGGTTATGTGAAGGATCGTGTCTATCAGACGCCTTTTACTGATTTGCACGACCTGAAGCAGCGTATCACAGCTGCTATTAATTCCATAACTCCTCAGATGCTTGCCAATACATGGCATGAAATCGAGTATCGCTTGGACGTACTATGAGCAACCAAGGGATCTCACATCAAAATTTATTAACTTGTGTAGTTACATTGTAAGTTAGTACAGTCAGTTTCTTTCTATCTGTTTAATGATTTGTTTTATACACTGGCGTGCAAAAATTAAGGACTAGACGGGTTTTCGAATGTAACGTCATGCAGAAGTGCTCCACATCGACTCAAATCATACCATAAGATCCCCAAGATGTAAGAATATGGGACAAGTGAGCAAAACCGTCCAAACAAGGAATCCAAAGGATACAAAGGCATTTTATTGAAAAGGTAGCTTCGAGCACAACTGGACAGAAGACAGAAACGTCCATGTGACAGGCGGCTGCCAAGAAAAATACAGTCTTTAGTGGGGGATATGATCACCCCTGATTGCGTTGCACGATTTACAACGCCTGTCCATGCTGAGGACGAGGTTGTCAAGGAGCGGTTGAGGCATCATGTCCGATTCCTCTTGTAGCGCCACTCGCAGCTGCGGAATCGTTGCTGGTGGCTGGTGACGTGCTGCCAAGCGTCTCCCGAGAAGGTCCCATACGTGTTCGATCGATTTAGGTCCGGGGACCTTGCGAGCCAATCCATGCGTTGGATATCTTCACTCTCCAACAGCTCTGCGACAGCCACTGTACGATGAGGTGTAGCGTTGTCGTCCATGAAGAGGAACTCAGGACCCACAGCACCTCTAAACAGACGCACGTGAGGCAGGAGAACCTCGGTACATTAGCGAACACCAGTGACTGAACCTCCTTAGAAGATGTGGAGGTCAGTACGGCTACCAAGCATGATACCGCCCCAAACGAGAACTCCGCCACTCTAAAACCGGTCCCTTTCGATGATGTTGGAGGTGTGATTGCGTGTTCCCTGCTCTCTCCAGATGTGTATACGTCCAGAATCGCTCGTCAGACTAAATCGGCTCTCATCCGTAAAGAGAACTCGACCCCAATGCTGATGTGTCCAGTTCTTGTGTTCCTGGCACCACAGAAACCGCCGTCTCAGATGAGCAGGCGTTAATGGCACACACCGTACTGGTCGTCGTGCAAATAGACCACCTTTGTGCAGCCTCCTGGACACGGTAAAAGGCGATAACGGACGTCCAGTTGTCTGTTGCATGTGCCTTGCGATTTCTCCCGCCGTCTGCCGTCTGTCTCTTCTCGCCTGTAGGACAATATACCGGTCGTCCGCCGCCGTGGTTGCTCGTGGACGACCACTGCTAAACTCTCGGACAGCTGTTCCTGTCGTTTGAAATGCTCTCCAAGTTCGTGAAACGATGCTGTGAGCGATCCCGAACTCCTCGGCCACACTAGTCACACTTCGACCTTCTTCCAACTTCCCAATGACGCGAGCTCGGGTAAAGTCATCCAGATGTCGTCTACTGGATTGCCTGTTGGCCATATCACACGGTGGCAGCAACTCTACGTCGTTCAAACCGATGTACACCGTGCAATAGCTTTCACCAAATTGCTGAGCGTGCACCACCCGTGTGCTTTATACCCTTCCGACACCCCCCTCAAAGGCGTCATGCTGCATATATATGCGCATGCCCTACCGTACCGGAGCCTTGTCTATCTCCTGAGTGGTCTTTCGGTCCGTTCTGCCTGCTCGTTCCGCTGTTATGCTAATTTCTCCTCTTCGTTCTTAATTTTTGCACAGCAGTGTAATATCAGGCCCTTTTGAATGTAGAAAGGCTTTGATTTTCTTGGTCGAACTCCTCGGAGATGACATAACTATTCGCCTTATGGTATTGCCATCACGTGGGGTTGTTTTCCTTGGACGTCCACTTCTCTTTGGGTGACTAAATTCACCTGTATCTTGATATTTCATGATCGTATCATGAATAGCAGTCTTGCTCACATTCAACTTTCTGCTTATGTCACGTTCGGAGTAAACCACGAAGTCACTATTTGTGATGGCACAAATAGTGACTTCATTATATAAAGTCACTATTTGCGCCCTCTGAGTAACACTTAACGACGCTTTTTTGCCCATTTTTCACTATATATAAAAAACACGTACAAAACCTCTCAGCATGAAAACCAGAAGCAAACTGATGCTTACACGCTTCCCCCAACTCTATCAACAGCTGCCCCTGTAAGTTGATGCAACACCGACAGGAAGTTGAGTAATACACACAGTAGCTGACGCAATCGGCTGAAATCTCATGCTTTCCTGAACTCTATAAACAGCTGCCGCTGTAGGATGGTGCAACACCGACAGGAAGTTGAGTAATACAGAGAGTAGCTGACGCAATCGGCAGAAATCTCATGTTTTTCTGAACTCTATAAACAGCTGCCGCTGTAGGATGGTGCAACACCGACAGGAAGTTGAGTAATACCGACAGTAGCTGACGCAATCGGCAGAAATCTCATGCTTTTCTGAACTCTATAAACAGCTGCCGCTGTAGGATGATGCAACACTGACAGGAAGTTGAGTAATACAGACAGTATCTGACGCAATCGGCATAAATCTCACGCTTTTCTGAACTCTATAAACAACTGCCGCTGTAGGATGATGCAACACCGACAGGAAGTTGAGTAATACAGACAGTAGCTGACGCAATCGGCATAAATCTCACGCTTTCCTGAACTCTATAAACAACTGCCGCTGTAGGATGATGCAACACCGACAGGAAGTTGAGTAATACGGACAGTAGCTGACGCAATCGGCCTAAATCTCATGCTTTTCTGAACTCTATAAACAGCTGCCGCTGTAGGATGATGCAACACCGACAGGAAGTTGAGTAATACAGACAGTAGCTGACGCAATCGGCCTAAATCTCATGCTTTCCTGAACTCTATAAACAGCTGCCGCTGTAGGATGATGCAACACCGACAGGAAGTTGAGTAATACAGACAGTAGCTGACACAATCGGCCTAAATCTCATGCTTTTCTGAACTCTATAAACAGCTGCCGCTGTAGGATGATGCAACACCGACAGGAAGTTGAGTAATACGGACAGTAGGTGACGCAATCGGCCTAAATCTCATGCTTTCCTAAACTCTATAAACAGCTGCCGCTGTAGGATGATGCAACACCGACAGGAAGTTGAGTAATACAGACAGTAGCTGACACAATCGGCCTAAATCTCATGCTTTTCTGAACTCTATAAACAGCTGCCGCTGTAGGATGATGCAACACCGACAGGAAGTTGAGTAATACGGACAGTAGGTGACGCAATTGGCCTAAATCTCATGCTTTCCTAAACTCTATAAACAGCTGCCGCTGTAGGATGATGCAACACCGACAGGAAGTTGAGTAATACAGACAGTAGCTGACACAATCGGCCTAAATCTCATGCTTTTCTGAACTCTATAAACAGCTGCCGCTGTAGGATGATGCAACACCGACAGGAAGTTGAGTAATACGGACAGTAGGTGACGCAATTGGCCTAAATCTCATGCTTTCCTAAACTCTATAAACAGCTGCCGCTGTAGGATGATGCAACACCGACAGGAAGTTGAGTAATACAGACAGTAGCTGACACAATCGGCCTAAATCTCATGCTTTTCTGAACTCTATAAACAGCTGCCGCTGTAGGATGATGCAACACCGACAGGAAGTTGAGTAATACGGACAGTAGCTGACACAATCGGCCTAAATCTCATGCTTTTCTGAACTCTATAAACAGCTGCCGCTGTAGGATGATGCAACACCGACAGGAAGTTGAGTAATACGGACAGTAGGTGACGCAATTGGCCTAAATCTCATGCTTTCCTAAACTCTATAAACAGCTGCCGCTGTAGGATGATGCAACACCGACAGGAAGTTGAGTAATACGGACAGTAGCTGACGCAATCGGCCTAAATCTCATGCTTTTCTGAACTCTATAAACAGCTGCCGCTGTAGGATGATGCAACACCGACAGGAAGTTGAGTAATACGGACAGTAGCTGACACAATCGGCCTAAATCTCATGCTTTTCTGAACTCTATAAACAGCTGCCGCTGTAGGATGAT
Source organism: Macrothele yani (assembly GCA_039090855.1). Taxonomy (NCBI): domain Eukaryota; kingdom Metazoa; phylum Arthropoda; class Arachnida; order Araneae; family Macrothelidae; genus Macrothele; species Macrothele yani. The sequence goes on from CM077031.1 coordinate 97,688,631, forward strand.
GCAACACCGACAGGAAGTTGAGTAATACGGACAGTAGGTGACGCAATTGGCCTAAATCTCATGCTTTCCTAAACTCTATAAACAGCTGCCGCTGTAGGATGATGCAACACCGACAGGAAGTTGAGTAATACAGACAGTAGCTGACACAATCGGCCTAAATCTCATGCTTTTCTGAACTCTATAAACAGCTGCCGCTGTAGGATGATGCAACACCGACAGGAAGTTGAGTAATACGGACAGTAGCTGACACAATCGGCCTAAATCTCATGCTTTTCTGAACTCTATAAACAGCTGCCGCTGTAGGATGATGCAACACCGACAGGAAGTTGAGTAATACGGACAGTAGGTGACGCAATCGGCCTAAATCTCATGCTTTTCTAAACTCTATAAACAGCTGCCGCTGTAGGATGATGCAACACCGACAGGAAGTTGAGTAATACAGACAGTAGCTGACACAATCGGCCTAAATCTCATGCTTTCCTGAACTCTATAAACAGCTGCCGCTGTAGGATGATGCAACACCGACAGGAAGTTGAGTAATACGGACAGTAGCTGACACAATCGGCCTAAATCTCATGCTTTTCTGAACTCTATAAACAGCTGCCGCTGTAGGATGATGCAACACCGACAGGAAGTTGAGTAATACGGACAGTAGCTGACACAATCGGCCTAAATCTCATGCTTTTCTGAACTCTATAAACAGCTGCCGCTGTAGGATGATGCAACACCGACAGGAAGTTGAGTAATACAGACAGTAGCTGACACAATCGGCCTAAATCTCATGCTTTTCTGAACTCTATAAACAGCTGCCGCTGTAGGATGATGCAACACCGACAGGAAGTTGAGTAATACGGACAGTAGCTGACGCGATCGGCCTAAATCTCGTAATACCACCAGGTGGTCTTAACCGTTTGAAAATGACTGTATGCATATATACATAACTACTATGTCTACATTTATACACTGCTGGCCACCCAAAATGCAACACCAAGAAGGACACGAGATGGCAAACCCAGATTTACTGGACACATAACAACAGACACAAAGATTAAACGATTGAGCTTACAGGCCCGTGTGACTTGCAGAACACGCAGACATCAATAGTTCGTGTGGCCCCCATGGTTGGCAATAACGGCCGCTACACGCCGCGGCATCGAACGAAAGAGGCTTTGGATGTGGGCTTGGGGTATGTCGGTCCAGGCTGCTTCCACACGTTGCCACAATTCATCAGGCGTAGCCATGGGTGATGCTTGCCGGGCCATTCGGTTGCCGATCAGCGACCAGACGTGTTCGATGGGCGACATATTGGGAGGACAGGCGGGCCACGGCAGCAGTGACACCTGGTGGGCAGTGAAGAATTGTTGCACGATACGTGCCACGTGCGGGCGCACATTGTCCGGTTGAAACGTGGCTGCTGGCGGGTCCTGCAGGTAAGGGAGGACTACAGGATCCAAAACGTCGAAGATGTAGTGGTGGCTGTTGAGTGTACCGGCGATGCGTACCAGAAGGGTGCGGGTGTCATATCCAATTACGCCCCAAACCATAACGCCAGGCGACGGACTGGTATGGCGATGCATAATGCAGGCGTCATACAGCCTCTCGCCGCGGTGCCGCCACACGCGGATCCGACCATCGTGGTGTTGCAGTCAGAAGCGGGATTCGTCGGAGAAGACAATGTCGTGCCCTTCCGTAGTCCAGGTGCGGCGTTCAACGGCCCACTGCCGCCACACTCGGTGGTGGTGTAACGTCAATGGCAATCGGAGCAATGGGGGCCGTGCGACAAGTCCCCGTTCCTGCAGACGACGTCGAACGGTACGTGCTGACACAGGTTGTTGCGCAACACACCCTAATTCCTGCGCTAACGTTCGTGACGTGGCTGTGCGAGCCATCAATGCCCGCCGCACAACATGCCAGTTCTATCGTTCGGTGGTGTGCCGCGGCTGCGGCAATCGCTCACGTCGGTCCTTCCGTCCCTCCTACACCCACCGAATCCATACTCGCCTCACTGTGGCTGGATGTCGTCCCACACGGGCGCCGATGTCTCGGTACGATAAACCGCTGTCACGATAAGCCACTATTCGTCCTCTGTCGAACTCCGAAACGTGCTGGAATGACTGCCGTATTCTGCGACGAGGCATCAGGAAGCTTTCCACGCACAGGTCCGGCAGCACAACACACTTCCACTACTTACACCCCGCCTTCTGTGCACCCTTCTTAATAGTGCTTCTCGGTGGAGTACTGGGTGCACGTGATTTGCATATGCCCTGCAATGCTTATCATTTGCATGTCATTTCGCGGGCGACGCATGCTGCGAATTCCATGCCAGTCGGATGCTTTCTTCTTGGTGTTGCATTTTGGGTGGCCAGCAGTGTAGAAGTTATTACTTTATATAACGTACACACTCGCTGGTGGTGTGTACGGGGGTATTTAGAGGGGAGCAGGTAGCCTTGATCCCCCGAAAGTGTAAGATTTTGGTTAAAATGCGACTTACATTAGAAAACAAATGCCTTGATTTAATAAAAGTGCATCAACTCACATTAGAAAATAATGCTTTAATTTTTCTTCTATTTCTCATTCACTTTAATTTTGTTCTGGAGGATTTCAAAAGCTTTAATTTCTCATCGGACCCCCCAAAAAAATTCTATATATGCTCCAGATATAGTAATTCTTCAAACATTTCAAGGACAAACTTTCTTCAGCTAAACGAGGGGAGGAAAAGGAGGGGGATCAGGTGTGGGTGTTGGTTTCCGCAGGCTTGAAATTCTTATCTATTAAAATGCATTCAATGCACTCCTGATCTTAAATCACGATTCCCTGACTATGAGGTATGATTATTCTACTTATTATATTTTGAAGAATGGCAGTCATCTTAATACACTTTTTTGCAAAATAAGCTATAACACTTGAACAAATATTTAAAAAAAAATTAATTGGAGAAATATTTGTAGCATCAAAAGGAACTAAAATTTGCTTGAAAATCCTCCAAATACGTGGCGTCAGTAAACAAATAAATACATCGCTCTTTCCACGTTCTGTGACGTACCTGCCAGCAGGACGCACACGACGACATAAAGGCAGATAGGAATCAGAATAAATGTCTGCGTAGCTCAGTTGGTAGAGCGACTTGTTTCGGAATAAGCGGCCTCGGGTTCGAATCCCGGCGTAGACCAAAAATGACGGAGAAATTTACTTCGTTATAATGGCGCCCGAACTATCCGGATGACCCGGCCGTTCAAAATCTCGCATTGGTGTGATGTTATTTCCACACCGCGAGACCGGAAAAATCAGAGAATTCCTTCTCCAGCGCTTCGAAAAATAAAAATGTGTGATGTTGCATTCCACACAGCAGATTGACTGGGAGTTCTCAAGTGCACGTTCTACAGTGGATGGCTGCCTGCAACGATTCATGGTCACGGCTGACCCGTGGGCCATGCCCCCGGCCCTCTTTCGGGGGGGGGGAGATGTGACGTACCTGCCAGCAGGACGCACACGACGACATAAAGGCAGATAGGAATCAGAATAAATGTCTGCTTAGCTCAGTTGGTAGAGCGACTTGTTCCGGAATAAGCGGCCTCGGGTTCGAATCCCGGCGTAGACCAAAAATGACGGAGAAATTTACTTCGTTATAGTTCCAGAAACACATAGCATCCGAAAAATTGATCGGATGCTATGTGTTCGATGATTGGATGCCATGTACACAATTTTTCGATTGCTATGTGTTTCTGGAACGTGGAAAGAGCGATGTATTTATTTATTTACTGACGCCACGTATTTGGAAGATTTTCACCTCTGATCTCGCCCTTTGGATTTAATTGCAATAATACTGTATATATAGCCAGTGCCGTTGTTACTGCCCACCAGATTGAGACGTCTTAGTAGCTGAGCCCATCTTACGGATTTATGATGTCAGGAGCTGACTTAAAAATACGCATAGCACCGTGGATTGTTGGCCACCGTGGTGTAAATGTAACGCGCTCGGCTAGATATCAAGAGATCCGTGGTCCGATTCCACGGCGGCGGCTGAAAACAAATTTTCGGATGCTCTGTGTATCTGGAACGTGGAAAGAGCGATGTATTTATTTATTTAAATTTTTTTTTTCGTTATATGCTCAATTTATTAACATTTGGCTCTGTAACAAAAAACATATCCGAGGGAGAGGAGGCTAAATAGTCTTTCTGCAGAGGGCAAATGCCTGAAAGAAACGAAAGCGAAACAGACTACGCCCTTCCCAGAGAAAACTTCGTGGACTCTGTTACATTTCTTCGCTAAACGAATCTTTGTGTCAATATCCCCAAAAACGTTTATGCAATTTTTTCAAAATATTCTCGAATTCAGATTTTTCGTGGAGGTAGAAAAACCTTTGGCCGCAGACGTAACATCAGTTTCAAAGCGAATAATAATAAGCCCCCCCCAAATTATGTTAAATAGCTAAATAAATGTGCATGTATCAGGCCTGAATTTTTTTAAATCATATGTAAATTAAAGAAAATTACCTTCGAATTACGGATCTTTTTTTCTCTATGGAGGAGCATTAGTTTGAATCCCCCCAGAAAAAAAAAAAACTTTATTGACTGTGATAGATCACTAAATAAATCTCTCTACCTGAGTAACTTTCTGCAACTCCCAGAACGCAATTATTTATGAATTATGCTGTAGAATGATTGCCCCAGAACAAGAGGGAGAAAGTACGCTTTAGTCTCATCATGAAAGCTAGATAACATCTATTACATCTTCAACGGGACGTTCAGGCAGGGCTTCCTACGATAACGTTTCTCCCCTACGTCATTTTTCTCCGAAGAGCGTTCATAACAAAAGAGAATAAATAACGGCAAGCAATTTAGTACGTTGGCGTTGACTCTATTTCACTCTCTCTCTCTCTCTCTCTCGCTCAATGATTCCACTCTTGTTCAGGTGGTTATCATTCGTGACCAGAATTCCGGTGACCTGGCCTGTTCTGCGGTGTCCCTGAAAAGAAAAAAATATATATATAATAAAATAAAAGATTAAAAAACCATTCTTCGAGATGATCTCGTCCCGCCAATGTTAGGTATGGTTCTTTTTGCAAAATGGGAGGCGTGGTTCCACTGACCTTTGACGTTGGCGCCAAAATGCGTGGGATGCATTACAAAAAGCCCTCTCGCGGATGTAACAATTGCCCTCGATGCGAAAATTTAAAATACGAATTGATTTTAAAAAGAAATATAGCATGTACGTTTTTAACATTTTCGATCCCAATGATGTGTACTACACTGCAAAAAATAAGTGGTGTTAATTCACGGAAAATTTCTGAAAATAATGCGCAGCAAAGTTGCCGGTACATGTCCGCGTTTTTTCAGAAATTTCCGTTTTTAAAAGCGCCCGTTTATTTGAACTTCCGAATATGCTCCAGCTTTGTCTGTTTGTCCGTCAGCACGATAACTCGCGAAAAAAATGGTTCGATTTCGATAAAATTTTAGTGTGAACCTGGGGACGAATCCTATTGGAAATGGGCGAAATGGGGTCAAAGATCAGGACATAGGAGCCGGATCCATTACATTGAACTTGTGCGTCATAACTTATGTAAAAATGCTTCGATTGCGACAAAACTGTATTATGTTGTTCTGGGGATATACTGAACCAATTCTGTTTAATATCATCCACGTGGGGTCAAAGGTCAGGGTACAGGACCGAGATTTATTCCACAGCCATTATCCTCATAACTTGACTCAAAATTCTTCTATTGCGACAAAACTTTAACATGTTGTTCCGGAGGTATACTGAACCAATTCTGTTTAATATCATCGAAATGGGGTCAAAGGTCAGGGCACAGGAGCGAGATTTATTCCACAGCCATTATCCTCATAACTTGACTCAAAATTCTTCTATTGCGACAAAACTTTAACATGTTGTTCCGGAGGTATACTGAACCAAGTCTGTTTAATATCATCGAAATGGGGTCAAAGGTCAGGGCACAGGAGCGAGATTTTTTCCACAGCCATTATCCTCATAACTTGACTAAAAATGCTTCGATTGCGACAAAACTTTAGTATGTTGTTCCGAAGGTATACTGAACCAAGTCTGTTTAATATCATCGAAATGGGGTCAAAGGTCAGGGTACAGGACCGAGATTTATTCCACAGCCATTATCCTCATAACTTGACTCAAAATTCTTCTATTGCGACAAAACTTTAACATGTTGTTCCGGAGGTATACTGAACCAATTCTGTTTAATATCATCGAAATGGGGTCAAAGGTCAGGGTACAGGACCGAGATTTATTCCACAGCCATTATCCTCATAACTTGACTCAAAATTCTTCTATTGCGACAAAACTTTAACATGTTGTTCCGGAGGTATACTGAACCAAGTCTGTTTAATATCATCGAAATGGGGTCAAAGGTCAGGGCACAGGAGCGATATTTATTCCACAGCCATTATCCTCATAACTTGACTAAAAATGCTTCTATTGCAGCAAAACTTTAGTATGTTGTTCCGAAGGTATACTGAACCAAAGTCTGTTTAATATCATCGAAATGGGGTCAAAGGTCAGGGCACAGGAGCAAGATATTTATTCCACAGCCATTATCCTCATAACTTGACTAAAAATGCTTCTATTGCGACAAAACTTTAACATGTTGTTCCGGAGGTATACTGAACCAAGTCTGTTTAATATCATCGAAATGGGGTCAAAGGTCAGGACACAGGAGCGAGATTTATTCCACAGCCATTATCCTCATAACTTGACTCAAATTGCTTCTATTGCGACAAAACTTTAACATGTTCTTCCGAAGGTATACTGAACCAAGTCTGTTTGAAATCATCGAAATGGGGTCAAAGGTCAGGGTACAGGAGCGAGATTTATTCCACATCCATTATCCTCATAACTTGAGTAATGATTTCTGGTATGTTGGAAAGCGTATCATAATCAGTGCATTGCGTGATTTTACTAACTTCTCTTTTTTATTGGAGGTTTAACGACCACAGTGAGCAACTCAGCTGGCTATAAGCTGTCGCTCGTTCTTTAGAGCCGCTGTTTTCAGAGAAGTGAGAGAGCCAGTGCCGTAAGGCAAACACGACATCAGGATTCGAACCCGGACCCCTTTCGGACGAATGAGCAGAAGCCATTATTTAGACCACTGTGCCACCGCGGCTTTCCGTATTTTCGCAGATTTTCGGTATTCAGAAATTCCGGGGTTTTTTTTGTGTGTGGGGGGGGGGGGGGGGGGGGGTTAAGGAAACCCCATTTCAGGTTTTTCCGTATTTAAACAGAAATTCCGCAAAATCAAGAGCCCTGCATTTTTTAGCCATTACGCCAGATAATCTTTTTGCTGCTGTCAGGATCAAACCCACGTCGTATGGGTTGGTAACGCACGCATTTAACCACTGAACCACAAACGCTTGGGAGACTGAATTACGTACATCGTAAAACATATTGTGCGACGATGAATTTTTTTTTTTTTCTGTAATTAATGTGAGTGATTTAGTCATTTTATTTTCTCTTAGAGCTTACAATTTTACTGAATAGGTTTGTAATATTTTCTTTTCTGTAGGTAGACTTTTCACAAATGATACATTTTTCATCGTGATTTTTCAAAGCAACAAAATGCTTTGCAACTTGATTTTGTTAAACTGACAATAACTTTCAGTTATCTTTAAAAGGTGAAATGTACTTCTGTTTTTTCACTCAAAAAATCGTAAAAATTAAATTTACTCTTGATTGCTATAATAGCTTTTGTTTTAAGTTGTCCAAAGACTGATACACAGACAGCGTATAATCATCTGTACAATAAGTTAAGTACCCGATTTCTTACAGTAACGCAATATATAATAATTAGCTGGTGCACAAAACAGGGGAGAGGAGAGGAAATATCCTGTTCCACAATAAACAAAATTCATGCCATATGCTATTCACAATATCCGATCTCCCTGGGGAACTTCAAAATTCGGCAGGCGATTGAATTTTAACTAATCAAGCTCAAAGTATTGTAACCAATCGCTCCTACTACCGGTAATTTCTCGTCATACGGATACGGAAAAAGTGAGAACGGAGTTTTTCCGTAAATATATGAAAGAAACTGCCGAAAAATTTCTGAAAATTCAGGCTTTTCCGTTAATACGTACATCTCTAAAACGGTAATTTACCGTCAACATAAGAAACTGCGGGGTCCGGACATTTGCCCACCGGACATTTGCCCACCCGAACATTTGCCCACCGGACGCTTGCCCACTATGGATGATTTGTAGATAATACGTAACTTCGAAGAACGTTTCCGATCAAGTGTAGAAAAAACTGATCACATAAATATTTATGGATCGTATAAAAATTGCACTTTGTTTCAGACATGTTAAAATCTAAGGGGCTTCATTTAACATTTCATATACGCTTCTTCAGTCATAGGCTCGGCTTTGATCGTTTAAAAATACGTATATCATCACACACAAAAAAAGAAAAAAAGAAGAACACTGTGACGCAGTGGTCGAAGCGTTGGCTTCTAATCATTCGTCGGAGATGTGTCTGGGTTCGAATCGTAAAGGTTTCTGAAAATTCAGACTTTTCCGTTAAGACATCTCTAAAACGGTAATTTACCGATAATATAAGAAAGAACCAGCGGAAGGTTTCTGAAAATGCAGACTTTTCCGTTAAGACATCTCTAAAACGATAATTTACCGATAATATAAGAAAGAAACGGCGGAAGGTTTCTCAAAATTCAGACTTTTCCGTTAAGACATCTCTAAAACGGTAATTTACCGATAATATAAGAAAGAAACTGCGGAAAGGTTTCTGAAAATTCGAACTTTTCCGCTAAGACATCTCTAAAACGGTAATTTACCGATAATATAAGAAAGAAACTGCGGAAAGGTTTCTGAAAATTCAGACTTTTCCGCTAAGACATCTCTAAAACGGCAATTTACCGATAATATAAGAAAGAAACTGCGGAAAGGTTTCTGAAAATTCAAACTTTTCCGCTAAGACATCTCTAAAACGGTAATTTACCGATAATATAAGAAAGAAACTGCGGAAAGGTTTCTGAAAATTCAAACTTTTCCGCTAAGACATCTCTAAAACTGTAATTTACCGATAATATAAGAAAGAAACTGCGGAAAGGTTTCTGAAAATTCAGACTTTTCCGCTAAGACATCTCTAAAACTGTAATTTACCGATAATATAAGAAAGAAACTGCGGAAAGGTTTCTGAAAATTCAAACTTTTCCGCTAAGACATCTCTAAAACTGTAATTTACCGATAATATAAGAAAGAAACTGCGGAAAGGTTTCTGAAAATTCAGACTTTTCCGCTAAGACATCTCTAAAACTATAATTTACCGATAATATAAGAAAGAAACTGCGGAAAGGTTTCTGAAAATTCAAACTTTTCCGCTAAGACATCTCTAAAACTGTAATTTACCGATAATATAAGAAAGAAACTGCGGAAAGGTTTCTGAAAATTCAAACTTTTCCGCTAAGACATCTCTAAAACTGTAATTTACCGATAATATAAGAAAGAAACTGCGGAAAGGTTTCTGAAAATTCAAACTTTTCCGCTAAGACATCTCTAAAACTGTAATTTACCGATAATATAAGAAAGAAACTGCGGAAAGGTTTCTGAAAATTCAGACTTTTCCGCTAAGACATCTCTAAAACGGTTAATTGCCGATAATATAAGAAAGAAACTGCGGAAAGGTTTCTGAAAATTCAGACTTTTCCGCTAAGACATCTCTAAAACTGTAATTTACCGATAATATAAGAAAGAAACTGCGGAAAGGTTTCTGAAAATTCAGACTTTTCCGCTAAGACATCTCTAAAACGGTTAATTTACCGATAATATAAGAAAGAAACTGCGGAAAGGTTTCTGAAAATTCAGACTTTTCCGCTAAGACATCTCTAAAACTGTAATTTACCGATAATATAAGAAAGAAACTGCGGAAAGGTTTCTGAAAATTCAGACTTTTCCGCTAAGACATCTCTAAAACTGTAATTTACCGATAATATAAGAAAGAAACTGCGGAAAGGTTTCTGAAAATTCAAACTTTTCCGCTAAGACATCTCTAAAACTGTAATTTACCGATAATATAAGAAAGAAACTGCGGAAAGGTTTCTGAAAATTCAGACTTTTCCGCTAAGACATCTCTAAAACGGTTAATTGACGATAATATAAGAAAGAAACTGCGGAAAGGTTTCTGAAAATTCAGACTTTTCTGTTAAGACATCTCTAAAACGGTAATTTACGGATAATATAAGAAAGAAACTACTGAAAGGTTTCTCAAAATTCAGAATTTTTCCGTGGTATGAAAATTCCGTGAAATTCAGGTTTCTTTCTTTCATTTCACGTAAAAGGTTGTATCAGGAATAAGATTCGTTAACTCAATAAGAAATAATGAAAAGCGGCTCATAAATTTCAGAAAAAATTTACAGTGTAGTAATTATCTTTTCCGTATTCCCGTACGCCACTGAATTTTGTAATGATACAGAAAATCCGTTAAAGTATGGATTTCAATTTGACGAGCCTTGAAGATAACTGAGCTTGGGATTCTTATACCCCAACACTGTACGTCTCCCTCTTATGTTTTCTTATGATGAATAATAATAAAGCGATTTTGAAACCTTCAGTTTGATGCTGCTGGGATAAAGAACTGATGGATATTTATACCCTTAAACGAGTTTTCACGATGGAGTGGAATAACTCATAAAAGAGTCATTGTTTGGCTCAAGCTGAAATGTACCATACCCAGCTACAATAAAATATGGCAAAATACGGATGATGTCCTCACATTTTTAAAGCTTTTTTAATAAGAAATTACAGAAAATAAAGGAAGTTCAAAGAACTGAAACTGGCAACAGTGTGTTAGATGACCACGAAGATCAGATCAGATCAGATCATATGTAGAGGATTTCGGGAAGGGAGTGTCTGACCCCAGGTCTTAAACAACCCGTAGAAATAGGAAGCTAGGAGATTTGGGCTAGAGTGCCCGATGGGAAAGTGACACGGAAGCGAGGTAAAATGGGGGAGGAAGACGCCCTTATTTATTACCGGGCGGCCAGTACCCGGGGTCCGACGGCTTAACGTGCCAATCCGACGCATGGTGGGCATTTAGTGGTTCGAGCGTTCGTACCTGCCCAGGATCGAACCTGAGGTCATCTCCGTGGCAGTCACGAACGCTGACCACTAGGCCACCCCTCTGCTGCCCTTAAATATCGTCTGCAAAAAGAATGGCGCACGTAAAGAAGCTGTGGATGGAAGGTTATGTTTTTGTTCTTTACGAAGAGAAATATTCCTATTCTTGAATTAAAAAACGCTGTCAAAATAAGCAATATCATTAATAATATAAGAAAAAAACGTCAGGAATTGCTTTTAATATTCAAAAGAACAGCAAACGAATATCCAAAGGTGGTACGTACTTTTACGACTATTTCAAAAGTAATCTATATATTAACTCTATAAGTTTTTAACTGTAAGACCAGTATTGAGAGAACGGCTGAAGGTAAAGATACGGTTAAGGTATCAAAATAAAGGTCTTACCATGTAGATATGCCAGTCGAAGAGAAAAATGAGATTGGGGCAGCGGTTCGGGCGTTGTGCGGCGGGAAATTTCCCATGTCTATGGGAGAAGCGTGCTGTTGGCATTCGATCGTCTGCGGTTGACTCGCGCGCTGTTGAAAGCGAAAGTATGGAGGGACTCAGATAGTCCGATGTCCGAAGTCTCTCTTCTCAGCGAACCGTTGTGCAAAACAACGCTAGCAGGAATTTGTTTGAAAGTTCTTATCGGAACAGCGAACACTCGAAGACGTGATTACGTTGTGCCATTGGACTGTGTGATGTATATATACAATTTAACATTCATTCGATTCAGTTTATTCACGTAGGCAAGACGTTTCCCATTATGAAAAGATGTAAATAGACGTTTCATATGAGTTTATTATTTTCAAAAAAAAAAAAAAACTTATCGTCAATTCCGACACGTTTCGTCTACTGGGGGAAAAGAAAACTGTTCTTCGATTCCGACGGATTTCGTCCACCGGATTCAAATCCCAGTGAGGTATGGATGTTGCGTTTGTCTTACGGTACGGGCTCTCTCCCTTCCCTGAAACCAGTGACCCTAAATTAGGGACAGGCGACTGCTTATAGCGCAAGCGTTGGCTTATGAACATTCGTTCGTGAAGGGTCCGGGTTCGAATCCCGGTGAGGCATGGATGTTGTGTTTGTGTTACGTCACTGGCTCTCTCTCCCTTCCGTGTAACCAGTGACCCTAAGTTATGGACGGCCGACTACTTATAGCCCAAGCGTAGGCTTAGGGTCATTCGTTCGTGAAGTGTCGGGGTTCGAATCCCGGTGAGGCATGGATGTTGTGTTTGTCTTACGCCACGGGCTCTCTCCCTTCCCTGGAACCAGTGACCCTAAATTAGGGACTGGCGATTTCTTATAGCCCATTTTGTTGCTCACGGTGGTCGATAAACCCCCAATCAAAAAAAAAATCACCATTTATTGTCTTTACTGAAGTGGTTGAATGAATTTGTCAATCAAATAAAGTTTACATTTGTTGTTTCATATGAGTTTATTCTTTTCAAAGAAAAAAAAACTTACCGTCGTTTGTTTCTGGTATTAAAAGAACATTCATCTACCCAAACAGCAATCGTTAAGTCGTTAAAAAGCTCTGAATCAACTGTAAACAAGGTGATAAACAAAGATTTGAATGTTAAAATAAATTTAAAAACATTATGTTTACCGCCTTTTGCTTAGGCACGTGGCTGAGCACAGAACACGGTGTAGACTTCTTTATGAAAATCACTTAGCCGGAGACAGATGGAACGTTGATGTGGCTTATGATGAAGCATGACTCTATTTAAATGACTGTAACAAAGAAAGGGCAATTTACTATTGGAAAAGAGCAGAAAAAGACTAAGTTACCGTAAAGTATCCATGATTATTTCCGGTTTCTCGTACGATGGAAGATTAAAGTTAAGAAACGTTGAAAAGAGTGCGAAGGTCGTTTCTACATGCTACCAAAATAATGTTTGAACTCCTATATTTAAAGAGGAAATACCATTTCTTTTTCCACAGAGCCTTCAAAGAATATAACTCCATCAGAATAAGGCTACCAGTTATACACTGAAGAGCAGATGAATTAGAGATACCTGTCTAGTAACGTGTAGCACCACCTTTCGTCCTGATACGGCGGCGATTCGTCTCGGCATGGACTCGACAAGACACCGGAAGCGTTGGTAAGCCATACGGATCCACGATCCCTGAACAAGCTCCCACAGTTCACGAAGATTTGATGGAGGGGAGTCATCTCTCTCGATGGCATCACAGATGTGCTCGATGGGATTGAGGTCAGGTGACCTAGCTGGCCAAGGAAGCGAGGTCACGTCGGTGGAGTGTTCATCGAACCATTCCGATACAATTCGGGAGCTGCATTGTTTTGTTGCAGGATGAGGTCCCCAGTGGGATGTTGAAGACGCACAAACGGGAGCAAATGGTCGTCCAGGATATCCCGGTAACGTTGACCTGTGAGGGACGATGTCACACGTACCAGGGGTCCCCATTTAAGTCCACGTTAACAGTCCCCAGACCAGAATGCCACCCCCACCAGCTTGAAGAGTATCCTGCTGGCAAGACGGATCCATCGCTTCAAGTGGTTTGCACCGTATACTTGTATCCTGCTATCCGCATGTACCAACGTGAATCTCCACTCATCAGTCCAGGCAACATTTTTCCACATGTCTAGAGTCCAGTGGTGATGTTCCCGCGCCCATGCTAATCATTGCACCTTGTGATGTGCGGTCAGCACCGGTACCCTCGTGAGACGATGGCTTCTGTATTCCATAGCGAGGAGACGGTTCTGGATGGTGTGGCTGCTTACACGTTTTTGTGCACCAGCGTTAAATTGCCGAGTGATTTCTTGCACTGTGGCCTGTCTATCCGCTGTTACAATGCGAGCTAGCCGATGATGACTCCGCTCATCCACACGCTGTAGTCCACGGCAGTTGGCCCTTGCAGGGATGGATTTACCGGATTCGATGTACTCACGGTGCACCCGTGACACAGTGGTTCGTGAAACTCCCAGTGCCTGCACGACTTCCGAGATGGAGTGACCCATTCGTCGGGCCCCGACAATTTGCCCACGATCAAATGCGCTTAGATCCTTCGTCTTACCCATACTGCGTCCGACTCTTACTGATTCCCATCGCATCACTCCTTATATTGTCGGATCGCTGCATACGTCATGTCGTTTCCGTTTACAGGGCCGCCCACAGAGCCACATTTGCATAACGCCAGCTGTCTCTAATTCAATTGCTCTTCAGTGTATATTGACAAAAATCACCGGACACCCCTTCAAAAGCAAATGAACTGATCCGCTGCTTTCTTAAGATGCGCGGTACAGCTGCAAACGGTATAAATAAGCCTGCAGCTGACAGCGATCATATCGCACTGTGAGGTTCAGTGAAAATATCGCAGCGGGAGAGAACTGACTTTGAGAAAGGAAAGACTGTTGGGTGTTATATTAGTGGGTTGTCCATAAGAGAAACCGAGAGGCGTTTAAACATACCCAAGTGAATTGTTTTGGATGTACGGAATGAGTGGAAGACACACGGCGTGCCTGAAGCAACAAAACATACCGGCAAACCGAAGAAAATCAGTGATAGAGGACGTCGAAGCCTCAGAAGAGTCGTTACAGATAATCGACGGAGTACTGCACAACACCTAAGTGTACATGTGAGTAAAAATGCTGGAACCTCGATATGTACACGTACCATTCGCAGAGAACTTCATTTCATGGGTTACCGTGGTCGTGCGGCTGCTCATAAGCCTTTCGTCTCCACTCGGAATGCTACTCGTCGTTTAGCATGGTGTAAAGAACATTTATCGTGGACCGTAGATCAATGGAAACGGGTCCTATGGACTGATGAATCCAGATACACGATCCATCAGTCTGATGGCCGTGTGTGGGTATGGCGGCAGCCAGGGGAACGATATTTACCACTGTGTGCTGTTCCTACGGTCAAGTTTGGAGCTGGCAGTGAACTCGTGTGGGGGTGTTTTTCGTGGTATGGTCCCCGGCCCATTGGTTATTGTGGACAGACCTGTTAACCAGCACGTCTATCTCGATATTCTGGACAATTATGCCTTACCAACTCTGTGGCAATACCATGGAACCGAGCCTTGTTGGTACCAGCAGGATAATGCACCGAGCTATAAAGCAAGGACTGTCACGGGGTGGTTTAACGATAATTCCATATCTTGCGTGGACTGGCCAGCACAGAGCCCTAATCTCAATCCCATAGAGCGCCTATGGGATGAATTAGAGCGACGCATAAGAAGTTTGGAACAAAGGCCTACTACTAAGCAACAGTTAGCGGCAGCATTATGTACTGAATGGAAGCGCATACCTATCGCTGTGTTCCAAAACCTTGTCGAAAGCATGTCTCGAAGGGTTAGTGCCTGCATTAAGACCAAAGGTGGACCGACACCGTACTAATGTATGTAGATAAATACTATGTTGTATTTCTTTTTTAGGTGTCCGGTGACTTTTGTCAATATAGTGTATGCTTTATTCTTTCTACAAGTGTAGTAGATCTTCCATTTTATATTAATTAACGCTTTTTTTTGTTTCTTGCAGGAGGAAACGCACAGGTGCAACCTTGAACAAACTAGGATCTGCTCATAATTGCATGATATCAAGAAAAGTCATTAGTGCTCCATTTGGATTATTACTGTGATTATTCTGTGATCGAAGTAACTGCTTCCTTGTGGGTCAAAGTTGATTCTATTCTGCGCAAACTGTTCCACGTTTCTGCGATTTCGGTGTCACTGGAGAAAAGTTTTGCAAATGCGTCAAAAAGACTACGCGATGCTGTAGTTACTTTTGCCATCTGTAATTACCTGCTATGAAGAAAGCTATTTGCTAAAATATTCATGCTGTTCTTAAATCTCTGAAAAAACGCATCCTCATTGAATAGACTTTGTGGATTTCTTTTTAAACACCCGATTTACGTCAAGCAAGCTTTTGATAAGTACGTGAGAGGGTCCTTTGATAATCTGAAGATATCTCACCAAATTTTGATTGGATAAAATTTCGGGAGAAGAACCTTTACGATTATCAAAATAAGAAAGAAAAACTTGTTAGAGTTCCCACTTAAAGTCAATTTTGGACCTTCATGAACAATTTCTTCAAAATATAAGAATCGTATTAACAAAGCGAGAGAGTTTGGTTTCTTTAAAAGCAAAAAAAAAAAAAAAGTCTCTAAAACCCTCGCTCTGTCATCAAATTATTTAGCTCCACAAATTTTAGGAACACGCATTTCTCAAATATAAGGTGCATATCTGTGAAGAGGTCGTTTATTTGGCTATTGAAGCTGTTAGGAACAAAACTGTTGGTGTTAAGTGTGTCCTGTTTAAGATTGACACGAGCAGAATTTAAAGATCGAGATGAAATAGATCTGTCATCAAAAAAAGAAAAAAAAATATCTTATAAATATGAAAACTGTTCAGTAACGTTTTAACTGCTTTTTTATTGACTTTAAAAATGGATCGCATTAGCACAGGATACTTGAAAAATGGCTTTATGTCTAAATCATTTGATGGTCGTTTACAGGACTGTGACATAACCAGCTCCTCGTCGTCGACTCTAGGTATGACTGATGAGCATGCTGTGAATTGCTCTGACAGATATGATGTTTTTGGACGCCTGCTAGGTCAGATGCGGGGGATGAGGGCTACCTCGAAATCTTATGATTCAATCCTCGGCCACCAGCGGAATTCGAGACACGGTCACAGCGATGGTGAACTCACAGAACAGGATATCTCTCAAGTCGATACATTTTTTCGAAGCCACAAAACGTGGGTTTTTGTGTGCCGCTGTCTCGCCAATCTGTATTTCGCATCTTCCAGTGCCACAGGTGAAGGATGCTGCTGGGAACTGGCTGTGACCGGGGTGCCCGTCCTTCTCCTGGACCGTGGAGAGACAAGAGCGAGGTCACAGCGCATGTTACAAATCGTCCTGGCAGAGAGGGGTTCAGGTTTTGTCCTTTGGAGGGACGTCATCAACTCTCGAACCAACTACAGAGCACAGGACGCCACATTTCATGTGATGTTCACTTGTGACGATCGACGCAGGACAGCGGGACTCAGGTTCGACACCATATCTGCAGCGATGGAATTCTTCGAGAAAGTGGAGCAGTTAGTTGGAGATCCCTTGAACGTAAATCCGTCGATGGCGAAGAAGAGGTCCACCTCCAAAACGAAACAGGATAAGAGCAGACTGCCTAAAAAGTGTGATATATCCCAGCCCTGCTGTTTCCAACACGTCACCAACGTGGCCATTGACGACAAAGACAGACTTTACACTTTAGCAACCCTCCTAAGAAAAAATAAGGGAGAAAGGTGCTGAGAATTAAACATGTATTTAAAAGTATACACCAGGCTCGGGTACAGTTGACAAATTTTGAGCGAAGATATTGCAAAATCTAAGCTCATTCAGGCGTCTATTATACACTGGCGGAAAGTGAAAAAAGAACACCAAGTAGGAGACGTCTGATACCAACGAAATTTACAGCATAATAACGGAATACAGAGGATAACGTGATCAAAACATTATGGAAAAATACAGCTGTATTTGCTGGTAAACTGAAAAATAACATTTCCATGTAACATGGTTAGTACGAGGTTGAACCGCCATGAACTGCGCCACACTGTGCAATTCTGGCATGGAGTCTGTCGTACAGATGTTGGATGTAAGTTTGGGGTATTGAGTTCCAAGCATTCTCAATCTGGACGCGTAAATCGGGGATGGTCGTGGCTGGCCGTGGAGACCGGATAAGTCGTTGTCCTGTAAAATCCCACACGTGCTCAATAGGGGACAAATCCGGTGAACGTGCAGGCCATGGAAGATGACTTACACCCTGAAGTGCATGTTGCGTTGCACGAGCCGTGTGTGGGCGTGCATTATCTTGCTGGAAAACAACGCGATGGACCGACCTTACAAATGGCACAACAACGGGCTGAATGATGTTGTTGATGTAGGACGTGCTGTTTAACGTACCCGGTACAGACATTAGTTGTGTACGGGAGTGATAGCTGATCGCTCCCCACACCAGGAGACCAGGTGTAGGCCCTGTGTGTCGCTGGCAGATGCAAGAAGGGTATGCACGCTCCCCTGTGCGTCCGCGAACACGCATACAGCCATCGGAGGCTCCCAAGCAGAATCTGATTTCATCGCTGAACACGACCAGTGCAGACGTTGGCGACACCACTGCAGCCGTTCCTGACGGTGGGCTGGAGTCAGAGGTACACATGCCAGAGGCACACGTGCACGTAGTCCTGCATCCAGTAGACGGTTGCGGATTGTTCGTACAGTCACCTCAGTTGCAACGGCAGCTCGGATTTGCGTCGCAGTGGATGTTCTGCTTGACAACGCCGCTCTTCTTATGCGTCGATCGGTCCGCTCATCAGTACGTCTGTGACTCCCGGTTTCACTTCTTCTCGTGTGGGAATGTTCCTCGAACCATCTACGCCACCATCGTACCACCACCTATTCTTCCCGTCGAATTCGCTCCGCAATACGACGATACGGCCACCTGGCCTCGCGGAGTCCGACTAGGCGACCTCTCTCAAAGTCCGATAACTGCTGAAATCGTACACGTCTTCCATGTCCAGGCATTGCAGCTTCTTCAGGGTCTTCGCACGTGTCCGTACGCCGACGACTGATTACATTCACTTCGCCGTACTCCTTTAGTACCACCGACGATAATTTGCATATTATGCCGTGCTGTGTCGTAAGCGCTCACCGGTTGGTCCCGAAATTAACATCACACCTACGTAAACTCAACCATATTAACATATGTAAATTTCATGATCGTCCGCCAATTCCTTCTTGGTGTTCTTTTTTCACTTTCCGCCAGTGTAACAAATTCTAAAAAACGAACGCGTAAAATTTATGACTTACAGAACAAAAGTACGAAACATTCTAAAAACGAAATGCCTAAAATTTATCAGGAACTACTTTCCTTCACGCCTTCACGTTGGCTGTGATCAGTTTGCATGTAGGCAAAGCGTAAAGACACACTCAGATCAGGAACCACATTTTTCATTTTGTATCGCGAAAGACAGACTCAGACACGCACTTCATTTTATTATTATAGATTAAGCAAGTGCTGAGCTAACAAACGGAGTCTTTCCATTTCTTCGTTTTTCAATTCAAACGATTTTTTGTAATTAGTGTTACTGAGCCGACTTTCGTGAAACGGTTCAAGTAAAAGGCCATCTAGTTTTAATTGAAATTCCTCAATGACACGGAATTTCGGAAATCGGAAGGCGTCAAAACCTGACTATGGACGATGTCCAATCGCATGCCAAAACTCACGGTGATCGGATGTGTCATCTCGTACCTATACCCGAACAACTAATTATCTCGAGTCTCGTAAAGAGAGCTCCGCTCAATGATGTTGCCAAATTTATTCGGATACCTACGTGTAGTCGTAACGAACGCATTTACTTGGGAATTACAGTACAAGTTCAGCATCCCTTATGCAGAAATTCCAAAACCGAGAACCTCCGAAATCGGACATGACGTCACAAATGGAAAATTCCTGAAGCCTTCCAGCCGTTGGATAGGTCACGTGTCGTATCGTCATACCATAGGACAGAAACGGGTGCCTCAAACAGGTTCCCTGTCACTTTGTCCGTGTTCATTTCGTCCACGTACAGTTGGTCCAGTTCATTTCGTCCACGTTCAGTTGGTCCAGTTCATTTCGTCCACGTTCAGTTGGTCCAGTTCATTTCGTCCACGTTCAGTTGGTCCAGTTCATTTCGTCCACGTTCAGTTGGTCCAGTTCATTTCGTCCACGTTCAGTTGGTCCAGTTCATTTCGTCCACGTTCAGTTGGTCCAGTTCATTTCGTCCACGTTCAGTTGGTCCAGTTCATTTCGTCCACGTACAGTTGGTCCAGTTCATTTCGTCCACGTTCAGTTGGTCCAGTTCATTTCGTCCACGTTCAGTTGGTCCAGTTCATTTCGTCCACGTACAGTTGGTCCAGTTCATTTCGTCCACGTTCAGTTGGTCCAGTTCATTTCGTCCACGTTCAGTTGGTCCAGTTCATTTCGTCCACGTACAGTTGGTCCAGTTCATTTCGTCCACGTTCAGTTGGTCCAGTTCATTTCGTCCACGTTCAGTTGGTCCAGTTCATTTCGTCCACGTTCAGTTGGTCCAGTTCATTTCGTCCACGTACAGTTGGTCCAGTTCATTTCGTCCACGTTCAGTTAGTCCAGTTCATTTCGTCCACGTTCAGTTGGTCCAGTTCATTTCGTCCACACTTCACTTTGTCCACTGTTCATTTTTTTAAATTGGAGATTTAAAAAATGATTTATTGGACATGGGTGACATATACAGCATGAAGACATACACTGGTCCTGGGTAACACATACATGATCACAGAAATACAGTATCATGCGACAGAGGAGGGTGTAACAATTATGCAAGGAAAGAACATCATCAAAGGACAGATTGAACATGTAATACAGTAGGTAACACATACATCTTGAAATCATACACTGGTCCTGGGTAACACCAGTGCTGTAGTCGTAAAATCAGCAGAGGGTGCGAATCCTAAAAAATTGGAGGTTATACTACATGGATAAAAGGAAATTAAAAAAAAAGCACGGTACCCTCGTTTGGGTACCGTGCTTTTTAAACAATTATGCCTGTGAGCTCACATACTGATGTGATAAAGAATCTTCTCCTCTTTCCTGTCAATTATGACATGTTAAAGAGCATGTAAAAGGTTATTTTAATTTTTATTGAAATATATCCCATAAAGCCTGAGCTCTCTAAGCGATGTCTAAGCGATGGCCTTGATCATTCGTCCGAAAGGGGTCCGGGTTCGAATCCCGGTGAGGCATGGATGTTGTGTTTGTCTTACGGCACTGGCTCTCTCCCTTCCCTGGAACCAGTGAGCCTAAATTAGGGACGGGCGACTGCTTATAATCCATTAAGTTGCTCACGGTGGTCGTTAAACCTCCAATAAAAAAAAAGCCTCACGAGATAAGTTCTTACAGCACAGTTCTTCTCTAGAAGAAACTTTTGATCTACTACCAGTTGCTGAACGATGATTCATCAACCAAAATCTTACACATTTTTTTATTAAATCGTTCAATGGGCGGTCGTTTTGAATTTATGAACATCAGGTTAGATGCATTGGAGATTAACAAAGATGCTCTAAGATCGGTTATAATGCTGTTCATTAAACTGAATCCTCGTTCGCATTCAGCTGTCGAACAAGGCAGGGTTGAAATCGTTCTTAAGAGGCGTTTTAAGTTTTCTGATACAATTTGGACGTTTTCAGAATATTCTCTCAGTCTCTGAATAGCTTGCATTTCATCAACATTAAAACGTCTACATAGTCGCCTTGTTTCTAGTTCTTCATGGCGCACGTCGTCTGTTTTAATATTTATTCGCTCTAATGAAGAAATATCTTTAAGAAGTTGTACATTTTCACTGTTTCAATCTAAACACAGTCTTGATTTCATTCTGTCAACCGTGCTTTGAATAAACTGGTTTGGTTAATAGGTACAATTTTGTTGTTAGGAATCAATGGGATATTTTTAAATGATAATTCCTCGTCCGCTGCTAATGCTAAATGAGTTTTCCCGCAGGATTTTCTCCGAAGCTCTCTATAATTCTTATGGTTCTTTTTATTAGTTGTTCAGCCCTTGGCAGCGATGTTGTTGCAGATTCAAGTTCTGTTGATAATATAGACATTGAAGGTATACGCTATTCTGTCAAAAAAAAAAGCAGAGGGTATACGGCGGAATACGCCGTATACCCTTCACTGCAGCCCTGGGTAACACATACATGACCATAGAAATACAGTATCATGCGACACAGGAGGGTACAACAATTATGCAAGGAAAGAGCATCATCGAAGGACAAATTGAGCATGTAACACAGTAGGTAACACATACATCTGGAAGTCATACACTAGTCCAGGAGAACACATACATGATCATAGAAATACAGTATTGTGCGATACAGGAGGATACAACAATCTCGCAAGGAAAGAACATCATCAAAGGGCAGATTGAACATGTGATACAGTAGGTAATACATCTTGAAGTCATGCACTAGTTCTGGTGAACACTTACATGATCATAGAAATACAGTATTGTGCGACACAGGAGGATACAACAATCTCGCAAGGAAAGAACATCATCAAAGGGCAGATTGAACATGTGATACAGTAGGTAATACATCTTGAAGTCATACACTAGTTCTGGTGAGCACATACATGATCACAGAAACACAGTATTGTGCGACACAGGAGGATACAACAATCTCGCAAGGAAAGAACATCATCAAAAGGCAGATTGAACATGTGATACAGTAGGTAATACATCTGGAAGTCATACACTAGTTCTGGTGAACACTTACATTATCATAGAAACACAGTATTGTGCGACACAGGAGGATACAACAATCTCGCAAGGAAAGAACATCATCAAAGGGCAGATTGAACATGTGATACAGTAGGTAATACATCTTGAAGTCATACACTAGTTCTGGTGAGCACATACATGATCACAGAAACACAGTATTGTGCGACACAGGAGGATACAACAATCTCGCAAGGAAAGAACATCATCAAAGGGCAGATTGAACATGTGATACAGTAGGTAATACATCTTGAAGTCATACACTAGTTCTGGTGAGCACATACATGATCATAGAAACACAGTATTGTGCGACACAGGAGGATACAACAATCTCGCAAGGAAAGAACATCATCAAAAGGCAGATTGAACATGTGATACAGTAGGTAATACATCTTGAAGTCATGCACTAGTTCTGGTGAACACTTACATGATCATAGAAATACAGTATTGTGCGACACAGAAGGATACAACAATCTCGCAAGGAAAGAACATCATCAAAAGGCAGATTGAACATGTGATACAGTAGGTAATACATCTTGAAGTCATACACTAGCTCTGGTGAGCACATACATGATCATAGAAACACAGTATTGTGCGACACAGGAGGATACAACAATCTCGCAAGGAAAGAACATCATCAAAGGACAGATTGAACATGTGATACAGTAGGTAATACATCTTGAAGTCATGCACTAGTTCTGGTGAACACTTACATGATCATAGAAATACAGTATTGTGCGACACAGGAGGATACAACAATCTCGCAAGGAAAGAACATCATCAAAGGGCAGATTGAACATGTGATACAGTAGGTAATACATCTTGAAGTCATACACTAGTTCTGGTGAGCACATACATGATCATAGAAACACAGTATTGTGCGACACAGGAGGATACAACAATCTCGCAAGGAAAGAACATCATCAAAAGGCAGATTGAACATGTGATACAGTAGGTAATACATCTTGAAGTCATACACTAGTTCTGGTGAACACTTACATGATCATAGAAACACAGTATTGTGCGACACAGGAGGATACAACAATCTCGCAAGGAAAGAACATCATCAAAGGGCAGATTGAACATGTGATACAGTAGGTAATACATCTTGAATTCATACACTAGTTCTGGTGAGCACATACATGATCATAGAAACACAGTATTGTGCGACACAGGAGGATACAACAATCTCGCAAGGAAAGAACATCATCAAAGGGCAGATTGAACATGTGATACAGTAGGTAATACATCTTGAAGTCATGCACTAGTTCTGGTGAGCACATACATGATCATAGAAACACAGTATTGTGCGACACAGAAGGATACAACAATCTCGCAAGGAAAGAACATCATCAAAGGGCAGATTGAACATGTGATACAGTAGGTAATACATCTTGAAGTCATACACTAGTTCTGGTGAACACTTACATGATCATAGAAACACAGTATTGTGCGACACAGGAGGATACAACAATCTCGCAAGGAAAGAACATCATCAAAGGACAGATTGAACATGTGATACAGTAGGTAATACATCTTGAAGTCATACACTAGTTCTGGTGAGCACATACATGATCATAGAAACACAGTATTGTGCGACACAGGATTATACAACAATCTCGCAAGGAAAGAACATCATCAAAGGGCAGATTGAACATGTGATACAGTAGGTAATACATCTTGAAGTCATGCACTAGTTCTGGTGAACACTTACGTGATCATAGAAATACAGTATTGTGCGACACAGGAGGATAGTACAACAATCTCGCAAGGAAAGAACATCATCAAAGGACAGATTGAACATGTGATACAGTAGGTAATACATCTTGAAGTCATACACTAGTTCTGGTGAACACATACATGATCATAGAAACACAGTATTGTGCGACACAGGAGGATTCAACAATCTCCTAAGGAAAGTAACATCATCAAAGGGCAGATTGAACATGTGATACAGTAGGTAATACATCTTGAAGTCATACACTAGTTCTGGTGAGCACATACATGATCATAGAAACACAGTATTGTGCGACACAGGAGGATACAACAATCTCGCAAGGAAAGAACATCATCAAAGGGCAGATTGAACATGTGATACAGTAGGTAATACATCTTGAAGTCATGCACTAGCTCTGGTGAGCACATACATGATCATAGGAAATACAGTATTGTGCGACACAGGAAGGTACAACAATCTCGCAAGGAAAGAACATCATCAAAGGACAGATTGAACATGTAATACAGTAGGTAACACATCTTGAAATCATGCACTAGTTCTGGTGAACACTTACATGATCATAGAAATACAGTATTGTGCGACACAGGAGGATACAACAATTACCTAAGGAAAGTAACATCATCAAAGGACAAATTGAACATGTTGATACAGTAGGTAATACATCTTGAAGTCATACACTAGTTCTGGTGAGCACATACATGATCATAGAAACACAGTATTGTGCGACACAGGATTATACAACAATCTCGCAAGGAAAGAACATCATCAAAGGGCAGATTGAACATGTAATACAGTAGGTAATACATCTTGAAGTCATGCACTAGTTCTGGTGAACACTTACGTGATCATAGAAATACAGTATTGTGCGACACAGGAGGGTTCAACAATTACCTAAGGAAAGAACATCATCAAAGGACCGATTGAACATGTAATACAGTAGGTAACACATCTTGAAGTCATGCGCTAGTTCTGGTGAACACATACATGATCATAGAAATACAGTATTCTGCGACACAGGAGGATACAACAATTACCTAAGGAAAGAACATCATCAAAGGGCAGATTGAACATGTGATACAGTAGGTAATACATCTTGAAGTCATACACTAGTTCTGGTGAACACTTACATGATCATAGAAATACAGTATTGTGCGACACAGGAAGGTACAACAATCTCGCAAGGAAAGAACATCATCAAAGGACAGATTGAACATGTAATACAGTAGGTAATACATCTTGAAGTCATGCACTAGTTCTGGTGAACACTTACATGATCATAGAAATACAGTATTGTGCGACACAGGAAGGATACAACAATCTCGCAAGGAAAGAACTTCATCAAAGGACAGATTGAACATGTAATACAGTAGGTAACACATCTTGAAGTCATGCACTAGTTCTGGTGAACACATACATGATCATAGAAATACAGTATTTCGCGACACAGGAGGGTTCAACAATTACCTAAGGAAGTAACATCATCAAAGGACAAATTGAACATGTTATACAGTAGGTAATACATCTTGAAGTCATACACTAGTTCTGGTGAACACATATATGATCATAGAAATACAGTATTGTGCGACACAGGAAGGATACAATAATCTCGCAAGGAAAGAACATCATCAAAGGACAGATTGAACATGTAATACAGTAGGTAACACATCTTGAAGTCATGCGCTAGTTCTGGTGAACACATACATGATCATAGAAATACAGTATTGTGCGACACAGGAGGGTTCAACAATTACCTAAGGAAGTAACATCATCAAAGGACAAATTGAACATGTTATACAGTAGGTAATACATCTTGAAGTCATACACTAGTTCTGTTGAACACATACATGATCATAGAAATACAGTATTCTGCGACACAGGAGGGTTCAACAATTACCTAAGGAAGTAACATCATCAAAGGACAAATTGAACATGTTATACAGTAGGTAATACATCTTGAAGTCATACACTAGTTCTGTTGAACACATACATGATCATAGAAATACAGTATTGTGCGACACAGGAGGGTACAACAAATACGTAAGGAAGTAATATCATCAAAGGATAAATTGAACTTGTAAGACAGTATGCCATGCCTTCAAAGGACAGAGAGAGCCAGGGCCCAAAGACAAACACTAGCATCCATGCCTCACCGGGATTCGAACCCGGACCCCTTTCGGACGAATGATAAGAAGCCATCGTTCAAACCACTGCGCCACCTTGGCGGCATTGTTCATTTAGTCCATTGTTCACTTCGTCCACATTCAATTTGTCCTCAGAATAGATGGAATACCATGGGAATTTTCTGTTTTGATGGAATTTTTGTTGCGGTGGCACAGTGGTCAAAGCGATTGCTTCTGATCATTCGTCCGAGATGGGTCCGGGTTTAGTTGGGGCATTGCCTCTGCGTGGTCCGGGTCTGGTTGGGTCGTTGCTCTGCGTGAAAGAGAAAAACGGCAGGTTTTTTTTTGCATCTGTTAGTCACGGGTTAGTGAGCAGACTTTCGTGAAACGGTTCAAGTAAAAGGCCATCTAGTTTTTTTTTACTCTCGACAACCCTACATATGTCAAAAAAAAATTGGTCCCCCTAAAATTGCAAGTTTTTGAAAGATTATTCCTCAATGACATAGAATTTCGGGAATCGGAAGGCGTCAAAACCTGACAGTGGACGATTTCCAATCGTATGCCAAAAATTACGGTGATCGGATGCGTCGTCTCGTACCTATGCCCGAACAACTAATTGTCTCGAGTCTCGTAAAGAGAGCTCCGCTCGGCCATAGGTCTCGCTTCGCTCGATAACGCTGTCTACATATCGCTTTACGGACCCAGCAACAATTGCACGAGCTGGAATGGGAAATATTCGCGCCCTTCCTTATTTCCCAGATCTTACCCCGTCCGACTTTCATGTAGACGAATTTTCTCGCTGAGAAAAACTTGGCTAATGACGATGATGTGGAACTTTGCATGGACGATTGTTTTAACTCCCGCTCGTCAGACTTATGTCGCGATGTGAGATTTCAACTCGTAGATCAGTGGAACAAGATCATCCATGGAAACTAACTAACTAGACGATTAGGTTATGAGTTTTGTAGGATTTTTTAAGCTTTAAATACATGCTTCTCTACTTTCCGGATACTTTCTTTAAACCTGATAGATTTTCAGCGCACTGTTATTTTCCCAGTTTCGTACATAGGACAGAATTCCAACAGACACAACATGTGTTCATGAGCACTCCTGAATTCAGGAATTACATTATCAATCAGGTGTGCGAATACTTTTGGCAACATAATGTACATATGTGCGTGGAACGCTTCTGATTAAAGGACTCTAAAGAAATCAAAATGTAGAGAGAAAAAAATCATCGTTATGGAGCAGAAAGACTTTTTTCAACGAGCAGAACCAAAGCATATTGTGTTTCAAGATAAACATGCTAAGAAATATGCATGCACCAATAAAGTTTGTTTATTATAAGTTATGCATAATGTGACGTCTCAGAGTGAGAATTAAAACGTGAACGTGAATTTAATATGATATGTGGTGTTGTAGCGTAAAAAAAAAAAAAAAAAGAGTGTACAGTCTGTAAAAAAAAAATTGTCACTCTTTATTTTTAATGTGATCAAACAAATATCATTATTTTATTAATATTTATATTAAACACGTGTTTTATTGTTCGAAAATCAGAACTTAATTTGAGATAATTAATAGAGAGATATTTCACAAAGCTTGAATACAACTCTCCCTTTTTTGACCTCCAGAATGTAAATATCACGCTACAAATAGAATAATTTATATTAGCTGGCAATTGGCTGGATAGAAGTGGCTATATACAATGGCCGTTTCATAAAAACTGAAAGATCACACAAAATGAAGACATATAGGTACAGCAAAATATATGCTATTCTTTCTCAAAGTATCTTCCCTCGAATGACATGCAACGATCCCATCGTTCAGTCCACTTTTCAAAGCATGTCGCGAAGGCATTTTGTGGAAGCTGCTTTAGCGACCACTGTACAGCTTGAATGACGTCAGCATCTGTGTTGAATATTGCGCCACGGAACTTTTCCTTCATTGTTGGAAACAACCAGAAATCGCACGGGAGGAGGTCAGGACTGTATGCAGGCTGCGGTATGATTTCCATACTGCATTACTGTTGAACACAAGCAGCCACATGTGGGCGTGCATTATCATGGGCTAGGGTCCACTTGCCCGCCAGTTCCGGTCGATTAATCGATATGTGTCATCGCAGATGCTTCAAGACTGAAATGCAATACTCAGCTTTGACAGTAACTTGTGGAGGAACGGCATGCTTGTTGACCTTACCTTTATGATCAAATAAAATTATCATCATCATCATCTTCCCAGCTGATTTGGTTTGGCGAACTTTTTTCAGAGGAGGCGAGCCTGTTTGTTCCAGACACTCGTTGCGCATTTCGTGAGGGGGTCGAAATAGTGGACCCATGTTTCATCGGCAGTTATTACTGTGTTTAGAAAGTTTGGATCCTTTGCAATCATTTGTTTCCACTCATGACACACCTATCCTCTGGCTAGCAATCCTTCTCTCGTCAGGTGATGAGGTATACCCATCTGGAACACACACGATGCAGCAGTAATTTGTCGCGTAGAATGCGGAATGCCGACGTTTTTGGAATATTAGTTAACGCCGCTATGTCTTCACGCGTCATTCGTCGATCTTCTTGCAGGATCGCCCAAACAGTGTTAACAATACGCTCCGTAGCAACACTGTTAGGTCGACCAGGCCTAGGAGCGAGTTCTGCCGACAAACGCCATTTTTTGAAATCATGGTACCATCTGAAAATCGTTGACTCACCCAAACATTTATCTTTGTAAGCTTTTTTCATTAAATCAACTGTTTCTGGAGCGGTTTTACCCAAACGATAGCAAAACTTTTATCGCACAACGCATTTCACTTCTGAATCACTCACCTCCATTGCTGTATGGCGAAATGCAGACGTACCTTAAACAACTGAGCAATAACAAAACCAGAATCGTCTGCCACGGCTAATAACTGTTGCCACAGATAACTTCCTTAATTCAGTTAGTCACCTGCAAGGTTATTTTCCCCCTTTGCACTGTTGCCAACTCAAAAAAAATTACTCTCAGTTTTTATGGAACGGCGTTTGTATATGCTACGTCGGTCGACTAATCGCTTCCTCTAGGGCCGCGGGTGGCCTAGTGGGCAACGTTCGTGACTGCCATGGAGAAGACCTCAGGTTCGATCCCAGGCAGGTACGAACGCTCGATCCACTAAATATCCACCGTGCGTCGGATGGGCACGTTAAGCCGTCGGACCCCGGTTATTGCCAACCCCCCCCCCCGGTAATAAATAAAGGCGTCTTCCTCCCCCTTTCTACTTCGCTTCCGTGTCACTTTCCTATCGGGCAGTCCAGGACAGAGGTGTTCGTAATTCAGTAATCGCTCAGTGTAAATCATAGACGATGCCAGACCCAAAACTTTTTGTTGTGCCTTTGTTTTATTACGAAATTTAGGGCTTTTTCGTTTAACAAAAATTGATTGATAGCAAAATAAATCAAATGAAACTCAGTGAGATACTGGTCTACCAGTGCATAGGTTAGGATGTTTTAATGTTGAACGAAATGCTAGTGAAAAATAGAACAAATCAAACAAATTCCAACGGAAATTTGTGTGATATCAGAAATGGAATTTGTATTGTTTAGCACAAGGTTAGTGATAACAAGGTAGATAAAGAAAACTGGAACAGACAAGTCTGTTGTTATTGCAATATATAAGAACACTATTTACATTGCTTGGTAAGTAACTGTATAGATTTAGAGCAACTTTTCATGATCAGGTTTTTATCCATTACAGGTAGATAAAGTATAGCTTGATTCTCAGAATGAGGATTGCATAGATTTTTTTAAAGGATTTTTATTGACATTGAACTTTGTGTTATTAAGATTTCATTTTAAATAGCGCAAAAAAATTTGTGTGCAATGCAGATACGTGACAAAATCAAAACCGTGATACAATTTAAAAACATCATGTGTTTCAAGGTTGTTGCTATTCTTTCGTTGAGATCAACGAAATCATTTTTCGAACAAACTTTTATTGTAGCAGCAGTTGCGAAGTGCTTCAAATAAATGCATAGAATTTCTGGAAGATCTGTTCAGTGATCGCAATGTTTGTATCACAGAGACTTTCTATGAACAAACATTCCAAAATAAACTTATTATAAAAAAAGACTGATTCATTTTTCTTGTATGTATTTAGTACAATGTAATGTATTTTAGATTTGTGAATATTAAATGTTCTTAGTTGAGTCAGGACTTTTATTTGTGTGGTGATAAATTTTAATCATGGAAAATCAATGTTTAAGAAATTCGTAGCGATATTGGAGAGTGCTAATTCAGAGCTGCAGAGTATGATACTGGAATTTGCCGACATGTGTAAATATTAGGTGTGCAATAGGGGGTGGGCTGAAAAAAACTTTTTTCGAAATCGATCTTGGTATAGCGCGGAAAAGTTGCCTAATGCGTCAGTTAGAACTCACAAGAAATTTGATCAATTTTGCTCAATATCTAGCCGAGCCCCTCCGGCATTGAAAACGTCAAAAAAAGACGAAAAATCCACTTTGAAGCCTTTTTCGGAAAATTTCTTTTCGGATTTTTTTTTTTCGAGCTCGATCTTGGCGTCGTACAGAAAACTTGCTTAATGAATCAGTTAGAACCCCCCCCCCCAAATTCGTCAATTTTGTTCAACATCTAGCCGCGCCCATCTGGCACTGAGAAAGCAAAAAAAAAAAAAAGACAAAAAATCGACTTTGAAGCCCCTTTCGGGAAATTTCTTTTGGGAATGTTTTTTTTTTCGAAATCGATCTTGGCGTAGCGCGGAAAAGTTGCTTAATGAGTCAGTTAGAAACCCCAAAACATTTTTCAATTTTGCTCAATATCTAGCCGCGCCCCTCTGGCATTGAAAAAGTCAAGAAAAAGAAAAAAAAAAAAGAAGATTGAAAATCCACTTTGAAGCCTTTTTCTGGAAATTTCTTTTCGGATATTTTTTTTCAAAATCGATCTTGGCATAGCGCTGAAAATTTGCTTAATGAGTAAGTTAGAAACCCCCAAAAAATTCTTCAATTTTGCTCAAAATCCAATCGCGCCCCCTGGCATTGAAAAAGTCAAAAAAAAAAAAAAAGACAGAAAATCCACTTTGAAGCTTTTTTCTGGAAATTTCTTTTCGGATATTTTTTTTCAAAATCGATCTTGGCATAGCGCGGAAAATTTGCTTAATGAGTAAGTTAGAAACCCCCAAAAAATTCTTCAATTTTGCTCAAAATCTAGCCGCGCCCCTCTGGCATTGAAAAAGTAAAAAAAAAAAAAAAAAAAAAAAAAAAAAAGACAGAAAATCCACTTTGAAGCTTTTTTCTGGAAATTTCTTTGCGGATATTTTTTTTCAAAATCGATCTTGGCATAGCGCTGAAAATTTCCTTAATGAGTAAGTTAGAAACCCCCAAAAAATTCTTCAATTTTGCTCAAAATCTAGCCGCGCCCCTCTGGCATTGAAAAAGTCAAAAAAAAAAAAAAAAAAAAAACAGAAAATCCACTTTGAAGCCTTTTTCTGGAAATTTCTTTTCGGATATTTTTTCAAAATCGATCTTGGCATAGCGCGGAAAATTTGCTTAATGAGTAAGTTAGAAACCCCCAAAAAATTCTTCAATTTTGCTCAAAATCTAGCCGCGCCCCTCTGGCATTGAAAAAGTAAAAAAAAAAAAAAAAAAAAAAAAAAAAAAAGACTGAAAATCCACTTTGAAGCCTTTTTCTGGAAATTTCTTTTCGGATATTTTTTTCAAAATCGATCTTGGCATAGCGCGGAAAATTTGCTTAATGAGTAAGTTAGAAACCTCCAAAAAATTCTTCAATTTTGCTCAAAATCTAGCCGCGCCCCTCTGGCATTGAAAAAGTCAAAAAAAAAAAAAAAAAAAAAAAAAAAAAGACTGAAAATCCACTTTGAAGCCTTTTTCTGGAAATTTCTTTTTGGATATTTTTTTTCAAAATCGATCTTGGCATAGCGCGGAAAATTTCCTTAATGAGTAAGTTAGAAACCCCCAAAAAATTCTTCAATTTTGCTCAAAATCTAGCCGCGCCCCTCTGGCATTGAAAAAGTCAAAAAAAAAAAAAAAAAAAAAAAAAAAGACTGAAAATCCACTTTGAAGCCTTTTTCTGGAAATTTCTTTTCGGATATTTTTTTTCAAAATCGATCTTGGCATAGCGCGGAAAATTTGCTTAATGAGTAAGTTAGAAACCCCCAAAAAATTCTTCAATTTTGCTCAAAATCTAGCCGCGCCCCTCTGGCATTGAAAAAGTCAAAAAAAAAAAAAAAAAAAAAAAAAAAAAAAAAGACAGAAAATCCACTTTGAAGCTTTTTCTGGAAATTTCTTTGCGGATATTTTTTTTCAAAATCGATCTTGGCATAGCGCGGAAAATTTGCTTAATGAGTAAGTTAGAAACCCCCCCCCCCCCCGAAAATTCTTCAATTTTGCTCAAAATCTAGCCGCGCCCCTCTGGCATTGAAAAAGTCAAAAAAAAAAAAAAAAAAAAAAAAGACTGAAAATCCACTTTGAAGCCTTTTTCTGGAAATTTCTTTTCGGATATTTTTTTTTCAAAATCGATTTTGGCATAGCACGGAAAATTTGCTTAATGGGTCAGTTAGAGCCCAAAAAACATTTCGTCAATTTTGCTCAATATCTAACCACGCCCCTCTTGCCTTCAAAATGTATACGCGATTACTACCGCAAAATAACTGTTGTGTCATTCCATTCTTTTCCCTCCGGATAAAAAGTCCCGTCCGAGTACGTGTTTCAGACTATCGATGCTGGGTCCCCAGGTTCTAGCCTGGGCTGATCTTTCAGAGATGGTGTGATTTACTAACAATCGCTGAATATCCGCCGTGCATCGGACGAGCACGTTAAGTGACTGCCCCCAGGCTGGACCCACTGGTTAGATGGGTATCCTTTCCTATGTCCTCCCTGAAATTCTCTCACCCATCTATGTGCAATATCGTACTTGTACGGTGGCGCCATCTACTGTACTCTAATCTCACTACAAACTGTTCTGTCAAAGTCGCTAGACTTGCTCTCATTCCTTCCGTTTCTGTGTCCTGCCCAAAAGGCGATCTCGCTGTAGGTGGCTGGGACCTAAACTCTACTACCTGTGGACGGAAGTCCTACATGAAAATGACAAATTCTGTGATAAAACGAGTGGACTTCAGAGGGACAAGGTCACTCCGGTTAAGGAAAATCTGGGGTGTCAGCACAATTTGGAAGCGGCAACCAAAGCCACAGATAGAGACTTTCAGTGGGTGACGGATCACTTTGTCCGTGTTCATTTCGTCCACCGTTCCCTTTGTCCACATTCATTTCGTCCTCAGAATGAATGGAATACCGTGGGAATTTTCTGTTTTCATGGAATTTTTGTTATAGGCAGAAGAAAAGGTCAGCGGGCATTACTTGCATGCGATTCTTTTTCCTGTCGAAGTTTCTCGATTAAAACGTAACGATTTTAAATGTTTTTTTAAAGTAAAACGAGGAACTGAACTTTGAAGAGCTTTTTAACTCTTGTGTGTGGTACGATATCAATCACTACAGCATGACTCACGCTATCTTCGGAAAAGGACTATCAGGAAGGATTTTTTAATAACGCTGCACTTTTACTTGGGCACTAAATATTTACATAATATGTCAAGTTATTAATATTTCTCTTTTACTTACTTAGACACTGAGTATTAATAACTATGCCTCATGCGTAGACCCTTTTGACAGTTTTTATTCTGCCGATGTCATATTCATAATGTTTACGTATCAAGACAAGGTAATAATATTGCGCTTTTTCTCAAGCACTAAATATTGTTTCATAAACCCTACGCCTAGGCCTTTTTTACAGTTTTTATTCTATCGATGTCATATTCGGACGTTTACATATCACGTCGAGTTAATAATATTGCGCTTTTACTTAGGTACTCAAAATTAATTCACAGGCCCCAGGCCTAAGCCTTTTGAATAGTTTTTATTCTACCGATGTCATATTCCTAACGTTTATAAAAAAGGTCAGGTCAATATTATTGCGCCTTTACTTTGGAACCAAATATTAATTAATAGGCATAGGCGCAAAGCCTATCAATAAATACTTTATGCCTAAGTGACAGCGCATTATCAACCAGAACACTTATTATGTAAACGTTATGAATTATTTCGTGT
This sequence comes from Macrothele yani, assembly GCA_039090855.1. Lineage (NCBI taxonomy): Eukaryota > Metazoa > Arthropoda > Arachnida > Araneae > Macrothelidae > Macrothele > Macrothele yani. The sequence continues at coordinate 97,722,993 of CM077031.1, forward strand.
GGTGGATTTAAAACTGGGAAGAATGCCTGGGCTTAGGCCTATTATTTAATGTTTTGTGCCCAGGTAGACCTCAATATAATTAGTTTGATTTGATATGTAAACGGTATGAATATGACATCGGTAGAAAAAAGTTGTAAAAAAGGCCTAGATCAAGGGATTGTGGATTAATATTTCGTGCCTCAGTAAAAGCACAATAATATTACCTTGACTTGATACGTAAACATTATGAATATGACATCGGCAGAATAAAAACTGTCAAAAGGGCCTACGCATGAGGCATAGTAATTAATATTTAGTGCTTAAGTAAATAAAAGAGAAATATTAATAACTTGACATATAATGTAAATATTTAATGCCTAAGTAAAAGTGCAGCGTTATTAAAATATCCCACCCCTTAGGTTTTTCGCAGAGGATCCATCTTCTCATCACATCTTGTGGAGGACATCCTTCTTCTTGAATCTGGAGAGCAAGGACACAACAAAATCGTAGTGCCTAGACTTGTTCGCAGCTGTGAGTTTGTCGGGCACCCAACGGCCTTCCTTGTGAATCCATCCAAACTTGTGCAAGCGCTTTGCAATGGCTTGCCGTCTTACTCCGAGTTCCTGGGCGAGCTCTGACCGTGTGCGACAAGGATCCGCGTCCAACACTTGTTCCAGTTCCTCATCGTCAACTTTCTGTGGTTGTCTCGTACGTTCTGCATCACGGAGATCGAAATTTCCCTGCCTACACCCCTGGAACCACTTCTTACGCGTATTGTAGAACACAGCAGCCTCACCCAAAGCAGAGCAGATCATTTCCTGGGCACTTTTTTTCAGCTGAAACGCGAACAGGAGGCAGTCCCTCAAATGTTGCTTCTCGAACGACATGGCTTTCACCGTCAACTTTCGTCCCTTCTGTCACTTACAGCTGTGAGCGGTTACGGTTGCCTGGAAAGCTGTTGGATGGCGCTGCAATCAGCCATTATCGCACACAGCTATTTGCATTTGCCGACGTTCTGTGATCGCTTGCGGTTGGGGACCGAGAATTAAGTTGCACACCTAATACCTCGCAGCAGATGAGGCTTTACCACGAACACAATATGCTGTCACGACACTATAGACACAGAAGCTCTCGATAACCCCACTACATTAGGAACTGTTGTCATGTTGGCACCAACTAGTCGGCCGCCAACAATTAGCTCTCTTTCCAAGTTCGTTAAGTTGTTCATTTGGTCGTCATCCTGGAAAATGTTTTGCAGCAAAACACATTAAATGCACTTAAACAGGACCTTGAGGTTCTAAAAAAGCTATTATAACTAAAACGTGGTGGATGCCTTTGGGTATTGCGGCGTACGCAGCTATATTAAAAGTCGCGTCTCTGAGCGTGTTGTTTACATTATTCTCCCCAATTCCTGTACTTTTACACATCTGTCTACAGCTTGTATGTAACACAGAAATCCTGTTACGTTGCAATCGGGTCCCCAGATGGTATTAGTGACGAAGCAGTGTCATCTCTGATGTCATGTAACAAGTTAGTAAAACCATACAATGCATTGATTATGATACGCTTTCCAGCATACCAGTAATCATTACTCAAGTTATGAGGATAATGGCTGTGGAATAAATCGCGCTCCTGTGCCCTGACCTTTGACCACATTTCGATGATATTCAACAGAATTGGTTCAATAAACCTCCGGAACAACATACTAAACTTTTGTCGCAATAGAAGCATTTTAGTCAAGTTATGAGGATAATGTCTGTGGAAGAAATCTCGCCTCTGTGCCCTGACCTTTGACCACATTTCGATGATATTCAACAGAATTGGTTCCATAAACCTCCGGAACAACATACTAAACTTTTGTCGCAATAGAATTTTAGTCAAGTTGTGAGGATAATGTCTGTGGAATAAATCTCGCTCCTGTGTCCTAACCTTTGGATACATTTCGATGTTATTCAACAGAATTGGTTCAATAAACCTCCGGAACAACATACTAAACTATTGTCGCTATAGAAGCATTTTAGTCAAGTTATGAGGATAATGGCTGTGGAATAAATCTCGCTCCTGTGCCCTGACCTTTGGCCACATTTCGATGATATTCAACTGAATTGGTTCCATAAACCTCCGGAACAACATACTAAACTTTTGTCGCAATAGAAGCATTTTAGTCAAGTTATGAGGATAATGTCTGTGGAATAAATCTCGCTCCTGTGTCCTAACCTTTGGATACATTTCGATGTTATTCAACAGAATTGGTTCAATAAACCCCCGGAACAACATACTAAACTATTGTCGCTATAGAAGCATTTTAGTCAAGTTATGAGGATAATGGCTGTTTAATAAATCTCGCTCCTGTGCCCTGACCTTTGACCCCATTTCGATGATATTCAACGGAATTGGTTCAATAAACCTCCGGAACAACATACTAAACTTTTGTCGCAATTGAAGCATTTTAGTCAAGTTATGAGGATAATGTCTGTGGAATAAATCTCGCTATTGTGTCCTAACCTTTGGATACATTTCGATGTTATTCAACAGAATTGGTTCAATAAACCTCCGGAACAACATACTAAACTATTGTCGCTATAGAAGCATTTTAGTCAAGTTATGAGGATAATGGCTGTGGAAGAAATCTCGCCTCTGTGCCCTGACCTTTGACCACATTTCGATGATATTCAACGGAATTGGTTCAATAAACCTCCGGAACAACATACTAAACTTTTGTCGCAATAGAAGCATTTTAGTCAAGTTACGAGGATAATGGCTGTGGAATAAATCTCGCTCCTGTGCCCTGACCTTTGACCCCATTTCGATGATATTCAACGGAATTGGTTCAATAAACCTCCGGAACAACATACTAAACTTTTGTCGCAATAGAAGCATTTTAGTCAAGTTATGAGGATAATGGCTGTGTAATAAATCTGGCTCCTATGCCCTGACCTTTGACCCCATTTCGACGATATTCAACAGAATTGGTTCAAAAAACCTCCGGAACAACATACTGAACTTTTGTCGCAATAGAAGCATTTTAGTCAAGTTATGAGGATAATGTCTGTGGAATACATCTCGCTCCTTTACCCTGAACTTTGACCCCATTTCGATGATATTAAACAGAATTGGTTCTGTATACCTCCGGAACAACATACTAAACTTTTGTCGCAATAGAAGCATTTTGATCAAGTTATATGAGGATAATGGCTGTGGAATAAATCTCGCTCCTGTGCCCTGACCTTCGACCTCATTTCGATGATATTCAACAGAAACGGTTCAGTGTACCTCCGGAACAACATGATGAAGTTTTGTCGCAGTAGAAGCATTTTTAGTCAAGTTATGAGGATAATGGCTGTGAGTAAATCTTGCTCCTGTGCCCTGCCCTTTGACCCCATTTCGACAATATTCAACGGAACCGGTTCAGTGTACCTCCGGAACAACATGATGAAGTTTTGTCGCAATCGAAGCATTTTTACGTAAGTTATGACGCATAAGGCGATGGAATGGATCCCGCGCCTATGTCCTGACCTTTGACCCCATTTCTTCTATTTTCAATAGGGTTCGTCTCCAGGTTGTTCCCTACCAGACACTAAAATTTCATCGTAATCGAACCATTTTTAGGCGAGTTGTCGAGCGGACAAACAGACGGACAAAGCTGGAGCAAAAACGCTTCTTCAACCTACGGTTGGAAAGGGTAAAAAATGGCGGGTATGACAACTTGCAATAATGCGAGTCGATTATTTCAGTACAGCCAGCTTCAGAAAAGTTAGGTTTCGATGTCAAAATCCTGCTAGGTTTTTGTTTACGAAGTAACTCTCTGGCTTTCAAAATACGCCCCAACTCTAATATGTTGTCTTTCGTCCAATGTCATAGCTAAGAACCAGTTCTCAGAATACACAAAGTATGCGTAACGCTCGATAACGGGATTTATAACTTGAAGCAATTTTTTGGTTCGTATCGGGAAGTTTGTACCACCATTAGTACATGTGTGACGTATATTCTAAATTAACTTTCCTTTTCAGTTTCTTTCCCTATGTAAATCTTGAGTTTATTCTCAGTTATACTTCACTCTTAACGTAATATCTTTTCTCTCAAACGAATACTGTTGGCAACATAATTGAGGTTGAATGAACGTGACGTATGCCTGAGATAAGATAAGAACAAGAGATAAAAAGGACGACTAAACTGTTGCTTGAGAGCGTTGTTAATGCGAGCGTTGTAAAAGAGAGCGTTGCAAGTTGTGTTAAGAGCTGTGTGGAGAGTTTAGTGCAATATGCTATGTTATGTTACGATGTGTTTGCTACATCCTGAATAAAGCATCTTTTCCGTAAGTTTGATTTCTGTTCATGAAATACGGGATCACGCCATATAATACAAATTTTGAAGATGACAATCCCATTTTTGGCGTAAATGTGACAAGGATGGTAAGTCAGATAATATCCGAAAACTTGAAAATTTTCATCGTCCTGAAGCGGGACTCGAACCCGCGTCTCCCAGAAAACGCCCGGGTATGCTAACCACTACACCACCCAGAACGACCAAGTTTCAAGTTTCCGATCAATTTGAATTTAACCATCACAGGATTCGCTAGTCGAAGCAACCGGCATTCATGTTTAGCGAATCTGGCGGTTAAGAATCTTATCCCGTGTTTGCCCGGAGAAGCAGATAAATCCTGAAAGAAATACGGGATTACGCCATATAATACAAGTTTTGAAGATAGCAATCCGATTTTTGGTGTAAATGTGACAAGGATGGTAAGTCAGGTAATATCCGAAAATTTTCATCGTCCTGGAGCGGAACTCGAACCCGCGTCTCCCAGAAAATGCCTAGGTATGCTAACCACTCCATCACAGGATTCGCTAGTCGAAGCAACCGGCATTCATGTTTAGCGAATCTGGCGGTTAAGAATCTTATCCCGTGTTTGCCCGGAGAAGCAGATAAATCCTGAAAGAAATACGGGATTACGCCATATAATACAAATTTTGAAGATAGCAATCCGATTTTTGGCGTAAATGTGACAAGGATGGTAAGTCAGGTAATATCCGAAAATTTTCATCGTCCTGGAGCGGAACTCGAACCCGCGTCTCCCAGAAAACGCCTAGGTATGCTAACCACTCCATCACAGGATTCGCTAGTCGAAGCAACCGGCATTCATGTTTAGCGAATCTGGCGGTTAAGAATCTTATCCCGTGTTTGCCCGGAGAAGCAGATAAATCCTGAAAGAAATACGGGATTACGCCATATAATACAAATTTTGAAGATAGCAATCCGATTTTTGGCGTAAATGTGACAAGGATGGTAAGTCAGGTAATATCCGAAAATTTTCATCGTCCTGGAGCGGAACTCGAACCCGCGTCTCCCAGAAAACGCCTAGGTATGCTAACCACTACACCACCCAGAACGACCAAGTTTCAAGTTTCCGATCAATTTGAATTTAACCATCACAGGATTCGCTAGTCGAAGCAACCGGCATTCATGTTTAGCGAATCTGGCGGTTAAGAATCTTATCCCGTGTTTGCCCGGAGAAGCAGATAAATCCTGAAAGAAATACGGGATTACGCCATATAATACGAATTTTGAAGATAGCAATCCGATTTTTGGTGTAAATGTGACAAGGATGGTAAGTCAGGTAATATCCGAAAATTTTCATCGTCCTGGAGCGGAACTCGAACCCGCGTCTCCCAGAAAACGCCTAGGTATGCTAACCACTACACCACCCAGAACGACCAAGTTTCAAGTTTCCGATCAATTTGAATTTAACCATCACAGGATTCGCTAGTCGAAGCAACCGGCATTCATGTTTAGCGAATCTGGCGGTTAAGAATCTTATCCCGTGTTTGCCCGGAGAAGCAGATAAATCCTGAAAGAAATACGGGATTACGCCATATAATACAAGTTTTGAAGATAGCAATCCGATTTTTGGTGTAAATGTGACAAGGATGGTAAGTCAGGTAATATCCGAAAATTTTCATCGTCCTGGAGCGGAACTCGAACCCGCGTCTCCCAGAAAACGCCTAGGTATGCTAACCACTCCATCACAGGATTCGCTAGTCGAAGCAACCGGCATTCATGTTTAGCGAATCTGGCGGTTAAGAATCTTATCCCGTGTTTGCCCGGAGAAGCAGATAAATCCTGAAAGAAATACGGGATTACGCCATATAATACAAATTTTGAAGATAGCAATCCGATTTTTGGCGTAAATGTGACAAGGATGGTAAGTCAGGTAATATCCGAAAATTTTCATCGTCCTGGAGCGGAACTCGAACCCGCGTCTCCCAGAAAACGCCTAGGTATGCTAACCACTCCATCACAGGATTCGCTAGTCGAAGCAACCGGCATTCATGTTTAGCGAATCTGGCGGTTAAGAATCTTATCCCGTGTTTGCCCGGAGAAGCAGATAAATCCTGAAAGAAATACGGGATTACGCCATATAATACAAATTTTGAAGATAGCAATCCGATTTTTGGCGTAAATGTGACAAGGATGGTAAGTCAGGTAATATCCGAAAATTTTCATCGTCCTGGAGCGGAACTCGAACCCGCGTCTCCCAGAAAACGCCTAGGTATGCTAACCACTACACCACCCAGAACGACCAAGTTTCAAGTTTCCGATCAATTTGAATTTAACCATCACAGGATTCGCTAGTCGAAGCAACCGGCATTCATGTTTAGCGAATCTGGCGGTTAAGAATCTTATCCCGTGTTTGCCCGGAGAAGCAGATAAATCCTGAAAGAAATACGGGATTACGCCATATAATACAAATTTTGAAGATAGCAATCCGATTTTTGGTGTAAATGTGACAACGATGGTAAGTCAGGTAATATCCGAAAATTTTCATCGTCCTGGAGCGGAACTCGAACCCGCGTCTCCCAGAAAACGCCTAGGTATGCTAACCACTACACCACCCAGAACGACCAAGTTTCAAGTTTCCGATCAATTTGAATTTAACCATCACAGGATTCGCTAGTCGAAGCAACCGGCATTCATGTTTAGCGAATCTGGCGGTTAAGAATCTTATCCCGTGTTTGCCCGGAGAAGCAGATAAATCCTGAAAGAAATACGGGATTACGCCATATAATACAAGTTTTGAAGATAGCAATCCGATTTTTGGTGTAAATGTGACAAGGATGGTAAGTCAGGTAATATCCGAAAATTTTCATCGTCCTGGAGCGGAACTCGAACCCGCGTCTCCCAGAAAATGCCTAGGTATGCTAACCACTCCATCACAGGATTCGCTAGTCGAAGCAACTGGCATTCATGTTTAGCGAATCTGGCGGTTAAGAATCTTATCCCGTGTTTGCCCGGAGAAGCAGATAAATCCTGAAAGAAATACGGGATTACGCCATATAATACAAATTTTGAAGATAGCAATCCGATTTTTGGCGTAAATGTGACAAGGATGGTAAGTCAGGTTATATCCGAAAATTTTCATCGTCCTGGAGCGGAACTCGAACCCGCGTCTCCCAGAAAACGCCTAGGTATGCTAACCACTCCATCACAGGATTCGCTAGTCGAAGCAACCGGCATTCATGTTTAGCGAATCTGGCGGTTAAGAATCTTATCCCGTGTTTGCCCGGAGAAGCAGATAAATCCTGAAAGAAATACGGGATTACGCCATATAATACAAATTTTGAAGATAGCAATCCGATTTTTAGCGTAAATGTGACAAGGATGGTAAGTCAGGTAATATCCGAAAATTTTCATCGTCCTGGAGCGGAACTCGAACCCGCGTCTCCCAGAAAACGCCTAGGTATGCTAACCACTACACCACCCAGAACGACCAAGTTTCAAGTTTCCGATCAATTTGAATTTAACCATCACAGGATTCGCTAGTCGAAGCAACCGGCATTCATGTTTAGCGAATCTGGCGGTTAAGAATCTTATCCCGTGTTTGCCCGGAGAAGCAGATAAATCCTGAAAGAAATACGGGATTACGCCATATAATACGAATTTTGAAGATAGCAATCCGATTTTTGGTGTAAATGTGACAAGGATGGTAAGTCAGGTAATATCCGAAAATTTTCATCGTCCTGGAGCGGAACTCGAACCCGCGTCTCCCAGAAAACGCCTAGGTATGCTAACCACTACACCACCCAGAACGACCAAGTTTCAAGTTTCCGATCAATTTGAATTTAACCATCACAGGATTCGCTAGTCGAAGCAACCGGCATTCATGTTTAGCGAATCTGGCGGTTAAGAATCTTATCCCGTGTTTGCCCGGAGAAGCAGATAAATCCTGAAAGAAATACGGGATTACGCCATATAATACAAGTTTTGAAGATAGCAATCCGATTTTTGGTGTAAATGTGACAAGGATGGTAAGTCAGGTAATATCCGAAAATTTTCATCGTCCTGGAGCGGAACTCGAACCCGCGTCTCCCAGAAAACGCCTAGGTATGCTAACCACTCCATCACAGGATTCGCTAGTCGAAGCAACCGGCATTCATGTTTAGCGAATCTGGCGGTTAAGAATCTTATCCCGTGTTTGCCCGGAGAAGCAGATAATTCCTGAAAGAAATACGGGATTACGCCATATAATACAAATTTTGAAGATAGCAATCCGATTTTTGGCGTAAATGTGACAAGGATGGTAAGTCAGGTAATATCCGAAAATTTTCATCGTCCTGGAGCGGAACTCGAACCCGCGTCTCCCAGAAAACGCCTAGGTATGCTAACCACTCCATCACAGGATTCGCTAGTCGAAGCAACCGGCATTCATGTTTAGCGAATCTGGCGGTTAAGAATCTTATCCCGTGTTTGCCCGGAGAAGCAGATAAATCCTGAAAGAAATACGGGATTACGCCATATAATACAAATTTTGAAGATAGCAATCCGATTTTTGGCGTAAATGTGACAAGGATGGTAAGTCAGGTAATATCCGAAAATTTTCATCGTCCTGGAGCGGAACTCGAACCCGCGTCTCCCAGAAAACGCCTAGGTATGCTAACCACTACACCACCCAGAACGACCAAGTTTCAAGTTTCCGATCAATTTGAATTTAACCATCACAGGATTCGCTAGTCGAAGCAACCGGCATTCATGTTTAGCGAATCTGGCGGTTAAGAATCTTATCCCGTGTTTGCCCGGAGAAGCAGATAAATCCTGAAAGAAATACGGGATTACGCCATATAATACAAATTTTGAAGATAGCAATCCGATTTTTGGTGTAAATGTGACAAGGATGGTAAGTCAGGTAATATCCGAAAATTTTCATCGTCCTGGAGCGGAACTCGAACCCGCGTCTCCCAGAAAACGCCTAGGTATGCTAACCACTACACCACCCAGAACAACCAAGTTTCAAGTTTCCGATCAATTTGAATTTAACCATCACAGGATTCGCTAGTCGAAGCAACCGGCATTCATGTTTAGCGAATCTGGCGGTTAAGAATCTTATCCCGTGTTTGCCCGGAGAAGCAGATAAATCCTGAAAGAAATACGGGATTACGCCATATAATACAAGTTTTGAAGATAGCAATCCGATTTTTGGTGTAAATGTGACAAGGATGGTAAGTCAGGTAATATCCGAAAATTTTCATCGTCCTGGAGCGGAACTCGAACCCGCGTCTCCCAGAAAACGCCTAGGTATGCTAACCACTACACCACCCAGAACGACCAAGTTTCAAGTTTCCGATCAATTTGAATTTAACCATCACAGGATTCGCTAGTCGAAGCAACCGGCATTCATGTTTAGCGAATCTGGCGGTTAAGAATCTTATCCCGTGTTTGCCCGGAGAAGCAGATAAATCCTGAAAGAAATACGGGATTACGCCATATAATACAAATTTTGAAGATAGCAATCCGATTTTTGGTGTAAATGTGACAAGGATGGTAAGTCAGGTAATATCCGAAAATTTTCATCGTCCTGGAGCGGAACTCGAACCCGCGTCTCCCAGAAAACGCCTAGGTATGCTAACCACTACACCACCCAGAACAACCAAGTTTCAAGTTTCCGATCAATTTGAATTTAACCATCACAGGATTCGCTAGTCGAAGCAACCGGCATTCATGTTTAGCGAATCTGGCGGTTAAGAATCTTATCCCGTGTTTGCCCGGAGAAGCAGATAAATCCTGAAAGAAATACGGGATTACGCCATATAATACAAGTTTTGAAGATAGCAATCCGATTTTTGGTGTAAATGTGACAAGGATGGTAAGTCAGGTAATATCCGAAAATTTTCATCGTCCTGGAGCGGAACTCGAACCCGCGTCTCCCAGAAAACGCCTAGGTATGCTAACCACTCCATCACAGGATTCGCTAGTCGAAGCAACCGGCATTCATGTTTAGCGAATCTGGCGGTTAAGAATCTTATCCCGTGTTTGCCCGGAGAAGCAGATAAATCCTGAAAGAAATACGGGATTACGCCATATAATACAAATTTTGAAGATAGCAATCCGATTTTTGGTGTAAATGTGACAAGGATGGTAAGTCAGGTAATATCCGAAAATTTTCATCGTCCTGGAGCGGAACTCGAACCCGCGTCTCCCAGAAAACGCCTAGGTATGCTAACCACTACACCACCCAGAACGACCAAGTTTCAAGTTTCCGATCAATTTGAATTTAACCATCACAGGATTCGCTAGTCGAAGCAACCGGCATTCATGTTTCTTTCATGATTCTTTCATGATTTATCTGCTTCTCCGGGCAAACACGGGATAGGATTATTAACCTCCAGATTCGCTAAACATGAATGCCGGTTGCTTCGACTAGCGAATCCTGTGATGGTTAAATTCAAATTGATCGGAAACTTGAAACTTGGTCGTTCTGGGTGGTGTAGTGGTTAGCATACCTAGGCGTTTTCTGGGAGACGCGGGTTCGAGTCCCGCTCCAGGACGATGGAAATTTCAAGTTTTCGGTTTTTATCTGACTTGCCATCCTTGTCACATTTACGCCAAAAATCGGATTGTCATCTTCAAAATTTGTATTATATGGCGTAATCCCGTATTTCTTTCATGATTTATCTGCTTCTCCTGGCAAACACGGGATATGATTCTAAACCTCCAAATTCGCTAAAAATTGAATGCCGGTTGCTTCGACTAGCGAATCCTGTGATGGTTAAATTCAAATTGATCGGAAACTTGAAACTTGGTCGTTCTGGCTGGTGTAGTGGTTAGCATACCCGGGCGATTTCTGGGAGACGCGGGTTCGAGTCCCGCTCCAGGACGATGGAAATTTCAAGTTTTCGGTTTTTATCTGACTTGCCATTCTTGTCACATTTACGCCAAAAATCGGATTGTCATCTTCAAAATTTGTATTATATGGCGTAATCCCGTATTTCTTTCATGATTTATCTGCTTCTCCTGGCAAACACGGGATATGATTCTAAACCTCCAAATTCGCTAAAAATTGAATGCCGGTTGCTTCGACTAGCGAATCCTGTGATGGTTAAATTCAAATTAATCGGAAACTTGAAACTCGGTCGTTCTGGGTGGTGTAGTGGTCAGCATACCCGGGCGTTTCCTGGGAGACGCGGGTTCGAGTCCCGCTCCAGGACGATGAAAATTTTCAAGTTTTCGGATATTATCTGACTTACCATCCTTGTCACATTTACACCAAAAATCGGATTGTCATCTTCAAAATTTGTATTGACTTATGTTGTTGACATGTTTCGTCTGGCCGTTAAGGTTTAATTTAGGAACTGTTTCATCTTATGGTTATGTTTTTGAAATAATTTAGGAACTGTTTCATCTCATGGTTATGTTTTTGAAATAACGTAGAAGTACGAAAAGACTTCTACGTCATACATGTTTTGGCCCATCCGTGAAAGAGGGTTTATTCTTCATCGCAAACCACATGGGCATGTATAAAAGCAAAAGAAATGAAGCCATGTGTTTCAATTCAACTGACGGCGTATTTACGGATATGTATGAATCCTCCGGGGATTCTTAGCACCCTCTGCCTTCATGTCGCACTGGCCGCTGCCTTGGCCAGCTACATTCCAGCTGCCGGAGACTGAGGGCCAAGATTTAAGTTGTAGAGTCATTTTGGAGGTGTTTGGCCATAACTCACCACGCTGGCCAAGCCGGTTGGTGAGTGTGGGATAGTATTTCCTCTGATCCCGATGGTATAGTTATACCGCTATTGGCGGTCGTCAGAGCCCCTTTAGTGGGAACAGGATGCACCACGAGAAGGCGGGGTTGACATTTGTCAAGGAGAGGCTGTGATGTTACGCATCACCTGACCTTACATCCCTCTGAAGAAGAAATTGAAGAATTTTATGAGGAAATTCGTCATCTAAATAATAAAGGTAAGCAGCACTTGAAGATAATTATGGGAGATTTCAATGCAAAAATAGGGCAACGAGAACAGAATGAAACGTCAGTAGGTAAATTCGGTCACGGCAACAGAAACCAGCGTGGAAATACTCTCGTTGAGTTTGCAGAGGCAGAAGGATTTTTCATCTTGAACTCCTTTTTCAAGAAAAAGCCACACAGGAAATGGACATGGAGACATCCAATTGGGACGACAAGTGAAATTGATTTTATTATGTGTAACAAAAAATTCGTCATCGAAGACTGCAGTGTGCTGAACAAGTTCAACACAGGTAGTGACCATAGATTGGTGAGATGTAAAATGCACCTCAACACTAAACTGGAACGTGGCAAGCTCATAAGACAAACAAAATGTATTGACATAACCAACCTTAAAAAACACCATAATACTTTCAAGTTGGAACTGAAGAACAGATTCTCTGCTTTAGAAGGCCTAACATCGGAAGAATTGGATATTTCGGAAGTTAACAGAAAAGTAACCAAAGCTCTTATGGAAACAGCAACAAAATTAGCTGGGTCTAAGAACAAGTTGCATGTGAACAAATTATCAGCAAAAACCAAAATGTTGATGCAAAAAAGAAGAGAGATGAGGACAACTAAAGAAGATGTGACTTCCAAAGTGGAATATATAGAGCTATGCAAGATAACACGAAAAAGTATCACTGAAGACGTAAGGAAATTCAACTGTGAGCTAGTGAGGAAAGCAATTGAAAACAACCAAAGCCTTAAGATAGCAAAGGGACATCTCAGTAAGGGAAGAAAACAGATTATGGCTCTGAGAAAAGAAGATGGTTCTATAACAAGAAATAGAGGCGAAATTTTGACAAGAGTGAAAGATTTCTACTCCAAATTATATGAAAGGGATGATACATGTACTCCAGACATCATGAAAGGTACCAGAGTTCTTCCAGTCCTCCCAGCAGAAGTTGCTCATGCAATCAAGAACATGAAGCGGGGGAAAGCTCCAGGAGAAGATGGAATTACTATAGACATCATACAAGAAGCAAGTGGAGAAATTGAAACAGTACTCGCCCAAATTTTCACTCGATGCCTTAATGAAGGGAAGATTCCTGAGGATTGGAACAATGCTACAATGATCCTGCTACATAAAAAAGGTGACATTGAGGATCTCAGGAACTACAGACCTATCAGCCTCCTATCAGTGGTTTATAAAAGCTTCACTAAAGTTCTTTCACACCGCTTGAAGGTAACACTGGACATGGCTCAACCGAGAGAACAAGCTGGATTCAGGAGTGGCTACAGCACAATAGATCATATCCACGTACTGAGAGAACTAATTGAAAGAGCGAGGGAATATGAACTTCCATTGTGCATGGCTTTTATCGATTATGAAAAAGCCTTTGATTCGGTGAAACCATCAGCAGTTACCACGGCTCTGAAATCCTGCGGTATTGAAGATGCATACATTAATATTATTAATAACATCTATGAAAATGCAAGTGCAAAGATTCGGCTGTTTGAAAATACAACACACATAAAAATTGGAAAGGGAGTGAGACAAGGTGACACCATATCTCCGAAGCTCTTTAATGCCACATTGGAAAATGTCTTTCAATCACTGAACTGGGAAAACAAAGGGATAAAGATTAATGGAGATTATCTAACCCACCTTCGTTTTGCTGATGACATAGTCATTTTTGCAACTACCCCATCAGAGCTGCAGAGTATGATCCAGGAACTTGCTGACAAGAGTAAAGAAGTGGGATTAAAAATGAACTTTCAGAAGACAAAAGTGATGTTCAATGCTTTTACAAGAAATGAAGATTTATCGATTGATGGAGAAAAACTGGAGATAACAGATACGTACGTTTATCTTGGACAGCAGATATCAAGTGAGGGTCACATTGATGAAGAAATTAATCGGCGTACAAAACTTGCCTGGAGAGCTTTTGGAAGAAACAGCATAATTTTCAAGAGCAATATGCCATTATGTCTTAAAAGAAAAGTGTTTGATCAATGCATCCTTCCAGTGCTTACGTATGGTGCAGAGACGTGGACCTTAACTAAAAGAGTCATACAAAGGCTGCAGACAACTCGAAGAAGTATGGAGAGGTGCATGCTTGGTATAACCAAGAGAGATAAGAAGAGGAACTCGTGGATCCGAAAAATGACGAGAGTGGAAGACATCATGATCAGAGTTAAATCCCTGAAATGGCAATGGGCTGGACATACTGCCAGAAGGACAGATCATCGATGGACAGCCGAAATTTTAGATTGGATTCCAAGGGACAGGAAAAGACCCAGAAAAAGACCACATGGGAGATGGGTGGATGAAATTCGTAAATATGCGGGAGTGACATGGAGGAGACTGGCACAAGACAGACCGTTGTGGAGGAAACTTGGGGAGACCTTCATCCAGCAGTGGATTGATAATGGTTGACAATGATGATGATGATGATGAATCAAGAACTCTGTTGGCTGCTGTTGTTAACCACCTGGAATGGGAAAGCGTTTCTGGATCAAGAATAGTGAGATCATCTGAAAACACAGTTGTATCAGAATAATATTACCACCTACCTTATAATGGGAGTAACCAACTTCAAGGGAAAATTCATCCGCTTTAGAAAGTAGTTCAGTACCCTAATAAGCCCATTTTCTTGCAATTAAACAAGAAATTGATGCTGAATTTGGTTGCATTTGGTAGATTCAATTGAGTTCTACGACTTTTGTTTAGCACATTTTTTCCTATTTCAATGTTTTTTAGGGGGCGGGTGATTTCAAAAATTGAGGATAAAAAATAAGAAATTGAGAACATTTGACGTCCTCGATCACTTTTTGCGGAATTCAAGACTGTCCCCAGAAATGAGGCCATCAAGTCACCTTACAATAAATATGTTGTGAGCAAGAGCGTATTCAAGGGGGTGACAACAGGGTCGTGAGCTCCTGAAAGTGTTTCAGTTTTTTTTTAAAATGAGACTTGCATTTGAAAAAAACATGCCTTAGTAAGAATGCCTCAACTGACATTTGAAAAACATGCTTTAATTTTTTCTTCTGTTGGGTTGATGCATAAGTTCATGCCTTTTTTTCACCGCACTACAGGAATGTATTACATCAGAAGTGAAAACGGAATCAATCAACTATGTATCCCTCCCTCATTGTTTAAGACGGTGTCCCAACGTCTGGATAGATCTGCAATGCCATTCTTGAAAACACGTGCAGGTTTTGCTTCGGAGAAATCATCAAGGAAATTCTGGACATCAACATCATTGTGGAACGTTCTGCCACGGGTTACACTAGACAGGGATCGGAACAGGTGATAGTCTGAATGGGGCCACATCTGGGGAATAGGCCGGAAGAGTGGCACGATCTCTCATTTCATGTCGTGATTGGCCATTTTAGTCATGTTTGCGCTGTGAGGATGTGCATTATCATGTTGGAGAAGAACACCATGGCGCCGATGTGATCGTTTCTGCTGAATTGCTCCTTCCACACGGCGGAGTTGCTCACAATAGAGTGCGGCGTTGATGGTCCGATTCCTCGGCGGGATTTCCCAGTGAATAATGCCTTTCATGTCCCACGGGACACACAACGCAGGATGAAGGTCATGTTTGGACGTGGTGTGGGCGTCTTGTTTGGGCTTAACCATTCCCTCCAATGCTTGAAATTCACGTACAGACACCACTTTTCATCTCCAGTAACAATATGTGTCAGAGAGGGTTTATGTTGCTGAAAACATTCACAATGACGAGCGAGAAAGGAACCACATATGACAACATGCTGCTGATTCGTGTTGTGCTCGGTGAAAGTGTGAAGCACCCAAAACCCTGATTTCTGGATCTTTCCCATATGTTCCAGATGTTGCACCACTGTGGCCTGATCACAGTCCATCTCAGTGAACCAATTCGCGTGTGGTTTGACGCGGATTCAAGTGGATGAGATGGTTCAAACGGTTCTCATCAAAGTGAGATGGACGACCTGACCTTGGAGAGTCGTTGAGGTCAAAGTTGCCACCTCGGAACCGCTGAAACCATTTGCTTGCTGTTCTCGGAGCAATAGCGTCAGTGGCGGCTCGTGGTTGGAAAAATGGGGGAAGATGTACAAGAGCAGTATGAAAAGATATATATTGTCTACAATGAAAATCCCTTATTGAGGACTTACTTATTTTTTGTATATTAAATCAATTTTTCTTCCTCTTAAAGCTGCAAATTTGTCGATTATGTCGTCATAAGATGATTAGATGGTTGTTTATTCTTGAGCATCAATAAAATGTCTTCCTGGATAGAAATATTTGCCAGAGAAGCAAGTCTATCTTGGGAACTAGTGTTTCTTGAGCAAGTTTGTATTCTTTTAAGAAAACTTCTTTCCACTGGCACACTTGTAGATGGAATTGTTAAACTGAGGAAAACCAATTTATGATCTTCTGTAAAAATATCTTTGTCACCGTGAAACACTCGAAGGAGTTCTTGAGTCAATATATTCCTTAATTTTTCATCGGCATATACAAGACTCAGTTCATTTTTAAGGCGCTGGTGTTTAGTAAATATGTTTCCGTAAAAATGTAGATTTTCAAGAGCGTGAGTGGGAAAGCATGCATTAAATTATTCGAATTTGGTTGTGTCAGCAAGTCAGACAAATTGAAGTTTCTTACAGTCTTGAAATCTTGTATCCATCCGCATTTCAGGAGTTCGCTAGAATCACGATGTTTATGAAGTGACCGTGTTACGCTTAAAAAATCTGAGATTCCGTCTTTATTCCACGCCGAATGTTTATTACAAAAAAGTTAGCAGGGCCCAAAAAAAAAAAAAAAAAAAATTAACACAGAAGTGCCGCAAATCCATTTATATTCAGTAAACTAACAATTTTTAAAATTAATATTGTTAGATTTACGGCTCTTCTTGATTTCGTTCTTGGCAACAATTGTCAGTGAATCCGTTGGTCGTCCTTGAAGCAAAATATCTCTTTCATCTTCATCTTTCCACAGAGTAAATGGAGTTTGCAATAAATTACAAACAATGTCGTACACAGGATGCGTACTAAAAACTATCACTATCAGTTAAATTGTACACAAACCTAAAATATCAGTTAATGCTTTCAACAAATAATCACAAAGCACGAAAGAACAAATTCCTTTCGGAAAAAAATGTAACACAGCACCACAAGGAAAAATTCCTAGAAGATTACATAGTAGTCTGGTAGTCCGCCCACTCCGCCGTGATCTCTCACGACTTAACGCTAAAAAAACTGAAAGATGCAGAGGTAAGGCGCGTGAAGCTGAAACACTTCACTTGAGCGAGCAGATTGGGGAATGTGACGTCACGGTTACCATGGCAACTCGGCGGACAACTGCAGACTTCCAAGCATTCTCATTTCGGCTCTTCACTTGCACTGTTTTGCGTATAAGGATTTGTTTTCCGTACTGAGCGCGTCATGTGAATTAGTATCTCTTCAAAATTTTGAGTATTTTGGAACTGAATAAAAGCAAAAAAGAATATATTATAAAAAAAATACTGAATAAAACTTTATTTTGAGTAAAATAGATGAAGAGGCACTTCACCTACTTCACCTGAAAAGCCGCCACTGAATAGCGTCCTCCCCATCATCATCATCATCATCATTGTCAACCATTATCATCCACTGCTGAACGAAGGTCTTCCCAAGTTTCCTCCACAACGGTCTGTCTTGTGCCAGTCTCCTCCACGTCACTCCCGCATACTTTCGAATTTCATCCACCCATCTTCCATGTGGTCTTCTTCTGGGTCTTTTCCTGTCCCTTGGAATCCAATCTAAAATTTCGGCTGTCCATCGATGGTCTGTTCTTCTGGCAGTATGCCCAGCCCATTGCCATTTCGGGGATTTAACTCTGATCATGATGTCTTCCACTCTCGTCATTTTTCTGATCCACGAGTTCCTCTTCTTATCTCTCCTGGTTACACCAAGCATGTATCTCTCCATGCTGCTTTGAGTTGTCTGCCGTCTTTGTATGTCTCTTTTAGTTAAGGTCCACGTCTCTGCACCATACGTAAGCACTGGAAGGATGCATTGATCAAACACTTTTCTTTTAAGACATAATGGCATATTGCTCTTGAAAATTATGCTGTTTCTTCCAAAAGCTCTCCAGGCAAGTTTTGTACGCCGATTAATTTCTTCACCAATGTGACCCTCACTTGATATCTGCTGTCCAAGAAAAACATACGTGTCTGTTATCTCCAGCTTTTCTCCATCAATCGATAAATCTTCCATTCTTGTAAAAGCATTGAACATCACTTTTGTCTTCTGAAAGTTCATTTTTAATCCCACTTCTTTACTCTTGTCAGCAAGTTCCCGGATCATACTCTGCAGCACTGATGGGGTAGTTGCAAAAATGACTATGTCATCAGCAAAACGAAGGTGGGCTAGATAATCTCCATTAATCTTCATCCCTTTGTTTTCCCAGTTCAGTGATTGAAAGACATTTTCCAATGTGGCATTAAAGAGCTTCGGAGATATAGTGTCACCTTGTCTCACTCCTTTTCCAATTTTTATGTTTGTTGTATTTTCAAACAGCCGAATCTTTGCACTTGCATTTTCATAGATGTTATTAATAATATTAATGTATGCATCTTCAATACCGCAGGTTTTCAGAGCCATTGTAACTGCTGATGGTTTCACCGAATCAAAGGCTTTTTCATAATCGATAAAAGCCATGCCCAATGGAAGTTCATATTCCCTCGCTCTTTCAATTAGTTCTCTCAGTACGTGGATATGATCTATTGTGCTGTAGCCACTCCTGAATCCAGCTTGTTCTCTCGGTTGAGCCATGTCCAGTGTCACCTTCAAGCGGTGTGAAAGAACTTTAGTGAAGATTTTATAAACCACTGATAGGAGGCTGATAGGTCTGTAGTTCCTGAGATCCTCAATGTCACAAAGTTGTCGAGTGGCCTCGACGGCTGTGGATCCCTTATTGAACTCGTAGAGAAGCAGATGTCGGAAATGTTCATTCCTCTCTACTTGACACTCCATACTTCCGAACCTGAAAACCAAAAAACCATTAGACACAATGACACAACGCAATATGATTTAGATACACGGTATAGTTACTGGCTACATTTTGATACACAACTGACCATCTGCACCGTCACTACTGAACTTGGGAAACACTCGTGAAATAAAACGGCATGAACTAATGCATCAACTCAATATTTTTCATTAACTTTAATTTTGTTCTGGTGGATTTCAATATCTTCAATTTTTCATTGCTCCCTTCCTCACCCGAAAAAAAGCTATATGCGCCTCTGATTACGAGGGAATATTCGATTTCGGGTCTCAAAACTCCTGTTTTTCATAAAAACTCGTAGCTGATAGTTTTGTCGTTGTTGTGCCTGAAACCGGAAGGAGAACAAAAGGAAGTCGGAACTACTGGCATGCAGCGATAAGCCCTCCTACCCAGAACGCCGTCTGAAATTATTTTCAGAATGGGGTCGTGAAGCAGTTATCATAACGCTCTTTGGCGATCAGAACAAAACATTAAATTTTCCTTCTTGTAAACTGCGCATTTAACAACGGTGGTGCTCTGTAATTGGTGGATATTTTGATATTTTGGTTATCAGTTAACTTTTGGAGCATGTGAACATTTGCTTTCAGGTTTCCTCCTTTTTCCAGGTAAGTTTATTTAATGTATGATTAATTGCAATAAGTATTAACAAAATATTGTTGCGTACCTCATAAAACGTTTAGAAAGATTAAATTCTCACATCAGATGATTCAGTACTTTAGAGAGTACGATTAGCCACTAGACGAGAAATAATTCAGCACTGTATTTCGGAATTTAACGATTCCTCATGATCATCTATCCACTTAATATCTTTGTCTTTGTGTCTTCTTCTTGAGGAGTCTGAACCCACCAGAAGTAACGTAGAGAGGATTTCATTTCGCGGATGGGGAGCCAAAGATCCTATCACACACACACACACACACACACACACACACACACATACATATATATATACACAGTGCGTCAAAGAATTTTTAAGACTGGGTCTGTAAAATGAAATAAAAACAAGAAATCATCATTTGTTTTGGTTTGTTATTCAAAATAAATCCCTCCGGCTTCAATACACTTGTTACAGCGATTTAATAATGATTCGAATGCCTGTTCCAGTTCACTTTGCGAAATTGCCTCCAAAGCACGCGTTGCAGCTGTTTGTATGGTTGAAATATCATAAAAAAAACAACACCGTTTTAACGTCATTTTAAGTTTTGGGAACAAAGAAAAGTTCCAGGGTGCTAAATCAGGCGAATACGGTGGATGATTCAACACACAGACGTTATTTTTCGCCAAAAATCGACGAACAAGAAGTGAGGTGTGACTGGGTGCATTATCGTACAACAAACACCAACTGTTTTCATCTCGATATTCTGGACGAATGCGACGAATTCTGCCCATCAAACGCCTCAAAACATTTAAATAAAACTCACCACTAATTGTTTGTCCACTTGGAACAAATTCTTTGTGAATAATACCCTTACTGTCGAAGAATGTAATTAGTTTGTTTTTTTTTTTTTTTTTGGCTTGTGGTGAGGTTTTTGACTTCCATTCCGCACTTTGTCGCTTTGTTTTAGGATCATATTGAAAACACTATGTTTCATCACCTGTAACAATCTATTTTAAGAAGTTTGGATCATTTTCAGCGGCTGAAATGATGTCTCTGCAATGTGCACTTCTCCTTGATTTTTGTTCATTGGTTAACGTGTGTGGAACAAATTTAGCACAGACTTTTGTTTTGCCCAAATCTTCATGCAGGATGGTTCGAATCGTTTCTTTGTTGATGTTTAAAGACTCTTCCATCATTCTTAGTAACGCACATCCAATGTTTGCCGCGAAATCACGCACTTTTTCAATAATCTCAGGTGTCCTAGATGAACTTGGTCTTCCGGTATGCTTATCATCTTCTAGCGTCTCTCTACCGTCCAAAAAACGTTTGTGCCACAGGAAAACATTTGATCTACTTAAACAAAACTCACCGTAAACTTGTTTCATCATTTGGTACGTTTCCGAGGCACTTTTACCAAGTTTTGCGTTAAATTTAACAACAGCCCTTTGTTTCATCTTAATAATTCAACATGAAAAAAATTTGACTTCTCTAATGAACGGCCGTTTCGTTTGAGTTACTTTAACAACTGCGCAGTACTTTTGGCAGAAAGCAAGCAGATGGTCACGGTTTATAGCGCATTCGCGATTACACTGGTGGCGTTACCGTAGGCTGAAATCTAGCGCCAGTCTTAAAAATTCTTTGACGCACTGGGTATATATATATATATATACAAGAAAAGTGATCCAATAAACAGAAGGAAAGATCCAAAAATCAAAGGTATTTTTCGCGCTACAAATCGAAGAGGTTGCAAGGGCTGTCGAAGCACGATCAAATTTAGCTTGTTACAAAGCGCACACACCACACTTCCAAATCGTCATCTAAAAACGTAAGGTTTAAAACACGTCTTTATTTACAATTTAAAAAATATGGTAGTTTAAAAGCTTTAGAGAGCACTTTCGCGACCTCTATGGTCGCATCTTCAAGCCGATGACTGAAATCATATTAGAGCGGCGCTTGGTTTAAATAGTTACAGACAAGAGCACATTGAATACATATTATGTAAATGAGAAAAAAAAAAAAAACATAAATCACTACCATTCGCCACAAACTGTTTAAAGTCATCGAGATTATTTTGGTGGTTCTTCCCATGGGTACTGTAAAACGAAATTTCTTCTTTTAAGATTACAAAATAGAATATTTGTTCCGACCAACTCCGAAAAATTTCTATTTTGTAATCTTTTCTATTTTGTAATATTTTGTAAATATTGCAACTTTTTTTTTAACTTTAAGTACTTTTTCCAAAGCATTCTTTCACGTTTTTTTTTTTTTTTTTTTTTTTTTGTTCTTCTGGCTTCCGTTTTTTCGTGGGAGCTGTATGTAAAAAAGATCCTATTTACTTCCGTGGTCTCTGTTATATTTTTTTCTTCTTTTAGTTTTATTTTTATTTTATTTTTGGAAGTGCTTTTTTCCCCAGGGAATGACATTTTTTAAGTGCGTTTTTTATTCTTTGGTTCACGTTTGGAACTACGCATAAAGCCAAATGTTCTAAAATGTGGATTTGAAAATAAATAAATAATCATCGTGCCCTTCGACCGCATCAGGGGAATCAGTAATTTTCGTACAATCTGAAGAAAAAAAAATCGTTTGGAAACAAAAAATTCCATTCGTTATTTCTTTTTGATTTCTAAATTTACTTTTATTTTGAATAAATTGTCTTATAAACCGTACAACGCCGTACAGACAGTGCCAAGTGTTTGAAATTTTGACTCTAGAAAACTAATCTTTGCAATATAATTTACATATATGCTAATTGGTAAGGGTAGTTTAGAGGGATGTAGTAGAATATAAAAAAAAACATGTAGGGAAATTTCCAAAATTAAAAAAAAAAAAGAACGTAAAAACATTCCAGACCATATCATTCTGAAATTTTTAACATTAACAAAGCTTTGCGCTCAATAGTATAATAATAACAATATTATCATATGTGTGTGCACTTTCCAGATCAAGTTCATCATGAAAAAAGAGAGAGAGAATTGCATCTAATGCCTCAGCGCTTCAACTTGATCTTCTTTTCTCTAAAACTCGACCTGCTGCACTAAAAACCAACGTCACCCCAAAACTAGCGGGACTGAGGAAATTAAAAAAAATAATAACAATACGTCTAACTGCACAATTTTGGAAATTAATACATCATTTTAAAGATAAGATTCTTGATTTTTAATAAAATACAAAAAATGGGAATGTGATTTTCTCCCCAGTTTTTCGATACCAGACCTTAAACTAATCCTTGCTTGGGCCATAGCTTTGGACAATGCAAGTCTTGCTAAGCAAAATTTGTCTTGCAATGGCAGCTAGCTTAGGAAATTGAAAATCATTCCACCATGGTAACAAATCCACAATGAAATTCAACACGTGTAATTCAACCGGGCTCGTAATTAAACGTGTTGAATTAATTATAGTAATGAAGTTCAAGACATGTAATTCCGAGCCCGGGCCCGGGTTTTTCGGTAGTTAATGAATTCTGAGCCCGTCCGAGCCCGGGCCCGAGCTCATCTCTAGTTTGCAGAACTTATAATACCGCTGTATATCTGTTTATGCAAATTTAAGAGGTGACGTATAGATGTCACTGCAGTGTGTAATTACTTTTTTTGGTAGCGATTTTTTAATAATTCTTCAGTACGCTTTTTTCTATCGAATTCAACAGAAATATTTTTACGTAAATAATTGCCATTTATATTCGTCTTTGCAATGAAACAGTTTTTAGCTCTGTTTATCCTGTTATCGTGACATCATTGCGAAAGCACTTTGTGCGCAAATACTTTTTCACCCACTGTACATACACTATCTACCAACAACTAATTGGACACCTGTGATAGCAAAGGAAAACGAAGATTATTCACCTGCAATAGTTGGTGGTGCCTCCACGAGCGGCGATTACAGCTGCGACCCTCCGGGGCATACTCTCAACCAGACGTTGTACGACGGCTAGGGGTATTTTCTTCCACTCGGTTTGGAGAAGACAGCTCAGTTCCTTTGCCGATTTCGGATGGTGGGGGCACCCCTTAAGTCGACGCTCCAACTCGTCCCAGAGGTGTTCGATAGGGTTAAGGTCCGGGCTCTGCGCAGGCCAGTCCATTCTATTAACCCCATTGTCACCATATCAAGCCATGGTGGACCTCGCAACATGACAGGTGGCATTGTCCTCCTGAAAGTAACATGGGTCCACCCCGTAAAACTGCCACAACGCAGGAAGTGCATGGTCATCCAAAATGGTGCAGTAGGTCTCGGCGTTGAGTCTACCAGAAATTGCGACCAAGGGTCCCGTGACATATCACGAGAAACACCCCCATAGCATAATCCCACCGCCACCGAACTTCACAGTTGGCACAATACATTCCGGCAGGAGGCGTTCTCCAGGCAGACGCCAAACCCAGACCCTGCCATCCGAACGGTAGAGGGTGAACCTCGATTCGTCGCTCCAGATAACCTGTTTCCACTGTTTAACGGTCCACTGTCGACGTTCTTTGCCCCACGTTAGCCGAGCAGCGCTATTGGACTTGGTGATCAAAGGCTTGTGGGCGGCAGCACGTCCATTATAACCGAGCAGATGGGCTTCCTTACGGATGGTATTCATCGAAAGAACACTCTCGGATACCTGTTGAAACTCCTCGCGGATCTGGCCCATCGATTTGGTGCGGTTCTTCCGAATTTCTCTGGCCAGCACCCGTCGGTCTCTAACTCCCAGTTTTGTGGGTCTGCCGGGTCGGGGCACATACCGACAGTCACTTCTCATCTTCCACTTGCCAATTACGTAGGCCACTGTCGATTTTGGGTACTTCAACTCGCTGGATATGTCACGTATGGATCGGCCATTTCTGTGATACCCGACGATTACACCTTTCTCGAAATCAGAGAGCTCCGATCAGCGTGGCATCTTGCATGCGACTGGTTGCGTTGTTGTTTCCCACACGATATTTACCGGCGGCGGCCGTGACGTGTATCAGGATCGCAGATATCGTCGATTGCAGGAGTGTCCAATTACTTGTTGGTAGATAGTTTATAACACCAAACACAATTGGAAAAGGAGTGAGTCAAGGTGACAACATATCTACAAAACGCTTCAATGAAACATTGAAAAGTGTATTTCAATCACTGAACTGGGAAAACGAGTGGATAAAAATTAATGGGCATTATTTATCTTACGTTCGTTTTGCGGATGATGTAATCATTTTTGCAACTACCCTTTTTGAGCTGCAGACTATGATCCAGAAACTTCTCGACAAGAGTAAAGAAGTGGGATTAAAAATGTACTTTCAGAACATAAAACTGATGTACAATGCTTTTACGGCAAAATGAAGATTTATCGATTGATGGGGAAAACCTGGATATAACCAATACCTACATTTATCTTGGACAGCAGACATCAAGTGAGAGTCATATTGATGAAGAAATTAATCGGCGTGTAAAACTTCGCTGGAGAGATTTTGGAAGGAACAGTACAATTTTCAAGAGCAATACGTCACTATGTCTTAAACGAAATGTGTTTGATCAATGCTTCCTTCCAGTCCTTATTTATGGAACAGAGACTTGGATCTTAACCATACAAATTAGTAAAATTATGCAATGCATTGATTATGATACGCTTTCTAACATACCAGAAATCATTACTCAAGTTATGAGGATAATTGCTGTAGAATAAATCTCGCTCTTATGCCCTGACATTTGACCCCATTTCGATGACATTCAACACAATTGGTTTAGTATTCCTCCGGAACAACATACTAAAGTTTTAAAGTTTTGTCGCAATAGAAGCATTTTTATTCAAGTCATGAGGATAATGGCTGTGGAATAATTCTTGGTCCTGTGTCCTGACCTCTGACCCCATTTCGATTATATTAAACAGAACCGGTACAGTGTACCTCAGGAACAACATACTAAAGTTTTGTCGCAATAGAAACATTTTGAGTCAAGTTATGAGGATAATGGCTGTGGAATAAATCTCGCTCCTGTGCCCTGACCTTTGACCCCATTTCGATTACATTAAACAAAATTGGTTCAGTATACCTCCGGAACAAGATTATAAAGTTTTGTACCAATAAAAGCCGTTTTAGTCAAATTATGAGGATAATGGCTGTGGAATAAATCTCTCTCCTGTGCCCTGACCTTTGAACCCATTTCGATTATATTAAACAAAATTCGTTCAGTATACCTCCGGAACAAGATTGTAAAGTTTTGTACCAATAAAAGCAGTTTTAGTCAAATTATGAGGATAATGGCTGTGGAATAAATCTCTCTCCTGTGCCCTAACCTTTGACCCCATTTCGATAATATTCAACAGAATCGGTTCAGTATACCTCCGGAACAACGTACTAAAGTTTTATCGCAATCGAAGCATTTTTACGTAAGTTATGACGCATAAGGGCCATGGAATGGATCCTGTTTCTATGTCCTGACCTTTGATCCCATTTCGCCCATTTTTAATAGGGTTCGTCCTCAGGTTATCCCCTACCACATACTAAAATTTCGTAGAAATCGAACAATTTTTACGCGAGTTCTAGTGCGGACAGACAGACGGACAAAGCTGAAGCATATACGCTTCTTGAACCTACGGTTGAAAAGCGTAAAAAAGGCATACAAAGGCTGCCGACAACAAGAATGGAGAGACACATGCTTGGTGTAACCGGTAAAGATAACAAGAGGTACTCGTGGATGAGGAAAATGACAAGAGTTTAAGACATCACGGTCAGAGTATAATCCCTGAAATGCCAATGCACTGGATATATTGCCACAAGAACGGAACACACGGATCGACAACCGAAATTCTAGTCTGAATTCCAAGGGACAGGAAAAGACCCAGAAGAAAACCACATGGAAGATGGATGGCTGGATGAAATCTTGCATGCCAGAGTAGCATGGAGGAGTCTGGTTCAAGTCAAACAGTTGTGGAGGAACCTTTGGCAGACCTTCATCCAGCAGTGGATTGATAATGGTTGACAATGATAGGGATGATATACAAACATATAAATCGTTTTGGGGGTGAAAAATTCCATCATTTGAGAATATGCATATACACAGTGTGGTAAAGAATTTTTAAGACTGGGTCTGTAAAATGAAATAGAAACAAGAAATTATAATTTGTTTTGGTTTGTTATTCAAAATAAGTTCCTCCGGCTTCAATACACTTGTTACAGCGATTTAATAATGATTCGAATGCCTGTTCCAGTTCACTTTGCGGAATTGCCTCCAAAGCACGCATCGAAGCTGTTTGTATGGTCGAAATATCATCAAAATAACACCGTTTTAACGTCATTTTAAGTTTTGGGAACAACGAAAAGTTGCAGGGTGCTAATTCAGGCGAATAAGGTGGATGATTTCAACATACAGACGTTATTTTTCGCCAAAAATCGACGAACAAGAAGTGAGGTGTGATTGGGTGCATTATCGTGCAACAAACACCAACTGTTTTCATCTCGATATTCTGGACGAATGCGACGAATTCTGCCAATCAAACGCCTCAAAACATTTAAATAAAACTCACCAGCAACTGTTTGTCCACTTGGAACAAATTCTTTGTGAATAATTCCCTTACTATCGAAGAATGTAATGAGCATTGTTTTGATTTTCGATGGAACTTTTCTTGTTTTTTTTGGCTTGTGGTCAGTCTTTTTACTTCCATTCTGCACTTTGTTTTAGGATCATATTGAAAACACCATGTCACCTGTAACAATCGATTTTAAGAAGTTTGGATCATTTTCAGCGGCTGAAATGATGTCTCTGCAATGTGCACTTCTCCTTGATTTGTGTTCATTGGTTAACGTGTGTGGAACAAATTTAGCACAGACTTTTGTTTTGCCCAAATCTTCATGCACGATGGTTCGAATCGTTTCTTTGTTGATGTTTAAAGACTCTTCCATCATTCTTAGTGACGCACATCGATTGTTTGAAACGAAATCACGCACTTTTTCAATAATCTCAGGTATCCTAGATGAACTTGGTCTTCCGGTATGTTTATCATCTTCTAGCGTCTCTCGTTTGTGCCACAGGAAAACATTTGATCTACTTAAACAAAACTCACCGTAAACTTGATTCATCATTTGGTACGTTTCCGAGGCACTTTTACCAAGTTTTGCGTTAAATTTAACAACAGCCCTTTGTTCCATCTTAATAATTCAACATGAAAAAAATTTGACTTCTCTAATGAACGGTCGTTTCGTTTGAGTTACTTTAACAACTGCGCAGTACTTTTGGCAGAAAGCAAGCAGATGGTCACGGTTTATAACGCATTCGCGATTACACTGGTGGCGCCACCGTAGGCTGAAATCTAGCACCAGTCTTAAAAATTCTTTGGCGCACTGTATATTCTTAAATTATACATACATTCATAACCAGGGCCGCCCTTAGACACTGGCAAGCGGGGCACCTTCCCCTCGCCTCCGGGGGAGGGCTGCGCTTTGGAGGATCCTGCTCATCCTAGGAGCAAAAAATTAATATAAATATGAAATATGTGGAATAAAACTAAATAATTCTGAATGGATGACTTACACTACCAAGGGAATGCCCCTCGTATTGTATGGGATATCGGAATGTCTGAATAAACATTAATTAAGCCAGTCAATTCTTTTTCCCGAATTAGACGGAATAGTGCAGGATTCCGATAAACCCCCAAGTACCCGTATGTGTTTTTTGTACTGATTCATTTCCAAATTTCACTATTGCTTTAAGAATTTTATTGACAATTCCACTTATTACTACCTCTGAATTAAAATTAATAAAAACAAGAAACATGACACCGAATTTTTGGTTGTAATGAGCACGCGCGTCTTTTGAATCACTTCTGACGTAAATTAAATTTATCAAAGCTACTCAAATCCAATGGAACCGGTTAGGAAAACAATCAACCGGTTTCTACAATCTATAAAACATCCAGAAATAGAACCATCTACTTAGTTTCACCAGAAGCTAAAAAGCATGTTACGAAATTTAGCAAATGGCGCACAAAAAAGTTTCTCATAGCACAAGGAACAGACCAGTGACAAAGAGATTTTCATACGGAACAGTTAAAAGAAGAAATGTAGAAAGAAAACATGACATAACTCTACGTCTGCTAGCAGAAGAATTTTGCATAATGGAAAGTTGAAAATAGGTGAAAAATATTCTTCATGTTAAAAGCTATGCTGACACTGTTAAAAAAATCTACTTAAAAATGAGAACCTGAACCTACTCGTTTCTTTTTCGTTTTTTTTGTACAATCGTATCGGAAACGAGTACATGACATGCTCAAATACAAGTAACCATACCTACTTACAAATACCTGCGTAACCCACCTTCGTTTTGCTGATGACATAGTCATTTTAACAACTACCTCATCAGAGCTGCAGAGTATGATCCAAGAACCTGCTGACAAGAGTAAAGAAGTGGAATTAAAAATGAACTTTCAGAAGACAAAAGTGATGTTCAATGCTTTTACAAGAAATGACGATTTATCGATTGATGGAGAAAAGCTGCATGGAGATAACAGACACGTATACGTTTATCTCGGACAGCAGATATCAAGTGAGGGACACATTGATGAAAACATTAATCGGCGTACAAAACTTGCCTGGAGAGCTTTTGGAAGAAACAGCATAATTTTCAAGAGCAATATGCCATCATGTCTTAAAAGAAAAGTGTTTGATCAATGCATCCTTCCAGTGCTTACGTATGGTGCAGAGACGTGGACCTAAACTAAAAGAGACATACAAAGACTTCAGACAAAACCAAAGAATCATGGAGAGATGCGTGCTTGGTGTAACCAGGAGAGATAAGAGGAACTCGTGGATCCGAAAAATGACAAGAGTGGAAGACATCATGATCAGAGTTAAATCCCTGAAATGGCAATGGGCTGGACATACTGCCAGAAGGACAGACCATCGATGGACAGTCGGAATTTTAGATTGGATTCCAAGGGACAGGAAAAGACCCAGAAGAAGACCACATGGAAGATGGGTGGATGACATTCGAAAGTATGCGGGAGTGACATGGAGGAGACTGGCACAAGACAGACCGTTGTGGAGGAAACTTGGGGAGACCTTCCTCCAGCAGTGGATTGATAATGGTTGACCATGATGATGATTATTACTTCATTTTAGATATTATAGATTTCAAGAGAAATTGTTTAATAAATGTGTAAAGTGACACACATAAATACACTGACGGAAAAAAAATCCCAACCCCAAGAAGGGGTTGTGTTAGATAAACGACAGTTAGTAGGCGGTGAGAGTACATCTGTAAGATGACGTCTATGCAAATTTCGCGCTCGGCGCATTCGTGTGGCGCTAGTAGCGCTCCTCGGAACATGCAAAGCAGGTTTGCTGTAAATACGCGCTGTAACGTTCGTGAGCGTTACTTATCGTTGAGATTCGACGTAGGGTGTTGATGTTAGTCAAGAATGCCTTTAAGAAGATGAAGAAGCCATTATCAACAGCTCACGGAGTTTGACCGAAGTCGTGTAATAGGGCTACGAGAAGGTGGATTTTCTTTCCGCAATATTGCAGAACGACTTGGCAGGAATGTAGCCACTGTGCATGATTGTTGGCATCGCTGGTCAAGGGAAGGTACTGCCTCAAGAAGACCGGGTTCCGGCCGACCACGTGGCACTACTGAGAGGGAAGACCGCCGTGTATGGCGTATGGCCGTGGCGCATCGTACCGCGTCTGCGGCAGCAATTCGAGCTGCAGTTGCCACCACAGTGACACAACGAACTGTTACAAATCGGTTACTTGAACGACAGCTCCGAGCCAGACGCCCTGTAGCGTGCATTCCACTTACTCCAAACCACTGCCGTTTGCGACGTCAGTGGTGTCAAGCTAGAGCTCATTGGAGGACGGAGTGGAGATCTGTTGTGTTTTCTGATGAAAGCCGGTTCTGCCTGGGTGCCAGTGATGGCCGTGTGTTGGTTAGAAGGAGGCTAGGTGAGCGCCTGCAAATAACCTGTCTGCGGCCGAGACACACTGGACCTACACCTAGAGTTATGGTCTGGGGAGCAATTTCTTATGACAGCAGGAGCACTCTCGTGGTTATCCCACGCACCCTGACGGCACAGTTGTACGTCGGTCTGGTGATTCAACCTGTTGTGCTGCCATTCAGGAACAGCATTCCAGTAGGTGTTTTCCAACAGGATAACGCTCGCCGGCATACCGCTGTTGTAACCCAACATGCTCGACAGAGTGTCGACATGCTGCCGTGGCCTGCTAGATCACCAGATCTTTCACCAATCGAGCACGTATGGGACATCATTGGACGACAACTCCAGCGTCACCCCCAACCAGCATTAACCGTCCCTGTATTGACCGACCAAGTGCAACAGGCATGGAACTCCATCCCACAAACTGACATCCAGCACCTGTACGACACAATGCATGAACGTTTGCGTGCTTGCATTCAACATTCTGGCGGTTACACCGGTTATTAATGTACCAGCATTTCACATTTAAAATGGCTCTTCTCGCGCTTACAATAAGCTGTGATCTTGAAACCTTAATCGATTAAATATGTTACCTATACAAATGTATTGCCGTCATTTCATTCCTCTACAACTATTTTTTCGTAGTGTTGGGATTTTTTTTTTTTTTCCGTCAGTGTAGTTAGTACAACAAAGTCACTGATCACAAGCAATTTAATTATGTATAAAGTATCTTTGTGTAAGTTTCTACATTAACTACATTGGTGTCAATCTCATAAATAATATATTGTCGCTCCATCACTATATTTGTCATAAAATTGTGCGGTCCATTTGCCCAGCATGTGACAACGAGTGTATCTGTTATCCAAGATGTGCCATCGAATAATATATTTCCAGTTCATTCTATGAATAAATGAGTATGTATGGAGTACAAGTGTTCCAGATTTGAAATCGAGCCGCGGTTGGCTTAGTGGATAGAGATTCAGACTACTGATGGAGTGACCCAAGTTCAAACCTAGTCTGATAGGCTTGAACATGGGGGCTCTCCACGGTGGTGTGAATTGGTGACAATCGCTGAATATCCGCCGGGCATCGGACGAGCACATTACGTGACTACCCGCGGGTACGAATCTCCGGTTACATATAAAGGTGTTCATTCCTAAGCTCCCCCTCCCCCTTCCTAAATTCTCTCTGCCTTCTCTGTGAAAAATCGCACGCCTGTACGGTGTTGCCATCTAGTGTGCTCTCTCTCACTTACAAACTATTCTGTCAGAATCGCTAGATTCGCTCCAACTTCCTTCAGTTTCTGTGTCCTGCACGAAAGGGCACGGAAACTGAATGAAGTTAAAGCACATATATTTGAAATATATGGATTTTTTGTACATGTATTTAAAAAATATGTACTCAAAAATGAGTACATATATTTCAAATTAGAAATACCAGATACATTCACAATTGATTCCCTGTATGTACTTAAAAAGGAGTACATATATTTCAAATTAGAAATACCAGATATACTCACAACTGATTCCCTGTATGTACTCAATAATGAGTACATATATTTCAAATTAGAAATACCAGATATACTCACAATTGATTCCCTGTATGTACTCAAAAACGAGTACATATATTTCAAATTAGAAATACCAGATACATTCACAATTGATTCCCTGTATGTACTTAAAAAGGAGTACATATATTTCAAATTAGAAATACCAGATATACTCACAACTGATTCCCTGTATGTACTCAATAATGAGTACATATATTTCAAATTAGAAATACCAGATATACTCACAATTGATTCCCTGTATGTACTCAAAAACGAGTACATATATTTCAAATTAGAAATACCAGATATACTCACAATTGATTCCCTGTATGTACTCAAAAACGAGTACATATATTTCAAATTAGAAATACCAGATATACTCACAATTGATTCCCTGTATGTACTCAAAAACGAGTACATATATTTCAAATTAGAAATACCAGATATACTCACAATTGATTCCCTGTATGTACTCAAAAATGAGTACATATATTTCAAATTAGAACAGATATACTCACAATTGATTCCCTGTATGTACTCAAAAACGAGTACATATATTTCAAATTGGAAATACCAGATATACTCACAATTGATTCCCTGTATGTACTCAAAAATGAGTACATATATTTCAAATAAGAAATACCATACTCACAATTGATTCCCTGTATGTACTCAAAAATGAGTACATATATTTCAAATAAGAAATACCATACTCACAATTGATTCCCTGTATGTACTCAAAAATGAGTACATATATTTCAAATAAGAAATACCATACTCACAATTGATTCCCTGTATGTACTCAAAAACGAGTACATATATTTCAAATTAGAAATACCAGATATACTCACAATTGATTCCCTGTATGTACTCAAAAACGAGTACATATATTTCAAATTAGAAATACCAGATATACTCACAATTGATTCCCTGTATGTACTCAAAAACGAGTACATATATTTCAAATAAGAAATACCAGATATACTCACAATTGATTCCCTGTATGTACTCAAAAATGAGTACATATATTTCAAATAAGAAATACCATACTCACAATTGATTCCCTGTATGTACTCAAAAACGAGTACATATATTTCAAATTAGAAATACCAGATATACTCACAATTGATTCCCTGTATGTACTCAAAAACGAGTACATATATTTCAAATTAGAAATACCAGATATACTCACAATTGATTCCCTGTATGTACTCAAAAACGAGTACATATATTTCAAATTAGAAATACCAGATATACTCACAATTGATTCCCTGTATGTACTCAAAAATGAGTACATATATTTCAAATTAGAACAGATATACTCACAATTGATTCCCTGTATGTACTCAAAAACGAGTACATATATTTCAAATTAGAAATACCAGATATACTCACAATTGATTCCCGGTATGCACTCAAAAATGAGTACATATATTTCAAATAAGAAATACCATACTCACAATTGATTCCCTGTATGTACTCAAAAATGAGTACATATATTTCAAATTAGAAATACCAGATATACTCACAATTGATTCCCTGTATGTACTCAAAAATGAGTACATAGATTTCAAGTTAGAAATACCAGATATACTCACAATTGATTCCCTGTATGTACTCAAAAATGAGTACATATATTTCAAATTAGAAATACCAGATATACTCATAATTGATTCCCTGTATGTACTCAAAAATGAGTACATATATTTCAAATTAGAAATACCAGATATACTCACAATTGATTCCCTGTATGTACTCAAAAATGAGTACATATATTTCAAATTAGAAATACCAGATATACTCACAATTGATTCCCTGTATGTACTCAAAAATGAGTACATATATTTCAAATTAGAACAGATATACTCACAATTGATTCCCTGTATGTACTCAAAAACGAGTACATATATTTCAAATTGGAAATACCAGATATACTCACAATTGATTCCCTGTATGTACTCAAAAATGAGTACATATATTTCAAATAAGAAATACCATACTCACAATTGATTCCCTGTATGTACTCAAAAATGAGTACATATATTTCAAATAAGAAATACCATACTCACAATTGATTCCCTGTATGTACTCAAAAATGAGTACATATATTTCAAATAAGAAATACCATACTCACAATTGATTCCCTGTATGTACTCAAAAACGAGTACATATATTTCAAATTAGAAATACCAGATATACTCACAATTGATTCCCTGTATGTACTCAAAAACGAGTACATATATTTCAAATTAGAAATACCAGATATACTCACAATTGATTCCCTGTATGTACTCAAAAACGAGTACATATATTTCAAATTAGAAATACCAGATATACTCACAATTGATTCCCTGTACGTACTCAAAAATGAGTACATATATTTCAAATAAGAAATACCATACTCACAATTGATTCCCTGTATGTACTCAAAAACGAGTACATATATTTCAAATTAGAAATACCAGATATACTCACAATTGATTCCCTGTATGTACTCAAAAACGAGTACATATATTTCAAATTAGAAATACCAGATATACTCACAATTGATTCCCTGTATGTACTCAAAAACGAGTACATATATTTCAAATTAGAAATACCAGATATACTCACAATTGATTCCCTGTATGTACTCAAAAATGAGTACATATATTTCAAATTAGAACAGATATACTCACAATTGATTCCCTGTATGTACTCAAAAACGAGTACATATATTTCAAATTAGAAATACCAGATATACTCACAATTGATTCCCTGTATGCACTCAAAAATGAGTACATATATTTCAAATAAGAAATACCATACTCACAATTGATTCCCTGTATGTACTCAAAAATGAGTACATATATTTCAAATTAGAAATACCAGATATACTCACAATTGATTCCCTGTATGTACTCAAAAATGAGTACATAGATTTCAAGTTAGAAATACCAGATATACTCACAATTGATTCCCTGTATGTACTCAAAAATGAGTACATATATTTCAAATTAGAAATACCAGATATACTCATAATTGATTCCCTGTATGTACTCAAAAATGAGTACATATATTTCAAATTAGAAATACCAGATATACTCACAATTGATTCCCTGTATGTACTCAAAAATGAGTACATATATTTCAAATTAGAAATACCAGATATACTCACAATTGATTCCCTGTATGTACTCAAAAATGAGTACATATATTTCAAATTAGATACCAGATACTGTATAATCCCAATTGATTCCCTGTATGTACTCAAAAATGAATACGTGTGTTTTCCAAAAAGGAGACACAAGTACTCGAAGCTATTATAAGCCCAGAATGTACTAAAAATCGAGTATATTTTGCTTAATTTTAAGTACCAATTTTCAACAGTGAAGGAAAAATAGCGTTTAAAATACGTCTTCCGGAATCAGAGATAGAGAAAAAAAAGTACTGACCTTTACGGTTGTACAATGCTTAGTTTCATGTGTTGTTATTGTAGCCAATAGATGGCGCCACAGAGCTGCGTCTCTGTTTTTCGCTCTTGCTGTAGGAAGAATCAATTGGGGAGAATCAGCAGTAGCGATGTGAAAGTGAGTTGATGTGTTTCTGTTATCAATTGCGTAACGAGTGTGATTTGCTTACGACAACTTTTTTTTGTTTACAGTGTTTCGAGTGTTGTTTTTTTTATATAAATTTGTGTTATGAAAAGAGCTCAAGCAGAGTTTTAAATTCATACAGTCCTCTTTTACTGCGTGTTAACTACTCTTCAACGGCCTCTAGCGGGAGATATGTGCATTATTTAAAGAGGATAACTCTCCACATCTCTATTGTAGCGAATGACATACAATATAAAAGAAATTTCTCTACAGTGGTTTTAAAAACAGCGATAAAGCAGCAAACTTAAGTGCACAAACACTACCTAGCGACAAAATTGTGAACAACAAATTTTTCATATACTAAATAAAGTTTTCTACAAGGTAAATGGTATCCGGTGGTGAAAGAATTTTTTAAATCGCACGTGTAGAAGCAGAGATATTGAGAAAAACAGATAAAGCCTTTACGCTACCTAGCAGCAAAATACACTGGCGTGCAAAAATTAAGGACGCGACGGTTTTTCGAATGTAACGTCGTGCAGAAGTGCTCCACATCGACTAAAATCATACCATAAGATCCCCAAGATGTAAGAATATGGGACAAGTGAGCAAAACCGTCCAAACAAGGAATCCAAAGGATACAAAGGCACTTTGTTGAAAAGGTAGCTTCGAGCACAACTGGACAGAAGACAGAAACGTCCATGTGACAGGCGGCTGCCAAGAAAAATCCAGTCTTTAGCAGGGGATATGATCCCCCTGACTGCGTTGCAGGATTTACAACGTCTGTTCATGCTGAGGACGGGGCTGTCAAGGAGCTGTTGAGGCATCGCGACCCATTCCTCTTGTAGCGCCAATCGCAGCTGCGGAATCGTTGCTGGCGGCTGGTGACGTGCTACCAAGCGTCTCCCGAGAAGGTCCCACACGTGTTCGATTGGATTTAGGTCCGTGGACCTTGCGGGCCAATCCAAGCGTTGAATATCTTCACTCTCCAACAGCTCTGCGACAGCCACTGTACGATGAGGAGTAGCGTTGTCGTCCATGAAGAGGAACTCAGGACCCACAGCACCTCTAAACAGACGCACGTGAGGCAGGAGAACCTCGGTACAATAGCGGACACCAGTGACTGAACCTCCTTGGAAGATGTCGAGGTCAGTACGGCTACCAAGCATGATATCCCCCCCCCCCAAACGAGAACTCCGCCACACCTCCAAACTGGTTTCTTTCGATGATGTTGGAGGTGTGATTGCGTGTTCCATGCTCTCTCCAGATGTGTATACGTCCAGAATCGCTCGTCAGACTAAATCGGCTCTCATCCGTAAAGAGAACTCGACCCCATTGCTGGTGTGTCCAGTTCTTGTGTTCCTGGCACCACAGAAACCACCGTCTTCGATGAGCTGGCGTTAATGGCACAAACCGTACTGGTCGTCGTGCAAATAGACCACCTTTGTGCAGCCTCCTGACCACGGTAAAACGCGGTAACGGACGTCTAGTTGTCTGTTGCATGTGCCTTGCGATTTCACCCGCTGTCTGCCGTCTGTCTCTTCTTGCCTGTAGGACAATATGCTGGTCGTCCGCCGTCGTATTTGCTCGTGGACGACCACTGTTAAACTCTCGGACAGCTGTTCCTGTCGTTTGAAATGCTCTCCAAGCTCGTGAAACGATGCTGTGAGTGATCCCGAATTCCTCGGCCACACTAGTCACACTTCGACCTTTTTCCAACTTCCCAATACCGTCCAGGTGGCGCAGTGGTCTAAGCGATGGCCTCTGATCATTCGTCCGAAAGGGGTCCGGGTTCGAATCCCGGTCAGGCATGAATGATGTGTTTGTCATACGGCAATGGCTCTCTTTCTTCCCTGGAACCAGTGACCCTAAATTAGGGACGGGCGACTGCTTATAGCCCATTGAGTTGCTCACGGTGGTTGTTAAACCTACAATCAAAAAAAAAAAAAACTTCCCAATGACGTGACCTCAGGTAAAGTCATCCAGATGTTGTCTACTGGATTATCTGTTGGCCATATCACACACGGTGGCAGCAACTCGACGTCGTTCAAACCGATGCACACCGCGCAATAGCCTTCACCGAATTGCTGAGCGTACACCGCCCGTGTGCTTTATACCCTTCCGACACCCCCCCCCCCCCACGTCATGCTGCATATATGCGCATGCCCTACCGTACCTGACCCTAGTGTATCTCCTGATTGGTCTTTCGGTCCGTTCTGCCTTCTCGTTCCTCTGTTATGCTATTTCTCCTCCTCGTCCATAATTTTTGCACACCAGTGTAGCTCGTTAATTTGAGAACAAAATACGCACACTGAGTTTGCTCAGTTAGTAGTATCTTACTGAAAAAAGTTTTTCAATCGGGTTTTTTGTTTCGCAGATATTACTGTAAACGGAAACGTGAACTTACACCCTGCGGTGGCAGACCTTTGCGTTAACGAAATTTTTAAATTATATGGGAAACATTTATCAGCAGAAACGCTCTCCGACAAAGAAAGAATTCTTCAATTCGGACTCTTAGAACTAAGGATATTGATAAAAATAAGATGTGCATCTACGCCCCCTGCCGGAGAAACCATGCATTATTTTAAGACCAAAAAATATTTCGAAAAGGTTTATCGACGTGAGTAGTGTCGGTCAATAAACGAATTTTTTTCAATCGAGGTTTTAGAAGCTCCGATTTTGCTGCAAATGCATTAGAAGCGAAAATTAAGGCTTACGCCCCCTGTTTGCCAAACCATTTTTTACCAAAAATTAGAAAATATATGCAAAAGATTTCCCATCAAGAGCTGTATCCGGTGCAGAAAGAATTTTTCAAATCGGAGTTTTAGAAGCCGAGATATCGGGAGGAAGCGCAATTTACCTTTACGCCACCTAGCGGAAAGTCTATGAATTACTTGTAAATTTTAAAATTAATCGGAAAACATGTACACCGGGAACTCTATCCAATAAAGAATGAATTTCAAATCGGATCATTAGAAGCACAGATATAGACAAAAATAAGATATACATCTATGACCCCTGGCGGAGGAACCATGAAATATTTTAAGAAAGTATTCCGAAAAGGCTTATCGATGTGAGTGGTTTCGATCCACGAAAGAATTTTTTCAATCGAGATTTTAGAAGCTCAGATTTTGTGGCAAATGCATCAGAAGCAGAAATTAGCACTTGCGCCCACTGGTGGCCAAACCATTCTTTACCAAAAATTAGAAATTATGTGCAGAAGATTTACCATCAGTAGCTGTTTCCGCTGGAAAAAAAATTTCAAATCGGAGTCTTAGGAGTAGAAATATCGGGAAAACGCATTTTACTTTTATGCCCCCTAGCGGAAAATCTATACGTAACTTTAAAAAGTAGCTATACCTAAAATACTCTTCGACATAAATGGAATCGAAAGGTAAAATATTTTTTTCAATCGGATGTTTAGAACCACATATATGGAATAACATGTATTTTGAATTCGATATCATCTGCGTTTACACCCTCTAGCGACGAAATTGTACATCGTAAAAAAAAAGAAATAAATGATCAGAAAGAATTTTCCAAATCGGACTAATAGTTGCAGATATATGGTGTCTACAGACTGACGGACAAACTGATAATATAACACGATCTTTTTTTACGCTTTCGAACCGTAGGTTGAAGAAGCGTATATGTTCCTGCTTTGTCCTTCTGTCTGTCTCTCCGTCCGTCTGTCTGTCAGTCGGCACGATAACTCGCGTAAATATGGTTCGATTTTGATGAATTTTAGTATGTGGTAGGGGACCTTCCGGGGACGAACTCTATAGAAAATGGGCGAAATGGGGTCAAAGGTCAGGACATAGGAGCTGGATCCATTCCATTGCTCTTATACGTCATAACTTGAGTCTAAATGGTTCGATTTCAGCGAACGTTAGTGTGTGGTAGGGGGACGACCTAGGGATAAACCCTGTTGAAAATGGGAGAAATGGAGTCAAAGGTCAGGACATAGGAGCGGGATCCATTCCATTGCCCTTATGCGTCATAACTTGCGTAGAAATGGTTCGATTTTGATTAAAGTTTAGTATGTGGTAGGGAACCACCTGGGAAAGAACTCTGTTAAAAATGGGCGAAATGGGGTCAAAGGTCAGGACATAGGAGCGGGATTCATTCCAATGCCCTTATGCGTCATAACTTGCGTAGAAATGGTTCGATTTTGATTAAAGTTTAGTATGTGGTAGGGGACCAACTGGGGAAGAACCCTATTGAAAATGGGCGAAATGGGGTCAAAGGTCAAGACATAGGATGGGGATCCATTCCATCGCCCTTATGCGTTATAACTTACGTAAAAATGCTTCGATTGAAACAAAACTGTATCGTGTTGTTCCGGAAGTATACTTAACCGGTTCTGTTGAATATCATCGAAATGAGGTCAAAGGTCAGGGCATAGGAATGAGATTTATTCTGCAGCCATTATCCTCATAATTTGAGTAATGATTTCTGGTATGTTGGAAAGCGTATCATAATCAATGCATTGCATGAATTTACTAACTTGTTTACAAAAGACGTGCTAAAAACGAGACAGAAATCCATTAACTAATAGCAAGGAATGCTCCTGTACGATAAGTGACGTTTTCTTTATTGCGCACGTACAATCTATTCTAGTGAAAAACACTCGAGCTGAGTATTTACATTATTTTCCCAGTTTGTTTGATCTTATTTGGCTGCCTTCCCACGTCACAAGGAACAAAAAAAAAAAAAGAAATTAATTACAAATCGTTGGGTCATTAAGTAATACGCAGTATGCATTCTATGGAGTTATCAATTAAGTGACCTTCGTGCGAAAATCAGAGAATTGCGTGCCAGAATTGATTGCTTTTGGAGGACTGCTTCGTAAACAATGTTTGCATAACTGTAAAGATTTAAAGTCCATCGCTCATATCTTTCGTGGCAGAGCGCCAGGAAGGAAAACAAGAATTCAAGACGAAGAAAAATGCGGAAAAATTCCTAACTTACGCCCATCGTACTAGGCGTAATAAAGATGAATTAATAATACAAGTGACGTCACATCCGGTGAATTCACCAACTTGATGATTCAGACGCTGCAGGTCTTTGTGCG
Source organism: Macrothele yani (assembly GCA_039090855.1). Lineage (NCBI taxonomy): Eukaryota > Metazoa > Arthropoda > Arachnida > Araneae > Macrothelidae > Macrothele > Macrothele yani. Next base: position 97,763,899 of record CM077031.1, read on the forward strand.
TGGTTCTCGCCTTAAGCATTCTAGATACATTGATTCCATCACAACTCGAACACAAAATAAAATTACAAAAATGTCTCAGATTTATGAAAGAAAGGTAATTCTTTACTCAGGAATTTTATTCCTTCGTGAGTTCGAGGTTGTTATTTGTTTGTGGTCAGTGCCGTACCTAGAGCGGGTACGGAGAAGTTGCCACCGGAGAACTGGCTACACGGAGAACTGGACACATTGGAATTCCAGTACTATAAAATTGTTCTACAAAAGCAAATTTCGTGTGGCTATATTTCCCACCACTTCAGCAACTATTGTTCATAAACTATTTTTTTTTAATATTTCATTTTCAGTAAGAAATTTAGACATTTCCATGATTTTAGGGGCAAAGACAAAGCGGAGAACTGGCCACCGGAGAACTGACTACAAAAATTTTAAGTGACCGTATAACAATTGTGTTCTACACTGCTTAGTGGCTATGTCTCCCGAGATTGGCTATCTGACACACATAAAATTTCCGTAATTTCTTATTTTCTTATTGACGATATTTCTCAAGGTTTATAAATTACAGCTAAACAAATTCTCTGTGGGTATGTGCAAACCCAGGAAACTTGTCGGGGGGGGGGGGGGGGGCTTGAAACCTAAAATAGGAAATATAAAGTATTTCTGTTCTGACCGGGAGATTTTCAGCGTTTTTACAAGCTGCAACTCAACAAATTATCTGAGGGCATGTGCCTACCTAGGAAAGGGGGGGACACCAAAAGTATAAAATATAAAGAATCTGTAGTCCGATCGGGAGATTTTGAGCGTTGACAAACTACATCTCAGCAAACTCTCTGCGGACATGAGCCGACCCAGGAAACCTGTCGCGGGGGGGGGGGTAATATGCCCTCAGATAATTTGTTGAGTTGTAGGTTGCAAAGGCTGAAAATCTCCAGATCGGAGCAGAAGCTCTTTATATATTACACTCTTGGAATCCCCCCCCCCAGGTTTCCTGAGTAGGCACATGCTCTCAGATAATGTGTCGAGTTGTACTTAGCTTGTAAATGCTAAAAATCTGCCAATCGGACTAGAAATGCTTTATATTTTACACTTTTGGTATTACTCCGCCCCCCACACCCCACCGGGGTAAGTACATGCCATTACATATTTGCAGACTTGATTTCAGGTTTGCAAACCCTGAAATCTTTTGTTGAGTTGTAAACCATATTTTTTTTTATTTTTTTTTAAAGAATTACTTTAATTTTCGCAATTAAGAAAAGACGAAATTACGGAAGCTTTATCTGACTCAGATAACCACCCTCTGCGGGTCGTGGGCACGAAGCAGTCAAAAACGCAGTTTTTGTACTGTTATGGTGAGAAAAATTTGAATTTATTTTGAGTATATTGAATTGATTGTTATTTATTAAAAGCGTTACTATATTTATGCTGGTATTGAAATTGAATATGGAAATTATAGAAAATTTAAATTTGGGAGATGGGTGGATGCATTTCGAAACAAAAATATTTTCTAAGTACTAGAAAAGGCCATGAACATCCTAAACAAAAATGCATCTGAAAATTTACATTCCACAAGAAGTTATTGGAAAGTTTGCGTTGTTTGTGTTCAAGCAGAGTTGAGTCACCTGAAAGTGCAAAAATAAGTGAATATTGTTGCATGTGTATGAAAAGGTGTCACTATAAGTCCTTGGATAAAATGTACTCGTTCAATAACAACTTGTGGAGGCGGTGAAAGTCAATTTAAAAGGATAGGACAAAAATTGCAGTTATGAAATACCTTATAAAACCAGGATTCGGATCGATAGCCTTAGTCAAGCTAAGGTGGTGTACATGGGACCAAGTCATGGAAGACAACAGCACCCAAAAATTTTCACACTGCATTAATTTTGGACATTTTTTGAAAGGCTACTGCCTGTATTTATTATTTTTTCTTTAAAAACTTAATAAGGTCATTTAGTGGACAATCAGATGGCATTTCCTTTTTGTTGTTTGCTAAAACACAGCAGTATAAAAACAGAATCTCAATTTCTTTTCTATTTCTCTTTGGCCACTGGCCCTATGAACAGCACAACTTTACATATTTCAACACAGTTGGTTTGAACACTAGGCATGCATCCAAAATTATACCATGATTCACATAGCTTACACAAAAAAAAAGATACTGGATTATTTTTAATTCCACAAGGGGGACAAGTTCTGTTCTTTTGAAACGTACTCTCTTCTCTCTCACCTAGTTAGCTCAATGACAAATTTACAATTTTACACTTATTGATTTAAATTTACAGCACCTAAACAATCTTAGCAAACTCCGCAATCTCCCAGACCAGCTTCGAAGACTTCAATTTAAATTTACAGTTATTTTAAGAGCCACCAATTATACTTTAACAAATCTACTATCAGCAAGTAAACAAACCAAGTAAATTATCCTCAAAACAGAATTTACACTGAGCACAAGCATTAATTAACATTACATAACCTATAGAACTACCCTGAATGAACCTACTTCACTTATAAAGAAACCTCACTAACTAATCTTAAAAATTATCACTATTCATAACATCACCATAATTCAGAAATTCAAACAATCTTCTTGCACTAGCTTGCTCATAAAAATCACCTCACTCTGCACTTCACATAATAGCTCAAGATACTTAATAACTCTATACTGTAAACAAAAGCTCAAAATACCAATTAACTAAATTTCCAAACTAAATATCAAGTTCACTAACACTAACAACCAGAATTTAGAATTTACATCCCTAGCACTACAGCAAATCATAAACAAATAAATTTAGATACTTTAAATCACCAAACAAACTTAAATTTAACACCTGCAGTGAATTACTGAGGTAGCGGTGAGGCAAATACTCTCAGTTCAGACACTACCCTGGGTTTTGAGAACCAACACAGGACGAAAATACCAGTCAGGCTGAAGGCGTGAAATTGGGTCGTGAATCCACTTTCAGCCTATGCAAAAGGAAAGGAAAAATAATCCTCAAGTGCGACACATCATCATCAGGCACAGAATTTCCTCTAACATGATCTCACCACATTTCTTGAAGCAGCGCTCGACCGACCCTCGCTGGCAGTACATATCTCCGTGAGCAGCGAAACTACTGGGGGGTTTGAAGACAAGTTTTCCCCCAAAAACCACGTCCTCAAGGATCTCCCTTTTCGAACCAATGCATGATCCCACCTTGATCAACCACGCCTGCAAGAGCCTGTCGTACTTCAACCCTAAATACTCCAGGCACATCTGGCCCAGAACCAACACAACTATATCCCAGGAAAAATTCACTTATCTCTCTATATATCCCAAGAAATCCTAAATCACAATATCCACATATATCCCAGGAAAATTCACTTATCTCTCTATATATCCCAAGAAATCCTAAATCACAATATCCACATATATCCCAGGAAAATTCACTTATCTCTCTATATATCCCAAGAAATCCTAAATCACAATATCCACATATATCCCAGGAAAATTCACTTATCTCTCTATATCCCAAGAAATCCTAAATCACAATATCCACATATATCCCAGGAAAAATCACTTATCTCTCTCCACATATATCCCAGGAAAAATCACTAGCAAGGAAATTCTTCTGTACCATGGCAATGCGCAGGTCCACTTCAGACAATAACACTGACCATTTACATAACCCACTAAATATTTTCACCTTATTGAAAATTAAAATTACATTTTAGACTCTTTTTGTAAAAACAAGAAAATTTAGGCCAAAGAAAAGAACAATTAATACTGGAACTGGTGAGCAAAAGTGTGTCTTCTCAACCCATGATGTTCATTCTTTTTGTGAAATACTAAACTTGAGAACAAAAAATACTTTAACTTCTATACTGCACATCATATCGCATCCTGGTGAAAATTCCCTACTCAGAGCCCTCTGCCCTAGGACAAGTTCCCGGCTTGCCCTAAGATCACCCCTTTCCAATGGGATATTAACACTCATCTGGAGCATGTAAAATACTGGTCCTCAATTAACACTCCTACCATCTCAGTTTCGACACTCAACACTCCAAGAATGTAAACAGCACTTTAGATTTCCAATTTTATCACACTATAATATGTTCCCAAAATCACAATATAAATCATCCCATAATTTATCTTCACTCAAAAAAAAATAACTCAACGCTGTAAAAGACTAGAGAGAAATGCTTACTATTATTTTATCACCCACGACATCACAATAACACTGCTTTTCAATTATCACATGCCCAACTAAACTATTATCGATGCACCAAAATTTACTGTGCCCAACTATTAAACTAAATTTTTCCGATACATTAAAATTTACTGGCCTGGGAAGTTGCTAAACTACCAGACATGACAACACAAAAAAAAACATAAATGAAAGCATTTTCAACTCCCCTCTCTTTTTTTCTTTCTTTCTTTTTTCTGAATTCATACCTGAGTAACTAATAAATTTTAATTTTGAAAGCTGAACGACAACACAGCCATAATCAGAGGCAAAAAAAAAAAAAAAAACTTGCTCTTTTTCTTTTTGTTTCTTATGCTCAGCTCGAAGTTTAGGTACCCTGCGTGGGATATTATATATATCAATACAGAAAGATATGGACTAAAACATTACCTTCGAGCTGGCGTTCTTTTTTTTCCTTTTTTTTTTTTTTTCACCACAGCTTACAGTCCTGGCACAACCACAGTCTCGTTAGTATTTCTTTCTTTTCTTCCTCCCAGTTCCCTTCCTTAAACGGTTAATAGCCGAGGTAACCATTTTCGAAACTTCGGGATGAGATGGAACCTTTATTTATTTTTTTTTCTTTCCTTCGGCCTTTGAAGCAGGCCTCCTTTTCGGAGTAGCAACCGAAGGGGAAGCTGTAGAGGCTGGGCCCACTCTTTCCGGGATTTCCATAAGGGAGAATGCATGTCCCCCTTCAGATAAGAACTTTCCACTAACGACATTGTCCCAGCCTGCAGCCTTCCACCATTTAGTTTTTCAGGGCGAGGTTCCCGGCCGGCGGAATGCCGCTTTAACTGCGTTCTACATCGTCAAAATTTTCAATAGGCAGCCCAGATCCAGAGTGTCCCCTTGTGGTGGACTGGTGGTCAGCAAAGGCAGTCAAGAAAAACCACTTTTTTCCTGTGGGTACTCTCCCACCAAAAGGCTAGGAGAAAAACTCCGCCGTCCTCTCTATCTCTCTCTGCCGGCCAGCAAGAAAAGCAGCACAAAAGTGACTTCTCTCAACGGATAAAACTCTGGGGTGCTTGAAACCGCTGACCCCTCTCATTGGTCGAAACTTCAGCCTAGCAACTCACGGCTTCCCAACGGAATTTCACTCCCTCGCAAGCCAGGGGTGACACACTGACCTTCACACGTAGGCACCCCGCTTTTAACCCTGAGGTCTAAAAATAGATTCTGTTGCTGAATTCCTTACCCCAAAAGACGAAAAGATGTTACACTTTTGGGTGACTTTTCCACGACGTTTGGAAACAGGAACGCAAAAAATGGCGAATTCTTGCCTTGCAGAAAATCACTAATTTTTAATTTTCTTTTTCTCTCGTTCCGTGATGTTAAACTAAAATTAATTTTGATTCTCTGAGCTGCACACCTACTCGCCTTTTCCTATCGCGATAAAAGAACAGATAAAATAATTATTTTCAAAAGCCCAAAGTCAGTTAAATCAAATATTATTCTTTTTCTCTTTTTTTTTTTTTTTTTTTTTTTTTCTCCAACATGAAATTTTGTTTTCCTGGTTGTGATTAAGACAAGCGAATTTTGCGCACGAATTCCCCTGCCTTTCAACCAGGAATTTTCTTCTAACGTATGTCATGGGAGAAAATTTTTTTTTGCATTTATTAATCTCTGATAAACCAACAGAAAGATTGATCAGGTCTCTCTGAAATTCACCAGAGGTTAAAATTTTCGCCATGACAGTACGGCCCCTAATAATTTTTGTGGCCAGTTCTCCTAGAGAGGATGTTCACACATTTTTAGAACATTTTTGATAAGAAATTACAGAAAATAAAAGAAGTTCAAAGAAGGGAACCTGGCAACAGTGTATTAGGTGAACACGGAAGAAACATCTTCTGCAGATAAATATCGTCTGCGAAGAAAATGGCGCACGTAAACAAGCTGTGAATAGAAGGTTATGCCTTTGCATCCTAACGAAGAGAAATATTCGTATTCCGTAATTTAAAAACGCTGTGAAAGTCATGGAATTAGCATTTCTAAATGTAAAATAAACAATATTATTAACAATAGAGAGGAAAATTGTCAAGCATTGCTTTCAAGAGGAAAAATAACACCAAACGAATATCCAAAGCTGGTACGTATTGTTACGTCTACCGTATTTTTCCGTGTATAAGATGATATTTTTTTCCAAAATTTTTAGACCAAAAATTGGGGGTCGTTTTATGCAAGGGGAATAACCTATTGAGAGAACTAGAGATGAGCTCGGGTCCGGCCCGGGCTCAGAATTCATTAACTACCGAAAAGCCCGAGCTGGGCCCGGGCTCGGAATTACACGTCTTGAATTTCATTACTGTAATTAATTCAACACGTATAATTCCGAGTCCGGTTGAATTACACGTGTTGAATTCCATTGTGGATTTGTTACCATGGTGGAAGGATATTCAGTTTCCTAAGCTAGCTGCCATTGCAAGACAAATTTTGCTTAGCAAGACTTGCGTTATGCATTTTCCAAAGCTATGGCCCAAGCAAGGATTAGTTTAAGGAGGTCTGGTATCGAAAAACTGGGAAAAAATCACATTCCCATTTTTTTGTATTTTATTAAAAATCAAGATTGGGCCATATCTTTGGCCAGTGTATAATAATGCATAAATGCAAGCCTTGATAAGCAAAACGTTTCCAAGAATCCAGGCCCGGGTGGGCCCGGGCTCAGCAAACACATGTAATCAAAGAAAGCGGGCAGGACCCGGACTCCTAAAATTGAACCCGAACTCATCTCTAGAGATAACCCTGCTTTTACCGCGGCGAAACTGCCAGTACCTCTTGTCCCCTGTCCACACTACGACTTACAAGCAGTTATTCCTGGTGGAACATGAAGCGAGGAAAAGCCCCAGGAGAAGATGGAATTACTGTAGAGATCATACAAGAAGCAAGTGGAGAAATCGAAACAGTACTCGCCCAAGTTTTCACTCGATGCCTTAATAAGAAATGAAAATTCCTGAGGATTGGAACAACGCTACAATGATCCTGCTACATAAAAAAAGGTGACATTGAGGATCTCAGGAACTACAAACCTATCAGCCTCCTATCAGTGGTTTATAAAATCTTCACTAAAGTTCTTTCACACCGCTTGAAGGTGACACTGGACATGGCTCAACCGAGAGAACAAACTGGATTCAGGAGTGGCTACAGCACAATAGATCATATCCACGTACTGAGAGAACTAATTGAAAGAGCGAGGGAATATGAACTTCCATTGCGCATGGCTTTTATCGATTATGAAAATGCCTTTGATTCGGTGAAACCATCAGCAGTTACAATGGCTCTGAAACCCTGCGGCATTGAAGATGCGTACATTAATAATATTAATAACATCTATGAAAATGCAAGTGCAAAGATTCGGCTGTTGAAAATACAACACACATAAAAATTGGAAAGGGAGTGAGACAAGGTGACACCATATCTCCGAAGCTCTTTAATGCCACATTGGAAAATGTCTTTCAATCACTGAACTTGGAAAACAAAGGGATAAAGATTAATGGAGATTATCTAACCCACCTTCGTTTTGCTGATGACGTAGTCATTTTTGCAACTACCCCATCAGAGCTGCAGAGTATGATCCAGGAACTTGCTGACAAGAGTAAAGAAGTGGGATTAAAAATGAACTTTCAGAAGACAAAAGTCATGTTCAACGCTTTTACAAGAAATGAAGATTTATCGATTGATGGAGAAAAGCTGGAGATAACAGACACGTACGTTTATCTTGGACAGCAGATATCAAGTGAGGGTCACATTGATGAAGAAATTAATCGGCGTACAAAACTTGCCTGAGCCGCCCCGGTGGCTCAGTGGTCTAAGGCGCTGGCCTCTGATCATTCGTCCGTAAGGGGTCCGGGTTCGAATCCCGGTCTGGCATGGATGTTGTGTTTGTCTTACGGCGCTGGCTCTCTCCCTTCCCTGGAGCCAGTGACCCTGAATTAGGGACGGGCGACTGCTTATAGCCCATTGAGTTGCTCACGGTGGTCGTTAAACCTCCAATAAAAAAAAAAAAAAAAAAAAAAAAAACTTGCCTGGAGAGCTTTTGGAAGAAACAGCATAATTTTCAAGAGCAATATCCCATTATGTCTTAAAAGAAAAGTGTTTGATCAATGCATCCTTCCAGTGCTTACGTATGGTGCCGAGACGTGGACCTTAACTAAAAGAGACATATAAAGGCTGCAGACAACTGAAAGAGGCATGGAGAGGTGCATGCTTGGTGTAACCAGGAGAGATAAGAAGAGGAACTCGTGGATCCGAAAAATGACAAGAGTGGAAGACATCATGATCAGAGTTAAATCCCTGAAATGGCAATGGGCTGGACATACTGCCAGAAGGACAGACCATCGATGGACAGCCGAAATTTTAGATTGGATTCCAAGGGACAGGAAAAGACACAGCAGAAAACCACATGGGAGATGGGTGGATGAAATTCGAAAGTATGCAGGAGTGACATGGAGAAGACTGGCACAAGACAGACCGTTGTTTAGGAAAGTTGGGGAGACCTTCGTCCAGCAGTGGATTGATAATGGTTGACAGTGATGATGATTATGATGATGATTCCTGGTGGACTTACAGGTCAGTTAGAGCCTCTAAATGTTTCCATCAACAAGCCCTTTAAAGCCCTGATGAAAGAATGGAATAAATGGATGCAAAAAGCAGGTAATAACTTGACACCGACAGGGAGAGTGAAGAAACCAAACTTTACTGAAGTCTGCAACTGAGTCCTAAACTTATGGAATGGAGTCAAGCAAGAGATGGTTGTGAAGTCCTTCAAGAAATGTGGAATCAGCAATGGCGTGGATGGAATTGAGGATGATCTAATATATACATAGACAATGACTCAGAGGACAGCAGTGATGCAGTTGAGATTGAAAAAAGTGATATGTCTGGAACTAATAGTGCTGAAGAAAGTGATGCTTAATTTCATAATTTCTCTTTCTCTATTCTAAAAAATAGTAACTGCCGCCGCCGCTGTTTTAGAAATTTCGCGACGCTCTTGCTTTCCTAGCTCGCAGCGCAAAACGTATTGAAAACAAAAATATGAAATTTACATCGTTAGTAGAGAATTATTTGGAGAACACGCTGAAATAAACCGTTTCTCGATTCTAGTGAAACTTCAAGAGCTATTGTATTTCAAAGTTAAGGTAAGCAAAAAAGTGCTATCAGGTCGCGTTCCGGACACACTAACAGCAACAGAACCACGAAACTTTGTAGGCATGTATTGCCATGACCGAATGTCTGCACCTCGTCGCCCTTTTTTACGCTTTCCAACCTTAGGTTGAAGAAGCGTATATGCTCCAGCTTTGTCCGTCCGTCCGTCCGCACGATAACTCACGTGAAAGCGGTTCGATTACGACGAAATTTTAGTATGTGGTAGGGGACCACCTGGGGACGAACCCTATTGAAAACGGGCGAAACAGGGTCAAAGGTCAGGACATAGGAGCGGGATTCGTTCCATTGCTCTAATGCTTCATAACTTGCGTAAAAATGGTTCGATTTCGATGAAATTTTAGTATGAAGTAGGGAACCACTGGGAACGATCCCTATTTAAAATGTGTAAAATTGGGTCAAAGGTCAGGACATAGGAGCTGGATCCATTCCATTGCCTTTATGCGTCATAACTTGCGTAAAAATGGTTCGATTTCGATGAAATTTTAGTATGTGGTAGGGAACCACCTGGGAACGAACCCTATTGAAAATGGGCGGAATAGGGTCAAAGGTCAGGACATAGAAGCTGGATCCATTACATTGCCTTTATGCCTCATAACTTGCGTAAAAATGGTTCGATTTCGATGAAATTTTAGTATGTGGTAAGTAACCACTGGCGACGAACCCTATTGAAAATGGGCGGAATGGGGTCAAAGGTCAGGGCATAAAAGCGGGATCCATTCCATTGCCTTTATGTGTCATAACATGCGTAAATATGGTTCGATTTTGATGAAATTTTAGTATGTGGTAGGGAACCACCTGGGCACGAACCCTATTGAAAATGGGCGAAATGGGGTCAAAGGTCAGGCAGGGTATAAGAGCGGGATTTATTCCATTGCCCTTATGCGTCATAACTTGCGTAAAAATGCTTCTATTGCTACAAAACTTTATCATGTTGTTCGGGAGGTATACTGAACCAGTTCTGTTTAATATAATCGAAATGGGTCAAAGGTCAGGACGCAGGAGCGAGATTTATTCCACAGCCATTATCCTCATAACTTGAGTAATGATTTCTGGTAAGTTGGAAAGCGTATCATAATCAATGCATTGCATGATTTTACTAACTTGTTTAAATTATGCGGAGTTTTTTTGTTTTGTTTTTTCCTGGGTGGTATTAAGTTCATTTTTCGTGTTGGTTGATTCAAAAAGGCATAACGTTCGGGGATTCAGAATCACAGTTTTTGTTATACTTGGGGTCACCTTTAAAAGCAAACAATCAGTGATTATTGCTTTTTGTTTCTTATCTCTCAGCACTTTCTGTGGGTTAGCTGGATTGAAACACTTGTGTGCTTTCCTTGCAGGAAAACTTAAGAATATCATAGTTTTAAGTGTTTAAAAAAAAAGGGGGTAAACATTTCTCCCTTTATTGTTCCTGCAGCGCACGCACGCACGCACGCACGCAGGTGTTGGTGACCTTGACCCTTTTCTTTTCTCCCACACACATCTTCCAAAGAAAAGAAATTACTGCTTGAATGTCACACAATTACTCATTTTTATAACAAAGAGAAAGGTGCAGAATTTTGCTCGCACGTGGGTATAAATCTACTCCGTCGTCAACGAATAAATCATAATAATCAAAACAACCGTGGAAAACAACCAAAGGACATACAAACTCATTGACTACATGGATTCCGAAGTCTGCCTCCGAAAAAAGGACGCAAATTCTACAAAAAACGTAGAACAGTTTTGTGAGATACCGCATCCTGGGAATTTTTTTAAATAATATTGGAGGTTTAACGACCACCGTGAGCCAGTTTTGTGAGATACCGCATCCTGGGAAAAAAAACTTAATAATATTAGAGGTTTAACGACCACCGTGAGCCAGTTTTGTGAGATACCACATCCTGGGAATTTTTTTAATAATATTGGAGGTTTAACGACCACCGTGAGCCAGTTTTGTGAGATACCGCATTCTGGAAAAAAAAAATAATAATATTAGAGGTTTAACGACCACCGTGAGCCAGTTTTGTGAGATACCGCATCCTGGGAATTTTTTTAAATAATATTGGAGGTTTAACGACCAACGTGAGCCAGTTTGGTGAGATACCGCATCCTGGGGAAAACAAATTTAATAATATTAGAGGTTTAACGACCACCGTGAGCCAGTTTTGTGAGATACCGCATCCTGGGAAAAAAAAAACTTAATAATATTAGAGGTTTAACGACCACCACGAGCCAGTTTTGTGAGATACCACATCCTGGGAATTTTTTTTAATAATATTGGAGGTTTAACGACCACCGTGAGCCAGTTTTGTGAGATACCGCATCCTGGGAATTTTTTTAAATAATATTAGAGGTTTAACGACCACCGTGAGCCAGTTTTGTGAGATACCGCATCCTGGGGAAAACAAATTTAATAATATTGGAGGTTTAACGACCACCGTGAGCCAGTTTTGTGAGATACCGCATCCTGGGAAAAAAAAAACTTAATAATATTAGAGGTTTAACGACCACCGTGAGCCAGTTTTGTGAGATACCACATCCTGGGAATTTTTTTTTAATAATATTGGAGGTTTAACGACCACCGTGAGCCAGTTTTGTGAGATACCGCATCCTGGGAAAAAAAAATAATAATATTAGAGGTTTAACGACCACCGTGAGCCAGTTTTGTGAGATACCGCATCCTGGGAATTTTTTTAAATAATATTGGAGGTTTAACGACCACCGTGAGCCAGTTTTGTGAGATACCGCATCCTGGGAATTTTTTTAAATAATATTGGAGGTTTAACGACCAACGTGAGCCAGTTTTGTGAGATACCGCATCCTGGGGAAAAAAAATTTAATAATATTAGGGGTTTAACGACCACCGTGAGCCACTTTTGTGAGATACCGCATCCTGGTAATTTTCTTTTAATAATATTGGAGGTTTAACGACCACCGTGAGCCAGTTTTGTAAGATACTGCATCCTGCGAATTTTTTTAATAATATTGGAGATTTAACGACCACCGTGAGCAACTCAGTGGGCTACAAGCAGTCACCCGTACCTAATTTAGGGCCACTGGTTCCAGGGAAGGGAGAGAGCCAGTGCCGTAAGACAAACATAACATCCATTCCTCATCGGGGATCCAAACCCGGTCCCATCTCGGACGAATGATTAGAAAGCAGGGCTTACACCATGCACTGCGCCACCGGAATGGCTCTTAGAAATTACCAAATCCTGATCATTTTTGCGTAAAATGTGTCAAAATAGAAAATTACCTTTTTTTTTTTTGTGTGTGTGTGTGCGTGTGAAAATCTGTTAGCCGCTCCCGCAGTGGTCTAAGCGATGGTTTCTGATTATTCGTCCGAGATGGGTCCGGGTCCGAATGCTGGTGAGGCATGGATGTTGTGTTGGTCTTACGGTGCTGGCTCTCTCCCTTCACTGGAGGCAGTGACCTTAAATTAGGGATGGGGTGACTGAGTTGCTCACGGTGGTCGTTAAATCCCAATAAAAATAAATCTGTTATATCCAGGGACCAATGAAATTAAAGCTTCTATTAATTTGTCGTTTCCACTGTTAATACTCATTGCAGGCTAAGTCTAAAAGACAGTTATTGACCAGAGATTTGTGCATTTAGGAAGCATATTTGACAGAAATAACAAATTAGATGGCTAAATTAGTAGGCGAGTGAATTCTTCAATGAAAGTCATGGCTGCCTTAGGAGGATTTCGCAGGAATGATGGGTTTTCATAGAAGACCCGAATGGCTGTGTGTGAAAGTGTAATCGTTCCTACTCTGATGTATGGCAGTGTAGAGATGAATTCGGGCTCAATTTTAGGAGCCCGGCCCGCTTTCTTTGATTACATGTGTTTGCTGGGCCCGGGTCCGGATTCTTGGAAAATTTTGCTTATCAAGGCTTGAATTTATGCATTATACACTGGCCAAAGATATGGACCAAGCAAAGATTAGTTTAAAATTCATTAGTTTAAAAAGTTTAGGTTTTTGAACATTCCACTTCGTCTAAGTAAACTTATGTAAAAATAAAGCATTTGGTGTTTATTCTTGAAAAACTGATAAATCAGAAACCTCTCTTTTCTTCTTATATCAGAATCGTGTGTATAAATATGTAACAACGTTCTGATAGTAAAGAGAATCCGTTCAGTGGCGTAGGAACGAACGGGGGGATACAGGGGTACAATGTACCCCCAAATTTTGGAGAGGGCTACATTAATATCTACTGTACCCCCCCCCAGATATGAGCAAACACAAACCAATCATTCATAAAGTATGAACTGTAAAATTTATATGCTACTTTTTTTTTTCAAAGAAATAGCACGGGTCATCTGGTTTTTTTTATATCCGAAGCTTGTAGTGGGAGACTTTTCATCCACCAAAAACTGGCCAACCATCTGGGAAACTCCAGCAAATTAGTTCTGCAGGGAAACGACGCGTGCGAGCTTTTTGTTAATAACTTCAAACAGCATATGGTAGGGCTAGGGCTTGATAACATACTTGTGATCAGTGTTTCTTTCCTCTTAAAATTCCATGCGTCTTGATCAGGTCGTCCTTTCTGCAATTTAAAAAAAAATTTAATGCACAAGTGAACATTTCAGCGCCCGCAACCCCGGCACTAAAATTGTTTTCTGTCTTAAGATCTGTAGCAATACAACAAGTGCATTAATTACGGATTTCACATACCGCTCATAGAATAGAACTCCAATTCCTCGATATCTCCACCATCATTTAGGTTTGCACCAGACCAATGTGCTTTTTACATCAATTGTCAGCCTATGTATCGTTCAAAGCTTTTAATATAGACTTAATAATGCTTCAATGGTACTATCTTCGCGCGTAGAGCAGTTTTTATCTTACTGCGGTTTTACTTTATTAAAGTAAACAAAAACGATAAGAAATTTAATTCGTTCTTGTAAAGAGTTATATAACATTTCTTGAGAAATCCCTCTTTTCCAAACCCTGCTGACAGAAATTCATCCCAATGTTGACTTGTCCCTGCTCAATATTTTAATGGAAAAACAAAGTACAAAAATTAAAAAGAGAGAACAAAAAAAAAAAAAAACTTCTCCGTTCATTTTCTGATAAGAAATTAATAATGTGAAGTTTTTGTCAACAATAAAAATAATAATGGTAATAATTAATAATAATATGATGATAGCAATGTTCATTCGGATGAATTCCTGATCAGTATACGAATTTTTATAAAAACTCTAATATACTACCCCCCCCCCCAAAAAAAAAATTCGGAGGGGGTCATCCATAGATGGCGTAATCCTTGAGATGTAAGTTTCATGAGCTTGTACCCCCTAAATCAAAAGCGTTCCTAGGCCACTGAATCCGTTGGCTTGCAAAAATATTAAAGCCGATCTGCGTGTTTTTGAAGAACGAAGAGAAAAATCATTGCTCTGTTGCTTTGTGGCGCCATCTATCAATGGTGGAATACTTCTTAAGGTTTGTTTCTAAAACTCTGCAGTTTTTTCATATCTCTTTATCGTACTTCTTTCTCTCTCTCGCCAATGACTCATGGGAAAATTCAAGACCGCTTGCACCTTTTCGTCTGCTTTTCTCCTTAACTTCATCTGCAATGCCGTCAGAGAAAATGAGTAAGAAATGATTCCGACTGTATCAAACGAAACGGCTGTGCGCAGTTTCCTCTAGTCTCTCCAGAAAATGTCTCAAATAAAACACAGGCAGAAGTATTCGAAAATTATTTTTTTAAATGCCAACCTTTGCAAAAAGTTTCGTAATGCGTGACCATCAAATTAGATGGTTGCGAGGCGACAAAATTTTAGTCCGACATATTTTAATTTTTTTATGTAACAAAGTATTTCTGAAATGGTATCGTTTAACACAGAGGATATTGACACATTTGTAAAACGATTTTCTAGCAATGTAATTAATATTTAAAATAAAACTAGACTAAACCAGTCGGAATCGACGGTTAGTCTTTTTTTTTTTTTTTTAAATTTTAAACTCATATGAAACAACAAATGTAAACTTTATTTGATCGACAAATTCATTCAACCAGTTCAGTCCAGGTTCGTGTTTTTTTTTTTTTTTTTTTTTTTTTTTTTTTGACTGAAGGTTTAACGACCAACTCAATGGGCTGTAAGCAGTCGCCCGTCCGTAATTTACGGTTACTGGTTCCAGGGAGGGGAGAGAGCCAGTGCCGTAACACAAACACAACATCCATGCTTCACCGGGATTCGAACACAAACAATTTACGACCGAATCATCATAAGCCAGCGCTTAGACCACTGCGCCACCGGGGCAGCTAGATTCGTGATGAGCTTCACAACTGCACCCTTTTTCAGTCGTAGAAGTAGAATGTGAGGCAGAAGCAGTGGCGGCCCGTCAGATGAGGCAAGTGAGGCGCCGCCTCACCTGAAATTCCGCAGAATGAGAAGTGAAAAAAAAAAAAAACTTCGGTCAGTAACGAAGATATAAGAACTTTGCAGGATAAATGAAACACTGAAATTTACATTGTGATTCATGAATTAGGTTAAAAAAAGGCTTTCAAGAAGAGGAATGAATCATTATTTTTGCAAAGCAGCTGCATGTTTTAAGCGCTTAGAGGCGACCGGCTGAATCGTCTCGATGAGAAGCCGGTTTTGGGAACTGGGGATCAGAGAAGAGCCCTACAGAGTGAACCCCCCACCCCACGGTCCGAGGTCTACCTAAGGAGGTGCCGGACTTCCAGTAAGAGAAAGGAAATTTCTGAGGCGACCCTCCATTTCGCTTAAACTGGAATCGCATCTCTGCTGTTATTGGAGAACCCAAGGATTGTGTATCCAATGGGCGCGGGAAAATGAGCAGATGACCTTGGTAAAAAGTGGTTTTACAGGCGATGACGCCGTTCGCCTCTCTATGCTTTGAAGTAGGATGATTTCTACGTAGCTTTAACTATTCGTCAGAGTATATTTGAGTCTAACTTTTTGTAGTGTGTTTTCAATCCTCTCTTTTGCGGGTGTTGGCTAGTTCATAGTAATGTTGAGTTTTTCTTCTTTTTTATTTTGTTATTGTTACTAAACAGCATATTTTGATTTGGGTTGGAAAATATGAATGGCCCAATAAACGACGTGATTTGTGTTCTGGAAGAAATTCCTTTTAAACATTGGAAAGATTATAATAAAAGGGATGTTCTCATATCTGGAAGACCGACACCTGTAATAAGTTCAATATCTAAAGATAAGAAGTGCGGCAAATCGTTTCTTAGGTCTTTCAATAAATCATGGTACGAGATTTTCCCCTGGCTTTCTGGTAGCTATTACAAGCAAACTCTCTTTTGCTGGCCATGTTTACTTTTGAGCAATAAGAAAAATGTGTGGAATACAACGGGTTATTTTGATCTGAAAAACTTTTCTCGTAGTGCAAAATTGCACGAAAGCTCTAAAGAGCATATAACTAATCACGTAGGTCTGAAACGGATGGAAAAAAATATAAACACTATTTCTGATATGCTCAAAGAAAATGCTGCTCTTCATAAAGCTAAGTTTAATGAAAAGGTCAGACTAAATAGGCTTTTTATGGAACATATAATCGATTTAGTTGTCGTTCTAAGCAAGCAAGAACTGCCTTTTCGAGGACATGATGAATCTATTTCCTCATTAAATAAAGGTAATTTCAAGGAGATGTTCCATTTGTTACTTCGTAGGAGCACCCCAGAATTAAAAGCACATTTTGAAGAAATACGAAGCTTATTTTCTGGACAATCTAAAACGATACAGAATGATTTACTGGAGTGTATTCATGAATATATAAACGAATGTGTTAAAAGCGAAATTAATGAGTCAAAATTTTTTTCAGTGCAAGTTGATGATACAACTGATATTACTCAAAAATCACAGTGTTCAATAATTGTCAGATACATATTGGACTCAAATTGTGAAGTAGTTGAGCGCTTCCTTGGTTTTTATGATATCAGCACTGACAGGACTGCTGTGGCACTGTATGATCTGCTAGCATCGGTTTTGGAGGAGTTTGATTTTAAATCAAAGTTAGTAGGCCAGTGTTATGATGGTGCAAGCGTTATGGCTGGAGAGTTGAGCGGTCTGCAGAAAAGAGTCAAGGTAGAAGCCCCGCAAGCTTTGTTTACCCACTGTTTCGCCCACCGCCTTAACCTTGTCCTACAACAGGGGTGCAAAAGTATTGTAAATTGTCGCATATATTTCGCAACTGTATCCAGCATGCCCTCATTTTTTCATAAATCTGCCAAGAGAACCCACGTAGCAGATTCAGTTGTTGGGAAACGGATTCCTCAAATAGCGGAAACACGTTGGGCATCACTTTCACACATTTTGCGTTTAATTGTAAGCGAATGGGGCAAACTAAAGAATGTGTTTGAAAACATAATGAATGACCCGGAATCAACGGCAGAATCAATCAACGGAGCCATAGGATATTTGAAAAATTTCACTAATTTTGAATTTGCTTTTTTATCACTGATTTTTGATGACATTTTTAGAATTACGGATGTATTATTTGATGTTTTACAAAAAAAGACTTTAGATATCAGTTATTGCCAAAAACAAATTAAACAATGTTGCGAACGAATAAATAAGAAAAGGAATGTAACCACTTACTTGAAACATTTCAGTGAAGCAATTAGTTTGAGTGGAGGTCCTAAATGTCGCCAAAAGAAACATTTGACTGAAGAAGAAGTGGAAAACTATTACAAAATTTTGTTTTACGAAATCGTTGACAGCATAATAGTCCAAATAAATACCAGATTTGAAGATATGGGAAAGCTCGAGTTTCTGCAGCTAGTTGACAGCTCAAAATACCATAGTTATTCAGAGTCATTTCCATCCAGTGCCCTTAACACTCTCAAAAAAATTTATCCAAACATTTTTACAGACACACAACGACTAAAAAACGAATTAGATTTTTTTATATAATGATCACAACTTCAGGGAACTCGGTGTTCAGAAAACCTTGAAAACAATGAAAGAAAACGAGCTGAAAGATGTGTTACCAGAAGCCTACAAATTATTTTCTCTTGTATTGACACTGGCATCAACAAGTTCTTCTGCTGAAAGGAGTTTTTCTTGTTTGAAGAGAATTAAGACTTACCTCCGTAATACAACGGCACAAGATCGTTTGTCTTCACTCGCTAAAATTTCAATCGAGAAAGAATTGCTGAACCATCTAATGTCCACTCAACCATTTTATGATCTGATCATAGACAAATTTGCAGCCAAAAAGGATCGCAGAATTGAACTTATTTATAAAACATAAACTGAAAGCATTCTGTTCGAGACCAAAGCAAATTAATATCGCATTCCTCTGTTTTTAATTCCAGGTTTAAATTACCTAATACTTTTTTTTATATAGAAATGTGCTTCCTTGACTTCTCCTGGACATTAATACAAAACGAAGCTAATAATTATCACGAGCCTGGACTTCAGTCTATGACCCGTGCTAAATGCACCTTCACTAATATGCCAATCGAACTGTGACTTTTATTCAAGCTCAAGAAACATTTCGTAAGAAAACAATTTCTATTCAAATGATTTACTTTGAATTTTTTAAGAAGTGGATCTCCGACTGGCGTTGGGATGTGAGTGACGCATTGACTAGCTAAAGAAACCGCACAAATTGCGTATTTTCGCTCAAGTGTATTACATAAAAGAATACAGGTGAAATATTTCTTTCTTTGTTGTAAAATTATTGAATAATTGTTTTCATAAAAATATTGTTGCAAAAGTAGCGTATATTACACACACACACACACATATATATATATAGTGGTATATGCACATTTTTCCTCTAAAAGTTTTGGATTTTTTCGTGAAGAAAGACTCCCACGCCGTGTTTCATATATTTCTATAATTTTATTCCATTACTGTTGAATAATATTTGTATATAAGGGCTAAATGGCATGGGATGGAGCCCTAAGTGATGGGGTTTACAGCTGTTTATAACAAGGCGCCTAACCGAGACCAATGGCTTAACGAGACTTCCGAATCTCAGTGGATTTTAATGATTCAGCCGACTCGAACCCAGGACTTCAAAGATATCCGATGGGTGATACTGCCTTTGACATGAAACTTTTTGAGGGTGGGGCGGGGGTTCTGCATTTATGCTGTATAACTGTGTATAAGTACATGTAACAATTTGGGGGGGGGGGGCGCTTCGACAAATATTTCTCTATTGTACGTACGCACATCTTGGACATTAATACAAAACGAAGCTAATTTAATAAAATGAAGAAAATGCAATAAATTATAGTTGTTTTAATAAAAAGTTAATAAAGCAACTTCTTTGGCTGCTTTGCTTTACTTTCTGTTCTATTATCAAGAAATTGCATTGATATTATGTATCAATGTAATTTATTTGTATTACATTGTAAGTTATGTAAAAATCAATGAATTTAAATAGGGAAATTATCTATAAAACGTGCTTAGAAAAAGCTAACTGTCTCGCCTACTTAGGGGGTGCAAACCACGACCCCCCGGCTACGCCACTGATATATATATATATGTTCCTATAACGTTATACGAATTTATATATTTTTCAATAACATATGTGTTACTGTTTTACATTTACATCAAGACCGTTCGCCTCACCAGCATTTTACACCACGAGCCGCCACTGGGCAGAAGTCCACTCATCTCGATCGTGTTCAAAAATTCAACTGGATAGCGCACTCTTTCCCTCTCATCTTCAGTCACAACTGTGTTTGTAAATGTTGTTGGAATGAGATTCTTGTTGCGAATACTTTTCACTCTTCGGAATCGGCGGTTAGTTTGTTAGCACGTCTTCTGTAAAAAAAGATCGTGCTTATGTTACCGGCTTGTCCGTCCATCCGTCCGTCTGTACCCACGATATCTCTGCAACTATTAGTCCCATTTGAAATATTCTTTTTGCATTGGGAAGCTTGAAATATCCGAATGATTATCCTTCATTTCGTTTTTTTTTTTTTTTTTACGATGTACAATTTCGCTGCTAGAGAGCGTAAATGCAAATGATGTCGAATTCAAAAATACGTTTTATTCCACATATTTGCTTCCAAACATCCGATTGAAAAAAAATATTTTATCTTTCGATTCCATTTATGTCGAAGAGAATTTTAGATATAGTTGCCTTTTCAAATTACGCATAGAGTTTCCGCTAGGGGGCGTAAAAGTAAATTACACTTTTTCCGATAACTCTTCTTTTAAAACTCCCCTTTCAAAAAAATGTTTCTTCAGCGGATACACCTCCTGATGGAAACTCTTTTGCATATAATTTCAAATTTTTGGCAAAGAACACTTTGGCCACCAGGGGGCGTAAGTGCTGATTTTTGCTTCTGATGTATTTGCCATTAAATCTGAGCTTCTAAAATATCGATTGAAAACATTGTTTCGTAGACTGACGCCACTCACATCGATAAACCTTTTTGGAATATTTTCTTCTTAAAATATTCAACAGTTTCCCCGCCAGGGGGCGTAGATGTATATCATATTTTTGCCAATATCTCTTCTTCTAGGAGTCCGATTTCAAAAATTCCTTCTTTGTTGGATAGTGTTTTCAGTATGACATGTTTTTCATATAATTTCAAAATTTTCAAGTAATTCATAGACTTCCCGCTAGGGGGCGTAGAGGCAAATTGCGTCTCCCCCTATATCTCTGCTTCTAAATCTCCGATTTGAAAAATTCTTTCTGCACCGGATACAGCTGCTCGTGGTCTCCCAGAAGCAGAGATATAAACAAAAAGTTCTTGACCTTTTCGCCCCTAGCGGGACAGCTGTGCGTTTTTTGAGGAGGATATTGTCATGTCTTTATTGTAGCGAAAGACAAACAGTAAAAAAAGAAATTTCTCAATGGGCATTTTAGAAGCGGAGATACACCTGCATACAGATGTACACAAACACCACGTAGTGACAGAACTGTGAACTACAAAACTCCTCCAAATACAGACCTAAAGTATTCCAGAGGGTAAATGGTATCCGGTGCTAAAATAATTTTGTAAATCGTACATTTAGAAGCAGAGTTATTGGGAAAAACAGATTAAATATTTGCGCCCCTAGCGGCAGAATTCTGCATTATTTTGGGAAAAACAGATTAAATATTTGCGCCCCAAGCGGCAGAATTCTCCATTATATTGGGAAAATACACCCAAAGAGTTTTCATAGTTTGTAGTATCTGACCAGAAAGGATTTTTTATTGAAGGTTTAACGACCATCGTGAGCAACTCAATGGGTTATAAGCAGTCGCCCGTGCCTAATTTAGGGCCACTGGTTCCAGGGAAGGAGAGCGCCAGTGCTGTAAGACAAACCCAACATCCATGCCTCACCGGGATTCGAACCCGGATCCTTCACGGACGAATGGTCATAAGCCAATGGTTAGACCACTGCGCTACCGGGGCGGCAGATTTTTTCAACTGCGTGTTTAGTGCCTCAGACATTGTTGCAAACGGAATAGTAAACTTTCGCACTCTAGTAACACACTTGTGCATTAAGAAAAATTTAAAATCATATAAGAAACATTTCGCACCGGAAACACTCTCCAACAAAAAATAATTTTTCGAATCGGGCTCTTAGAAGCAGAGATATCGAGAAAAATAAGATATACATCTAAGTCCCCTGGCGGAAAACTACGCATTATTTTAAACAGGTGGTGTTCTCGAAAGGTTTCCCTAGGTGAGCAGCATCAGTCCACGAAATAATTTTTTCAATCAAATTTTCAGAAATTCAGATTTTTGTTCACTGCCTGACTGCCACAAAACGAAGACGTGAACGCAGTGCCATGCAAATTGTGCAGGGTGGGTGCACACGTACAAATTATGCAAATTTTTGCATTTGTAGGCCAACGGTACGAACGGCGCGCGGGATATAAGCGGACAACCAGCCAGTGAGGCCGTCGTCACGGCCGCGGGAAGTGAGTGGTTCTGCTGTATCCGACCTCATGCGTTAGATGACCCACAGGCCACAACGGGCGACCTTTTGAGGAGTGTACGGGGAGGCTTGGATGATCCGATATCGACGCGGACAGTGTCGCGCCGGTTGGCTGCATCTGGTTTTGCTGTCCAGACGTCCATTGCGAAGGCAGCCATCGACGTCAGCGCTTGGTATGGTGTCGCTCCAGTGCCGTGTGGGGTGCCGAATGGAACAGTGTGGTGTTCAGCGAAGAATCGCGGTTCTGTCTCACTGCGGATGATCGCCGTGTGAGAGTCTGCAGGCGACGTGGTCAACGAGCGGATTCCTCCGCCACTCTGGAGTGTCATACGGCCCGTGAACGTGGAATCCTGGTGTGGGGTCAAAAAATATCTAACGAGAAGAAGTTAAGGCTCAGCAAGACGTAACTAGCACAGCCATATCTTCAGGGAAAACATGCAGTGCACAGAAGCCAACATACAGGCTGATCGGCTAATGCCGAAGCAGACTGCGCATGCGTATGACTTCAATTCTTTGGGTAAAGAACAGTCAGCCGTCAGCCGAGCTACTCAGACTCACAGTACGTGATTGTCACCTTTTCGGTAGCCAGTGGCGTAGGAACGGGGGTATAGGGGTACAATGCACCCCCCCCCAGTTTTGGAGAGGGGTACATTAATATGTACTGTACCCTTCCTTCAATGGTACTATCTTCGCGGGTAGAGAAGTTTTTATCTTACTGCGGTTTTATTTTATTAACGTAAGCAAAAATGATAAGAAATTTAATTCGTTCTTGTAAAGAATTATATACCATTTCCTGAGAAATCCCTCTTTTCCAAACCCTGCTGACAGAAATTCATCCTAATGTTGACTTGTCCCTGCTCAATATTTTAATGGAAAAAAAAAGTACAAAATTTAACAAGAGAGAACACAACAAAAAAACTTCTCCATTCATTTTCTGATAAGAAATTAATAATGTTAACTTTTTGTCAGCAATAAAAATAATAATGGTAATAATTAATAATAATATGATGATAATGTTCATTCGGATGAATTCCTGATCAGTATACGTATTTCATAAAAACTCTAATATAATACCCCCCAAAAAAAAAATTCGGACGGGGTCATTCATAGATGGCTTAATCCTTGAGATGTAAGGTTCATGAGCTTGTACTCCCCTAAATAAAAATCGTTCCTACGCCACTGTCGGTAGCATAATCACTTCGCAATTCGGATATGTTAATTTTATTACGCCAACCGGGTTGGTTAAGGCTTTTGTTTGTTCTTCAATTTTTCAGAAATATTTTCAGTAATGCCAAATACTAGGGAATGTCTGCATTTTGTACGGATCCTTAGGCCTAACTGTAATATTTGCGGAAATTTAATTTAAATAGTAATACTAATGTTATTGCATATTTTTCTCACCAAAATAAGGGATGGGCGGGATATCAGAAAACAGCAAGAGCAAGAAAAACAAACTGCTCTAAGCAAATAGTCATCAGATCGAAGGAAACCATCGTGGGTCAAAGAATAGTTTCACTGCCGTAATCCCCCTAACGTGTTTTGCTCCTGAATGTTAACATTCCCGCAGAGCATAATATCTCTTAAGATGTGGTGGCGCTTTTGTCGCCTGTTTTACGTTATCTCTATGAGAGTTGACCTTCTTTAAGCGTTAGATATTCTTTGGTGGGGTGCTATCAGCACCAACAGCCGCTAGGCACGTGCCTTACGGGCCTAGTCGGTAATCAGGGCCTGAATATAACCCGTAAGGCACGGGCCTAGGGCCCCCAAAATCCCAGTATTTCGCCCCCAAGCTTTTGATTTTTTTTTTTTTTTGTTATATTTTTTACTCTTTAGATTTTTTTTGAGAATGTGTATCTAAACATCAAATTTCAGAGTGTATTTTAACCAATTTGAAGCTAAGTTAATAAGACGTGTACTGGATCAAAATTTTAGACTGTTTCTTTATGAAGAGAATGGTGTTTCTTTCAGTAACTTAGAATAAACCAGCAAGGCCGGTTGGACTACAGGGGCAACCGTGATGGTCGCCCCGGGCCTCGCGCCTTGAAGAGCCCCGCTGTTTAGGGAAAAATCATTCTCAATGGAATTTTTTATAGTTATTACTTGAGTGTACGTGCGTGTGTGTAAGTTTTGGGGTGCGAGGCCCGTAAGAGGACATTTTTTCAGTTTTTTCTTCTTTTTCTTTTTTTCCAGTACGCCCCCCCCCTTATTTTTGAATAGGTTATCGCTCTTCACTGTACAGATACTAAGATTTGCAGATTTCTAGTTATTATTGTAACCACCTTAATATTTTCTGCATTCATGAAATAGCAAATTAAATGTCATCGTTTTGTGTCCATTACTTTTATGTACTTTAAAATTTGCGTGCAAACCAGGTACTTAAATTTAAAGAAATAAGAAGAACAGTACCAAAGTTGCTTTCGGTTTACATATGGAGGACAATTATTCAGTGACCTTAAAAACATTACTAGAAAAAAAAAAAAAAAAAAAAGCAATTTTCATATATGAGCGCGTAAAAAAGTTTGAAAAGTCACTTATTTGTGAGTCACTCAACTTTCCATTAAACATCAGTCATTAAAACATGCATTAGGGGAAAAACTATTAATACGAATTTTTCTTAGAGGGAACCTTGTTATTTCACACACAAAAATATCCGCAATCCAAGAAAATTCGCTACGTAGGTATCTTTTTTTTCATTTTGTGAGGGTTTTTATAAGAGTCACAACACAACCTCAACCCCATCTCCCCGGAAAGAAAAAGAAAATCGTATATTTTAACAGTTTCTCTCGGAACTTTCAATCCATATTATGGTCTTTCCTTAAGCGTAAAGCAAATACTTCTTTGATATTAACATCTCTCTCTGCCTGTCTGTCTGTCTGTCACTCTCACTCTCTCCCTGTCTGTCTGTCTCTCTCTCTCTCTCTCCCTCTCTCTGTCTGTCTCTCTCTCTCTCTCTGAACTTCCAATCCACATTATAGTCGTTTCTTAAGCTTAAAGCAAATACTTCTTTGAGATAATCATCTCTCTCTCTCTCTCTCTCTCTCTGAACTTTCAATCCATATTATGGTCTTTTCTTAATTTTAAAGCAAATACTTCTTTGATCTGTCTCTCTCTCTCTCTCTCTCTCTCTCTCTCTCTCTCTCTCTCTCTCTCTCTCTCTCTCTCTCTCTCTCTCTCTCTCTGAACTTTCAATCCATATTATGGTCTTTTCTTAATTTTAAAGCAAATACTTCTTTGAAATAATCATCTCTGCCTGTCTGTCTGTCTGTCTGTCTGTCTCTCTCTCTCTCTGAACTTTCAATCCATATTATGGTCTTTCCTTAAGCGTAAAGCAAATACTTCTTTGATATTAACATCTCTCTCTCTGCCTGTCTGTCTCTCTCTCTCTCTCTCTCTCTCTCTCTCTCTCTCTCTCTGAACTTCCAATCCACATTATAGTCTTTTCTTAAGCTTAAAGCAAATACTTCTTTGAGATAATCTTCTCTCTGTGTCTGTATGTTTGTTTTAGTCTGTCTGTCCAATCCACATTATGGTCTTTTCTTAAGCTTAAGGCAAATACTTCTTTGAGATAATCATCTCTCTCTCTCTCTCTCTCTCTCTCTCTCTCTCTCTCTCTCTCTCTCTCTGAACTTCCAATCCACATTATAGTCTTTTCTTAAGCTTAAAGCAAATACTTCTTTGAGATAATCTTCTCTCTGTGTCTGTATGTTTGTTTTAGTCTGTCTGTCCAATCCACATTATGGTCTTTTCTTAAGCTTAAGGCAAATACTTCTTTGAGATAATCATCTCTCTCTCTCTCTCTCTCTCTCTCTCTCTCTCTCTCTCTCTCTCTCTCTCTCTCTCTGAACTTCCAATCCACATTATAGTCTTTTCTTAAGCTTAAAGCAAATACTTCTTTGAGATAATCTTCTCTCTGTGTCTGTATGTTTGTTTTAGTCTGTCTGTCCAATCCACATTATGGTCTTTTCTTAAGCTTAAGGCAAATACTTCTTTGAGATAATCATCTCTCTCTCTCTCTCTCTCTCTCTCTCTCTCTCTCTCTCTCTCTGTACTTTCAATCCATATTATGGCTGTTTCTTAAGCTTAAAGCAAATACTTCTTTGAGATAATCATCTCTGTCTGTCTGTCTGTCTGTCTCTCTCTCTCTCTCTCTCTCTCTCTCTCTCTCTCTGAACTTTCAATCCATATTATGGTCTTTTCCTTAAGCTTAAAGCAAATTCTTCTTTAAAATATTCATTTTATCTTTATGATAGTTTTTGTTATGACGTACTACAGATCACATGTCAAAACGGAAAAATTGCAGCGATAAATTCCGTCGGTGTAGTTTAATCGGGAAAGTATTCGGATCCGGAGCAAAAGGAGGCTGATTCAATCTACGTCACCGGCAAATTTGTGTTTACAACTTTATTAAAATATGAGATTCATTTCCTAGGCAATTAGGATTTTCTCTGCCCCCCCTCTCCCCCAATGAAATTTCTCCCCGGGCCCCGCAAAAGCTCCATCCGGCCCTGTGAACCAGTACTGAGTAATGTAAGTTACCGTAAACACCTGCAAACGCAAAAATCAGCGCGCGCCGGGGAACAAAAATAGCCGCCATTGGAGTTACGAAAAAAAATAAAAAGTATTCTTTTTGAACTCTACATTCATATAGGTAACCACAAACAAAAAAATTATTTTTTCTAAAATGCTGGTCAAGCAACCTCTGTTGGATCACTTGACATGGAATTAATTACCCCACTACCATATGATTTCGAACTAACGTTCTCATCAGGTAGCCTACGTACCAACAAGTGGTTGCTTCGACATATGTCTGTATGTTTATGAAGGGGGTTGGGGTATAAAACGCTTGGGAAACCACACGTGGGAGAGAAAAACTTCTCTGCCAGTGTCCATAATCCCCGTTTGAAAACAAAATAGGAATAGCGGGGGGTATTGCTCAATACAACGATAGTCCATGTGAAATGCAAATACGTAGGTTTAGCAGAGAAAGAAAAATGAAAAGAGTAAACAACAAGAAAGATGACACCGAATTTTCGGGTGTAATAAGCACGTCTTTTAAATCCGTTCTGACGCAAATTGAATTTATCAAAGCTATTCAAAGTCAATGGAACCGGTATGGAAAACAATAGATCTGACGAAAGAAAGATTTTTCAGTCGGGTCTTTAATCCCTCAGATATTGCTGTAAACGGAATCGTGAGCTTACGAAATCTTAGAAACAGAGATATCGACAATAATAAGATGTGACTTTACGTCCCCTGGTGGGAAAACCATGTATTATTTTAGGAAGAAAGTATTCTCAAAAGGTTTATCTATATAAGCGGTATCGGTCCAAAGAAAAAAATATTAGTCGAATTTCCAGGAGCCCAGATTTTGCAACAAATACTTCAGATGGAGAAATTAACACTTATGACCCCTGGTGGCTAAACCGTTCTTTACCAAACATTAGAAATTATGCGAAAAAAAATTTCCATCAGGTCTTGTATGCGATACAGGAAGAATTTTTTCAAATCAGAGCTTTAGGAGCCGAAATAACGCAGAAAACGCAATTTACCCTTTGTGCCCCCTAGCGGAAAGTCTATGATTTACTTGAAAATTTTGAATTTATTGGGAAAACATTTCGCATCGGAAACACTATCCAACAAAGAAGGAATTTTTCAAATCGTACTCTTAGAAGTAGAGATATTGACAAAAATAAGATATACATCTACGCCCCCTGGCGTAGAAATCCATGCATTTTTTTCAAGAAGAAAATTTTCCTGAAACGTTTGTCGACGTGAGGAGTAGTATCGGTCAACAAACGACTTTTTTTAAATCGAGAATTTAGAAGCTCATATTTTGCTGCAAATACACCAGAAGCGGAAATTAAGACTTATGCCACCTGGTGGCCAAACCATTTCTTACAAAAATTAGAAATTATGTGCAAACGATTTCCCACCAGTAGCTGTATCCGGTGCAGAAATAATTTTTCAAATCGGAGATTTAGAAGCAGAGATATAGGGGGAAACACAATTTACTGCTACGCCCCCTAGCAGAAAATCTGTGAATTACTTGAACATTTTGAAATTATATGAAAAACATGTCACACGGAAAACACTATCCAACAAAGAAGGAATTTTTCAAATCGGACTCCTAGAATTAGAGATATTGACAAAAATATTATGTATATCTACGCTCCCTGGTGGAGAAACTGTTGAATGTTTTAAGAAGAAAATATTGCAAAAAGATTTGTCGATGTGAGTGGCATCAGTTCACGTAAGAATTTTTTAATCGATATTTTAGAAGCTCCGATTTTATGGCATATACATCAGAAGCAAAAATTAACACTTACGCCCCTGGTGGCCAAAGTATTCTTTACCAAAAATTTGAAATTATATGCAAAAGATTTTCCATTAGGAGATGTGTCCGCTGAAGAAAAAAAATTTCAAATCGGAGTTTTAGAAGAAGAGTTATTGGGGGAAATGTAATTTACTTTTACGCCCCCTAGCGGAAAATATATGCGTAATTTGAAAAAGTAACTATATCTAAAATACTCTTCGAGATAAATGGAATCGAAAGTTAGAAAAAAAATTTCAATCGGATGTTTAGAAGCAAATGTGTGGATTAAAACGTATTTTTGAATTCGGCATCATCTGTATTTACGCCCTCTAGCGGCGAAATTGTACATCGTAAAAAAAAAAAACGAAATGAAGGATCATCATTCGCATATTTCAAGCTTCGGAATGCAAAAAGAATTTTCCAAATCGGACTAATAGTTGCAGAGATACCGTGGGTACAGACGAACGGACAAACCGATAACATAAGCACGATCTTTTTTTACAAAAGACGTGCTAAAAAGGCATCGGAAAGTGTACCAAGCCGCCATCCATTCGTAGAAGTACGATCGGAAGAGGATGAAGTTCCAACTTCAAAAATTCTTGACAACAACCAAGAACCGGCCCAACATAAGACCAACAGATACATTCATAGATGAAGTAGACAGTAATTGTGGGCCAAAAAAAAAAAAAAAAAATCCCCCAGATAAGCGTGCGAACTCGTCGTATAGCGGAACCTCAGGTAGAAGTGTAGAGTAATTAAATTTTCAGCGAATAAGATAGCAACATATAGAACATTATATAATAGCAAAAGTGTAGGCAGAAAACTGTCCTGAAAAAATATAGAGAGGTATTATTAAGAATGGAATTATAATTTTGCTGTAGGGGCCCCGCAACGCTTACTGTGCCTAGGGCCTCATAAAACCTTAAGCGAGCCCTGGGCACATTGACGGCACCCTGCTATGTTGACGAGGTGCACGGTCCGTGGCACTACCGTATCTGCAGGGCATGTTTTTTAACAGGGTGCATACCGCTTGGATCAGCCTGAATTCTTTACACGGTGTGCGGAGGCTTCCGTGGCCAGCACGATCCCCCGACCTGTCGCCCATCGAGCATCTGTGGGACACGATTGGAAAATGGAGATGAACTGTGGACTCGGATCAACAGTCCACGATACCCCAGGACTCTATTCGGACTCTCATTGCCTCGATGTCACGTCAGATTCAACGCTGAATCAAAATGGGGGCTACACTTCTTATTGATCATCCTGTATATTCGGCCACTGGAGCCTAGTCTGTATGTGACAATTAAATCATTTGTTCAGAACCTACTTGGCTATCTGTGTGTGCAGTTTGGTATGTTTTCGAGCATTCCTTCATGGTGTGGCATTTTCTCTGTCAGGCTGTGTACATTAGAATCAGAAATAAACACTTATGCCCCCTGGTGGCCAAATCATTCTTCACCAAAAATTAGAAATTATGTGGAAAACTTTTTCCCATCTGAAGCTGTATCCGATGCAGGAAGAATTTCTCAAATCGGACTTTAAAAAGCAGGGATGTCGCGTGAAATTCGATTTACCTTCATAACCCCCCCCCCCCTTCCCCAACACACACACACACACACACACCCTCCCTAGTGAAAATCAGTAAATTATTTGAAAAAGAAGCTGTGTCTAAAATAGTCTTCGTTATAAATGACATCGAAAGGAAGGAAGAGTTTTTTTCCATCGGATATTTAGAAGCAAATATGTGCAATAAAATGTATTTTTGAATTCGATCCGCATTTACGCCCCGCCCCCTAGCGGCGAAGTTGTGAATCGGGAAAAAAAGCGAAATGCAAGAATCAGCATTTTCTCTTTTCAAGCTTCCCAATGCAAAAAAAAATTCTAAAATCGGATTAAGGTGGTTCTACCTAATATCTCTGCCTTATGTTTCCATTGGTAAAACTTCTTTACATATTTTCTTCTCAATTAATGTATTCCCAAGTATGGAAATTTGCACATCTATAAAACTAACTTTAAGTTATAGCATGGGATACTTAATACTTGCTAAAATATAACCATAATTATATTAAAAATCGATAATTTTTCTTTGAGTAATGTCCAGACCTGTTAATAGATGGCGCCATCTATACATCGATGACGTCAGTAGACAAACAAATGTTGAATTGCTTAATTATGGTTATGTTTTAGCAAGTTTTAAGTATCCCATGCCGTAACTTAAAGTTAGTTTTATCAATGTGCAAATTTTCATCCCTGGGAATACATTAATTGCGAAGAAAATATGTAAATAAGTTTTACCATTGGAAACATAAGGCAGAGATTTTAAGGTGGAACCACCTTAATATTTGCAGAGACATGGTTTCCACACGCGGACGGACAAGTGGTAACATAAGCACGCTCTTTTTTTACAAAAAAAAGACTTCTTAATAATGGCCTTTCCGGTTTTTATAGGAAAATACAGAAAATAGGTGCCTAAGATTTGGCGCGCGCACACACACACACATACAACAAAAACTTTTGAACATAAAAAACACACTGATAGGCAGTGGCGGCTCGTGGCAACTGAAACAGGTGGGGGCCAGTAGCCGAAGTCAAACAATGAAATTAAAAAAAAAACTGTCATTATTAGGCCAACTATTCAGACCCCACCCCCACCCCCACCCCCAAGATTCCCTTACTCTGCCTCTGTTCACCCCCTTCACTCACAATAATGCCCAAATCAGGCAGGAATGTGTCAACTATTGTATTGCACACGAAAAAAATGTCCTCAGAATTGAATGCATAACTATTAACAGAAAAATGTTAAAACTCCTTAAATAGAATTTTTACCTTAAAACATATGAGCATTAATTTATGTTAGTTACGCTTTGTGTTTCTTCAGATTTCTCAATTGAGGAATAATCACAGGATTCACAGGATAAAAAAAATGTAGTGAAAAAATAATAACTCCAGATATATGCAGGGAGGGAATGTTTCATGAATTTCGTCCCATATAGAATGAGTACCATACTACCATTTGCATTATTTGAAAGGCTTAACCTAATTTCTTTAAAGAACTTGTGAAACCTAAAAACATATATGTACTCATGTGCAAATCATACTTACAGGTTTTCTCATTTATTTATTTATTTTTAACATAGAAAATCATCTAAGTTAAAACTGAAATTAGATCTGCAAAGCGCTTTGTTAAACTTCATACTCTTGGAAACTCAAATTCTTGCGCTGATAAGCACCGAGTTTTTTTAAGTGAAGCTTTTCGACTCAAATTCTTGGGCTGATGAGCACTGTGTTTTTTTAAGTGAAGCTCAAACTAAAAATTCTTGGGGTGATAAGCACTGAGTTTTTTTAAGTGATGCTTTTCTTCCAGATTTAAAGCAAAGAACGGAGATTTTAACAAAATATCCACTCCATTCATTGTACTCGACAAGCAAAAAAAGTCACGGCACAAAGAAACAACACATCACCGAGAGAGACACACACAGAAAAAACAACTAACTCAACTTTGCTACGACATACATTTGAAACCCTCCTGCCACCCTTGAGCTTGGTCGGGGTAAGCTTCTCTGTCAACCCACGGCGTTAAGGAAATGGATACTCTCACAGCCAACCAAATTAGCGCGGGGCCAGATAGATTTGGCCCCACAGCTTTTTTTGCACACGCCGTTAAGACAGTGTTGTATGTAGGTCATCATACTGAATGAGACGGGGAGGAAATCGTCTCCTCTACGCTTGCGTAGTGATGTTACTGGGGCCTGTTGGAGCTGGGCCCCAATAACCCTCACTCTCTGAATGTGATCTCTTTCCTCAGGGAATAGTTTTTCGTTTTTGAAGGAAACTTTTCTCTTAGGTAATGGTTTTTGAAGGGAAAGGTTTATCACCATGTAGTTAAGAGAGAGAATAAGAATCAGGGCCAAAAAAAAAATATTTCTAGAAATAGAAATTTTTAGATGGGGCCCGGCTCCTCTGGCCCCTAATGATGAACCTCCCCTGCTTTTAGGTATACGGGGTGGTCCAAAAATATCTTTACAACCTTGACCCTCAATAAAACAGAAACGGAATAAAAGAACAGAAATCGGTTAATTGAAAATTGGAAAGAACATTCTAAAATTTGTTGGGATGCTGGTAGAGCTGCGCATGCGCACTGTTGGTTGCATGAATAGCGTCGAGACGGTGTTCGACCTCCTTCCATGTTCTCCCGAGCATGTCCTCTGGAACTGTTGTGATGGCAGGTGTAATCCTGTTCTTCAGCTCATCCACATCCGGAACTTTTGTGCGGTAGACAATATCATTCACATAGCCCCACAGAAAAAAGTCTAGGAGAGTAAGATCTAGTGAACGTGGATGCCAAGGAATCGGACCATCCCATCCAAGCCATCGCTTCGGAAAGGTTTCATCAAGAAACTCACAGTAAGTGCCCAGTGCGAGGGTGCGCCGTCCTGCTGGAAGAAGATAGCCGGTTTCAGGCGCTGCAAATGGGGGTAACAAACTCACTCAGCGTGTCTGAATAAACATTGGATGTGACTGTGTTTTCGGAGAAAAATAAATGGGCTGATAATGCGGTTGTGTAGGAGACCGCACCATACGTTAACCTTAGGTTTCAAAATCGCTTTATTCTAATTTATCATAAGAAAACATAAGAGGGAGACGTACAGTATTGGGCATCTCACTGGGAAATAATACAAAACTGTTAAAAACATGATGGTATATACATTGCAATGACAATGGGGATGAATAACAAAATGCTGCAAGCAAAGCTTATTGAATAAAAAAATTGCAGAAGTGACAAAGAGAAACACATCGTGTCACATGACATTGGCTGGGCATGATTTACAGGATAACACAGGCGAAACAATAGTACACAATTAGAAAAAGAACAGCACAAACACCGCCGTGAAGGTAAAACATTACATACATGAGATAAAAACACAGCGTGCACAATTGTGCAAGTTATTTAACGAGGGCACCAAAGCAACATAATACAGGAGGGGTGAAAGTAAGTAATGTACACGAGTAAGCATGAAAATACACTGAGATGGCATTAGCATTCACAATTCAACGGTAGTGTGGATTGCACGAGTCGTAGAGTGGAGGAGGGCCACCAGGGTGCCACGGAACTCAGCAAAGGAGGTGTAGAATGTCCTAGGGTTCTGATAGGTGTAGCAGTCCAGAATCAATCGCAAACCATGGAGCGGCCGGCGCCCAGGTAGCATAGAAGGTGGCTTCTCGACGACTGGAAGAAGCCGACTGGTACTCCAGGCGGAGTCGAGAAAGCAATCGATCTTGAAAATGGCACAAAAGTGCTGCGCTGGCCTGGTGTAAAGAGACCGGCGAGGAAATGCTGCGGAGTTGTTGAAGGTATACGTAAATAACGTGTTTAACCAGCACGAAAAGATAGGCACATACTGAAGGAAGAGTTGTAGCTGTCACGTTCAATATCACGGACGGCATGTGGGGTTTGAGACCCCCAATTCTGCGGTTATGCTTGTTGATAACATAACAAACATGGAAATTTGCCTCACCGCTGAATAAAACACATTTCAGGAAGCCTTCCTCATTATCAATCCTGTGTAGCATATCGATAGGAAAATCGAAACTTTCGGTTTATCCTCGGGCAAGGGCGCCCATATGGGAGGAAAGGAGGGCTTGGTATGGTGACAATGGGGTTAATCGAATGGACTGGCCTGCGCAGAGCCCGGACCGTAACCCTATCGAGCACCTCTGGGACGAATTGGAGCGTCGACTTAAGGGGTGCCCACCACCGTCCGAAATCGGTGAAGGAACTGACCTGTCTTCTCCAAGCCGAGTGGAAAAAAATACCGTTAGCCGTCGTACAACGCCTGGTTGAGAGTATGCGCAGCTGTAATCGCCGCTCGTGGAGGCTCCACCATCTATTGAAGATGAATAAACTTCGTTTTCTTTTGCTATCACAGGTGTCCAATTACTTGTTGGTAGATAGTGTATAGTTCTTTTGTAATTTTGCAAGAACTCGAGTCTACGAATCTTGGTCGAGAACGCAAGTTCGTACACCTACTATGGCGGACCTTACATCTACTTAGAAAAAAAAACTATTTAAAGACCATAAAATAAAATAAATAAATAACGTTTTGAAAGCATTTTTATAAATGCAAGCAATTCAATTCAATTCATTTATTTTGCTCAGCAAGAAACAAATGAACAGTATTACAGATAAATCAGTTGAAACGATGCCTAGCCAGGAAGCAGGGGAAAAGGCTTGACAAGGTCCCATGCTCTTTAGATCAGTTTCACAATGAGGGCAGTAATTTTAAATTACAAATAATAAAGGTATCATTAGAAGAATCGAACAAACCAAAAAAAAAACAAAAAAAAACCAGATCACATCTCGATATACAGTACAAGTCATTATGTTAAACATAGTTCCCATCCACTGTGATCACCAAGTGGAGGTGCCGCAATTCATTATAAAGTTTTTTAATTTTTGTTTAGAAAGGTTAAAGTTATTTAAGGAAGTTAGCTCCGTGGGTAATGAATTCCAATAATGTGAGCCAATGTGGTTTAAACTTTGTTTCATGGCTTCCGTTTTTGGAAGAATAGGCCTAATATGTGATTTAGTGCGTGTGTATCTGGGGTGTAATATGTATAATATCGGAATGCAAATTGTTCTTAATGCGCTTGTACATAATTTTCCCAATATTGCAGTAATATAATTGGTTAATCGTTAAAACATTATATTTATTTGGGAAAACTCTTGTAGTACGTATTATATAGTGATAGTTGTGAATTTCTATCAAATTTTAAGTCAATTAATCTTATATATTTGTTTTGAGGAATTTGAAGTTTTTTTGAAATTATATTTAGTTGTCTGTCCCCATGATAAGATAGCGTAATTAATATGAGTCTGGAACATGGTATAATATAAATCAATTAGTGTTTTGTAGGTAAGGTTTGTAAAAATCAGGCTAATAACTCCAATGTTTTTAGACAGTTTGAGAAGAAGAGAGTCAACATGATGGTTCCATTAAAGGTCCCTATGTAAGGTAATCTCCAAATAAAGTAAGGAGTTAACCACTTCAATATTAGTACCATTAATAGATAATGTGATAGAAGTAGGTAGTGAGATATTTTGTCTTGAGAAAATTAAAGATTTTGTTTTTGTAGTATTTATTAGTAATTCATTGGAGTTTAGCCAATCTGAGATGTTATTAAATTGAGTATTAATTAATATTCATAGTAGTGTCTGTCATTGAGTTGAATGAGGTAAGAATGGTTATATCATCTGCATAGAGGAGTAGATCCAAGTCATTTATTGAAACAATATACATGTGCAATGATGCTTCAGACATTTGCCACAATCCCAAAACGTGGAAACGTCATTTTCAGTGATGAATATGCGATATACCGCAGCTGTCGATCACGGAACGTTGTGTTCTGGTCCCAGGAAAGCCCACATTATGTCGAAGAATTGGAACATCATCCTACGCATGTCATGATATGGGCTGCAATGAATAGTCGACATCTATTTGGACCGTATTTCTTTGATGGTCCAGTGAATCTGACAACTTATCTGGACATGCTACAAACCTGGTTTGTGCCACAACTTGGAAATCTTGGCATTCTGAATGACGTATGGTTCCAACAGGATGGGGCACCAGCCCAATAGGCAATCGCTGTTCGGGAATACCTTGGTGAGGTCTTTCGGGATCGTTGGATCGGCCGAGGTTCGGCAGTGCTGCCCGCTCCACTTGAACGGCCACCTCAAAGCCCAGATCTATCAACTTGTGATAATGTCCTTTGGGGTTTCATAAAGGAGGTTGTTGCACAGCAGCGCTACCAAACCACTGATGAACTTAAACAAGCAGTGAGACGTGCTTTCTCTCGTATCACCCCGCAACTGCTTCGGAAAATGTCCCACAGAACATGGCGTAAAATTATTCTCTGTCACGAGAATGACGGGTCCCAAACGGATCCACTGGATGTTTGAGGATGTCTCTACATATAACTCAAAATATACATCATACAACAGATACATAGCTCACTTACATTTCTTATTACAGGGGGATGGGATAACAAGATATTGTGGACACCCTGTACAAAAAAAAACAGAACTTCGCTATCTTATTTCGTTTAGGTTTTATTTAGGGTCAAAGTTGTAAAGATAATTTTTGAACACCGTGTATAACATAATGCACAATATTGTATTCATCGTATTTTCAGCATGTCTTTTGCAAAAAAGATACGTCCTTATATTATATGGGCAGGACTTGAAAAATTTAATGCTGGCTCACTAGTCATGCTCATTCGCCAGCTGAAAATCGACAGCCCCGTAGTGCTGTCGATTTCGTTTCGTGTTTTAATGGGTTTGTTAAAAATTTAAACACACATCTCTCGAATAATATTTTATCTCTAACTTAATTTAAAAGATGAACCATTGTATAATAACCAAACTCAGTTTTTATTTCTCTAAAGTAAATTATTCAATAATCCTTCAACGTTTTAGAACTTTCCTAACAGCTCCCCGGAAATACGGATTCCAGTGTTTGCCCTTTGACTTACGACAGCAATTGGCTCAGCGAAAGCTCACGAGGCGCATGTGACTCTTACACTGCCTATCCTTTCAGATCAGATCAGATCATATGTAAAGGATTTTAGAAAGAGAGTGTCTGTCCCCAGGTCTTAAACAACCCTTAAAAATAGGAAGCTAGGAGATTTCGACTAGAGTGCCCGATAGGAAACTCAAACGGAAGCGATGTAGAAAGGGGGAGGAAGACGCTCTTATTTATTACCGGGGGCAGCACCCGGGGTCCGACGGCTTAACATGCCCATCCGACGCACGGCGGATATTTAGTAGATCGAGCGTTCGTACCTGTCTGGGATCGAACCTGAGGTCCTTTCCGTGGTAGTCACGAACGTCGCCCACTAGGCCACCCGCGGCTCAATGCTCTAGTAGATAAGATAAGATCATATCTAGAGGATTTTAGGAAGGGAGTGTCTGAATCCAGGTCTTAAACACCCCTTAGAAATAGGAAGCTAGGAGATTTGGGATAGAGTGCCCGATAGGAAAGTCACGTGGAAGCGAGGTAGAAAGGGGGAGGAATACGCCCTTATTCATTACAGGGGGCCAGCACCCGGGGTCTGACGGCTTAACGTGCCCATCCGACGCACGGCGGGTATTTAGTGGTTAGAGCGTTCGTACCTGAGGTTATTTCCATGGCAGTCACGAACGCTGACCACATGGCCACCCGCGACCTTGCCTATCCTTTCACATAGTGATTGGAGAAGTCATTCTACTGCTCTTGCGGTTTCCCGCCTCGTGTTCTCTGTTAAGCGTATCGTGCCCGGATGTTTTGTCTCACTGCCTTCGATGTCTCATTTCTTTCGCGGAGATACTGGTTTTCCATGCTGGCGCACAATCACGCATCACTTCTGTGAATTAAAATAAGCTCTGTTAAGAAACTGATAGTTTTACGTATCCAACAATTGGCATAATTACGTTAAAGTAATTTCCGGGTTGCCGATTTAATTTAAACTACTCTACTGATTTTTTTATTCGTCAACTAAAACTTTTCACTCGTCACAGACGAGCAGACAACGGCATTTTTCAAGCCCTGTATATGTGACCCCGGCAGATTGTTTACACATTTGGTGAGGTCCAATCGGTAAAGCGGATGAGCTGACACATGTGGTTAATATGTTGTTGTTGTTTTTTTAAATTATTTGAATTCCCTGTGTTTGGAATTAGACCAAAATACACGCCACAGTTGATTAATGCGGAAATATCTTCTTTTTACAGATCTCTGGTGACTTGCCTTAAGATGGGAGATGAAGTCACGCATCAGGTCCATCTTGAAAAAGCTGAACATTCGCTTATAGCGGAAACATCTGTTGTTACCCGTTCCCGACCAACAGAAGAAAGAGCAGAAGGTCACACTTTGTACAGAAGGTCCTTCATTGAAGAATATACTCCATCACCTACATCTGCTGAACAGAAGAACGCATTCCACTTTCCTTCTGTGGGTGAAAATCCCGAGGAGACAGACAAATGCGGGGACTCAAATGGTGCGAGTAAAAGTCTCAAGACGGAAACCGAAGATTCTTCTGAGAATGAAGTTTTGCCGCCACCGCCACCGGAATTTACTCTCACCGACACCACGGAGGAGGAATTATTACCACCACCACCTGTAGAACTCTCACGTGGAGCTTCAACTGGTGGTATCGTTGGGAATCAACAACTACAAGCCCAAAGGAACGATTCTCAGGGCCAACCTGCGAACTCTGGAATTCAGAAACTACCGTCACCTATGGTATCACCCCGACCTATAAGACGAAGGCTTCCAGCCAGCACCACGAATAAAGGTATTTAACTTTTTCATATACAGCTGAAAATTTTCTTACTGAAGAAAACCCACAGTCTGGGACGAACTGATCTCATGAACACCAATGCACTTCCCTGTGGACCACTGGAGAAATGGCCCACTTTCTTGTATTCTTTCTGTCATGATTTTTTAGAACGAATGAATAACGCCATGTAACACAATCTGAACAATTACGTGTTTATCTGAATATTTTGATATTTCTTTATTAATTTTGATAAGCAGATTTTGGCATGAAGATTTCAAAACGTTTGCTACTTTTTGGAATCGCATCAATAGTTTAGGCACAAGACACAAATTACGCTACTCCAAAATCTATGCACTTGTACAATGTACGACGTGTATTACAATGTATTATGCAATAGGACAAGGCAGGGATTCCCAAACTTTTTGAGGCCGCGCCGCCCTTCATATGTCACATTTTTGGAGTGACGCCCCTGTACCCAAAATTTAAAAAAAAATTTCCCAAATTCGAGTTTGGGATATTTTTTTAAAGAAAATAGAAATTTGCATTAGCTTGTATTCTTTTCAATGTAAAAATACAAAATTAGAACAAAATTACAGAACTGAATAAGAAGAAATTGATGAGATTGGCATATTTTCACAATGGTAACACTTTTCATTTGGCTTTCACATTTTTACAGTAATTTTAGAAACTACCTAACACAGGTATTTGCGTCTTAATGGGTTGGGGAAAGATTGTTTCTCGTCACACAAAACATCGAATCTGGGGACAATGTTCGATACAGCTACGCGGATCTCCTTCTCAACGTTAACTTTGCTTCTACCTATATCTGGATTTTATTACCGCCACAGCTGAAAATCCTGCCTCGCAAAGGTAGGATGTGGCAAAAGGGAGAATTACTCTCACGGCTTTCTTACTCAATTTTGGGTACTCCTTTGCCACATTGTTCCAAAACTGTGGCAGAGTTTCGGAAGAAAATGTCATTTTCAGTGTGAAGTCTGAAGAAATGCCTATTAACTATTCCTGCTCAGCAGTAGTGACGGTTGATGGTGGATCTGGTCTAAACAGGTCTGTAACCCACTTTTGTTCATGTGTTTGTGGAAGAAAATATTTGCTAATTTGAACGTTGAGTTGAGATAGATGCTCCTAAGTCACAGATTTCAGTTTCGCACTTAATGGCATCTCGATTTCACTTGTGTGACGTTGGAAAACATACAAAATCACATGATTTCGTATAGTTCTTCCACAGAAGCAGCTTTCTTTTGAAAGCCAGTATCT
Organism: Macrothele yani; assembly: GCA_039090855.1. NCBI lineage: Eukaryota > Metazoa > Arthropoda > Arachnida > Araneae > Macrothelidae > Macrothele > Macrothele yani. The sequence continues at coordinate 97,804,025 of CM077031.1, forward strand.
TGTCGGACAGCTGGATTATGTGTGTGATTATCTGCCCTGGAGGATCTCACTCAGAGAATTTGGCTTCTCAAACATGTTGCACAAACACGCCAACTTGAGAATTATTAATGAAGCAATATTTCTCAAATATTAATAATTCTCAAATATTCTCATTATTAATAAAGCATTCAGGACCACACTATGTCTTCTTTATTTCTTAGAATTTATTCTTTAAAATATGTACACGTATTGAAAATTTGCATGTTGCGTTTCACTATAAATTATGAGTTTTAGTTTTTGCTTATAGGCCAACACATAAGCAAAGCCCCAGACCAAGACTGGAGACGCCCTAGGGCGTCGCGACGCACAGATTGGGAACCTCTGGGATAGGGGATCGTGAATGAAACACGGGATTACACCACACACTAAAAATTTTGAAGATGAGAATCCGTTTTTTGGTGTAAATATGACAAGGATGGTAAGTCAGATAATATCCGAAAACTTGAACATTTCGTCGTCCTGGAGCGGGAATCGAACCCGCGTCTCCCAGATAGCGCCCGGGTATGTTAACCACTACACCATCCAGAACGACCAAGTCTCAAGTTTCCGATTAATTTGAATATAACCATCACAGAATTCGTTAGTCGAAGCAACCGGCATTCATGTTTAGCGAATCTGGAGGTTAAGAATCCTATCCCGTGATAGCCCGGAGGAGCAGATAAATCACGAATGGAATATATGATTATCTTCTCCTCCGGGCAATCACGTTATATTCAAATTAATCGGAAACTTGAGACTTGGCCGTTCTGAGTGGTGTAGTGGTTAGCATACTCGGACGCTTTCCGGGAGACGAGGCTTCGATTCCCGCTCGAGGACGATGAAATTTTCAAGTTTTCGGATATTATCTGACCTACCATCCTTGTCATATTTACACCAAAAAACAGATTCTCGTTTTCAAAATTTGTAGGACAGGGGGATGTAAGAAAGTACAAATAATGAATACTATCAATACTCAGCACGAATTGAAACAAAGACAAGAGGTATTTATTATCTCCCCTAAAAAGTAACTTTGGATCACCTTTGTCTCTTATGAACACTAACTAGCATGACGCACCAAATTCCAGATGTAGTCTCCCATCATGGCTTCCTCTCATCTTTCTTGATAACTGTTTTCAATATTTCGCATGTCTCGATGAAACCTCTCACGATATTCATCACCACTGCTCCCAAATTTTCTCTGAAAAATCGAGATGTATTTTATAGCAATGAAATTTCACTGGTGCCGCCCCGGTGGCGCAGTGGTCTAAGCCATGGCCTCTGATCATTCGTCCGAACGGGGTCCGGGTTCGAATCTCGGTGAGGCATGGATGTTGTGTTTGTCTTACGGCACTGGCTCTCTCCCTTCCTGGAACCAGTGACCCCGAATTAGGGACGGGCGACTGCTTATAGCCCGTTGAGTTGCTCACGGTGGTCGTTAAATCTCCAATCAAAAAAAAAAAAAAAAAGAAAGAAACGAGTCCGGGCTCGAATCCCGGTGAGGCATGGATGCTGTGTTTGCCTTAGGGTGCTGGCTCTCTCCATTTACTGGAGCCAGTGACCCTAAATTAGGGACGGGCGACTGCTTATAGCCCATTGAGTTGCTCACGGTGGTCGTTAAACCTCCAATAAAAAAAAAAGTTTCACTGATATTCGACACCCCATTCTTCCAAAAACTGTCTACTAAATTCTGCACAAGGTGCTTTTGGTGCTCTTCCTATTTTCAAGAAATTCAATCACAACAAGCCGGAATAACTGCCAGGCATCCTTTTCAACATTAGTCATTTTGCTCTCTAGTTCTTCTGAAGTCAGCATTTCCTTTATATGTGGCCCCAAAATACACGGTCGAGTCTCATTAATGCGACAACCAGCTAATAACCAGAGTAGCCGATGTGCGCAGCGCGGACAGCAGCTAGACAGGCTGGGAGTGACTCAATAAGGTGCTGGAAGGTGTTCACAGGTATGTGTGGAGCCATGCTGACTACAGTGCATCTGACAGCAACTGGAGGGTGCGTGTTGGAGGATCCATAGAGTGAACAACACGATCGAGGCGATCCCACAGACGATGCTCAATTGGGTTTAAGTCTGGGGAATTCAGGGGCCAGGGAAGTACTTTGAAGACATCATCGTGCTCTTCCAACCACTATAAGACATTTCTCATTGTGTGACACGTCGCTTTGTCGATCTGGAAGATCCTATCTGCCCCAGGGATGACAATCAGCATTTATGGGTGGACTTGGTCTGCAAGGATGAATTCATAACGAAGTCGGTCCACAGTGCCTTCCACAGGTATAGGTGGACCCAGGGAATGCCATGAAAACATTCCCCAGAGCATAACACTATCCCCACCAGCTTGTGTTTTTCCAGCAATGGTTGAAGAGTGTTTCTTCTCTGATGTTCCTCGCTTTATACGCCAACGTCCATCCGTTCGATGAAGCAGCAAACGTGACTCATCGGAGAAGGCAATCCTTTGTCAATCAGCGCAGATCAAATTCCGATACTGACGTACAAATATAAGCCTTTTCCGCCAATGCACCTTCGTTAGCATAGCTGCAGTGACCATCCGTTTACATCGGAGCCCCCTACGCAACATGGTTCGCTCAACTGTCATTTTAGACACACTTTCGGTAGCCCCCTGGTTCATTTGGCCAGTGAGTTTTTCCACTGTAGCATGTCGATTGGCCCTCACACACCTTCGCAGCCGACGTTCACCTCTCACATCAATGGCACGTGCTGCTCGGCAGTTTTCACTTCGCTTATTCGCAATGGTGCCATTTTTCCAATCACGATACACTTTAACCACAGCAGCACGCGAACAGTCCATAAACTGCGCTGTTTCAGAAATACTGCCACCCTTGGCCCGAAAGCCGATAATCATCCCTTTTTGCAAATCTGATAAATCACTCCTTTTATCAATGAGAGGAACGAGTGATATGTTTTCAAATTGCCTACAGCACACCTTATAAACCCTCTATAAGCCAGTTCACGACACGTGCCTTCTTTTATTGGCTACGCGCTGTTGACGTCAAAAGTAGGAGGTTGTCACAATAATGTGACTCGACTGTGTATATCGCCTTTAACTTTGGCACCTGAGGGATTCGGAAAGCCGCCCCGTTGGCGCAGTGGTCTAAGGCGCTGGCCTCTGATCATTCGTCCGTAAGGGGTCTGGGTTCGAATCCCGGTGAGGCATGGATGTTGTGTTTGTCTTACGGCACTGGCTCTCTCCCTTCCCTGGAACCAGTGACCCTAAATTAGGGACGGGCGACTGCTTATAGCCCATTGAGTTGCTCACGGTGGTCGTTAAACCTCCAATCAAAAAAAAAAAAAAAAAGATTCGGAAACACTGAGCGAATGAACTTGAATGTTTGTCCATCAAGATTCAGTGCTTTCACAAACTGCTTCGCCATTTCCAATTTGATATGCAGCAAGATTGTCTGTACTGGAACGAGGGTGTTGTGCATGACATTCTGTGTGCCAGCTTGCAACTTAAATCTCGGAGGTCATTCTTTTGTTTTATAATGTTCCCTGACTGTACTGCTGCCCCACAAGCAAAAGAAACAAGGATGCTTTGTATAGCCAGGTTGCAGTCCCAAAAGAAACCCAATCATCTCAAAATTAGCACAGATATCCCAATTGTATTCATAATATTTGATTTTTTCTAGACGCTTGGCATCGGTGTATTCTTTCATGTGCACTGAGTATGCTACTGGAATTGAAGGGTATATACACAGTTGAGTAATATTATTGTGGCCACCTCCTACTTTTGAGATCACCAGCGCGTAGCCAATGAATGAAGGCACGTATCGTGAGCTGGCTTGGAGGATATATAAGGTCTGGTGTGGGCATTCTGAAAGCATATTCGTTCGTGACTGCCACGGAAAGGTCCTTAGGTTCGATCCCAGGCAGGTACAAACGCTCGATCCACTAAATATCCGCCGTGCGTCGGATGGGCACGTTAATCCGTCGGACCCCAGGTACTGGCTCCCCGGTAATAAATAAGGGCGTCTTCCTCCCCCTTTCTATCTCGCTTCAGTGTGACTTTCCTATCAGGCACTCTAGCCCAAATCTACTAGCTAGCTTCCTATTTCTAAAGGTTGTTGAAGACTGGGGTCAAACACTCCCTTCCTAAAATCTTCTACATATGATCTGAAAGCATAACACTCGTTGCTGTCATGGGTAAAAGGAGCGATTTATCAGATTTACAAAAAAGGAATGATATCGGCTTTCGGGCCAAGAGTGGCAGTATTTCTGGAACAGCGCAGTTTGTGAACTGTTCTCGTGCTGCTGTGGTTAAAGTGTATCGTGATTGGAGAAAGGGCGCTATTGACGACGTGAAAACGGCTGAGCACCACGTGCCATTGATATGAGATGTGAACGTTGGCAGCGAAAGTGCGTGAGGGTCGATCAGCACGCTACAGTGGACCAACTCACTGGCCGAATGAACCAGGGAGCTACCGAATGTGTGTCTTAAACGATAATTCTTCTGCGTATGGGACTCCGATGGAGATGGATGGTCACTGCACCTATGCTAACGAAGGTGCATCGGCAGAAAAGGCTTTCATTTGCACGTCAGTATCGAATTTGACCTCCACTGATTGGCAAAGGATTTTCTTCTACGATGAGTCACGTTTTCTGCTTCATCAAACGGATGGACGTTGGCGTATAAGGCGAGAAATATCGGAGAACAAACACTCTTAGACCATTGCTGGAAAAGCACAAGCTGATGGGGGCAGCGTTATGTCCTGGGGAATGTTTTCGTGGCATTCTCCGGGTCCACTCATACCTGTGGAAGGCACTGTCGACCGAATTCGTTATGAATCCATCCTTGCAGATCACGTTCACCCATGCATGCTGATTGTCTTCCCTGGGGCTAATGGGATCTTCCAGTACAACATGCGACGTGTCACACAATGAGAAATGTCGGAGAGTGGTTGGAAGAGCACGATGAAGATTTCAAAAGTACTCCCGTGGCCTCCGAATTCCTCAGACTTACACCCAACTGAGCATCTGTGGAATCCCCTCGATCGTGTTGTTCGCTCTATGGATCCTTCACCACGCACCCTCCAGCTGCTGTCAGATGCACTGCAGTCAGCATGGCTCCACATACATACCTGTGAACACCTTCCAGCACCTTACTGAGTCACTCCCAGCCCATCTAGCTGCTGTCCGCGCTGAACATGGCAGTTACTCTGGATATTGGCTGATGGTCACAATAATGTGACTCGACCGTGTATATATACACACACGAAAAGACCCTATATACTGCACATATACAGGAAAAGACCCAGAAGGCCACGGGGACATGGGTGGATGAAATTCCAAGGTATAATGTATGAGTACCATTGAAGAGTGGCTCAAAACAGAGAGTTGTGGAAGATACTTGGGGAGCACTTCGTTCAGCAGTGGATTGATAATGGTTTACGACGACGATGATGATGATATATAATACTTTTCATAAGCGATAATAATTGTTCTACGAAAGAATGTTCACTACTCCGTAAAAACCAAAGTCGCCACCACCCCCTGATCTACATAAAACGTATAGTCAAAGTTCAAACAAACCAAAACGTCAGAATCGAAAATTTTGCTCCTTTGTGGAACCTAACGCTCTCCGGTTTGTTATTAACATGGTTTCTGCAATCCAAAACCACGCAGTTCAAGAACATCACGCAGTTGAAACACATGAAACTTCGTAGGTATAATGTAAACATCAAAATTCTCACACTTTGCGGCTCCACGTTTAAGAGACCCAGGGCGTTTCCCAGGGGCATATTTAAAGGGAGGCCCTCTTAAAGTGCTTCATTTCTTTGTTAAAATGCGACTTACATTAATAAAAATGCAACAATTTACGATGGAAAATAATGTTTTAATTTTTTCTTCTATTTTTCATTAACTTTTATTTTGTTTAGATGTATTTCAAAAACTTTCATTTCGGTCGCAGTCCCCCGGAAAAAATTCTATATACCCTCCTGGTATTTCCAGAAGTCTTATTCAAACCTCTTTGATTTTATGATTTCAGCTTTTCCATCCTTAGTTTTACTAATTTGTTGCCACACTCCAAGACGTTCAGATTCTTTAAATTAGTAAACAGCAAGTGGTAATAGGCACAGATGCTGTGCTTGTACTATGGCACTGGTTTCCTCCACACACTCTCCATTCTCTGTGGTTTCCTCTCTTCCCTGGAACCTGTGGCCCTAAATTAGAGACGGCCGACTGGTTATAGCTCATTAAGTTGCTCTCGGTGGTCGTAAAACCTCCAATTAAAAAAAAATATTGAAAGACAAGCCACGTTGATCTGCAACCTCGGGCTTCTAACGTCTCACGAATAAGCTAAATGGCGTCATTGGAATAATCCATTTTCAAACTTTATTGATAATTCATGACTCTCCTTTTTTGTATTGTTATGTTTCTTGGGCTTGAATCATCCCAATAGCATGAGATTTTAGATGTTCTACTACGGGAGCCGCTCAAATAAATGTATTTCTAAACCATGTTTATAACGACTTGCACACATATGCACTAAAACCTAACATCTTTCTAAATATTCGATCAGTATTGCCCTTTTTAGATTAAACTAAAATATATCGCATACGCAACCAGAAATAATGCAATTTCCTCTTTTCGTTACGCCTTCACTTCCTGGAGCGCGTCACACACTTTCATTGCCAGGATGCCGAGAAAACAGAAGCGAAAAGAAGGAAATGATGTCACTGGTTCGTAAAAGAGAAAAAGAGAAAATACCTGTGACGTACTATCATCATGATTAGACATGCTATTCATATTTTCTGCTGACCACGAACAGCTGAAGTCATTCCCATATGGCATATGCCAGTGAAGAAGGATTTTATTGGTTGCAAAGTGCTACCGCCCAAATAAATAGATAGAGAGAATGGAATTGATGAACAAATAGCCCCTTGTCGTGACCCAAGTAGGATATCGTTAGAATTTCTTAATTGCTATATTTTAGTCTGCCAGCACAAGAAGAATTTCTGAGAAGCGTGAACCAAAGCAGTGCTTAATTTACAAACATAAGTAACCATAAGTAGGGTTATATCAGGTGAAGCGGAGCTGAGTTTTCGTCTGGACTTCAAATAAATTACCCGCGGTTAAATTCAATTTACTTCTCTGTTTATTACCACAGCAACAGGGTGCGTGGGTGCTTTCAACATGGCTTCTCCCAGACCTAAGTCTCCAAGACCTCAAACTCCTCAAAGGAAAAAGGATGAATCTTTCTTAGAATATTTAGGTACTCTAGGCAGGAGGAAGAAAATTAAAGAAGGTAAATTGTTTTTCTTGTGATTTTAATTGTTATATGGGCTATATAACGAATGCAAGGTAATTTAATACTGACATATAGGAAGGTGTGGCACATCTGTTCATGTTTACCTTATAAGGTAGTGACACTTCAGTTGAAGTGATAGAAAAATTGTATTACATATGCTGTTGTAAGAATCACAGTTTTAAGTATAATTACCCTTTTTGATTAAGGTAAAATAAAAAATCGGTAGTAGCATCGAGAATTATACTGAGATCGTAGCTTAAAAATTTTAGGTGCTTACAAATTTCGTGTATTTTACGTACGGTTGGTGAGGAGTGAATATATGCTTTTATTTCGGAGGGGAGGCGGGGAAGACGAACAAAATGAAAGTTAATGAAAAATAGAAAAAAATAAAGCATTTTTTTCTAATGTAAGTTAATGCATTTTTATTAAATCAAAGCATTTTTTTTTTCTAATGTAAGTCGCATTTTAACCAAAAACGTAAAAAAATGAAACACTTTGGGGGAGCAAGGTCCCTTGTCCCCTCTAAATGCGCCCCTGAGGTGGGGGACATTGTGTGTGTGCCCTATTCCTGTAGAAGCACTATTAATCAATTGGTGGTTTGTACCCAGCCATTTAAATTCTGTTTCAATCTATGAATAAATCCAGCCGCCCCGCCCCGGTGGCGCAGTGGTCTAAGGCGCTGGCCTCTGATCATTCGTCCGAAAGGGGTCCGGGTTCGAATCCCGGTGAGGCATGGATGTTGTGTTTGTCTTACGGCACTGGCTCTCTCCCTTCCCTGGAACCAGTGGCCCTAAATTAGGGACGGGCGACTGCTTATAGCCCATTGAGTTGCTCACGGTGGTCGTTAAACCTCCAATCAAAAAAAAAAAAAAAAAAAAAAAAAAAATCCAGTAGTGCAATATTCACCATACGTAATTCCTTCTTGTAAGGAAATATTTCCTCTCTTTGGAAGCACTGTCATTTTAATTTATTTTCATTTTGTAACAATTAGAGTTGTGGTTTGCCAAGGTGAGCCCAGCTCAAAAAAACCCGGTGAGGTTTTTCAGGCTGGGCCCAGTTGAAAACCTCACCTGGTTTTTTTTTTCAAAATTAGATTCTACTTTTGCTTCTACAATATTCTAAATTTAATCGGCACCTTATTCAATATTTTCTTTTACAATTAGTTTGACTGACCCCAAGAGCAGAAAGCCGCCCCGGTGGCGCAGTGGTCTAAGGCGATAGCCTCTGATCATTCGTCCGAAAGGGGTCCGGGTTCGAATCCCGGTGAGGCATGGATGTTGTGTTTGTCTTACGGCACTGGCTCTCTCCCTTCCCTGGAACCAGTGACCCTAAATTAGGGACGGGCGACTGCTTATAGCCCATTGAGTTGCTCACGGTGGTCGTTAAACCTCCAATCAAAAAAAAAAAAAAAAAAGAGCAGAAACGGCGCAACATGGTGACACCCGTAGCAGATTCTCAGAAAGGTGTGCAGACTGTTTTCTTAACATTGTTTTTAAGATATCTGTAAATTTTAAAACAAAGAAAGGGAAATTTTCACACGCTTTTAACGTTCCAGATGCAAAGCCATAATCGATTGATTATACAGGCAACTGTTCCCCCCACCCACCCACCCACTCATTTTATTTTAGCTTTCATTTTTCCATATTTTTCAGATAACTTCAATTTGATAAGATACATATAATGGTAAATCTTCGACGTTCGGCCCAAAAATAGTTTTATGAAGGGAGGATAGATGGCGACACGTTATCGCTACATCGTGAAGCGTTTCGTTACGTTGTGAAAGTGGCGAAGGAAGTGAATAATATGGATGAAAGGTGGCACTTAAAAAAGGAACTTTTTGAATGTTGATTGTGGCATATGGGTGAAATATTTATTTTAACGGAAGAATAGGAAACTGTGTAGCTAGCAGAATAAAAGCAAGGAAAGTTTTGTCTGCCAGGGAAGAACTGTCTGATCGCAGGAATCAGGACTTCAAAGCAATGTTCAGAGGAAAGACGGCAATTCCGTCGGAATAAATATTCCAGAATATGGTCTGCCAAGTACATTTGCATTGCAAGGCTGCCATAAACTGTTAGACTAGTTGTCTGCAAAACGAATACCAGTCGCTAACTGTCTCAGTGAATGTGAGGTTTCCTCAATCGCCTCATCGTAAGACAATCCTTTGGCGAAAAAATACGTGAGAATCGTCACTCTATCAATAGGAATCTCAGCATAATAAAAAAAAACACGTACCAAGTGTGCGGGAAGAGTACTCATTATTTCCTGAAGCGTACTTCTTCCGAGACATTAATTGTCCTAAACGATGAGACGCATGGATACATAGAGTCATGAGATGGCTGAAAGCATTTCACGTGCGAGTAGAGCGGAGGATAGGTGAAGTGCCACCGTGGCACCATCTATTATTGCTTTCAGAACTAGCGGGGCCGAACGTGGAAGTTATCCCTTATAATTGCTATTTTTTTCAGCTTTGAATCTAAGAAGTGATACTTTTATGCACTTTTAACACAACACGCACGTTTGGTGAGGCATTTCGGAAGCTAATGGTCTCATTTTTTCCTTTTTCTTTTTTATTTGGCATGGAGCCCTAAATTTTCATCTAATTGATTAACGTGATTTTTTTACAAGAGCCATATTTTTAAAGCGTTTTCTCTGTTTTTGCAGCTGTCAGCGTTCTGTAAGTTGACGTCCCAACTGTTTTTTGTTGTTTTTTTTTTAGTTTCCAGGTATTAGGTGTACAAATAAGTTTTGAAGCGATTTTGTGTGACTTGTACCACTAATTTCGATATCCAACATTCCCCCACGTTGTTGTCATGTGACCGAAACTGGTCCAGAGTATAAAATTTGACACAGAAGTTTGTCCAACAGTCAAACGCGCTTGCATATCATTAGGTAAAAGATGTCAAGCGATACTGCATGTATTCAACGCTGCATTCGTTACGAATTCAATCGAGGAAAAAGTGCTGCAAAAGCATGTGTGTCGATCTGTTCTGCTGTGGAAGAGAATGTTGTATCGAAAAGCAGGTGTGAGTTTTGGTTTAGACGGTTTAAAGCAGGTGATTTTGATGTTAGCAATTGAGAATGTAGTGGCACCCCACAGAAGGTTTCACATGAGGAATTGCAAGCATTTCTGGATGCAGATTCATCTCAAAGACAAAAAGAACTAGTTGAACAACTGGGGGTAAGTAACTCAACAAACCATTTCAAATCGTTTACACACAATGGGAAAGATTCAGAAGGAAGGAAAATGGGTGCCACATGACCTGAGCCAGAGGGGAAAAAGGATGAGTGTGTCATGATGTGTTTGAATCTGTTGAATAAACAACACAGAAAGTCTTCCCTGTGGAAAATCGTTACCTAGGTGATGAAAAGTGGATATGGTACGACAATCCCAAATGCAAAAAATAAAAAAAAATGGGTAGATCCCGGTGAAGCAACGACTTCGACACCGAAACGCAATATTCACTCCAAGAAAGTTCTGGTGGGATATGAACAGGGCAAGATTTAATCTTTTTTGCTCACTAGCAAATTTTGCTAGTGACCAAATAGTTTGCTAGCAAAACATTTGCATGACTAGCAAGTAAAACAAAATCACATCGTAACTTATTTTCTAATAAAGTTACACAGAAATTTAAATATGTGTATAAATATTTTTGACTTACCTTTTTGAATAATGAATAGAATCTTAGATAAGTTCAGCGACTATCTTTATTATTAATTTCTAACAAATTCTCATACCACATGAATATATTTCACTGACATTCTAATTCAGATTTCTTCCCATATGGTTTACGCTCAGGGTGTCTGACTTTGTCATCATACCACTTTATAACTGCTGACCGTGGATTAAAAATCTCTTCTTGTGGCCTTCTATTTCAATTGTCATCAGAGCATTTAAAGTTTCAACAGGCCGCCCCGTTGGCGCAGTGGTCCTAAGCGATGGCCTCTGATCATTCGTCCGTAAGGGGTCCGGGTTAGAATCCCCGGTGAGGCATGGATGTTGTGTTTGTCTTACGGCACTGGCTCTCTCCCTTCCCTGGAACCAGTGACCCTAAATTAGGGACGGCGACTGCTTATAGCCCATTGAGTTGCTCACAGTGGTCGTTAAACCTCAAAAAAAAAAAAAAAAGTTTCAACAGACAAATTTTTCCTCCAATCCCCTTGTATTCTTTTTTTAAAGACTGAATCCCACCTCACAACATGCAGTACTAAGTGGAAGTATCGCACAAATTTCTGCTAAACTTCTACACACTTCATATCTGCCAACTACCACACAATGCCGTAGTTTCTACAGAATTAGTTGCCTGACTACAGAACACACTATCAAAACTACGGATTCTACAAATTTTCATCTTGCTATTATTTTTATGATATACACGAGATTCTTACAGGGATTCGTGGAATCCCGGTTTGTTTTTGTCATCAGTTAGATCATTCTGAAGATCGATATTTGGGAGAAGGGGGGGTCGCTTTCCATCTGGAGACGAAATTTCGTGCTTCAAAACTTTCGAACACCGTAGTGAAACGGAGTAAGAAAATTTTGCCATAATCGCAAATTTTTCTCCCAATGTTTTCTATGTGTCCGCTTTTCTTGTTAAATATCATTTTATTGCATAAATGTTTGCATTTTAGCTTGAAACTGTGGAGAACAATTTGCAAAAACGGAAGTTGGCTGGTGCAAAATTTTTTCTGTAATCTTCAGACATGAGATTCTTCCGCGAATTCAAGGAATTCCGGCTTTTTCGTTATTATTGGAATTCCGTCTTTTACGAAACTAGAAAACTAAAGGTCGACGGAATTCAGATTTTTCCGTAATCATAATTTTTTTCTCACAATGTTGCCTCTGTCAAGTATTATTGCTCATTAACATTTTACTGGATAAATATTTGTATTTCAGCTTGAAAATACAAGGAAATTTTCCCAAACCAGAAGTCAGACGAAGCAAAAGTTTCTTCCGTAATCGTTTACTCCCTCCACGAACACGTTTCGTAAAAAAGCGTCTATCTATGCCACGCAATAAGGCTAGTTACTATGGATAAGACTTTTGCCAGTAACATTTTGGTTTGCTTCTTTCGGTTTTGTCTACCATCCGAATAAGTGGAATTATTCTTGCTTATTCATCACTGATCATTAGAGCGTAGTATTTAATGTATGCACGACTATCAAGACTTGTGGAACTAGGCGATCACTTGGCTTAGGGTACAACAGGAGTTGAGGACAAAGTTTGTGGGGCAAAAGAAGGGAGGGTGGAAGTGCAGGTGGTCAAACAATCGATCCATCCCAGAGCTCTGGGCTGCCACAGTAACCATTGCCGACGTCACGTTCAGTTTCTGTAATAGACCAATAAGGGCACGATGGAGAGGAGTTTCAATGCGCTTCTACGCAGGGCCGTTCTACGACAGTTTCCACTGGAAGAGATGAAAAATATGGGGAGGATGGGTAATTAAGTGTCGAAAGGAAATTGGCGAAGAGAATTGCTGACCGTCGCTGTTTTAACAAGTGATAATAGAAACTTATGTAAACTTTGTGGATTAATAATGATTTTTGGTTACTTTAAATAAAGAAATTACCTTACTAGCAATATTTGCTACTGCAATTTTTTCACTAGCAAATTTGATTTTTCGCTAGCTATTTGCTAGTTGGTGAAATCGCGCCCTGGATATGAAGGGTGTGTGCTCTGTTATGAACTACTGGAACAGGGTCCAACTGTTACTGCTGATCGCTACAAGCAACAATTGCTGCGATTGAACCAGGAAATCTGTCGGAAACGTCCGTTCACAGGCAAAGGATTGCGTTCCGTGGAATTACTGCGTGACAGTGCTAGGCTTCATGTCACGAAATTTGTCAAGGAAACGTTATTGACGCTTGCCTGGGAAGTTTTGGAGCATCCGGCGTATAGTCCCGACACAGCCCCTTCGGACCAATTTGTTCTGATCGATGCAACATAGTTTGTCTGCTATGCAGTTCCGGACATGTGACGAAGTGCAAAAATGGATTGGCAACTTCATTGCATCACGTGACGAAGTATTCTTCCTGGCTGGAATCCGTCAGCTGCCCAACCAATGGCGGAAGGTGATAGATAATGACGGCACATATTTTGATTCGTAAAGGTATTGATGTTTTCTCTCAAATTACATGTTGCATTGTCTTAAAATGCTTTAAAACTTATTTGTACATCTAATAGTTTTATTTGAGTTAGATTGATAAGGGTTTTTTTTTTGTGTGTGTGTGTGTGTTTTTGTTTGTTTGTTTGTGTGTGTGTGTTTTGTTCAAAAATCATATTTTTATACATTTTTATCACCTGTCTTCCATTTCCCACAGGAGCATTATGAAGCATTCCGGAAGTGCTGATGTTTGCAATTTTGCCGTTTTTGGCTTCCAGATAACTTCGTTTCAGTTAGATAAATGCTGTTTTTTTTTTTTTGTTTTTTTTTTCCAAAATCCATATTTGTAACATTCCCATCCGTTTCTGCAGGCATGCAGCATATTGGATGTTGACGAACGCATTTTATTTCATTTTTTTATTTTACTTTGAGACGGCTTTATCTCAGATTTTTATGTACTAAAACCATATTTTTAAACATTTTTAACATCCCCTGCTTCGTTTCCAAGGCCATATTACTCGGTATTCTGGAAGCTGATGATTACATTTCTTTTATTATTATTTTCTTCCGGAGTGTTTCATCTTAGATTGATGAGGTAAACAGTTTTTCACTTTACAAGAAACATTGCCATTTTTCTCACGTTAATTTTATGGGGTTTAATTATATCAATGAAAATACCTTCCATCACGTTTCCACAAATTCACTAAATTTTTCTTAAAACTGGTCAATTCACAAATTGAGTTTCAAACAAAAATCTTATATGGACCCCTGTTTTACAAATCAAGTTAAATGTGACAAAATTACTGTTAGTTTTCAAAGTTGACAAGGGTCCCCCCTCCCCCAACACATGGTAAGTACTAGAGCTAGTTCAACATAATTGCTGCAGGAAATAGGAAGAGCAGAATGCCTATCAGGCAAAACATCCTTCAAAGGAGGAGTTAAAGTTTAATCAATATACTAAATGCAGAATAAAAAAAATGTGGATTTCAAGTTATTTATTATTCCTTATACTTTCTGACCATTATTTTTAAAAATGGGTCATTCCATGCCAAATCACCTGGTGCCATGTGCTGTCATGTTACAGATTTTTTTCAAAAAAAAAATTATTAATAGGTGCCTATGAGATAATTTTTTCAGATTTTTTTATTCAAAATTGAACTTGGGAGAAATTTTTGAAATTTTCAATTTTCACGTGATTTAGGCCTTTTCACTTTCTCCGTAACTTAAAAAAAAAATCCTCCTGTTTCACTTATTTTTCAACCTATTGGGCTTATTTTGGTGTCTGAGCTATTTATTTTCTCTATCAAAATAAGGTATAAAAGTGGTACTAATGCATCCTTCCAGTGCTTACGTATGGTGCAGAGACGTGGACCTTAACTAAAAGAGACATACAAAGGCTGCAGACAACTCAAAGAAGCATGGAGAGGTGCATACTTGGTGTAACCAGGAGAGATAAGAAGAGGAACTCTTGGATCCGAAAAATGACAAGAGTGGAAGACATCATCATCAGAGTTAAATCCCTGAAATGGCAATGAGCTGGACATACTGCCAGAAGGACAGATCATCGATGGACAGCCGAAATTTTAGATTGGATTCCAAGGGACAGGAAAAGACCCAGAAGAAGACCACATGGGAGATGGGTGGATGAAATTCGAAAGTATGCAGGGGTGACATGGAGGAGACTGGCACAAGACAGACCGTTGTGGAGGAAACTTGGGGAGACCTTCGTCCAGCAGTGGATTGATAATGGTTGACGATGATGATGAATGTTAGAAAAAAATGTCACTGAGCTTTCGAAGTGGATTTTAATGGCTTTGTACCTTGGTACGTTCAGTAAGCCATTGCTTGCAAACCACAACTAACACAAGTACCATTTTTTTTCATGAAATGAGCTATCTATGTACTTGTTATGATTTAAAAATAAAAAGGGTGTTTTTTGTTGCTATCAAATAAAAAAATTTATTTGTTTTGTGAAAATTTTACTTCAAAATCAACATTTTTGAACAGGTTTAAGGTCCCTTATTGAACCTCAAACAAACACACATTTGTGAGAATAGTTAAAATAGTACCCTCTTATGTTACAATATCATCTAATGTTATTTTCACATTATTTCACTGTAGCTTACCTCTGTAATGAAAGGTCACATCATATTTTTTGCTAATTTCTGCACTTATTTGTAAACCTTTTTATCTATGACATATGTCCTTCCTGATACACAAATGATGATGAAGGAACAGAAACTTCTCAAAGTATATTTTCATAAAGTACCCATCAGCAGTCATTTTAGTTGGCCAAACATATGTTGGTGAAGGACCAGATGGATTGATGAATAGAACTTTAAGCATCCCTTTCCTCTTCACAGATGTCGTGTATTTTCGCAATCCACCATTTAGTTTCTCCCAAGTCCAATTTCGGATCAAAAAATCTGAAAAAATTAATTTGAGGTTATCTCATAGGTACCTATTCATAAATTTATTTAAAAAAAAAATCTGTGATGTGACAGCATGGTTAAACATTAAAACCGGGTGATTTGGCATGGAATGACCCAAATCCAAATGCAGTGTTAGAATTAGAAATGAATCTTCTACTGGCCCAATGGACCACTAGAAGTTGTAAACCACAGGTCCACCAACATGACCACTGGTCCGTAAAAAGTAATAATAATAATAAATGTAAAGACATTTACAATATATTGGGTTGTCGGAAAAGTCTTGACGTATTTTAGCCGTGTTTTGCAAATGTCATTTATAGATAGAAAGAACAAAGATCAATTAATGATATAATGCCCGTTTTGTTCGATGACCTTTTGCCATCTGTCAGTGAGCTGCAGATTGCCTCGTTCATAGAAGGACCTGTCTTTCGTGGCAAAAAACTGTACAAGGTGCTGATTTACAGCCTCATCTGAATTGAACGTTATACCACGCAAGGACTGTTGAAGAAAGCAAAACAAGTTGAATTCTCACGGCGCAAGGTCAGGCGAGTATGCTGGGTGTGGCAACAACTCCCACCCAAGCTCCAATAATTTTTGGCGGGTGATCAAACTTGTGTGTGGTCTCGTGTTGTCGTGATGGAACAGAACACCTTTACGATGAACGAGCTGTGGACGTTTCTGGATGATGGATTCGTTCAAACTGTCCAATTGCCGACAGTACACATTTGAGTTGATTGTTTGGTTTCGTGGTAGGAGCTCGAAAAACACGACACCTTTAAAATCCCACCACACTGAGACCAGAACCTTCCGCTGATGAATGTCTGCTTTGGATGTCGTTTGAGGCGAAGCAGCACATCGGGACCAAGACCGTTTGCGCAGCACATTGTTGTACACAATCCACTTTTCGTGACCAGTTATCAGTCGCTTCAAAAAGGGATCGTTTTTCTCACGTTTAATGAGCATATCGCAGATGTTTATACGCGCTATCAATTGAGCTTCTTTGAGTTCATGAGGAACCCACACATCGAGCTTTCTTACGTATCCCAGCTTCTTCAGGTAGTTGTGAACGCTTGAATGATAGATGTGCAATGTGTCTTCAATCTCTCGTGTCGTGTAACATGGGTTTGACTCGATCAATGCCTTGATTTGGTCGTTGTCAACCTCAGTTGGCCTTCCGGACCGAGGAGCATCGTTGAGGTCAAAATCACCAGCACGGAATTTTGCGAACCACCGCTGGCACTGATGTTCTTGTAGAGCATTATCACTGTACACTTTACGCAACTTTTCGCAAGCTTGACGCGCGTTCTTCCCTTTACGGAAGTAAAACAGTAAAATATGGCGAAAATGCACAGTTTGGTCTTCCATCTTCAACTTGATGTCAAATCTTCGCAAATCAACCAAATCGCTCACTATTCCTTTTAGACTGCAGCTAGAACTGGCACCTGTCGAATGCCATAGCGATAACAGAGCTGCGCATGCCTCTAGTACTTCCAACACCGCCCAACCGCCATCAGGTGCCAAAATATGTCGTGACTTTTCCGACAACCCAATTTGTAGAACATAATGTATCATTTCAAAGGAATTATCTCAAATATTTGTTTTTAAACCTATCAGTTTGCAGCCTAAAAAGAAAACCATACAGCAAGGTAAAAGAAACAAATGTATTTTTTAACTTGTGACAAATTAGAAAAAAAAAATGCAAAAAAACTTATTGGCCATCTGGGCCAGTAAAATCAATAATAGTTCAGTGGTCCAACGGAAATTTTACTGGCCAGTGGACTACTGGGTGATTCGAACGCTGGTATGTGTAATTTCTTGTTGCACATGTGCTGACCTTAGTAGCCTCATTAGTAATAAGAATAAATAGTTTAAATACACTTGATAATTTGTTAGTTTTTTTAAAGTGGTGTTTCTGATTCCTCTCTTTTAGAATTTGTACCATGAAAACCACTTAACTGTAATGTAATGCCGCATCGGTGTTTTGAAACTTAAAAAGTAATTCGTATCTTACGTTTTTTAACCTAATGTGCCGTTTAAGTCATTGTTTGTGCTTCTGGTCTATGTGCTTTTTCTGGAAAATTCTTTTATTTGCAACTTCTATTTTTCATATATGTGTGATTAATTTCAAAATCTTGTGGGATTTTATTTGCAATATCTAATTTAAATTAGTATATACTGTATTCAGTTGTGAAAAAGAGTTAACCTCGGTTAAGTATGTTTATGATTAATTTTTCTTCTTCAGTCAATGAACTCACAGCCGAAGGTAAAAATGCAATTGATTCTCCAGGCAGCCCAAGTCATCCCGATCTTCCTCCTCAGGATTATATATTGGGTAAGTCCAAACATTTTCCCTTGTTCACTTCTGGTCTCTTCCAGCTTCTTTGTATTCAGAATCCTCTGAAAATTGGCTCTGTTTCAGAACAAATAAAAGTAATCTTTCAGAAGTTGGCTGCAATTGTTTTCCCAGTTTTTTACCTGGAATCAATTTATTATATTTGGATAACATGTCTTGCTTATTATTTTCAGCTGTAGACAACTGATTTTATGAGGTATTTAATAAATTACCACATTTTTCTTCATATAGTCCACAGACTATGAAATTCAAAAAAAGGTAAAAGATTCCTTCATATGATCCTGGGGTCAAAAATGATTTGTTCTCCATTTAGTCACAGACTAATTAGAATTTGAATTCACTAGTCCTAATGTACCTTAATCTGGTCCGAAGCAAATTAGGACAAAACTAGGCGAAAGCCCATCGATAATGAGGCGGGGAAAATAAGATATCTAATTTTTTTGTAACCACGTATTGATGTCCAAATGTGAAAATATTGCTGCGAATTTTTGGGTGCTAAAAGTGAAGTGCAACTCTTTCCCTGGCATTCAGACAGGAGCTCCTCTTAAAGGAGGTTCATTCCTTCAGTTTGGGTGGCGTAGGACGGGCCTAGATTGAATGTTTATAAGACTAGTAAACATGGCGGCACTTTGCACTAAAAAGGGAAGTGCGAAAAAGTGCAGTGCAGTACTGTCTGTCTATTGTACCTCAGTCAATGGTGAGAAAGGAAGATGGCACCAGCAGAGATTTATGATGGACAAAAAGAGCGTCATTGAGAACTCTGTGAAGAAATTATAAGCAGTTGACGAAAATCTCTCCAAGTATTCGGACCTTCTCTTGTTGTGGAAACGGCTGCCTGGGCATTGTCGATGTGCTGTCACTGTGTGGACAGTGTATGTGTGTGTCATTCCCTCCGAGAAAGAGCTGACTTAACTATCTATGTCGTTACGAAAGAGTTGTGGATTATTACGCTGTGCTCATTCTTCATATTTTGTGTAACTACTTCATTTTCCTTCATGAGGATACTCTCCCCTCTCCCAGGACGATCAAATGTAAGACTTTCATTTATTCTTATTCCTGGGTAGAAGAAACTTTATAACTGATGCATGCAATATAAGGCCCTTCATCCGTGTAAATAGCCATCCATGTACAGAAATTGCTTCCTGCTAGCTTTGTAAATAAACGCTGTAAGTAGAATTTGCATCCCTTTTCTGCATGCTTAGAGTTGGCTGCGAGATTGCTGAAATAAGGAGTGATGCTCTAATCCAGAGATATCAGGTTGATGCATAAGTTCATGTTGTTTTATTTCACAAGTGTTTCCGAGGTCAGTAGTGACAGTGCAGATGGCCAGTTGTATATCAAAATGTGGCCAGTAATATTGTGCATCTAAACCATATTACGTTGTGTGATTGTGGCTAATGGTTTTTTGGTTTTCAGGTCCAGAAGTATGGGGTGTCAAGTAGAGAGGAATGAACATTTCCGACATCTGCTTCTCTATGAGTTTAACGAGGGATCCACAAACGCCGAGGCTACTCGACAAATTTGTGCTGTGTACGGGAAGGATGCTATTGCTCCGAAGACAGCCCGCAAATGGTTTGAGCCGTTCCGAGGTGGCAATTTTGACTTCAATGACTCTCCATGCTCAGGTCGTCCATCTCACTTTAATGAGGATCGTTTGAACCATCTCATCCACTTGGATCCCCATCAAACCACACATAAATTGTCCACAGAGATGGACTGTCAGTAGCCCACAGTGGTGCAACACCTGAAACGTATGGGAAAGGTACAGAAATTGGGGTCTTGGGTGCCTCACACTCTCACCGAGGACAACAAGAATCAGGGTGTTGCCATATGTGGTTTCATATTCATGTCAGGGAGTCCTACATTTTAGGGAACATTTCCTACACATAGCTACAGAATTCGATTTGATTCCCAACTAGAGGATATGTACCTAATATTGGGTTGGTGCGAATGAAATGTCCGGCGCAATCAAGCAGTGTAGACAGGCCCCCACCACAGTGGAATGGAGCCACCCACAGGTGTTGCGGGTATTACATCACAGAGTTACTATCTAGCACCAGAGTTGTATAAAAATAAAATGTATCTACGTACACAACCACTGAAGCAAAAAACACGCTGCAAACCCGAGAAGCGTGAACCACGACAAAAATAAAATAATTTAAAGAAAGATAATAAAACATTAAATAATTATTAGAACATTAAATTTTCCAATGAAGACAAAATAAGTACATTACAACTGCATGTGCAGCAATGTCTGTGAAATACACTGAAGAGCAATTGAATTAGAGACAGCTGGCATTATGCAAATGTGGCTCTGTGGGCGGCCCTGTAAATGGAAACGACATGACGTATGCAGCGATCCGACGATATAAGGAGTGATGCGACGGGAATCAGTAAGAGTCGGACGCAGTATGAGTAAGACGAAGGATCTAAGCGCATTTGATCGTGGACAAATTGTCGGGGCCCGACGAATGGGTCATTCCATCTCGGAAGTCGTGCAGGCACTGGGATTTTCACGAGCCACTGTGTCACGGGTGCACCGTGAGTGCATCGAATCCGGTATAACCATCTCTGCAAAGGCCAGCTGCGGTGGACAACAGCGTGTGGACGAGCGGGGTCATTGTCGGCTAGCTCGCATTGTAACAGCGGATAGACGGGCCACAGTGCAAGAAATCACTCGGCAATTTAACGCTGGTGCACAAAAACCTGTAAGCAGATACACCATCCAGAATCATCTCCTCGCTACGGGGTACAGAAGCCATCGTCCCACGAGGGTACCGCTGCTGACCGCACATCGCAGGGTGCAAAGATTAGCATGGGCGCGGGAACATCGCCACTGGACCCTAGACTTGTGGGAAAATGTTGCCTGGACTGATGAGCCGAGATTCACGTTGGTACATGCGGATGACAGGATACGAGTACGGCGCAAACCATATGAAGCAATGGATCCTTCTTGCCAGCATGGTACTCTTCAAGCTGGTGGCAGTGGCATTCTCATCTGGGTACTGTTTACGTGGACTGAAATGGGACCCCTAGTATGTGTGACATCGTCCCTCACAGGTCAACGTTACCGGGATATCCTGGGCGGCCATTTGCTCCCGTTTGTGCGTCTTCAACATCCCACTGGGGACCTCATCCTGCAGCAAGACAATGCAGCTCCTGAATTGTATCCGAATGGTTGGATGAACACTCCACCGACGTGACCTCACTTCCTTGGCCAGCTAGGTCACCTGACCTAAATCCTATCGAGCACATCTGGGATGTCATCAAAGGAGATGTTCGAGGCTCTGAACCCCCCCCCCCATCAAATCTTCGTGAACTGTGGGAGCTTGTTCAGGGGTCGTGGATCCGTATGGCTTCCCAAAGCTTCCGATGTCTTGCCGAGTCCATGCCGAGACGAATCGCCGCCGTCATCAGGGCGAAAGGTGGTGCTACACGTTACTAGACAGGTATCTCTAATTCAATTGCTCTTCAGTGTAGACCTTTATGGTAAAATAGTAAAAATATTTTACTATGAACCTCATAAAAACAGGAGACTAATTAAAGAAAGTTTTTATATTTAGAAAAACTGTTCCTTCAATGAAACTTCAAAAATGATAAGTAACATTTTCAACAACTTTATTCAAAAATACTAGACTTAAAAAATACATAAGGAAAAGATTTTAAATTCCTCTGTGTAAAAGAAATTTTTGATACAGTTCCTATACTTTGAGTATAGACCTTTATAAAATATAGAGGCCAGAATCCTCTGTAAAAACAAAAGATCTCAGAAGATGTGAAAAATAATTCAAGGTTCTTCAGTTTAAAATAGAATTAAGTACATTAATCTGAGTAAAGCCTTTAGTAAATGCATTAATTGCTGTAAATAACATTATTTTTTTTAAACTACAAGCAAAAACTATCTGCGAAATCTGCCAATAATTTGAAAACTATGCACGTACAGGGTACGCGTGTACATCTGCATTCTGCTAGCCTGGCTAGCACGTGCGTGAAGAACAAGGTTCAGGCGTGTTTAGTTTGGACGTAACGAGGCTTGCAAAGGAAACGTGCAGATGCCGAATTTGAGAGTCATCTTCCTGTATGAATTTAAACTGGGTCATTCTTCAGGAATTGCTGCTCGAAACGATAACGAAGCGTTTGGGGAGAAGACAGCCAACGAACGAACCATTCGGCGATGGTTTGTGAAGTTTCGTAGCGGAGATGCGCACCTGCCAAATGAAGCACGTGATCACCGACCTGGTTGCTGTTTCTGACGACATTTTGTTACCTGTGGTTGAAGCGGACCCCCGAGAAACGTGTCGTGAGATAGCGGCAGAGGTAGGTGTCCACCACACGACAGTTGTTCGGTGTCTAAGGTAAAAAAGCTGGACATGTGGCTGCCGCATGAGTTGACAATTGCCTACAAGACTAGACGTTTGGAAGTCTGCGTGTTGCTGCTTGCCAGGAATAAACAGGAACCTCTACTGCATTGAAGCGTCACCTGCGACAAGAAGTGGGTCCTTTATGATAATAGGAAATGATCTGCATAATGGTTAAGCAAGGCACAGTCTGCTGGACGGCATCCTAAGCCACCCCTACACACCAAGAAGATGATGCTCCTTGTCTGGTGGTCCACAGCCGAGATAATTCATCGAAGTTTCTTGATAAGAGGCCAAACCATCACTGCAGAACATTATTGTGCTGAATTATACCAGATGCACAGGGAATTTCTGCAGAAACAACCGGTTTTGGTCAACAGACTTGGTGTTCTTCTGCTCCAGGACAATGCCCGACCTCATGTTGCACAACGAACGATGCTGACACTAAGTGCTTTGGGCTATGAAGCACTGCCTATATCCCGAACTTGTCTGCGATAGACTATCATCTGTTTCGTCGCCTGGATCACTTCCTGTTCGGGGAACAGTTCGCGACAGACAACGAGGTTCAACGTGCAGTTGATGACTTCTTCGGGTCCCAGCCACAAGACTTTTTTTCGTCCCGGGATCATGGCCTTTGCCGGACAAATGGCAACTATGTGTCCATGCAGAGGGGGATTATTTTGCCTTGGTAAGTTGTCCTACTTTTTCGTTCTCACCGTCCACGTGTGTTGGTCCTTTGCCAGAACATTTCATTCACACCAACCCAATAGTACCACTATTTGTTCTCAAAATCTATCAACATATAATCTAGAATTTGAATCTTCAGTTACTTTAAAAAAATTTAACACAATACAAAATCCAAATGACTAACTCAACAAAACTTAAAACCCACACAATACCACTTTCATCTGCAAACAAATCACAGCCAAAATACATATGCACAACTTTCATTCAAGCACACATCACAGTGAGCACTATTACCCTTTAAAACAATATGTTTAAAAAATTAAAATTAAAAAACCTGATTAAAACTTCATATCTTCTCACCTTGGGAGACTGCCACACCTTGAGCACTTTCACACCTCACTTCGAGCATCTTCAGGAAAGGCCAGAGCTCTCGACCGAATTCTATAGTTATGGATAGGAAATGTTCCCAAAAATGTAGGACTCCCTGACATATATATGAAAGGTGAGCATTCTACAATATTTATATTGGCATTGGCTTGCACGTTATATGCTGTATAGATGGACGAATATGAATATTCTCCCGACATGTCGCTGTATAGATATCATTACTGTACTGTTAACAAGATTTACTCACAGAGTATGTGAAAAAATGAATATTTTCTGTATTCAGGGAGCTCAGGAGATGGTATACTCACACCACGATCATTTACTACACTAAAATCAGAATATGTTGATTGCATTTTAAATGTAATATCCAGTTAGTGCCATACACAGTGTGGCAAAGAATTTTAAGACTGGGTCTGTAAAATGAAATAGAAACAAGAAATTATAATTTATTTTGGTTTGTTATTCAAAATGAGTCCCTCCGGCTTCAATACACTTGTTACAGCGATTTAATAATGATTCGAATGCCTGTTCCAGTTCACTTTGCGGAATTACCTCCAAAGCACGCGTCGAAGCTGTTTGTATGGTCAAAATATCATCAAAATAACGCCCTTTTACCGTCATTTTAAGTTTTGGGAATAAAGAAAAGTTGCAGGGTGCTAAATCAGGCGAATACGGTGGATGATTCAACACACAGGCATTATTTTTCGCCAAAAATCTACGAACAAGATGTGAGGTGTGACTGCGTGCATTATCGTGTAACAAACACCAACTGTTTTCATCCCGATATTCTGGACAAATGCGACGAATTCTGCCCATCAAATGCCTCAAAACATTTAAATAAAACTCACCAGTAATTGTTTGTCCACTTGGAACAAATTCTTTGTGGATAATACCCTTACTATCGAAGAATGTAATGAGAATTGTTTTGATTTTCGATGGAACTTTTCTTGTTTTTTGGCTTGTGGCGAGTTTTTTACTTCCATTTCGCACTTTGTCACTTTGTTTTAGGATCATATTGAAAACACCATGTTTCATCACCAGTAACAATCGATTTTAAGAATTTGGATCATTTTCAGCGGCTGAAATGATGTCTCTGCAATGTGCACTTCTCCTTGATTTTTGTTCATTGGTTAACGTGTGTGGAACAAATTTAGCACAGACTTTTGTTTTGCCCAAATCTTCATGCAGGATGGTTCGAATCATTTCTTTGTTGATGCTTAAAGACTCTTCCATCATTCTTAGTGACGCACATCAATTGTTTTCCAAGAAATCACTCACTTTTTCAATAATCTCAGGTGTCCTAGATGAACTTAGTCTTCCGGTACGCTTATCATCTTCTAGCGTCTCTCTTCCGTCCATAAAACGTTTGTGCCACAGGAAAACATTTGATCTACTTAAACAAAACTCACCGTAAACTTGTTTCATCATTTGGCACATTTCCAAGGCACTTTTACCAAGTTTTGCGTTAAATTTAATAAGAGCCCTTTGTTCCATCTTAATAATTCTACATGAAAAAAATTTTACTTTTCTAATGAACGGCCGTTTTGTTTGAGTTACTTTAACAACTGCGCAGTACTTTTGGCAGAAAGCAAGCAGATGGTCTGTGTATACAGTTCAACCAATCTAGTGTTAAAAGAGAATTAGACTCTTGTTATGGCAACCATCACAATTGTCTGCTTGGGTCTGTAATTTATTTTTCTGAGTTTTGTTTCTGCTTTTTATGTTCACAAAGAACCTTGTGATTTTAATTCTACTTTGTCAAAAAATGTTTGCAGCTTAGAGAAGGTGAGTGAATGCTGTGTGTTGTTACTCATTTTCTCCCAAGTTTTTTTTTTTCTTATTTTGCATTATATGTGCCTTGTAATAAGAAAACTCTATTGAGAATGGGGGGGAGGAAGCCTCTGCAAAGTTCTGTTTTATTTGTTAGTCTTCACTCCCTATGAAAAATAACACTTTATATATATATATATATATATATTTCTTCCAGATGAGTTTGAAGAGAGGTCCATGATTCAGCCTGCGTCTTATGATGATCCAAAATTGAAAGAACTTATTAGTGTTCTGATTGAGTGGATCAACGATGAGCTAGCAGGACACAGGATTATTGTAAAAGACATTGAAGAAGATCTGTATGATGGTCAAATACTTCAAAAACTTTTAGGTAGGTTTTTCTTTTAATTGTAAAAAAAAAAAAAAAAAAAAAAAAATTCTGCCAAAAATTTTATATAGCTTGGTAAAATATTTGTAATGGCTTGCATAATAATAAAAAAGTTCCAAGACTAGGTAAGTAGCGCGCCAACAGATGGCAGTACACGGATGCGCGAGCAACAGTCGAGGGCAGTGACCTTCGTGAGTCATTGTGCCAAGTGGCTTCGTTGTGTGAACATTGTTCACCAAATATGCTACACGATATTTGGTGACCGTGTGCAGAACACAGCTGCGATTTTTGGATGGACTGCAAACTAAAGCAGCGACCGAACATCAAATTCTGTGGCAAATCGGGAATGGAGGTGCATGAAATGTTGCTGCAGGCTTATGGCAATGAGTTGTGCGAGGTGTTTTGAGTGGCACTTGCGCTTCAAGAGTGGCGGAACGGCACTGGAAGATGACGAGATGTCAGGGCAACCGTCCACGAGCAAAACCCCCGAAAATGTGGACGAAATTAGGGAACTGGTGCATGAGGATTGTCAGAGAACCACTCAAGACATTCCTACCATCATCAACATGTCATACGGAACAGTGCAGGAAATTCTGACGTCGGTTTTGAACATACACCCCCCATTGCTGCAAAGATTCTGAACCCTGAACAGAAGGCGCTCCATGTTGAACTCTGTCAAGATCTTTGTCAGCACCTGGTGAATGATCTGATGTTCCTGTCATGAGTCATCACTGGGGATGAGACTTAGGTCTACGTTTACAACCCGGAGACCAAACAACAGTCATCACAGTGGAAGAGTCCGGCATCCTTATGACCGAAGAAGGCCCCGACAGGTTCGAAGCACAACCAAAAGCATGCTCATCGTGTTTGTTTTTCGACATTCTTGGGGTTGTGCACCACGAATTCGTCCCCCAGGACCAGACTGTCACCGACCTTTTTTTTTTTTTACTGCCGTGTTCTGTGGCGTCTAGGGAGGACATTCACCGCTAACCTTCTGAAATGTGGCGCAGGAGCGATTTCCTGCTCCAATATGACAATGCAACAGCTCACAAAGCATTTGCAATATGCCAGTTTTGCAGTCGCAACAGCACGACTACCTTTCCTCACCTGCCTTACTCCCTGAATTTGACCCCCTGTGACTTCTTTCTGTTCCCGAAGATGAAGCTGAAGCTCAAGGGTCGGATGGTGCTTGACAGGATTCGAGAACAGGACCTCCAGGGGCGTTCCAACAGTGGCAAAAGTGCCGGCAGTGGTGTATTGTTGCCCAAGGAGACTACTTTGAAGGAGATCATAGCCAGACTTAAGTAATGAAAGTACTTTGTTGTATATCGGCCTAGTCTTGGAACTTTTTGATTGGACCTTGTATATTAAAATATGATGGTTGGAATTTATTAAGTGAGAATTATGCTGCAGAGGAGACTAGGGTCCTCCAAGAGAATCTAATGGGTATCCCCTATGTAATGTGCCTTCCCAGTGCATCCCTGGGTAGAATGGTTGTTCTCTCCTACAGCATATGCTCAGTAATGAAACGAACACACCTCACAGTTGTTAAGTAGTCAAATAGAATGGTTGAATCCTCTCTTTTACGGCATATGCTCAGTAACGAAACAAAAACACCTGAGTTGTTAAGCGGTCAAATAGAATGTTTGAATTCTCCCTCCTACGGCATATGCTCAGTAATGAAACAAACACACCTCATAGTTGTTAGTGGTCAAATAGAATGTTTGAATCCCCTCTCCTACGGCATATGCTCAGTAATGAAACAAACACACCTCATAGTTGTTAAGTAGTCAAATAGAATGGTTGAATCCTCTCTGCTGTAGCATATGCTCAGTAATGAAACAAATGCACCTCATAGTTGTTAAGCAGTCAAATAGAATGGTTGAATCCTCTCTCCCACGGCATATGTTCAGTAACGAAACAAACACACCTCATAGTTGTTAAGTAGTCAAATAGAATGGTTGAATCCTCTCTGCTATGGCATATGCTCAGTAATGAAACAAACACACCTCATAGTTGTTAAGTAGTCAAATAGAATGGTTGAATCCTCTCTGCTACGGCATATGCTCAGTAATGAAACAAACACACCTCATAGTTGTTAAGCAGTCAAATAGAATGGTTGAATCCTCTCTCCTACGGCTTATGCTCAGTAATGAAACAAACACACCTCATAGTTGTTAAGTAGTCAAATAGAATGGTTGAATCCTCTCTGCAACGGCATATGCTCAGTAATGAAACAAACACACCTCATAGTTGTTAAGTAGTAAAATAGAATGGTTGAATCCTCTCTCCTACGGCATATGCTCAATAACGAAACAAACACACCTCATAGTTATTAAGTAGTCAAATAGAAGGGTTGTATCCTCTCTCCTACAGCATATGCTCAGTAACGAAACAAACGTGCCTCATAGTTGTTAAGCAGTCAAATAGAATGGTTGAATCCTCTCTCCTATGGCATATGCTCAGTAATGAAACAAACACACCTCATAGTTGTTAAGTAGTCAAATAGAATGGTTGAATCCTATCTCCTACGGCATATGCTCAGTAACGAAACAAAAACACCTCAGTTGTTAAGCGGTCAAATAGAATGGTTGAATCCTCTCTCCTACGGCATATGCTCAGTAACGAAACAAACACACCTCATAGTTGTTAAGTAGTCAAATAGAAGGGTTGTATCCTCTCTCCTACAGCATATGCTCAGTAACGAAACAAACGCACCTCGTAGTTGTTAAGCAGTCAAATAGAATGGTTGAATCCTCTCTCCTACGGCATATGCTCAGTAAAGAAACAAACACACCTCATAGTTGTTAAGTAGTCAAATAGAATGGTTGAATCCTATCTCCTACGGCATATGCTCAGTAACGAAACAAAAACACCTCAGTTGTTAAGCAGTCAAATAGAATGGTTGAATCCCTCTCCTACGGCATATGCTCAGTAACGAAACAAAAACACCTCAGTTGTTAAGCGGTCAAATAGAATGGTTGAATCCTCTCTCCTACAGCATATGCTCAGTAACGAAACAAACACACCTCATAGTTGTTAAGCGGTCAAATAGAATGGTTGAATCCTCTCTCCTACGGCATATGCTCAGTAACGAAACAAACACACCTCATAGTTGTTAAGTAGTCAAATAGAATGGTTGAATCCTATCTCCTACGGCATATGCTCAGTAACGAAACAAAAACACCTCAGTTGTTAAGCGGTCAAATAGAATGGTTGAATCCTCTCTCCTACGGCATATGCTCAGTAACGAAACAAACACACCTCATAGTTGTTAAGTAGTCAAATAGAAGGGTTGTATCCTCTCTCCTACAGCATATGCTCAGTAACGAAACAAACGCACCTCATAGTTGTTAAGCGGTCAAATAGAATGGTTGAATCCTCTCTCCTACAGCATATGCTCAGTAACGAAACAAACACACCTCATAGTTGTTAAGCGGTCAAATAGAATGGTTGAATCCTCTCTCCTACGGCATATGCTCAGTAATGAAACAAACACACCTCATAGTTGTTAAGCGGTCAAAAGCCATGTTTACGACAGAGTTTGACAGCATTGCTGGCAAAAAAGAAGTTGCTGGGGGTCGTACCATGAAGGAATGTTACGAAGGACTACAACAAGCTTGTGGAGTATCCGGTTTGCTGTATAGTACGGTAGCAAGATGGGTGGCAACCTTCAAAAAAGGACAGAGAAATGTGGCTTGTATTTCTGGCTGCTGACGTTTCCAGGTGAGTGAAACTCAAATGCTTGCTTTGTCTGCATTGTTGGAAAATTGCTGGCAGTGGACATTTTGTAAACTCACCCACAAAAGTAACTTTTTGCATACAACTGCTCTGCACGTTTTAGAAAAGCAGCTAAACATGGGAAAAATCACATCAGGTTGGGTGCCTCATGCTTTTAAGTACATACATATATATCATTAAGCTGTTCTCTGAGATTTGGAGGTTAGCTCCACAAAGAAATGCAAACTACCAGATAATTCTTTAACTGATTATTTACTTACTGTTGGTGTATCAAGCTTCTTCATTTACGGCGATCTTGACACACAACTCGTGCTTCAATGACATCCATCACACAACGTACACAAGACCTTCTGTACTTCATACTCGTAATCTTTTTCTCATGCTGACGCTCCTGAATCTAATCCTCCCATGACTTCTTTGGCCTTCCTCTGCCTTTCTTTCTTGCCACTTGGGCTAAAAAACTCTTCTTAGTAAGCAACTCATTGCTCATCCTTTCAACATGGCTATACCACCGAAGCATATTAGTCTCCACCTTGCTAATAACATTTTGCTTAACATTACACAACTGCAACACATATTCATTCGTCACGCGATCAGAATGTGTCTTGCCACAAACCTCCCGTAAGTAACGCATATCTGCAGCACGCAAACGACTCCTATGTCTCTTGTGTAGTACTTAAGTTTCACTGCCATACATCAGAGTAGGAACAGTTACACTTTCATACACAGCCATGCGGGCCTGTCTTGAGAGCCCATCATCCATGTGAAAAACCCCCAAAGCAGCCACAACTTTCAATGAAGAATTCGCTCGCCTACTAATTTCACCATCCAATTTGTTCTCTCTGTTAAACATGCTTCCTAAATACACAAATTCATTCACTTGGTCAGTCACTGTGCCATTTAGACTTATATTTTGCATTCAGTGATGTTGAGAAATGGGAACGTTACAAGGCAGCTCGACTCCATTTGAAATGGTGAGAAGGGAACACGTTTCTATGGCATATCCTTACATTGGATGAAACATAGATGCGGTGTTATGAACTGGAACTCGAACGCCAGTTTAATTATTGGAGGCATTATGCCTCATCGTGCCAAACAAAAATCTGACAAGAACCCCAGTAATGTTAAGGTGATGATTGTTGTCTGTGAGTGGGATGGCGTCATACTAACACATGTAGTATCTCCAGGGCAGATGGTAAATGCGCCATATTATGCGCATTTCCTCGAGCATAACCTGTGTCCTGCTTTGCAGAAGAAGGGGTGTCGTTTGCTGGAGCATACTCCGATAATTTTTGCATGACTACGCTCACTGCCATGCCGCTGGCGTTATTACTGACATGTTCCATTGTTGGGGTTGGGAAGTATACCGCCCTCCCTATTCTCCCGACTTAAGTCCCTGTGACTTAGACTTCTTTCTGAAGATGAAAGCACCACTTCGAGGATTCATTTCAGGACCACTGACTACACTGTAAGAGCCATAGACCAGTCCGTAGTGAAGATAAACATGTCTCATCTTGCTGACGGCATACAGAGACTTTTAGACAGATGGCAGTTGGTTTGTGATAAGGCTGGCGTCTATATCAAAGGGATAAAGTTGGATACAGCCCTTACGAAATCGTTGAAATTTTGACTGGCCAATGTGGCTAGTGGAATAGAAATTTTATTAGCCAAATGACAAAATCTACCAGCCATGCAAAATTTGAAAATAATAATAATTCAGTAACTTCTCTACTTATGTTTCTATGAAATCAAATCGGTGCATGTTGTTTTTTTTTTTTTCTTTCTAATGACAGACTCCTCCCCCATTAATTTCATAAAAACAGATGCCGAGCAGTTACTGCATAGGATCATTAGATTGACTGCAAATAAGGTTCATTAGATTGACTGCAAACAAGGATCATTAGATTGACTGCAAATATTGCATATGCATTTGTTCCAAAATGATTGATTTTTTGACAATTTATTTTTGATGCTGTAATATCTTTACACATACATAATTTATTTTTGAGAGCCCATTGAAATTTAGATGTCCAATTTCTTTAAAAATACAGGGTGATCCATTTAAACCAGTACCATGTGATTTACTTATAACTTTTTTATAAGTAACAAAATCATACAGTAAATTTAGAATTATACATGTGGTATTGAAGAATAATTTTATCAAAGCAAATGTTGGAATTATCCTCCATTTTCTTGTAAACACAGTTGAACACGCCGCACCATATTCAGTGACGTCTCGTGTAGAGTACAAGCAGTAACATTGCCAATTTCAGTCGTGATTGTTTCACGCAATGCATCCAATGTTTTTGGATGAGTTTTGTAAACTCTATCCTTTAAGTAGCCCCATAAAAAAAAAGTCAGGGGAAGTGAAGTCCGGAGATCGGGGAGGCCATATGTTTTTTTTTAAATTAATCTGTCATCAAAGAAGCTTGTTATGAGTTCCATTGAGACTTTCAATGTGTGACATGTAGCGCCATCCTGCTGAAAGTAGCCCTCTGTCAATTCAATGTCATCAAGTTGTTCCACAAATTCATTGAATATGCGGCAATAAACGTTAGTGTTGACAGTCTCAGAGAAAAAAATGGGGCCAATAATTTTCGTAGACGAAACCGCACACCATACACCAGCCTTTTAGGAATGCATCGGTGCTTCACACATAGCGTATGGGTTTTCGGCAGCCCAGTATCTGCTGTTTTGCGAATTGACGTAGCCTGACAGATGAAACCAGGCTTCATCCGTAAACCGTGTGATGGAGAGAATATCACATCGCAAATTAAGAAAATTTTGAAACCATTTGCAGTAACTTACTCTCTTTCCCTTGTCCGGTTCCTGCAGCTGATGGATTACATGCACTTTAAATGGTCGAATATTCGCTTTTCTTGCTGCCCTTCGACAAGTTTCTTATGAATATCCTGTCTGTTGGCTTAATCTGCGCAACGATTTCGTCGGAGATTGAAGTAAACATTGCCGAACATCATCCACACGCATTTGGGGCATCGGAGGGTGATGTCTACCGCTACCGCTGAGAAGAGAACCAGTTTGCTCCAGTTTTTTTGCCGTCGACAGAATTGTTGACTTGCTTGGCACTTTTCGAACTCCAAACTCTCTTCGAAATGCTCGTTGCGTTTTGATGACAGAATTGGTTACCGAATACAATTTCACTAAAAAAACACGCTCTGAAACAGAGTACTGCATTTTTCCGAATGCACGCAAGTGAATGACGACGCAACAAGAAACAAATCACGAGCTGGGTTACAGTTACAGTTAACAATCTTCTTCACGGTGGCAGTTTTCATTCTTCAGGAGTTGCTGCTTCTATTGAAAAAAAGAAGTTCCTTGCGCGATCCCTTGCAAAAATGTAAGGTTTTTTAAGGGTACTGGTTTAAATGGATCACCCTGTATTTAAAACAAAGGGACAAAATTACAAAATATGTAATTCCCAAGACAACCTTAGGGGGTTGTCTTATGTTAAAAACGTGCTTTAGATTAAATATACATAATATCAAAGGTATTACTTACCTGATATGGGCAAAGTATATCGCACGTTGTTGCTCCACTGGGAGCACGTGCCTCATGGAGCAACAATGTGCGATATACTTTGCCAATATCAGGTGAGTAATACTTTTGATATTATGTATATTTAAAGGGACAAAAAGCTAGGATATACAATATATACATAAAGTTGCACTAATAATGTTGATACAGTTTACCGCTGTTATGTACTGTGTCTGATCTTCCCATCAGAGGTATCATCCCACCACAATTGAATACAGGGCCTGATTTATGCCTAGGCACACAAGGCACATGCCTAGGACCCTCAAATTGAAAGGGCCCCAAAATCTTGGTTAAAAAAAAAAAAAAAAAAAAAAACTTTCCCTTTTTCAAAATATGTATACGTGGGTAGATGTGATGTGGAGTAACTATATATAAATCGCTGGCAAAACACAAGCAAGTACTGGCAATATGTAAGGTCAGGTGATGCGTAACATCACAGCCTCTCCTTGACAAATGTCAACCCCGCCTTCTCGTGGTACATCCTGTTCCCACTAAAGGGGCTCTGACGACCGCCAATAGCGGTATAACTATACCATCGGGATTAGAGGAAATGCTATCCCGCACTCACCAACCCGCTTGGCCAGCGTGGTGAGTTATGGCCAAACCCCTCCAAAATGACTCCACAACTTAAATCTTGGCCCTCAGTCTCCGGCAGCTGGAATGTACCTGGCCAAGGCAGCGGCCAGTGCGACATGAAGGCAGAGGGTGCTAAGAATCCCCGGAGGACCGGACTAGGCTGCCATCTGATGCTGACCTTGGCTACGTACAACGGACGCTCCCTATCTTCTGATTCAAGGCTTCTTGAATTGGAAGAGGAACTACAAAGGATCAAGTGGGACATCGTCGGGCTAAGTGAGGTAAGGAGAAAAGGAGAAGATCTCATTGAACTGAAAAGTGGACATCTCTTCTACTATCGTGGGACAGATACTGGCAGAACTAGTGGTGTTGGATTTATAATAAACAAGAAACTGAAGGATAAAGTTGTAGAAGTTGAAAGTTCCTCTGACAGAGCTGCACGACTCGTTATCCAACTCTCGAGAAGATACCAGGCTCAGATCATTCAAACTTATGCGCCCACCACAAGTCATGCTGAAGAAGAAATTGAAGAATTTTATGAGGAAATTCGTCATCTAAATAATAAAGGTAAGCAGCACTTGAAGATAATTATGGGAGATTTCAATGCAAAAATAGGGCAACGGCAACAGAATGAAACTTCAGTAGGTAAATTGGGTCACGGCAACAGAAACTAGCGTGGAAATACTCTCGTAGAGTTTGCAGAGGCAGAAGGGTTTTTCATCTTGAACTCCTTTTTCAAGAAAAAGCCACACAGGAAATGGACATGGAGACATCCAAATGGGACGACAAGTGAAATTGATTTTATTATGTGTAACAAAAAATTCGTCATAGAAGACTGCAGTGTGCTAAACAAGTTCAACACAGGTAGTGACCATAGATTGGTGAGATGTAAGATGCACCTCAACACTAAACTCGAACGTAGCAAGCTCATAAGACAAACAAAATGTATTGACATAACCATCCTTAAAAAACACCATAATACCTTCAAATTGGAACTGAAGAACAGATTCTCTGCTTTAGAAGGCCTAACATCGGAAGAAGTGGATATTTCTGAAGTTAACAGAAAAGTAATCAAAGCTCTTATGGAAACAGCAACAAAATTAGCTGGGTCTAAGAACAAATTGCATGTGAACAAATTATCAGGAAAAACCAAAATGTTGATGCAAAAAAGAAGAGTGATGAGGACAACTAAAGAAGATGTGACTTCCAAAGTGGAATATATAGA
This sequence comes from Macrothele yani, assembly GCA_039090855.1. NCBI lineage: Eukaryota > Metazoa > Arthropoda > Arachnida > Araneae > Macrothelidae > Macrothele > Macrothele yani. The sequence goes on from CM077031.1 coordinate 97,838,895, forward strand.
GCTATGCAAGACAGTACGAAAAAGTATCACTGAAGACGTAAGGAAATTCAACTGTGAACTGGTAAGGAAAGCAATTGAAAACAACCAAAGCCTAAAGATAGCAAAGGGACATCTCAGTAAGGGGAAAAAACAGATTATGGCACTGAGAAAAGAAGATGGTTCTGTAACAAGAAATAGAGGCGAAATTTTGACAAGAGTGAAAGATTTCTACTCCAAATTATATGAAAGGGATGATACATGTACTCCAGACATCATGAAAGGTACCAGTACCAGAGTTCTTCCAGTCCTTCCAGCAGAAGTTGCACATGCAATCAAGAACATGAAGCGGGGAAAAGCTCCAGGAGAAGATGGAATTACTGTAGACATTATACAAGAAGCAAGTGGAGAAATCGAAACAGTACTCGCCCAAATTTTCACTCGATGCCTTAATGAAGGGAAAATTCCTGAGGATTGGAACAACGTTACAATGATCTTGCTACATAAAAAAGGTGACATTGAGGATCTCAGGAACTACAGACCTATCAGCCTCCTATCAGTGGTTTATAAAATCTTCACTAAAGTTCTTTCACACCGCTTGAAGGTGACACTGGACATGGCTCAACCGAGAGAACAAGCTGGATTCAGGAGTGGCTACAGCACAATAGATCATATCCACGTACTGAGAGAACTAATTGAAAGAGCGAGGGAATATGAACTTCCATTGTGCATGGCTTTTATCGATTATGAAAAAGCCTTTGATTCGGTGAAACCATCAGCAGTTGCAATGGCTCTGAAATCCTGCGGTATTGAAGATGCATACATTAATATTATTAATAACATCTATGAAAATGCAAGTGCAAAGATTCGGCTGTTTGAAAATACAACACACATAAAAATTGGAAAAGGAGTGAGACAAGGTGACACCATATCTCCGAAGCTCTTTAACGCCACATTGGAAAATGTCTTTCAATCACTGAACTGGGAAAACAAAGGGATAAAGATTAATGGAGATTATCTAACCCACCTTCGTTTTGCTGATGACATAGTCATTTTTACAACTACCCCATCAGAGCTACAGAGTATGATCCAGGAACTTGCTGACAAGAGTAAAGAAGTGGGATTAAAAATGAACTTTCAGAAGACAAAAGTGATGTACAATGCTTTTACAAGAAATGAAGATTTATCGATTGATGGAGAAAAGCTGGAGATAACATACACGTATGTTTATCTTGGACAGCAGATATCAAGTGAGGGTCACATTGGTGAAGAAATAAATCGGCGTACAAAACTTGCCTGGAGAGCTTTTGGAAGAAACAGCATAATTTTCAAGAGCAATATGCCATTATGTCTTAAAAGAAAAGTGTTTGATCAATGCATCCTTCCAGTGCTTACGTATGGTGCAGAAACGTGGACCTTCGCTAAAAGAGACATACAAAGGCTGCAGACAACTCAAAGAAGCATGGAGAGGTGCATGCTTGGTGTAACCAGGAGAGATAAGAAGAGGAACACGTGGATCCGAAAAATGACAAGAGTGGAAGACATCATGATCAGAGTTAAATCCCTGAAATGGCAATGGGCTGGACATACTGCCAGAAGGACAGACCATCGATGGACAGCCAAAATTTTAGATTGGATTCCAAGGGACAGGAAAAGACCCAGAAGAAGACCACATGGAAGATGGGTGGATGAAATTCGAAAGTATGCGGGAGTGACATGGAGGAGACTGGCACAAGACAGACCGTTGTGGAGGAAACTTGGGGAGACCTTCGTCCAGCAGTGGATTGATAATGGTTGACAATGATGATGATGATTTCTAGTTAATATCAGTAACATTTTCCAGATAATTTGGGGAGGGTTTTTGTGTGAGAATTAAACAAAAAATTGTCGTGTTGTGTAATAAAAACTAGCAGTATGTGTATGTTTGTAATTATGGCTTACTAAGATCAACTATGTACTTCAATTTCAAATACTGCATGGTTCTGAAGCAATTTTTAAACATTTTGACATTTTAGCTCCCAAAAGTTATATTTGAAAAATCTTTGGACTTAATTCGGGCAGGGTTTGAATCCCCCAAACCTCTCTCTTAAATACACCCCTGGTTAATATGGTAATAGTATGGTTTAGACACACCTGGCAAAAAATCCAATGTCCAATTGAATTCTATCCGTCATATGGCTTTGTCACACACAACTGTTTCATTGATGAAGGTTCAAGTCTTTTCAGATGCGAATCAGTAGGACAGCATAAAAATCTAGGAAAAAACAATATTTTTACCCAGTACTACCGTTTGCCCAAAATGGTCCCACTACCTACTCGACTCCGTAAAGTAAATGTCGAGTGGAGGGGGCCTCGTTTTGGGTTGTGCCTAGGGCCCAATTCTGTGTAAGTCGGGTGCTGATTGAACAGCATTTCGAGGATCGAAATCTTCAATTGAAGGGCCATTGCATCTAATCATCATTAAGTAATTTAAAGTGTCACTATTCAGATGTGCCCAATTATGTGTTTTTATGAGGTTCATTTCTGAAAAGCCACGCTCACAAGGAGCAGTACTACATGGTATTTAGATGTAGCAGCTGCATCATCTTAATAACATTGCCATAACAGTTGTTTCTTTTTCTTTTCTTTCGAACAACATTATGTTATTGCTCAAACATTACTGTTATACACGTTGTAAGTGATGATGTTATTTGGTACTGGATGCTTTTATATAATTATTGTATAATAGAATAATATAGTACAATTATCTAAATAATTAACTCATGATAATGTTTTAGGTTGTCATTTTTATTCGTACTCTTGGTTTATGCTTTCAGAATTTTTTTAAATTTTTTTCTACATGTATGATGTATTCAATTACCTGATTTATCCGATCCAGTGCGTAAACTGTATCCTTTGTTGATTTAGACAAGCTACGTTTGGAAATTATTGATTTATCATTCACTTCTATTTGATCCACAGTTCAAGTATTTCGTTAAACGTTCATGTCGAAACATTTGGTTTCTTCTATTATAATTCATTTTATTTTTATTTTTAATAAAGTCCGATTATCCTTGTCATTTGATCTGGCGTTTAAACGTCATTCCTTGATGACTCCCATGTTCCATCGGACTTTATTAAAAAGAAAAAGAAAATGAATTATAATAGAAGAAACCAAATGTTTGGACATGAACGTTCATTGAAATACTTGAACTGTGGATCAAATAGAAGTGAATGATAAATCAATAATTTCCAAACGTAGCTTGTCTAAATCAACAAAGGATACGGTTTACACACCGGATCGGATAAATCAGGTAATTGGGTACAAAAAAAAAAAAAAAAAAAAAAAATTCTGAAAGCATAAACCAAGAGTACAAAAAAAAATGACAACCTAAAACATTATCATGAGTTAATTATTTAGATAATTGTACTATATTATTATATTATACAATACTTATACATTGCTGGACAATTGCTGAGGACGGATCATAAACGGCTATATAGCGCATAAAAAAGTAAGTGTGGTTGGATGCCAAGTGAAATAAAATGTCAGAATGCCAGGACATTACAAGAAAGACAATTTATTGTGCTCTGAAATCCAGAAGGCTTTGGAACGTGTTCAAGGGACAAACAGGCCATTTTGTGCAGAATACGTAAACGTGAAAAAAATGCAATTACCGTCCGCAGGCGTTCCGGCGTAAGATGTCAATACGGAATATGGCCACCATGGAGGGCGATGCAAGATTCCACACGTCGTGTCATGCTTTGCACAACATTATCAAGCAGCTGTTGGGGTAATTTATCCCATTCCTCTGTCAGTGCACGGATGAGGGTGTCCTTGTTTATTGGAGGGCATTGGCGACCAGCAAGACTCCTCCCCAAAGCATCCCAAACATTTTCAATGGGATTCAGATCTGGAGAACGTGCTGGCCATACGAGGCGTTGAATATCCTCGCTCTCAAGACACTCCTGGACAGCGACTGTTCGATCACATGTTGCGTTGTCGTCCATGAAAATGAATCTATCACCGACAGCACCATGGAACATGCGAACATGAGGTAGCAGAACATCATTAATGTACCGTTGGCCAGTCATAGTCCCAGTTGGAAGCACATAGAGGGACGTACGACCATTGATCATGATGCCAGCCCATACCCTGACACTACATGTCAGATATCGGTCCCTTTCCTGTATGTTTGCTGGACAATATGCAGTACCACTATCACGCCAGATCAGTTGTCGTCGACAATCAGACGATAGACTGTATCTACTCTCATCTGAGAAGAGGACAGCAGACCAGTCGTTATCAGTCCAATTGCGATGTTGATGGCACCATTGCAAACGGGCGGTATGGTGACGTCTGGACAATGGGATGCACACAACAGGACGGCAGGCGTATAGTCCTGCTTCATGCAAATGTCTGGCGACAGTTTTTCGAGAGATCCGCTTGCCAGTAGCAGCCATAAACTGATTTGCTCCCTCACTAGCTGTGCTGCGCCTGTGTCTTTTTGTTGATAGCACTATGTACCGATCTTCTGCAGGTGTCATACTGCGAACACGACCTCCCCCGTGACGTTTGCTACACTCTCCATTTGTTTGAAATGATTTCCAAAGCCTTGAAACAACACTGTGGCTGACGTCGAACTCCCTGGTAACATCTGTTATTTTTCACCCTTCTTCAATCTTGCCAATAATACGGCCATGCGTAAAATCATCTAGGTGATGTCGGGAAGACATACTGAAAATTGCAAGTTCGTCAATTGATTATTTCCCTTTCAACTTTGCGTTTGAACAACAACGGTCAATACGCATCAAATCCTTTATATCTCTTATCAGCGCTATGACGTCACGAACAAGTTCAGCAATCCAAAATTTGCATACGCACAACACGTCTTACTGCATCCCACACTTATGCTAATTTCCACATTTTCCTGTCTTCCATTTTATGGTTGCTATTGTCATCCGTCCTTAGCAATTATCTGGCAGTGTATGAAAGCATCCAGTACCAAATAACATCATCACTTACAACGTGTATAACAGTAATGTTTGAGCAATAACATAATGTTGTTCGAAAGAAAAGAAAATTCAATATCACGTAATACATATGGTTAAAGATATTATGGCAAACCATTATATGATTGTTGTTTCTTTTTGTTCAGCCTCTATGAGGCTAAACAGAGATTCAACGGTAATTCTTTTACCTGTAGATGACATTATCCTTTGTGCAAGGTATACCATTGCACAGGTTGGCATGGCAAATATACATTATACCATGGCAAAGGTTGCTTTAGTAACCTTGACCCTTTTGTCGCTTCACGTTGATCCATCAGCAGACTAATTTTCTCTCGAAACTCATCTTCGCTTCCATTCATTTTCGAAGCAGCTGCAGGAACATTGGCAAGAAAAATGAACTCGGTATTCATTCACAAGTGGGGGGGTGAAATTTGGACAAATAGTTGCTCACACGGAGGGGGGGGGGACTGCTCTCCGTCGTTGGCTACTGTATTAAAAAATTTACTAGCCACTACAAAATATCTGGTCGCTACTGGCTACTGACATTCACAAGGGTTGGTTGGATCCTATGTTATATTCCAGTGTAACTTTACGTTCTTACTACTAAATTTCCATCCTTTGTAAGATGTGAGGATTCAACAAAAGTTTGTATATTGGTCTCTTTGCTCAAATACAGTATTGGACCTTTTATATGGAAAGCTGCCCACCTGGCACATTTCTTTTTTTTTTTTTTTTTTTTCCCTGTCAGTAGTCCAGCATGAATCACTCAGCTTGTGAAGTATACTTGGCTAAATCAAAATCACTTTTCTATTGGACAGGGTTCCCACTCAACCTGGAAGACAGGGAAAACCTGGAATTCTCAGGGAATTTGAAAATGGTTCCAAAAATCAGGGAAAACTCGGGGAAAATTGCCCTTTTTTTTGTAAAAATCAATGGATACTTTATTTTGCAAAAAAAACTTATTTTTTCAAGATTTCAAACTTTTGCTTGCAATTACTGCCTGCCTAGAATTTGGTAGATCTTACTTTCAGTTGTATTAAGTTTTTCCTGTATTCTCTAAAAAAAGATGCAAAATTGAATTTTTAAAATTGACAGTTATTAAGTTTTTGTTTAATTTCTGCAGTCAGTTGTTATAACATGGAACAATTAGGCACAATGGCTCCTGCTTGAAGAAACACTTCACAAGAGAACCAACCAAATGATGGATCAAAGTCCTTTGTCTGTTGGTTCTCTTGAAACAATGTTTCTTTGAACAGAGCCATTCCATCATTAAGCTTAGCTGCATTGTGTTATAGGAAAACTGAAACTATTCAACTGACAGATTTTTTCTTACATATATATGACCTGTTTCTATGGAAATGTATTTACAAATTCCGTGTGGGTAGTATTCCCAAAAGTTCATGGAACTTTGTTACAAAAAATAATGTGCACAGTTAGTTGTTATTAATGAAAAGCAGGTACAAATTACTTAAAGAATTTACAAGTGTATGCTTTGGTAAGAAAAATGAATGGAATGGAATGTAACAATTCTTTGCACCGTGCCACTCTGGAAAACTTTAAAAACCACCTGGAGAACCTGGAAAAGTCGGGGATTTTTTTCATTACTTTTGAGTGGGAACCCTGTTGGAACAATAATCAGGGATACAGGAAGCAAAACTGAGCCCCTCAAAACCATAGCGGGCCATCCACTATTTTGAAATTTCCAACTTGGACCTGAATTTAGTAGTACACACTGAAAACTGCTTGTGCCACAGTGGATTGTGCCACATTTGCTTGTAAAAATCACAAAATGTGAGATGGTACACTGTGGCAAAGTAGTTTTCAGTGTGAACTACTAAATTCAGGTCCAAGTTGGAAATTTCAAAAATAGTGGATGGCCCGCTATGGTTTTGAGGGGCTCAAATAGTTAGTACTTTACAAAATACAAGGCTTGTATTCATTCAAGTAGCTAATATGCCGTCTCTACATACATACATAACACTAAGCTGTTCTCTGAGATTCAGAGGTTAGCTCCAAAAAGAAAGACAAACCACCAGATAATTTTTACTTACTGTTCACGTATGAAACTTCTGCATTTACAGCGATCTTGACATACAACTCCGGCTTGACTGACATCCATCACACGCCGTACACAAGATCTTCTATACTTCATACTCATAATCTTTTCCTCATGCTGACACACCTGAATCTGACCCTCCCATGACTTCCTTGGCCTTCCTCTGCCTTCCCTTCCTGCCACTTGGGCTAAAAAGATTTTCTTAGTAAGCATCTCATCACTCATTCTTTCAACATTACCAAATCATCGAATCATATTAGTCTCCACCTTGCTAACAACATTTTGCTTCACATCACACAACTGCAACACATCTTCATTCCTCACACAATCACAACGTGTCTTGCCACAAACCCCCCGTAAGTAATGCATTTCCCCAGCACACAAATGACTTCTATGTTTCTTCTGTAGTACCCAGGTTTCACTGCCATACACCAAAGTAGGCAATTACACTTTCATACACAGCCATTTGAGAACCCATCATTCCTGTAAAAACCTCCCAGAATAGCCATGACTTTCAATGAAGAATTCACTCGTCTACTAATTTCACCATCCAGTTTGTTCTCTCTGTCAAACATGCTTCCTAAATATACAAACTCATTCACCTGGTCAATCACTGTGCCATTTAGACTTACATTACATTCAGTACTACCGGTTCCTCTCTCAAAAACCATAACTTTTGTTTTCCCTTATTTATACTCAGTTTGAATTTCAAGCAAACTTCGTACATCTGGGACAACATATACTGCTACTCACTTTTGCTCTCTGCCAACAGGACAGTGCATCAACGTACAGCAATCCCTACACGTGGATATCACCAAGACATAAACCAGTATTATATCTATTTTGGCATCACGCATGCACACATCCATAAATGTATTAAACAGCCATGGTGACATTACACAACTTTGTCTCTGACTCCTGCACCAATAGAGAACCATTTTGATAAAACACCATTCACTCATACACAAGCTCTACTGCCAGAATATATAATATATATATACACTGCCGGAAAGTGAAAAAAAGAACACCAAGAAGGAATTGGCGGACGGTCATGAAATTTACATATGTTAATGGGGTCGAGTGTACGTAGGTGTGATGTTAATTTCGGGACCAACCAGTGAGCGCTTACGCCACAGCACGGCATAATATGCAAATTATCGTCGGTGGTATTTAAGGAGTACGGCGAAGTGAATGTAATCAGTCGTCGGCATACGGACACGCGAAAGACCCTGAAGAAGCTGCAATGCCTGGACATGGAAGACATGTACAATTTCAGCAGTTATCGGACTTTGAGCGAGGTCGTCCAGTCGGACTCCGCGAGGCCGGGTGGTCGTATCGTCGTATTACGGAGCGAATTGGACGGGAAGTATCGGTGGTGTTACGATGGTGGCGTAGATGGTCCGAGGAACATTCCCACACGAGAACACATGGAACCGGGAGTCACAGATGGACTGATGAGCGGACCAATCGACACATAAGAAGAGCGGCGATGTCCAAGCAGAACAAAGAAAGGTAACTTGATCACGCTAGTTACGTTAACTAAAACTTTTACAAAGTTCGTAAGTTGGAAGCTTTCGACCTTATCTTAGGTCTTCATCACGCCAATGGAGGACTAAAATTGTTGCCAGATTCTACATTTGAATTTTCCTATTTTTGTTGCCAAAACTTAGAATTGATCTCCAGATCAACGGAATGTAGAGGAGATTCGGAGTTGCAAGTCATTGAGTTGAAAATAATTTCTATGCTTTCACGGTAACGGAGGGCAAAACGATTGTCAAACGAAGCAATTCGCTTTGCTTCGTTCCAGTGGGGAACTGCAGATGTGTCTTCCATTGTCAAAATAGACAAGGCAGTGTTGGGATTGCCTTCGAAACATCTTTTCTGTGTTCTAAAATTCTATGGCTAATGCTCCTGTATGTGCTTCCAATGTATAAGTTATCCCCAGTAGAAGAAGAGATAGGAATGCAGTAAACTCCTGGGAGGTTCAGGCTTTCAACTTTGTCCCTTATCCCTTTGTAGAAGTTTCAAGATGTTTGGGGTAGATTTAATGGCAAGATGGTAACTCAAAACTTCTAAAAAGGATCTGTAACTTATAAGCATAGGAAGGATGGTAAGGAACAGAACCACAGAATTTCAGGTCTTCTTTCTTGTGAGGAAGGAGGCATTCGATTTTCGAATGGTTTTCATATTTCTTTATGAGGGGAGTTAACTGTAACAGCAGGGAAACCATGAGAGAGGGCTATTGTAGAAATTTTGGAGAGTTCTTCTTGAAGAGAGAGTTGGTTGTTGCAAATGATATGAGCTCTGTGGATGTAGGACTTCAATGCTGCAAGCTTGTAGAGATGCAGGGTGCAAGATTTGTAGGGAATGATGTTAGTGGCTGCAGAAGGTTTTCGATAGACGGAACGAGTAATGGAGAGATCAGCGTTTCTGCAGATAGATACATCCAGGAAATCAATTTTGTGATTTACTTCCTTAGATATAGTGAGCTTAATGGAAGGAAATTTTTCTGTAATGGAGTTGATCAGTATCTGTAGCTCAGACTCGGAATGTGGCCAGCTAATGAAAATGTCGTCTACATATCTTAACCATAGGGAAGGTTGAAAAGGGTGTAGAGGAATTATCTGGAAACTTTCAATATGTTGCATGTAGATTTCAGCAAGCAGAGGGGAAGAGGTGAGCCCATGGGAGACTCAGATTGTTGCCTATACACAATTTTGTTGAAAACAAAACAACTGTGTTGATGAATAGTGTGGAAACAATCATAAAGATCTTTGATAAGAGGACCGGGGGGTTCAAACTGAAGAATCAATTTCTTCATGAGGAGCATGTAGGAATCAAAATATGGTACAGAGGGAAACAAAGATTCTACATCAAGAGTATACAGATTATCACAAAGGGGAAAGGAATTAGGAAGGTTGTGGATGAAGTTTGAAGTAGAGACAACTGTATGAGGATGGTTGGCTGCCAGGGATTTGCATTTGTGGACCAATCTCTTTTCAAGGTTTACAGCTGGAGAAAACGAATATTCCACTAAAGGTCTGATGGGGTTACCAGCTTTATGCAGTTTCACTTGCAGGAAGAGCCTGGGAGTTCTAAAGTAAGGAGGGGTGATATATCACCAAGGAAGGATTGAAGAGTTTCTTTCTTAGCTAATCTGTCAACTGAGTTTTTGAGTGAGTTGGTGGTGTCTGACTGTAAGGGATGCAGTTAGCAGATGTAAGAAAAGAAAGCACTTTTTGGTTTAGAGTTTCTTTACCAATGATGACTGGGCAACCAACTTTATCTCTGCTTTGCATACGGCTAGGTCATTTTCTTGAATAAATGACCTGAATTCTTTAAACAAGAGGAAGAGACTTGATTGGCACAGAATTTTGCTTGGATAAGATAACAGCAGCGTTGGCACGAAGGATAGGCTGCTGAACAGTCTCAGTTCTGTGGATGGCTGATTCTATAACAGAAACAGTTTGTGGAAGATTGATAGGAAGAGCAGGTGAAAATTTTGGGCCTAATGATAAGAATTTATCCAAGCTAGGAGGAATAGTGACAGAAGAAAGATTTACATACTTTGGCTTGTCAGTAGAGGCTGATGACGGAGATGTTGCTCGACTTTTTTGCTTGGAGAGTAGAAAATTGAATTTCTTTGTATGGCGAGCATATTCTTTTACTTCTATTGTTGAGAGAGTTTGGTTGATGCGAACCATGGTTCATGCGAACCATGTCGCATGAACCATGGTTCATGCGAACCATGGTTCGCATGATGCGAACCATGGTTCGCATCAACCAAACTCTCTCAACAATAGAAGTAAAAGAATATGCTCGCCATACAAAGAAATTCAATTTTCTACTCTCCAAGCAAAAAGTCGAGCAACATCTCCGTCATCAGCCTCTACTGACAAGCCAAAGTATGTAAATCTTTCTTCTGTCACTATTCCTCCTAGCTTGGATAAATTCTTATCATTAGGCCCAAAATTTTCACCTGCTCTTCCTATCAATCTTCCACAAACTGTTTCTGTTATAGAATCAGCCATCCACAGAACTGAGACTGTTCAGCAGCCTATCCTTCGTGCCAACGCTGCTGTTATCTTATCCAAGCAAAATTCTGTGCCAATCAAGTACTCTTCCTCTTTGTTTAAAAGAATTCAGGTCATTTATTCAAGAAAATGACCTAGCCGTATGCAAAGCAGATAAAGTTGGTTGCCCAGTCATCATTGGTAAAGAAACTCTAAACCAAAAAGTGCTTTCTTTTTCTTACATCTGCTAACTGCATCCCTTACAGTCAGACACCACCAACTCACTCAAAAACTCAGTTGACAGATTAGCTAAGAAAGAAACTCTTCAATCCTTCCTTGGTGATATATCACCCCTCCTTACTTTAGAACTCCCAGGCTCTTCCTGCAAGTGAAACTGCATAAAGCTGGTAACCCCATCAGACCTTTAGTGGAATATTCGTTTTCTCCAGCTGTAAAACCTTGAAAAGAGATTGGTCCACAAATGCAAATCCCTGGCAGCCAACCATCCTCATACAGTTGTCTCTACTTCAAACTTCATCCACAACCTTCCTAATTCCTTTCCCCTTGTGATAATCTGTATACTCTTGATGTAGAATCTTTGTTTCCTCTGTACCATATTTTGATTCCTACATGCTCCTCATGAAGAAATTGATTCTTCAGTTTGAACCCCCCGGTCCTCTTATCAAAGATCTTTATGATTGTTTCCACACTATTCATCAACACAGTTGTTTTGTTTTCAACAAAATTGTGTATAGGCAACAATCTGGTCTCCCCATGGGCTCACCTCTTTTCCCTCTGCTTGCTGAAATCTACATGCAACATATTGAAGTTTCCATAATTCCTCTACACCCTTTTCAACCTTCCCTATGGTTAAGATATGTAGACGACATTTTCATTAGCTGGCCACATTCCGAGTCTGAGCTACAGATACTGATCAACTCCATTACAGAAAAATTTCCTTCCATTAAGCTCACTATATCTAAGGAAGTAAATCACAAAATTGATTTCCTGGATGTATCTATCTGCAGAAACGCTGATCTCTCCATTACTCGTTCCGTCTATCGAAAACCTTCTGCAGCCACTAACATCATTCCCTACAAATCTTGCACCCTGCATCTCTACAAGCTTGCAGCATTGAAGTCCTACATCCACAGAGCTCATATCATTTGCAACAACCAACTCTCTCTTCAAGAAGAACTCTCCAAAATTTCTACAATAGCCTCTCTCTCATGGTTTCCTGCTGTTACAGTTAACTCCCTCATAAAGAAATATGAAAACCATTCGAAAATCGAATGCCTCCTTCCTCACAAGAAAGAAGACCTGAAATTCTGTGGTTCTGTTCCTGCACCATCCTTCCTATGCTTATAAGTTACAGATCCTTTTTTAGAAGTTTTGGTTACCATCTTGCCATTAAATCTACCCCAAACATCTTGAAACTTCTACAAAGGGATAGGACAAAGTTGAAAGCCTGAACCTCCCAGGAGTTTACTGCATTCCTATCTCTTCTTCTACTGGGGATAACTTATACATTGGAAGCACATACAGGAGGCATTAGCCATAGAATTTTAGAACACAGAAAAGATGTTTCGAAAGGCAATCCCAACACTGCCTTGTCTATTTTGACAATGGAAGACACATCTGCAGTTCCCCACTGGAACGAAGCAAAAGCGAATTGCTTCGTTTGACAATCGTTTTGCCCTCCGTTACCGTGAAAGCATAGAAATTATTTTCAACTCAATGACTTGCAACTCCGAATCTCCTCTCTACATTCCGTTGATCTGGAGATCAATTCTAAGTTTTGGCAACAAAAATAGGAAAAATTCAAATGTAGAATCTGGCAACAATTTTAGTCCTCCATTGGCGTGATGAAGACCTAAGATAAGGTCGAAAGCTTCCAACTTACGAACTTTTTGTAAAAGTTTTAGTTAACGTAACTAGCGTGATCAGAGTTACCTTTCTTTGTTAATATTGTTACGTGTTTTGCCCATAATCGTCATGTCAAGCAGAACATCCACTGTGACGCAAATGCAAATCTGAGCTGCCGTTGCACCTGAGGTGACTGTGCAAACAATCCGCAACCGTCTACTGGATGCAGGACTACATGCACGTGTGCTGCTGGCATGTGTACCTCTGACTCCAGCCCACTGTCAGGAACATGGCTGCAGTGGTGTCGCCAACGTCTGCACTGGAGAACGCAATGGCGATCTGTCGTGTTCAGCGATGAAAACATATTCTGCTTGGGAGCCTCTGATGGCCGTATGCGTGTTCGCAGAGGCACAGGGGAGCGTCTCCACCCTTCTTGCATCCGCCAGCTACACACAGGGCTTACACCTGGTCTCCTGCTGTGGGGAGTGATCAGCTATCAGTCGCGTACACAACTAGTGTTTGTACCGGGTACGTTAAACAGCACCTCCTACATCAACAACATCATTCAGCCCGTTGTTGTGCCATTTGTAAGATCAGTCCATCGTGGTGTTTTCCAGCAAGATAACGCACCCCCACACATGGCACGTGCAACGCAACAGGCACATCGGGGTGTGAGACAACTTCCATGGCCTGCACATTCACCGGATTTGTCCCCCATTGAGCATGTGTGGGATTTTGTGGGACAACGACTTATCCGGTCTCCGTGGCCAGCCACGACTATCCCCGATTTATACGTCCTGGTTGAGGATGCTTGGAACTCAATACCCCAAACTTACATCCAACATCTGTACGACAGACTCCATGCCAGAATTGCACAGTGTGACGCAGTTCATGGCGGTTCAACCTCGTACTAACCATGTTACATGGAAATGTTATTTTTCAGTTTACCAGCAAATACAGCTGTATTTTGCCATAATGTTTTGATCACGTTATCCTCTGTATTCCGTTATTATGCTGTATAAATTTCGTTGGTATCAGACGTCTCCTTCTTGGTGTTCTTTTTTCACTTTCCGCCAGTGTATATGCCATCTCTACATGATAATAATAATGCAAGTACATAACCGTGCACAATCTATTAATCATTTTAATTAATAAGACCTATGTACAAGATTTTTCACAATACCATGTACTCCATTCTCAGGTACAAGAATCAACAGAATGTATCCAAACAAAGTTCAAATTACAACAGACGGTTACGTCATCGTCTGTTGTAATTTGAACTTTGTTTGGATCCATTCTGTTGATTCTTGTACCTGAGGATGGAGTGCATGGTGTTCCTACAGATCTTGTACATAATTCTTATTATTTAAAATGATTTAGTAGATTGTGTATGTTTATGTACTTGCATTATTATCATGTAGAGACTGCATATTAGTTACTTGAATGATGATTAGCACAGTGAATTGAACGTTTCATAAGGCTTGTACCGAAAGTAATGCAAAAGTGAGCATAATTTTTTTATTAACTTACAGAGGGTGTTCAAATTGCACATGTTGGTAGAGTAACTCTTTTCTATACAAAGGTACTACTCAACATAGTCTCCATCACAAGCGATGCATTTTTACCATCGTTGAACCCAATGCTCGAATCCTCGTTGAAAAAATTCAGGTGTAGACTGTGATAAAGAATCCAGCAACATAAAAATTGAAACATTTTCATCTGTTCAAACCATGAAATATAAGCTACTGAATCAGGATAAGTCAGCCTTGGAATTTTTTAAGAAAAACGATTATTTGCATGACCCTGTAAATAGAGATTTATGCCAAAATATAAAATCATCATATTCAGAATATAAGAAAGAATTACAAGATAAGGAAGAAGAAATGAAAAGAAGATTAAAAGAGCTAAACATCTCTAATAACTTACGCAGCAAATTAAAATCAAATGAATTGGTTCAAGAGAATGAAAACTCTAGCCGGCTAATTCATAAAAAGGTTAGAACAAACTGACAGAAACAACTTAAGAAAATTAAATTTTATTAGTTGTGAATGACTTTTATTACTTATCTACAAAATGTCACATTTTTGCAAGCATCATATTTCTTCATTAATAATTTTTGTATCAAATCAAGAATGAACATTTATTCTTCATCAAACTTTTATTACTTATCAACAAACATGTCTGAAGTTTTTCAAACCTTCAAGATTTCATTTCCATACAACATTGTTATCTCATAAAGACATTTGATTAATTTCCTCATTTGATTAAAGACATTGTTCTGTACTAAGGTGAGTGATTTTCTATGCATATGATCTCATCAGTAATTTTTCCCCTTACATTATATAGTATTGTACTATATATTTAATTTTCTTGAAACAAAATACATTAAATCTATTTAGTTGGCAGACATGTGACCAATACCTACATGCCATGGTTGTATACATTAGAGAGTGAAATGCAAGATTCAACACTTTATTACCCCCTCCCCACGTGCGCGCACGTGGAATTTCAGCTTTTCCTATCACTGCTCACTTTCATGCCTGTAAGAATTACAAGCTTTTCTGATTGAAGTTTATAGTAAAACAATATAAATGCTGCTTGTGCATTTCATGCAATCTGTTAAAATCATGTCATTATTTATTCCGAATAGAAAAACTGACTGAGGTAAAGCTTGATGTTGTGGAAGTCACTCAATCAGAAGAAGGCCAAAAGCTGAAGTTGAAACGGGTGCTTGATGCTGTCAATAAAGTCTTGGGCCCTAATTACTGGAATCAACAGAAGTGGAATGTTGACAGTAAGTAACAAAATTCGGATGATGTTGCAGTGATTTTAATATGTTTCACAAACATTATCCTATTTTATTCTAATACTGCTGTTTCCTGTAAGCTTGCTGCTCTAAAATTATTGATTCACCATGCCAATGTCATTTGCAATGACCCCTACTCATTACAAAAAGGATACGCAATCATCCAAGAAATATTGGGTTGTCCGAAAAGTCATGACTTATTATGGCACTCGATGGTGGTTGGGCGGTTTTGGAAATACTAGAGCCATGCGGAGCTCTGTTATACTGTATCTATGGCATTCGACAGGTGCCAGTTCTAGCTGCAGTCTAAAAGGAATAGTGAGCGATTTGGTTGATTTGCGGAGATTTGACATCAAGTTGAAGATGGAAGACCAAACTGTGCTTTTTCGCCATATTTTACTGTTTTACTTCCGTAAAGGGAAGAACGCGCGTCAAGCTTGTGAAAAGTTGCGTAAAGTGTACGGTGATAATGCTCTACAAGAACGTCAGTGCCAGCGGTGGTTCGCAAAATTCCGTGCTGGTGATTTTGACCTCAACGATGATCCTCGTTACACGACACGAGAGATTGCAGACACATTGCACATCCATCATTCAAGCTTTCACGACCACTTGAAGAAGCTGGGATACGTAAGCAAGTTTGATGTGTGGGTTCCTCATGAACTCAAAGAAGCTCAATTGACGGCTCATATAAACATCTGCGATATGCTCATTAAACGTGAGGAAAACGATCCTTTTTTTAAGGTGTCTTGTTTTTCAAACTCCTACCACGGAACCAAACAATCAATTTGAATGTGTACTGTCGGTAACTGGACAGTTTGAACGAATCCATCATCCAGAAACGTCCAGAGCTCGTTCATCGTAAAGGTGTTGTGTTCCATCACGACAATGCAAGACCACACACAAGTTTGATCACCTGCCAAAAATTATTGGAGCTTGGGTGGGATGTGTTGCCACACCCAGCATACTCGCCTGACCTTGCGCCCTCAGGCTTCCACTTGTTTCGCTCTCTTCAACAGTCCTTGCGTGGTATAACGTTCAATTTAGATGAGGCTGTAAATCAGCACCTTGTACAATTTTTCACCATGAGAGACAGGTCCTTCTATGAACGAGGTATTCTGCAGCTCACTGAAAGATGGCAAAAGGTTATTGAACAAAACGGGCATTATATCATTGATTGATCTTTGTTCTTTCTATCAATAAATGACCTTTGCAAAACATGGCTAAAATACGTCGTGACTTTTCCAACCACCCAATAGCTACAAACCATCAGTTTCCCCTCAGATTTGTCACCAAACATTTCAAAAAGTTTGAAGCCAAACAATCTGTCACTTATCTCTTCTGCAGAAAGTGTCCCTATCCTTTATTAGTTCGATCCCCTACCACCATTCTTTCACTTACAAAATTTTCAAAAATGTCACCTCATCCTTGTGTTTACTTCCTCAAGTGAAAAGTGTTATATCGGAAGTAATTTTCGTACGATCAGCTGCAGAATTGTGGAACATAAAAGGGATACCAGAAAAAACCTTGTTCCCAGACACGGTCCTGAGTTAATTTGTGTTTGGGTGCTGTTGGTATTTATAGCATTATTTTACTTTTTCCACTTCGTCCTTAAGTTTTGCCCACCACTGTATATTGGTAAAGGGTAAAAGTGATTTGCAGGTTTTACCTTAATTTTTTTATTTCCTTGTGTTTAATATATTTATGGACGTGTGCATGCGTGATGCCAAAATAGATGATAGTGGTTTATGTCTTGGTGATATCCGTGTGTGCAGATTGCTGACACTGTCCTGTTGGCAGAGAGCAAAAGTGATTTGCAGAGTATGTTGTCTCGGTTGTACGAAGTTTGCATGAAATTCAAACTGAGTATAAATAAGGGAAAAACCAAAGTTATGGTTTTTGAGAAAGGAACTGGCAGCACTGAATGTAATGTAAATCTAAATGGCACTGTGATTGACCAGGTTGGTGAGTTTGTGTATTTAGGAAGCATGTTTGACAGAGAGAACAAATTGGATGGTGAAATTAATAGGCGATTGAATTCTTCATTGAAAGTCATAGCTGCTCTGGGAGGTTTTCACAGAAATGATGGGTTCTCAAGAGAGTTCCGCATGACTGTGTATGAAAGTGTAATTGTTTCTACTCTGATGTATGGCAGTGAAACCTGGGTACTACAGAGGAAACATAGGAGTCGTTTGTGTGCTGGAGAAATGCGTTACTTACGGAGGGTTTGTGGCAAGACACGTGATTGTGTGAGGAATGAAGATGTGTTGCAGTTGTGTGATGTGAAGCAAAATGTTGTTAGCAAGGTGGAGACTAATATGCTTCGGTGGTTTGGCCATGTTGAAAGAATGAGTGATTAGATGCTTACTAAGAAAATCTTTTTAGCCCAAGTGGCAGGAAAGAAAGGCAGAGGAAGGCCAAGGAAGATGTGGGTGGATCAGATTCAGGAGTGTCTGCATGATAAAAAGATTATGAGTATGAAGTATAAAAGATCTTGTGTACGGCGTATAATGGATATCAGTGTAGCCCGAGTTGCATGTCAAGATCGCTGTAAATGGAGATGTTTGATACGACAACGGTAAGTAAAAATATCTGGTAGTTTGTATTTCTTTTTGGAGCTAACCTCTGAATCTCAGAGAACAGTTTAGTGATATGTATGTATGTAAAAGTATCTCATATCCACATGCAATGTTAAGTTTCTGTTGTTGTTGTGTTTTACATGTATGGTGTTGTTTGATTCATTTGAAATGTTGAAAAGTAAATATTTTAATACAGGAAATATGGCTGTGCAGTATGAAATTGTATGATCTTTACAGCTTTGTTGTATTATAGTTTTTTCCTTTTTCCTTCCACAGGCATCCATTCCAAAAATGTTGTTGCAATTTTGCACTTGCTGGTTGCTCTAGCCAGGCACTTTAGAGCTCCAGTGCGCCTTCCAGAAAATGTTGTTATTAATGTCGTGGTTGTCCAGGTAAGTTTATTAAATCACTGAGATAATCGTAATAAATCTACATTAAAGGATGCAGTCTTTGACACGTGTGCAAGGGTTCGGTCAAAAAGAAATGCACAATTGGTCATAAAAAATTTATATCAGGACCACAGCACTGCAGCAAAAATGTTCACAAGCAGTACTTAATTTCTGAATGTGCCTCATATGGGCAATTCAGAATTTTTGGACCTACAGCATTTTACACATAAATGAGAAAAATGCGTACGGGAGTCCTAACAAAAGTTCCGCACACTCCATTTTTGAGAAAAGTGTGAAGTAATGGAGAAAACTTACCTTATTGCTGTTTAGTGTACTCCCCTCCACTGCTCCCAGTGGTGAAGTATGCCATCTCTGTTCAGCTGTGATATTACTCGGGTCACATCCAATGACAGTTCATCCAGCGATTTGTAGCGGATACCACGAAGCCAATTTTTTCATTTTAGAAAAAGATCAAAGTCGGGTGGACTCATGGTTCGTACAGTCCTTGTAAAGTCCTTGAATAAAAAAGTTCATTTACAAGTCCTTGAAAGTACTTGAAAAAGTTTATGGCTCTGTAAATAGTACTTGAAATTTTGTTTTGTTTTTTAAGTAATGATATGAAAGAGAAAGAGCATGTATAAGATAATTATGCTAAAAAATTGTGTAAGAGATTTCTGTGTTGTTCTGATAAAAACACCAAGCTGATCAAATAGCGCAGAACTTGCGTTCAACCCAGGGGAGTGTGTGGACAGCTGGTGCCTTGGTTGTGATATGACTACAGAGTAAAACGTCAGCCATGTGAGTAAAATACACTGGCGGAAAGTGAACAAAGAACACCAAGAAGGAATTGGCGGACGATCATGAAATTTACATATGTTAACGGGGTCGAGTTTACGTAGGTGTGATGTTAATTTCGGGACCAACCGGTCAGCGCTTACGCCACAGCACGGCATAATATGCAAATTATCGTCGGTGGTATTTAAGGAGTACGGCGAAGTGAATGTAATCAGTCGTCGGCGTACGGACACGTGCGAAGACCCTGAAGAAGCTGCAATGCCTGCACATGGAAGACGTGTACGATTTCAGCAGTTATCGGACTTTGAGCAAGGTCGTCTAGTCGGACTCCGTGAGGCCGGGTGGTCGTATCGTCGTATTGCGGAGCGAATTGGACGGGAAGTATCGGTGGGGGTACGATGGTGGCGTAGATGGTCCGAGGAACATTCCCACACGAGAAGACGTGGAACCGGTAGTCACAGACGGACTGATGAGCGGACCGATCGACGTATAAGAAGAGCGGCGTTGTCAAGCAGAACATCCACTGTGACGCAAATCCGAGCTGCCGTTGCACCTGAGGTGACTGTGCGAACAATCCGCAACCGTCTACTGGATGCAGGACTACGGGCACGTCTTCCTCTGGCATGTGTACCTCTGACTCCAGCCCACCGTCAGGAGTGGCTGCAGTGGTGTCTCCATTGCAGCCATTCCTGATGGTGGGCCCAAACAGAATCTGCTTTCATCCGTGACTCAGTTATAAACGTGGAAAGAGCGATGACCTCTGTTTGGTGTTCCTAATTCACGTCAAATGTCTGTATTAATTAATCATTCGCCTTCTGATTATTTGTTCAGTTGCTGCGTACCATCTTTGGTGAATCTTCAGCATTGTGCGGGGCTCCAAGAAGCAACCTGCTATATGGTTTGGCAGTTAGTCATTCGTATGTTAGTCTGGAGAATTTGAGGCTGCTCTGGTGCAGTGGTAGTATATCTGGCGCGTAACTGGAAGACCCTGGGTTCGATTCCCGGTGGCGGCCAATGAGAATTTTTCTGTGACTCACTTATAAACGTGGAAAGAGCGATGACCTGTTTGATGTTCCTAATTCACGTAAAATGTCTGTATTAATGCTAATATTATTGTGCCATGATGCACTGCGATATGTATATTGCTAAATAGAATTAGCAGGGAGCTACTGCGTGGAGATAAGGGGTAAATTATTATTGTCGGCAAGCTATCAACTATCCAATATCTATAGTTCTTGGAAAAGCTTTTTTTTTTTTTTTTTGCAGAAACACATTAATGCTCAGCCTACAGCATTTTCTACCCAAGCCCGGAATAAATAGCCATCTCGAATGCCCACTCCCCAACCAAAACCAGTTGCTGAAGAATCCCCTTTATCAACTATAAAGTGTGTCATTTGCTAAATCATATAAAATCGCATTCATATTGGGTATATAAATAAGTTTTGAGGGATTTGAGGTGAACAAAACACGTTGTTGGAGAACAGAAACAATATTTTAATATTAATCGAAGTATGCTCCCTCTGAAGCTACAACTTTACCCCATCTTTCGGGCAGTGAACGTATGCCCCAAAGGAAGAATTCCGGTTCCTTGGAAGAGATCCAGTTGTCCAGCCAATTTTTGATGTCTTCATGAGAACTAAACCGTTCTCCAGAAAGTGCTGACTGCATCGACCGGAACAAATGGTAATCCGATGGCGCAATATCTGGAGAATATGGTGGGAGCTTTCCAGTCGGATCCTTCTAAGTACTTTTTCACAGGTCGAGAAACATGTGGTCTAGCGTTGTCATGCTGTAAGATGACTTTGTTGTGTCTATTCTCCCATACCGGCCGTTTTTGCGTGAGAGCTCGTTTTAAATGCATTAATTGGGTTTCATACCAATCACCAGTAATAGTTTCTGACGGTTTCAGCAGTTCATAGTGGATCACATCCTTCTGGTCCGACCAGATACACAGCATTACCTCTGAACCATGGATATTGCATTTTGGCATTGAAGGACCTGGTTCACCTGGCTTCACCCATGCTTTCTGCCGCTTGGGGTTATCGTACCATATCCATTTCTTGTCGGCAGTAATAATACGATGCAAAAAAGCCTTTCTTTTTTGCCTTTGAAGCAGCAATTCGCAAATGGTTTTTCGACGTTCAAGGTCTCTTTCCCACAAAGCATGTGGAACCCAATTCCCTTCTTTTTGCACCATTCCCATGGCAGCTAAACATTATGAAATGCATGGTTGACTAACATTTAATGCTGCTGCTAGTTCTTTTTTGGGTCTGGCATGGATCCTCGTCGAGTAAAGCTTCCAATTCGGCATCAGCAATTTTTTTGGATGGTCCAGAACGTTCTTTATCACTGACATCGAAATCGTTCCTTTTGAATCGTCTAAACCAATACTCACATGTTTTTATGGATGGGGAATGTTCACCATAGATTTCTGACATTAAGCGATAGCTGTCAGCAGCACTATTCTTGACAATAAAGTAATGCACTAACACTTCCAGCAAATGCTGTTTTGTCGGGACGAAAGTTGCCATTTTCCATCGAGAGTAAAACAAATACGTCTTCGCACCTCAATCGAACGTCGTATTCCGACTCTGACAGCTGGTGTCTCGTACTGCGATATCACAGTGTTGCCACCTTAAAATACATGCGAGCAGTAATAAGTATGATACCGAACGGAAATCCCTCAAAACTTATTTATGTGCCCAATATGTAAAAACAAAATTCTCTCTCTCTCACTCACTCTCTCTCACTCACACTCTTTCTCTCTCTCCCACTCTTTCCCACTCACTCACACTCTCTCTCTTTCTCTCTCTCTCTCTCACTCACTCCTCTCTCTCTCTCTCTCTCTCTCTCTCTCTCTCTCACTCACACACTCTCTCTCTTTCTCTCACTCACTCACACTCTCTCTTTCTCTCACTCTTTTTCTCTCTCACTCATTCACACACTCTCTCTCTCTCTTTCTCTGTATCCCTTTCTCTCTCACTCACAACACACTCTCTCTCACTCACAACACGCTCTCTCTCACTCACAACACTCTCACTCACTCACTCTCTCTTTCTCTCTCACTCACTCACTCTCTCTTTCTCTCTCACTCACTCTCTCTTTCTCTCACTCTCTCTCTCTCTCTTTCTCTCACTCTCTCTCTCTTTCTCTCTCACTCACTCTCTCTTTCTCTCTCTCTCACTCACTCTTTCTCTCTCACTCACTCACTCACCCCCCCCCCCCCATTTGGGCTTGGGCTCTACTGCATACAGTACACAAGTACTTGTGTATGATTTTTGAAACCTGCCACAAATGAATGTTCACAGTCTGATCTTTATAAGTTATCTGTAGATCATTCTTTATCAAAGCTTCCACATGGGCTCCATTTTCTTTTATGGCCATCGTAGTTGCGTGGCCCTTGATCTTTCAGGAATTTTCTACCTTGACAGAATTCCTCAAACCACTCATAAATAAATGTGTGAAATGCGAGGACTCTGGAGAGGAACTCTGCAAACATTTCAAGCACTCTTGTTGAATCAGTCTCCATGTAAACTAGTAAAAAAAAATAAAATGTGCTAAAATTCTCCTTCATCACCTCCATAACTACATTACACAAAAATTACATGTACGTCACTGAATATGACTGTCTCTCTCTCCTGTAACTGAACCTGGGATGCCATCTGTTGGTCTCCTCAGTAAATAAAAATTGTTCTAATGGCAAAGAAAAAAATAATATATGTTATAGTTTGCTTAATCTGGAAACATCAAACAGAGGTCATCGCTCTTTCCAGGTCTATAAGTGAGTCACGGAAAAATTCGCATTTGCCGCCACCAGGAATCGAACCCAGAATCTTCCAGTTACGCGCCGGATATGCTTCCACTACATGGACAAACTCATATAGTGGAAGCATATCCGGCGCGTAACTGGAAGTTTCTGGGTTTGATTCCCGGTGGTGGCAAATGCGAATTTTTCCGTGACTCACTTATAGACCTGGAAAGAGCGATGACCTCTGTTTGATGTTCCTAGTCCACGTCAAATGTCTGCATTAATTAATCTGGGAAATTTGATAGTCACCTTTGTTGTCATTATATCTCATGTGATTCTATCATAAAGTTTCCATACCATTACAGGACCACAAGGTTCTTAAGGAAAACGCTTTGACGTCTGTAAGTTCTGTAAAGTGGATACAGTCTGCGGTGGTGCATTAACTTATTCAGTTAAAATATAAATCGGTTAAAAGTCCTAAAAATGTTACTCACAGAAGTGCGTGTTCAGTCTGACATCAGTAGTTATTGATAGTTTCTTTGTCCAAAGTTGTATCTTGCTTCAATATGGTCAGTTGTTAGGGTTAGCTCGAGAGCCATTTCGTCAAAAGTTGTACCCTACTTCGATTATGTCCAGTTGTTAGGGTAAACTCAGTTCTGGCTGTGTCGACATAATATTGAATGGTAAAGGTTTCCAGATAATAATTAAAGATTCTTGAGTTAAGAGTTACTATTTACATACCACTTGAAGTTCCTTGTCGTACTTGGCCATTAGGGCTATCTCGTCAATGCTGCACTCTCATAGGATTGCCGAAGAAATCTTCAAGTTAGAAAAAAATTTAAAAGCTTTAAAAAAATTCAGTTAAAATCCTTATATTTTTTATTTTAACCGAAATTGTGTTTTTTTTTCATATTTTTGTTGTGTTTTTTTTATATCCTTCCTTGCTTCGGAATTTTGTCATAACTGAGTTTGTCCATTTCTTGCAGAAACGAGATGGAATGCTGCATACCCGCACAGTTGCTGAAGAACTGACATCAACTTATGAGTAAGTTGTTTTTATTATTATTCCTGAAATTTCCTCCTGCTCTGATTCAAATAAAAATGAATTAACTTAAAAGTTTTTATTCTGTTCTTCAGAAAGATGCTTTGACGTCTGTAAGTTCTGTTTTACACATTCTGTAAAGTGGATACAGTCTGTGGTGGTGCTTAAACTTATTCAATTAAAATATAAATCGGTTAAAAGTCCTAAAGATGTTACTCACGGAAGTGCGTGTTCAGTCCAGCGTCAGTAGTTATTGAGTTTCTTTGTCCAAAGTTGTATCTTGCTTCAATATGGTCAGTTGTTAGGGTTAGTTCGAGAGCCATTTCGTCATAAGTTGTACCCTACTTCAGATATGTCCAGATGTTAGGGTTAGCTCCGTTCTGGCTGTGTCGACATCATATTCAATGGGTAAAGGTTTCCAGATGATAATTAAAGATTTTTGAGTTACTATTTACATACCACTTGAAGTTCCACGTCGTACTTGGCCTTTTAGGGCTATCTCGTCAATGCTGCACTCTCTTGAAATTGCTGAGAAAGTCTTCAAGTTTCGTCAGGTTCATAAAAAAATTTAAAAGCTTTAAAAGATTCCAGTTAAAATCGTTATATACACCACCTCATACCGTCCACAGTCTCAATCATCGGATGCACGTTTCACCTAGGCTCTACCCTGGCGTTTTCAACAGAGACTTCACACCCTCTGTCGAAGTCTGCTATCTGAAAGTCTTGTGTCCGCAGCAGTGTGAAGTCTCCGTATGCATCGCCATACCGGTCCGTCGCCTGGCGTTATGGTTTGGGGCACTATTGGATACGACACCCACACCCCTCTGGTATGTGTCACCGGTACACTCGAGCCACTGCACCATCTCCGACGTTTTGGAGCCTGTAGTCCTCCCTTACCTGCAGGACCTGCCAGCGGCCAGGTTTCAACAGGACAATGCGCGACCTCACGTGGCACGCAGCGTGCAACAATTCTTCACGGCCCACCAGGTGTCACTGCTGCCGTAGCCCGCCTGTTCTCCTGATATGTCGCTGATCGGCAACCGAGTGGCCCGGCAAGCTCCACCCGCGGCTACGCCTGATGAACTGTGGCAACGTGCGGAAGCAGTCTGGACCGACATACCCCAAGCCCACATCCAAAGCCTCTCTCGTTCGATGCCACGGCGTGTAGCGGCCGTTATTGCCAGCCATGGGGGCCACACGAACTATTGATGTCTGCGTGTTCCGCAAGTCGCACAGGCCTGTAAGCTCAATCGTTTCATCTTTGTATCTGTTGTTATGTGTCCAGTAAATCTGGCTTTGCTATCTCGTGTCCTTCTTGGTGTTGCATTTTGGGTGGCCAGCAGTGTAATTACACAGAGCCATGCATTTGTGCTGGTAGATGGCGTGTCATGTCGGGAAGCACAGTGTTACCGGCGGCACCTGTCAGTGTGCTGTTTGCACTTGTGGAGGCAAGTTGATTATGTAGGGTTGTGACATGGATTCCAGGCCCAGTTGCCAGTTAGGCAATTTTTAATGGCAGAAGGTGTTAGTGGAGACGAAATTTATCATCGTATGAAGGATGTGTTTGGGAGCGAGTGTCGGTCACGGTGTACAGTGTTCCGCTGGTGTAGTGAATTTCGTGAAGGACGTGTGAGCACGGAGGACATGCCGAGACCTGGCAACAAACACGTGGCCATCACCGTGGAATCTATTGCTGCCACTGACAACCTTGACGATGGAGAATTGCTGAGTCACCACCCGCAAGCTTGTGGCTACGTTGTCCGTGAGTAAGGAGAATGTTAACACCATCCTCCGTCGCCGATTGTGATACAGCAAGTTAGAGCACAATGGGTCCCCAAGCATCTCCAGGAGGAGCAGAAGACTCGGCAAATGGGTGGAGCATTTGCATCATTACCATGCAGAGGGGAGACAGTATGGAATGGCGTCGTCCCAAGTCTCCTTCCCTGAAAAGAGTTCAGTCCTATTTTAGAGCTGGAAAAGTGATGCTCACGGTTTTCTTCGACGAGAATGGCCCACTGCTGTCGGATTGCCTGGACGCAGGCAGTACTGTCAAGGCAATCACATACTGTAATACATTAGGCATTATCAGCACAATTTGCAACAAGCTTGTCCATTAGTTCCAATTTTTCGACGGGTTCCTCAAATTCAGTTGTACACTGATTTGCAGTATGTTTCTCAATAACCTGTTTCACTTGAACAGTTTCATCACAATAATGCCACTCATTGTCAATGCAGTGTATTGTTATTGCTAAGTAGATGTCGTTGGCGAGCGAGGTCCAAAAATGTCCAGTTAAACTCACATAGGAAGGTCTCTTTAATTCATTAAACATTCTGGACAATTTTGTCCAGACGATTCTGTTAGTGGTGACTGCCAGATTTCAACTCCCATCGCCATAAAAAGGCTAGTTTCCAAGAAGTGAAGACAAGAACAAATTGGTGTATTCAACAAATTCAAAACTATATGCATTTTTTTTGCAATAGTTCCTAATGAATTTTATTTTTGTACTAATTTTTTAAGTAACTGATTAATCGGAAGAAGAAAATTATTGGTGATTAAAAAATTGAAGAAAATAATCGGCAACTAAAAAATTGATCGATTAATCGATCAAACCCGACAGCCCTACTTATTACTAATTTTTCGGACTTCTTCATCTTGAACTTTTATGTAATTGTGATTTTTCGCAGCTTGTACCATAACTAATAACTCCCATAAATTTCATTGTGATTGCTTATTTCTTTCTTGGTGTTGCAATTTCTATTAACAGCAGTGTATAAACAACTGACAATGTTGAATAGCACCATGACATTTTGCAGATTTCAAATTTCTATAAAATACTGCAACTGACAGAAGTTATTTGTAAAGAGGCATTGCTTTGGAGGCAATCCTCATATAATACAAATTCAAATGAGGTAGTTATAGATGTATTAACATGTAATTTGTTTTGGCTGTGTAGTACGATG
Organism: Macrothele yani; assembly: GCA_039090855.1. Classification (NCBI taxonomy): domain Eukaryota; kingdom Metazoa; phylum Arthropoda; class Arachnida; order Araneae; family Macrothelidae; genus Macrothele; species Macrothele yani. The sequence goes on from CM077031.1 coordinate 97,866,115, forward strand.
TAGCTAACAATCTCATGTACTTTTGTTCAGATGATGTTCAATATTAATATACATTATATCGACAAAAGTCACCGAACACCTAGAAAAGAAACACAACATAACATTTATTGACATACATTAGTATGGTGTCGGTCCACCTTTGGCCTTATTGCATGCCCTGACCCTTCGAGACATACTTTCGACAAGGTTTTGGAACACAGTGATAGCTATGCGCTTCCATTCAGTACATAATGCTGCAGCTAACTGTTGCTTAGTGGTAAGCATTGGTTCCAAACTTCTTATGCAGCACTCTAATTCATTCCATAGGTGCTCTATGGGATTAAAGATCAGGGCTGTGTGCTGGCCAGTCCACACACGATATGGAATTATCGTCAAACCACGCCGTAACAGTCCATGCTTTATGGCTCGGTGCATTATCCTGCTGGTACCAACAAGGCTCGGTTCCATAGTATTGCCACAGAGTTGGTTGGGCATAATTGTCTAGAATATGGAGGTAAGTTTGTCCACGATAACCAATAGGCCAGGACCATACCACGAAAAACACCCCCACACGAGTACACTGCCGGCTCCAAACCTGACCGTAGGAACAGTACACTGTGGTAAACAGCATTCCCCCGGCTGCCGCCATATCCACACACGGCCATCAGACTGAAGGATCGTGTATCTGGATTCATCAGTCCATAGGACCCGTTTCCATTGATCTATGGTCCACAATAAATGTTCTTTACACCATGCTAAACGACGAGTAGCATTCCCAGTGGAGATGAAAGGCTTATGAGGAGCCGCATGACCACGGTAACCCATGGAATGAAGTTATCTGCGAATGGTACTTGTACATACCGAGGTTCCAGCATTTTTACTCAGCTGTACATTGAGGTCTTGTGTAAGTATTTTGTCGATTAGCTGTAATGACTCTCCTGAGGCTTTGACATCCTCTATCACCGATTTTCTTTGGTCTGCTGGTACGTTTTACTGCTTCAGGCACACCATGTGTCTTCCACTTATCCAGTAATTCAAAAACAGTTGTCTTGGGTATGTTTAAACACTTTTCAGTTTCTCTTATGGACAACCCACCAATATAACACCCAACAATCTTTCCTTTGTCAAAATCAGTTCTCGCACGCTGCAACATTTTCACTCAATCTCACAGTGCGATGTGATCGCAGTCAGCTGCAGGCTTGTTTTTATACCATTTGCAGCTGATTCGTTAATTTGCTTTTGAGGGGGTGTCCAGTGACTTTTGTCAATATAGTGTGTATGATTTCATTAAAAAATTTCTCCCTTTAGTGAGATATCACGTGATGTAGTGACGTATCTTGTGTTCAGTGGCACTCATTTAATATAAACTTGTTCTTTTTTTTTCATTTCAGTGACCTTGGAATGAGAGTAGGTAAGTGCTAAGCCAAAAGTTTTTTTTTTATGATTAAAATAATTCCTTGAATTTGTCTTATGATGTGAACAATCATTTTCTGGATTTGACAGGTGAAGCTTTATCTACGTTTGTTGAAATTTCAGCCATTACAATAGAATCTGTGTTGTTATGTTAAGTGTTAAATTTGTTTAAGTGTTAAAATTTTCTGTGAAGTAATTGAGGAATTTTTAGAAGTCTATGATCAACTTAGGGCTGAAGTGTAGAACATACGTCAATAAAAGCACCTCTCATAGCAATATTTTTTTTTTTTTTTTTTTTTTTGTGAAAACTGAACTAGGCACTAGGTTCATGTTTGTTGGTAAAATATGAGGTGTGACAAAAAAAAAAAGTATCCAGACTGGTTGCATAAGTTCCAGATCACTTGACACAGAAGGAAGCGGTTTGGCACAGGTTGACCTTGGAACCTACTATGCATGTGCCGTAAGTCACGTGTCCCCTGCTTGTCCAGTTTTCTTACAGTATTACTTTGTTCTTATGTGTGTGAAGCTGTTCGTCACATTTGTCATGTAGGAAAAAACTGATCAATGAATTTACGTCAGATTTTGTCAAAAACTTGGTGAAACATGCAAGGACACATACTTAAAGTTACAGAAAGTCTGTGGGAAGGATTGTCTGAGTTGCACACAAGTTTATGAGTGGTGTAACTGTTTTAAAGATAGTTATAAAAGTTTTGAGAGTGATTAGTGATCTGGTAGGCCCGCAACTAGCAAAAGTTAAAATAGTGTCGAATTTGAGTGCACAGCTGTCCAGGAAAATCACTGAATCACTATTTGTGAGTTATTTGAAGATTTCAGCATTAGTTTTAGTTCAATTGATTGTTATTGACGATTTGGGCATGTCTCGCATCTCAGCCAAATTTGTGCCAAAATTACTCTCAGCTGTGCGAAGACAGGCCCTTGCTTCAACTGCTAGTAAACTGCTTGAGTGCATTGAAAAAGACAAAACTTTTTTAAAAACTATCACAACTGGTGATGAACCATGGGTTTATGGGTATCACCCCGAAACTAAGACCCAGTCTTTATACTTGGAAGACCTAAAAACAAGCCTGTGTTTCAGCTGCTAGGAACCTGCTTCAGTGAATCGACAAGGCGGAAAACTTTTTAAAAACTATCATAACTGGTGATGAATTGCGGGTTTATGTGTATGACCCCGAAACTAAGGCCCAGTCTTTATACTTGGAAGACCTCAAAACAAGCCTGTGTTACAGCTGCCAAGAACCTGCTTCAGTGAGTCGACAAGGTGGAAAACTTTTTAAAAACTATGATAACTGGTGATGAATCGTGGGTTTTATGAGTATGACCCCGAAACTAAGCCCCAGTCTTCATACTTGGAAGACCTCAAAACAAGCCTGTGTTACAGCTGCCAAGAACCTGCTTCAGTGAGTCGACAAGGCGGAAAACTTTTTAAAAACTATCATAACTGGTGATGAATCATGGGTTTTATGAGTATGACCCCGAAACTAAGCCCCAGTCTTCATACTTGGAAGACCTCAAAACAAGCCTGTGTTACAGCTGCCAAGAACCTGCTTCAGTGAGTCGACAAGGTGGAAAACTTTTTAAAAACTATGATAACTGGTGATGAATCGTGGGTTTTATGAGTATGACCCCGAAACTAAGCCCCAGTCTTCATACTTGGAAGACCTCAAAACAAGCCTGTGTTACAGCTGCCAAGAACCTGCTTCAGTGAGTCGACAAGGCGGAAAACTTTTTAAAAACTATCATAACTGGTGATGAATCATGGGTTTTATGAGTATGACCCCGAAACTAAGCCCCAGTCTTCATACTTGGAAGACCTCAAAACAAGCCTGTGTTTCAGCTGCTAGGAGCTTGCTTCAGTGAGTCGACTATGACGAAAACTTTTTAAAAACTATCACAACTGGTGATGAATCTTGGGTTTATAACATGTCTGTGATTTCTTTGAATTCTTCTGCAAGTTGGTGGCTTCATATGCAGTGGTTATAAAACTTGCCATAACACTAGTAAAGTCTGTTTGACAATAAGAGATACAGTCGTGATTCCTATAATAATAAAAGCGATGTGAACAGCTGCAGGGCAAATACTTCATGACGAGCATCTCAGCTACATGCAAGCAGTGAGGTGCCTGGGTGAGCATCTATGTGCCAGCAACGAGGCTGCAGCATAAACGTAAACTAACTTAAGTCTGGCTATGATCTCCTTAAAGTAGTCTCCTTTGGCAGCGATACACTGCTGCCAGCATTTTTGCCACTGTTGGAACACTCCCTGGAAGTCCTGTTTGCGAATCGTGCCAAGCACCGTCTGCGATTTGCGCTGGATCTCGTCCATGGTTTCAAAATGGTGACGCTTGAGCTTCATCTTTGGGAACAGAAAGAAGTCTCAGGGGGCCACTTCCAACGAGTAAGACATGTGAGGAAGGGTAGTCATGCTCTTGCGGCTGCAAAACTAGTGTATTGCTAACGCTCTGTGAGCGGCTGCATTGTCGTGATGGCCACATTTCAGGTCGTTTGTGGCAAATGTCCTCCCTAAGATGCTGCAGAACATCACAGTAAAAAAGGGCGGTGACGGTCTGGCGCTGGAGGACGAATTTACAATGCACAACCCCACAAATGTCCACATTTTGGGGGGTTTGCTCATGGACGATCGCGCCCTGACCTCTCGTCAGTGCCGTTCTGCTGCTCTTGAAACGGGAGTGCCACTTAAAACACCTTGCACAACTCATTGCTTCATTGCCATAAGCTTGCCGCAACATTTCAGGTGTCTCCGTTCCCGATTTGCCGAGTTTGACGCAGAACTTTATGTTCACTCGCTGCTCTAGTTTGCAGTCCATACCGAAATCACAGCTGTGTTATGCACGTGGTCACCAAATATTGTGTAGCACAGCTCCCGATGTTCACAGAACGACGCCACTCGGCACAATGGCTCATGAAGGTCACTGCCCTCGACCTCTGCTCGTGCATCCTCCACGTACTGCCATCTGTTGGTGCGCTACGTGCCTAGTCTTAGAACTTTTTAATCTCACTACGTATTATATGGTTCCCGGATATTGCAGGCGTTATTTTTCTGTTTTTGGTCACCAAATATTGTGCAGCACAGCTCCCGATGTTCACAGAACTACGCCACTCGGCACAATGGCTCATGAAGGTCACTGCCCTCGACCTCTGCTCGTGCATCCTCCACGTACTGCCATCTGTTGGTGCGCTACGTGCCTAGTCTGGGAACTTTTTAATCTCACTACGTATTATATGGTTCCCGGATATCGCAGGCGTTATTTTTCTGTTTTTGGTCACCAAATATTGTGTAGCACAGCTCCCAATGTTCACAGAACTATGTCACTCGGCACAATGACTCATGAAGGTCACTGCCCTCGACCTCTGCTCGTGCATCCTCCGCGTACTGCCATCTGTTGGTGCGCTACGTGCCTAGTCTCGGAACTTTTTAATCTCACTACGTATTATATGGTTCCCAGATATTGCAGGCGTTATTTTTCTGTTTTTCAATTACAATTGCCTCTGAGTAATAGAGTTCCCATTCGCTGCGATGACTGTTAACAATTGGGATATCTTCGAATTGCGAAATAGGGTTTTGCTCCAAACAGTATTGTATTAGTGCTGTCTTTTCTTACTGAATCTTTCCCAATTTTTTATATGTTGATCATGAGTAACTATTATTGCTCATAAAGAAAGAAAATGGCAGAAAAAGAGGCACCTTTAGTGAAGAAGTTACGGAGAGTACTCCCTGAATTGTCACACCGAATAATATGGAATTTGTCATTGAAGATAGTTAGGTACGTTCTTGTAGTAGCCTTTTTCTGTATGTGGCAGAATCAATGAAATTTGAATGGTATGTAAGGATGATGAGCTTTTCAGTTATGAAAAACTCAATATCAAAGATTATATAAAAATAATTACTGGTTTAGGAAAATTTCACATTTCTGAATATCCAAGGATAATTATTGTGTAACTCAGATTTACTATAATTCAGTGCAGTTTGTTGTTCCATTAGAAATTCGAGTTACGTGCATTTTGCTGTAATCTCTTCATTGATCGATTTTAAATCAAAGATGATACTATTAAAATTTCATTTCATTTCATATATTGCATTTTAGTTGATACAGACATGGTATTACTTAATCATAAATATATAACACAAATAATATATTTTTGTAACAACAGGGAATGAGGCGGGAAAAGGCCTGATAGGCCTGATGTGCCTCTTCTCCCACAGCATCAAAATTTTCATGAAAATAAAAAAATTCAAAAAAACATTAACAAGTCAAGTCCACACAATATCAAACACAGCTAGGATGGTACTATCAATTAATAAAGGTAATAATACATTATGAGCTTTTGGCCAGTAAGAAATGCCTGAGTTTTCCTTTAAATATATTTATATTATTAAGTGATATAATACACTGCTGGACAATTGCTAAGAACGGATCATAAACGGCTATATAGCGCATAAAAAAGTAAGTGTGGTTGGATGCCAAGTGAAATAAAATAATGTCAGAATGCCAGGACATTACAAGAAAGACAATTTATTGTGCTCTGAAATCCAGAAGGCTTTGGAACGTGTTCAAGGGACAAACAGGCCATTTTGTGCAGAATACATAAACGTGAAAAAAATGCAATTACCGTCCGCAGGCGTTCCGGCGTAAGATGTCAATACGGGATATGGCCACCACGGAGGGCGATGCAAGATTCCACACGTCGTGGCATGCTTTGCACAACATTATCAAGCAGCTGTTGGGGTAATTTATCCCATTCCTCTGTCAGTGCACGGATGAGGGTGTCCTTGTTTATTGGAGGGCATTGGCGACCAGCAAGACTCCTCCCCAAAGCATCCCACACATTTTCAATGGGATTCAGATCTGGAGAACGTACTGTCCATACGAGGCGTTGAATATCCTCGCCCTCAAGACACTCCTGGACAGAGACTGTTCGATGACATGTTGCATTGTCGTCCATGAAAATGAATCTATCACCGACAGCACCACGGAACATGCGAACATGATGTAGCAGAACATCATTAATGTATCGTTGGCCAGTCATAGTCCCAGTTGAAGCACATAGACGGACGTATGGCCATTGATCATGATGCCAGCCCATACCATGACACTACATGTCGGATATCGGTCCCTTTTCTGTATGTTTGCTGGACAATATGCAGTACCTCTATCACGCCAGATCAGTTGTCGACAATCAGACAATAGACTGTATCTACTCTCATCTGAGAAGAGGACAGCAGACCAGTCGTTATCAGTCCAATTGCGATGTTGATGGCACCATTGCAAACGGGCGGTACGCTGACGTCTGGACAATGGGATGCACACAACAGGACGGCGGGCGTATAGTCCTCCTTCATGCAAACGTCTGGCGACAGTTTTTCGGGAGATCCGCTTGCCAGTAGCAGCCATAAACTGATTTGCTACCTCACTAGCTGTGCTGCGCCGGTGTTTTTTTGTTGATAGCACTATGTACCGATCTTCTGCAGGTGTCGTACTGCGAACACGACCTCCCCCGTGACGTTTGCTACACTCTCCATTTGTTTGAAATGATTTCCAAAGCCTTGAAACAACACTGTAGCTGACGTCGAACTCCGTGGCAACATCTGTTATTTTTCGCCCTTCTTCAATCTTGCCAATAATACGGCCACACGTAAAATCCTCTAGGTGATGTCGGGAAGACATACTGAAAACTGCAAGTTCGTCAATTGATTCTTTCCCTTTCAACTTTGCGTTTGAACAACAATGGTCAATACGCGTCCAATCCGTTATATCTCTTATCAGCTCTATGACGTCACGAACAAGTTCGGCAATCCAAAATTTGCATACGCACAACACGTCTTACTGTATCCCGCACTTATACTAATTTCCACATTTTCCTGCCTTCTATTTTATGGTTGCTATCATTGCTATTGTCATCCGTCCTTAGCAATTGTCCGGCAGTGAAATGTATTCCATAATGCAGGACCAATATAATTAACAAATGATCTAAATTGTTCTGTTAGCGGAAACATGGGGATTAGTGTTCTTTTTTGTCTCGTGGAGTAATCAGGACTGTGAGTACTTATTGTAATTAAATCTTGGTAGTAACCATTTTTAATTCTCAAAACATTAGCTTACCTATACTATAAATATGAAATTGTTGAATAGTTAGTATATTAAGATCATTTGGACTAAGTCTTTAAATGCCAGTAAAGAAACTATAATGGGACCATGGTTTCAGCCACTAGGCCTTTTCTCAGCATCAAAGCATATGTTGTTCCATTCTTGATCAGCTTTTGAAATAAGCTGATCAATAAACCTCTTTACTCACCAGGTGGTTGCACTAAGAAAAAATAAATAGGAATGACTAAAAGAGCTTTATCGGCACGCTTTAAAGAGCATAAACAAAATGTTAAATATTCTAAAAAAACTACAGATTTAGTTAAAACAGTTATTAATGAAGGATTTACACCTGTTTGGGAAGAAGTAAAAGGTATTTCATATTACACATGTTGGAAACACTCTCATCTGGGAATCTATCGAAATTTTAACCAATTTTCAAGCTTGCAACAATCCCTCAAAATTAACAAAATATGGGATAATTTTCTCACATCGTTTTCACAAAATATTAATGACCAATTAAAGTCTTCCAAAAATTCAACAGAATCCAGCCAGGAGATGGCAACCACAAATCTGTGATAAAAGATTCAAAAGCTGATCAAGAATGGAGCAGCATATGCGATTTGATGGCTGACAAGAGCGTCCTAGTGGCTGAAACCATAGTCCCATTATAGTTCTTTAACTGGCATTTTGATAACTACCATCTTTGATTTAAAATCAATCTAAGTATAATGAAATGCCATTAGCAGTTTTTGCTCTGATTTATTATATAACTCTTCATTGATGTTGCCCTTGCTGTCCAAGGTAGATTAGTTGCTTCTAAATTTGCCTGACCAGTAATGAGGCAAATTTAAACATATTTAATGATATATTTGTGTGTGCGCACGTGTGTGTGTATATTTGTTGTTTTATACATTTTCTCCATTTTTTTTTTCCAGAGAGAGATGCTTTTGATACACTGTTTGACCATGCTCCTGATAAATTACAAGTTGTTAAAAAGGTAATTTGATTTATTGAAGTGTAGTATTATTTTCAGATAGATAATTTTCTTTTGCATGTGTGATGCCAAAATAAATAATACTGGTTTATGTCTTGGTGATATTCATGTGTGCAGATTGTTGTATACTGATGATACTGTCCTGTTGGCAGATAGCAAAACTGAGTTGCAGAGTATGTTGTCCCGGATGTACGAAGTTTGCATGAAATTCAAACTGAGTATAAATAAGGGAAAGACCAAAATTAGGGTTTTTGATAGAGGAACTGGTAGTACGAAATGTAATGTAAGTCTAAATGGCACAGTTGATTGACCAGGTGAATGAGTATGTTTATTTAGGAAGCATGTTTGACAGAGAGAACAAATTGGATGGTGAAATTAGTAGGCGAGTGAATTCTTCATTGAAAGTCATAGCGGCTTTGGGAGGTGTTCACAGGAATGATGGGTTCTCAAGATAGTTCCACATGGCTGTGTATGACAGTGTAATTGTTCCTACTCTGATGTATGGCAGAAGAAACATAGGAGTCGTTTGTGTGCTGGAGAAATGCATTACTTACAGGGTGTTTGTGGCAAGACATGTTCTGATTGTGTGAGAAATGAAGATGTTTTGCAGTTCTGTAATGTGAAGCAAAATGTTGTTAGCAAGGTGGAGACTAATATGCTTCCGTGGTTTGGCCATGTTGGAAAAATGAGTGATGAGATGCCTACTAAGAAAATCTTTTTAGCACAAGTGGCAAGAAAAGAAGGAAAGGCAGAGAAAGGCCAAGGAAGTCATGGGAGGATCAGATTTAGGAGTATTTGCATGAGAAACAAATTATGAGTATGAAGTATAGATTTTGTGTATGGCGTGCAATGGGTGTCAGTGAAGCCCGAGTTGTATGTCAAGATCGCTGTAAATGGAGAAGTTTGATACAGCAACAGTAAGTAAAAATTTTCTGGTAGTTTGTATTTCTTTGTAGAGCTAACTGCTGAATCTCAGTGAACAGCTTAGTGATGTGTATGTATGTATGTATGTAATTTTCAGTGTTTGTAAGTATTGTGCCAAACAAAAAGATTTTCTTCCACTGTTCTAATATGGTGCATGCGTGCGTGCGTGCCAAACAAAAAGATTTTCTTCCACAGTTCCAATATGTAATTAAATTGACTTTTATGTGAAGTTACTCTTCAATGAAATTAACTTTCTCATGAAGAACATTTTAGGCAAAGTAGTAGGATGAAATTAACTTTTATAAGCAACTCTCAATTAAGGGTTCTTTTTGGGGAAGTAACTCTTCATTTAGGTGAAACAACTCTTTGATGATTGATGAAATGAACATTTAGGTGAAGTAGCCCTATGATGAAATGAACATTTAGATGAAGCAGCCCTTTGATGAAATGAATCATTGGAACACATGACCTGTTGGTGAAATGAATAAAACAATTTTTTTTTTATTTTTGGTAAAGTGTTGGTGAATTGAACTTTGGTGTGAAATGACCCTTCAATAAAGTGATAATTTCGATAAAACTGCTTTTTGGTGAAGTGGTCATCGGGAAAATGAAGTATCTTGAAAATTATAATCACATTCCTTCTAAAAAATGAACACATATAAAAATGATGTGTGTGTTTTTCTACACTAGAATGTATTTCTTCGTATGATTTATTACTTAATCCCCATTTTCTTTTGATATCCCCTGTATGTGCTAGTCAAGTGTTCTCTCAGCTGTATGCAAAAAGCAATATCCAGGTTACAACATTATTTTTCCTTTTGTTTTTCCTTCTAGTCTCTTGTGACTTTTGTGAACAAGCATCTGAATAAAATAAACTTGGAAGTTACTGACTTGGACACCCAGGTAAGAATATTTGATATTTCCATCCCATTTATAGCAAAATTAAATCGTACGTAGTTGTGATTGTATATCAGTTATTAGTTAAGGTTTCACCACAGCACATGCTAAATAGTGTTGAGGCTGGAATGGTACCTAAATCACTGTAACGTGTGCATCCACAAATACAGACGTAGTGGTTCAGTGTAAGATATGCTGCATCTCAAAAACTGCTGCATCTACCATTGGTAGCTGATACTATTACATCAATTCACTGTGTTAGATCAAGGCCTTTGCTGTGTTCTACAGTGAGTTAGCTGATTGTATTGCATTTGTTGAGGGTGTTGCCCATCACTTGTAAGGCACTCAAAACATGTGCTCCATTTGAAAGTAGTCTGTGCATTGCTATTTCACTGTCTTGCAACAACAGGGTGTATGAAAAGTTACAATACACATATTTCAAAGTAAGGAAATGTATCATCTTAATACAGTCAAAGCCACATGGGTGTTTCAAAAAGAATGACCCGATTTCAAAGTAGTATATTTAATACGGCAAATGTGGGAAAGTTACAAAACAAAGAGCCAAGTACATACACGAAATTCTTCCGCGAATTCGCGGAATTCCGTTTTTTTCGGCATCATTTTGGTCATTCTCGAGATCATTGCAAAAATGAAGAGAAATTTTTCAGGATTTTTAGGGGAAGGGGGTCATCGTTCTATAGAAAAAAAAGCGGAATTCCGCGATTCCGCTTTTTTGTGGAGTAAAAGAACTAAGCGCTTTCTAGCTAAAAGCGTTGTTTTTGGAGCAGACGCGGGGGGCAAGAAGAAATGTTGGAGGGTGGAGTCAGGAGATCAATTCGTTTACTGCTGTCAACAATGGATGGGATGTCAGTCACTTGAGCATCGCAGCACAAAAGGTGGAAGCTCCACCTACTTCGTGCTTTAGGGAAACTCCCGCAGCCCTTTCCGTGTCTTGCGGGAAATCGCCACTCTGCATTCTATCCGCTTGATTCTATCCATGACGTCATCTCCAGAAACTCTCTTGTGATTTGCAAATGTACCCGAATGTGTTCCACGCTTTTTTGAGATGATTCGAGAATCGAAGCTCTCGTGAAACCTCTTCCTACGGAGGATGCCAAAAATTACGGAATCTCCGTAATTATTACGGATTTCCCCCAGTATTACGGGTGACTAACAAAAAAATTATGGATATTCAGATTTTCGTTGTTATTAAGAAAGTTTTACTGATTTTGTAAATAATCGATGTAAAAGCCTCTGAACAAAGTTTGTAACACCGCCCTTTGTCTTTTTTTTTTTTTTTTTTTTCTGAGGTGGTGGATTTTTTTTTTTTTCTGAGGTGGTGGAATTTATTTTGCTTGTTTCAAAGTGTACAAAAAAAAACAAAAAAAAAACAACTCCCGTCGTGCTTGTTTCGCCGTGGCCCGGGATTACACCGACCTGAAGCATCTGAATAAAGTTTGTGACGCAGCTTTCTTTTCTTAAATTAATCCCCCCCCCCCCCGTGAAGAGAAGGAATTTGTTTTGCATGTTAGGAAGCTAAGTGGAAAGAAAGCACTGCGTCCGGCTAGGATAATGTCGGCCCGAAGCCACTGAACAAAGTTCGTGACGCAACTCAGTTTCTTTCCATTCTTTTTTTCCTAAGGAAGAATGTGTTTTGCATGTTTGAAAGTTAAGTTGGGGGGGGGGGGGAAGCACGGCTTCGGGCCAGTATTACGTCGGCCCGAAGCCTCAAAAAAGTTTGTGACGCAGCTTTCCGGTTTTTTTTTTGGTTTTTTTTTTCATTCTTTCTTTCTAAGAAGGAATTTGTTTTGCTTGTTTGAAAGCTAAGTGGAAAGAATGTGTCATGAGAGGGTCAAAAACAGGGTTAAAAACAAGAATTTGGCAGAGAAAAATCTCCTCACTTGCTTGACATTGATGGAGATTCATGTCACCATATTCACAATGCAAGCAAAAAATTTTGCAAGCCATTTTATAAGGTTACATTGAGAAATACTTTATTGACTTCTTCAATGACTAAAAACTAATCTGTGGATATATGTTTCTAATTCTTGCAAGTTTCTAATTGCTTGACTAAATTCACAAACTTTCCTAAACAAATACTTTTCACCTCAGGATTTAGCTAGTAAAGATTCACATGTAAGTTTTAAATCTGATTTTTAAAAATATTTCATTTTATTTTGTTCTTGAACCCCTACTTTTCTATTGTGAATATAATAATGCGCTTCACTTTAATATTTACTTACATAATTTACAGAAAATAATTCCATATAGCTAGTGTAATCTTAAATATTGTATGTATTTGAATTTGCTCACCGAGCGTTCGCGTGTCCCAATTTTCCACCCAGTTAAAAAGTTCAGCTTTTTTTGTCATCGGCCGGTCTCATGTATGCAAGTATGAAGGAAGGTCTAAAGTTTCACTCGCCACAATTACAAATGCTCAATGTGCCCTCCACCTGCTGCCCGGACAACATCAATCCAATAGCTGAATTCATCCCAAACGCATCGGAGAGTGTCTTCAGTCACAGAATTTACAGCGGCGGTAATTCTCGTTCGGAGCTCATCCAAGTCAGCGGGTAAAGGGGGAACATAAACACAGTCTTTTACGTATCCCCAGAGTTGCATAAAAATAAAATGTATCTGCGTACACAACCCATGAAACAGAAAACTTGCTGCAAACCTCGTGAATCACGATAACAATAGAATAAGATAATTTAAAGAAAAATTAATATAACAATAAATAATTATTAGAACATTACAGATACCAGAGAGAACAAAAGTTTAGGTATATTAATAAGTTTTGAGGGATTTCCGTTCGGTGTCGTACTTATTCCTGCTCGCGTGTATTTTAAGGTGGCAACACTGCGATATCGCAGTACGAGACGCCAGCTGTCAGAGTCGGTATACGACGTTCGATCGAGGTGCGAAGACGTATTTGTTTTAATCGACGGAAAATGGCAACTTTCGTCCCGACAAAACAGGAGTTGCGGGAAGTTTTAGTGCATTACTTTATTGTCAAGAAAAGTGCTGCCGACAGCTATCGCTTAATGTCAGAAATCTATGGTGAACATTCCCCATTCATAAAAACATGTGAGTATTGGTTTAGATGATTCAAAAGGAACGATTTCGATGTCGGTGATAAAGAACGTTCTGGACCACCCAAAAAAATTGCTGATTCCGAATTGGAAGCTTTACCCGATGAGGATCCGTGCCAGACCCAAAAAGAACTAGCAGCAGCATTAAATGTTAGTCAACCATGCATTTCACAACGTTTAGCTGCCATGGGAATGGTGTAAAAAGAAAGGAATTGGGTTCCACGTACTTTGCGGGAAAGAGACCTTTAACGTTGAAAAACCATTTGCGAATTGCTGTTTCAAAGGCAAAAAAGAAAGGGCTTTTTGCATCGTATTATTACTGCCGACGAGAAATGGATATGGTACGATAACCCTAAATGGCAGAAAGCATGGGTGAAGCCAGGTGAGCCTGGTCCTTCAACGCCGAAACGCAATATCCATGATTCAAAGATAATGCTGTGTATCTGTTGGGACCAGGAGGTGTGTGATCTACTATGAACTGCTGAAACCTTCAGAAAGTATTACTGGTGATCGGTATCGAACCCAATTAATGCGTTTAAAACGAGCTCTCATGCAAAAACGGCCGGAATGGGAGAATAGACACAACAAAGTCATCTTACAGCATGACAATGCAAGACCACATGTTTCTCGACCTGTGAAAAAGTACTTAGAAGGATCCGACTGGGAAGTTCTACCCCACCCGCCATATTCGCCAGATATTGCGCCATCGGATTGCCATTTGTTCAGGTCGATGCAGTCAGCACTTTCTGGAGAACGGTTTAGTTCTTATGAAGACATCAAAAATTGGCTGGACAAATGGATCTCTTCCAAGGAACTGGAATTATTCCTTCGGGGCATACATTCACTGCCTGAAAGATGGGGTAAAGTTGTAGCTTCAAAGGGAGCATACTTCGATTAATATTAAAATATTGTTTCTGTTCTCCAACAACGTGTTTTGTTCGCCTCAAATCGCTCAAAACTTATTTATATACCCAATGCATTACGACTGAATGCGCAGAAATGTGTGTAAAATGAGCCTTAAGGCCAAAATTTAAAAATATTGGACTATGAACCTCATAAAAACAAGAGACTAATTAAAGAAAGTTTTTATATCAAGGAAAGCAGTTCCGTTAATGAACTTTCAAAAATTATAAATAGCATTTTCAACTACTTAATTCAAAAATAGTAGACTTATGAAATACATAAGGAAAAGATTTTAATTTAATAACTGGCAACTGCAAGAGGAACCTGGCAATAGAATTTAAAGTGTTTTTCTGTAAATGAAACTTTTGTTACAGTTCCTATATATTGAGAACAGGCCTTGATAAAATCAAGAGGACAGAAATGTTTGTAAAAACAAAAGAACTATCGGAAGATGTGAAAAATAGTTTAACATTCTCACGTTGAGATAAAATTAAATATATTAATCTGAGTAAAGCCTTGAGTAAGTGTTTTAATTGCTGTAAATAACACTTTTATATATTTTTTTTAATCTACAAACAAAAACTATCTGCAAAATCTGCTAATAATTTGGAAACTACCAGCGTACGGCGTACGTCTATATTCTGCGACGGCATATCCCCATAAAAAAGGTCACATGGTGTGATGTCTGGAGATGTCGGAGGCCAAGCGTGTAGTGCCAGGTCATGGGCCCCCCTGCGTCCAATTCAACGCTGAGGCAATGTGTCGTTTAGAAACCGATGAACTTGGAGGTTCCAATGTGGCAGTGAGCCCTCCTGCTGCAAAAGGTAATCTTCAGAGATGTCCTGCAGCTGTGGAAGTAGCCAGTCCTTCAGCATTGCAAGGTAGGAGTTGCTCGTAACCATATTGTTCGCAAAAAGAAAGGGCCATAAACCTTTCTCACTGAAACTGCGCAAAAAAACATTCAGTTTTGGTGAATCACGTTCATGTTGGAGAGTTTCATGTGGATTCTCCAGTCCCCATATGCGAACATTGTGGCGTGACACTTTCCCGCTTACATGAAAGGTTGCTTCGTCACTAAAATTCAACCTTTCTACGATGGTGTCATCCTCCATGTCCTCTAACAGAGTTGCCCAAAAATCGTTTCATTGTGTTTTGTCATTTCCACGAAGAGCTTGCACCAGTTGTAATCTGTATGGCTTCAGCAGCAAACGTCGTCATAAAACACGCCAAACCGTCTCGTGAGGGATAGCAAGTTCGCGGCTCGCACGACGAGGGACTTCCGTGGGTTTCGCTGAAACACCTCGTGAATTTGTTGCACATTCGCCGCTGAGGTGGTTCATTGTCCAGAACTCTAAACAACGTAAACACCCTGTTTCTTCAAATTGTCGATACCAACAACGAATGGTTTTGCCCACTGATGGAGCACTGCCGTAACGCTGTTTAAACGCACGCTGCACCATGATCACGGACTTGGTCTTGCTAAATTCGAGCACACAAAAAACGCCTTCTCTTGCCTCGACGCCATCTTCTCACTCACAAAGCGTAGCGGCTGTTTGAATGCTCGTGCTACCAACTAGAGGTAGTCATAACAAACTCTGGGCCACGTCCGTAGACATGATACGAGTCGCATTCGTTGGTGGTTCGTGGTTGCCGAGATATCCACTTTTCAAATCGGGACATTCTTTATGAAACACCCTGTATAAGAAGCTCACATAATATGAAGTTCCACATGAACCAAAGTTTTTATAGATCCCTTAAACTTCATAATATTCTGCCTTATTATTACAATACTAGCTTACAGCCGGTTCTAGGATGGTTGTTTTTAAGCTTTAAATAAATATTAATATATAGGGGGTGTTTCCCATCCTAAGACAGGGGAGGGGGGTATTTGAAGCAGATTGAAAACAAATCAAATACACTGAAGAGCAATTGAATTAGAGATACAGCTGGCGTTATGCAAATGTGTCACTGTGGGCAGCCCTGTAAACGGAAACAACATGACGTATGCAGCTATCTGACAATATAAGGAGTGATGCGACAGGAATCGGTAAGAGTCGGACGCATTATGGGTAAGACGAATGATCTAAGCGCATTTGATCGTGGGCAAATTTTCGGGGCCCGACGAATGGGTCACTCCGTCTCGGAAGTTGTGCAGGCACTGGGATTTTCACAAGCCACTGTGTCACAGGTGCACCGTGAGTACATCGAATCCGGTAAAACCATCCCTGCAAGGGCCAACTGCCATAAACAACAGCATATGGAAGAGCAGGGTCATCGTCGGCTAGCTCGCATTGTAACAGCGAATAGAAGGGCCACAGTGCAAGAAATCACTCGGCAATTTAACGCTGGTGCACAAAAACATGTAAGCAGCCACACCATCCAGAACCATCTCCTCGCTATGGAATACAGAAGCCATCGTCCCACTGGGTACCGCTGCTGACCGCACATCACAGGGTGCAAAGATTAGCATGGGTGCGGGAACATCGCCACTGGATCCTAGACATGTGGGAAAATGTTGCCTGGACTGATGAGTCGAGATTCACGTTGGTACATGCGGATGGCAGGATACGAGTACGGCGCAAACCACATGAAGCGATGGATCCTTCTTGCCAGCAGGGTACTCTTGAAGCTGGTGGGGGTGGCATTCTTGTCTGGGGAGTGTTTACGTGGACTGAAATGGGACCCCTGGTACATGTGACATCGTCCCTCACAGGTCAACGTTACCAGGATATCCTGGATGACCATTTGCTCCTGTTTGTGCGTTTTCAACATCCCACTGGGGACCACATCCTGCTACAAGACAATGCACCGTGCCATCGCTCGTATCCGAATGGTTGGATGAACACTCCACCAACGTGACCTCGCTTCCTTGGCCAGCTAGGTCACCTGACCTCAATCCCATCGAGCACATCTGGGATGCCATCGAGTGAGATGGTCGAGGCTTTGATCCCCCTCCATCAAATCTTCGTGAACTGTGGGAGCTTGTTCAGGGGTCGTGGATCCGAATGGCTTCCGAACGTTTCCATTGTCTTGTCAAATCCATGCCGAGACGAATCGCCGCCCTCATCAGGCTGTGAAAGGTGGTGCTAACCTTACTAGACAGTTATCTCTAACTCAATTGCTATTCAGTGTAGATGCCGGCATCTTGTAAGGAAATATAGTAAAAATTTATATAGTAAGAACTCATTCATGTTAGAACTCTTAAATTATATGCTGTTTATTTCCATTTTTCAAAAGACTTCTTGATAAATAAACATTCTGTGTAAAATATTTGTTGTTTAACAATTTTCCTTGTAGTCCAGTTGTTTTTGTGTAAACTTAGCTTAATAACTTTAGCTTTGATTTTTCACATTAAATTACTTTTTCTCCAACACAATTGTTATTCCATTCACTGCTTGCTTCTTAGACCGTCCTATTCGACGGTTAGTTTGAAACTTCATACCGAAGCTTTTTCTACAAAATAATGCGACATCTGGCATTACAAATCGGAACTATCTAAATTATTGACAATGTGCTGTTGGGGCGACATCTGTTTTTTGATGCAATTTTGCTCACTTTGACATCTCAAGATTTCAGTTTTTATTGTAGGTTAGAGTGTTTAGATAGATCGATATTTTGCAAAGTGTATAATATAATCAGCACTAAACTCAGAAAGTTAGTTAAATTGAATATGTAAAAAACTATACAAATTAATATTTGAATTGTGCTAAATTAACTTAATATACAAACTTAACTTGCTGTGATACTAAAATTTCATTTTGAATTTTGTAGATCGGATAAATAGAACTTGAGTCATTGATAATCCAATGTTTTTAAATTAGCACGGGACCACTTTGACATAAAGATCCGGACTCACAGTCGCCAGGTCGCCACTGGCGATAAACTTCATCGTCGGGGCGACCAAAAATGATGTCTTCCACTCTTGTCATTTTTCGGATCCTCGAGTTCCTCTTCTTATCTCTCCTGGTTACACCAAGCATGCACCTCTCCATGCTGCTTTGAGTTGTCTGCAGCCTTTGTATGTCTCTTTTAGTTAAGGTCCACGTTTCTGCACCATACGTAAGCACTGGAAGGATGCATTGATCAAACACTTTTCTTTTAAGACATAATGGCATATTGCTCTTGAAAATTATGCTGTTTCTTCCAAAAGCTCTCCAGGCAAGTTTTGTACGCCGATTAATTTCTTCATCAATGTGACCCTCACTTGATATCTGCTGTCCAAGATAAACGTACGTGTCTGTTATCTCCAGCTTTTCTCCATCAATCGATAAATCTTCATTTCTTGTAAAAGCATTGAACATCACTTTTGTCTTCTGAAAGTTCATTTTTAATCCCACTTCTTTACTCTTGTCAGCAAGTTCCTGGATCATACTCTGCAGTTCTGATGGGGTAATTGCAAAAATGACTACGTCATCAGCAAAACGAAGGTGGGTTAGATAATCTCCATTAATCTTTATCCCTTTGTTTTCCCAGTTCAGTGATTGAAAGACATTTTCCAATGTGGCATTAAAGAGCTTCGGAGATATGGTGTCACCTTGTCTCACTCCCTTTCCAATTTTTATGTTTGTTGTATTTTCAAACAGCCGAATCTTTGCACTTGCATTTTCATAGATGTTATTAATAATATTAATGTATGCATCTTCAATACCGCAGGATTTCAGAACCATTGTAGCTGCTGATGGTTTCACCGAATCAAAGGCTTTTTCATAATCGATAAAAGCCATGCACAATGGAAGTTCATATTCCCTCGCTCTTTCAATTAGTTCTCTCAGTACGTGGATATGATCTATTGTGCTGTAGCCACTCCTGAATTCAGCTTGTTCTCTCGGTTGAGCTAAGTCCAGTGTTACCTTCAAGCGGTGTGAAAGAACTTTAGTGAAGATTTTATAAACCACTGATAGAAGGCTGATAGGTCTGTAGTTCTCGAGATCCTCAATGTCACCTTTTTTTTTATGTAGCAGGATCATTGTAGCGTTGTTCCAATCCTTAGGAATCTTCCCTTCATTAAGGCATCGAGTGAAAATTTGGGCGAGTACTGTTTCAATTTCTCCACTTGCTTCTTGTATGATGTCTACAGTAATTTTATCTTCTCCTGGAGCTTTTCCCTGCTTCATGTTCTTGATTGCATGTGCAACTTCTGCTGGGAGGACTGGGGGAACTCTGGTACTGGTACCTTTCATGATGTCTGGAGTACATGTATCACCCCTTTCATATAATTTGGAGTAGAAATCTTTCACTCTTGTCAAAATTTCGCCTCTATTTCTTGTTACAGAACCATCTTCTTTTCTCAGTGCCATAATCTGTTTTCTTCCCTTACTGAGATGCCCCTTTGCTAACCTTAGGCTTTGGCTGTTTTCAATTGCTGTCCTCACTAGTTCACAGTTGAATTTCCTTATGTCTTCAGTGATACTTTTTCGTACTGTCTTGCATAGCTCTATATATTCCAGTTTGGAAGTCACATCTTCTTTAGTTGTCCTCATCTCTCTTCTTTTTTGCATCAACATTTTGGTTTTTCCTGATAATTTGTTCACATGCAACTTGTTCTTAGACCCAGCTAATTTTTTTGCTGTTTCCATAAGAGCTGTGGTTGCTTTTCTGTTAACTTCAGAAATATCCACTTCTTCCGATGTTAGGCCTTCTAAATCAGAGAATCTGTTCTTCAGTTCCAACTTGAAGGTATTATGGTGTTTTTTAAGGTTGGTTATGTCAATACATTTTGTTTGTCTTATGAGCTTGCCACGTTCGAGTTTAGTGTTGAGGTGCATCTTACATCTCGCCAATCTATGGTCACTACCTGTGTTGAACTTGTTCAGCACACTGCAGTCTTCTATGACGAATTTTTTGTTACACATATTAAAATCAATTTCACTTGTCGTCCCATTTGGATGTCTCCACGTCCATTTCCTGTGTAGCTTTTTCTTGAAAAGGGAGTTCAAGATGAAAAACCCTTCTGCCTCTGCAAACTCAACGAGAGTATTTCCATGCTGGTTTCTGTTGCTGTGACCGAATTTACCTACTGACCAGCGAGCGTTACCTTCATGTATATATGTATATATACAGGGTGATTCATAAAGAAGTATACAGTTTCAACTCACTATAAAACAAGAACAATGTAAGATATTTTATGTTTCCTGTAACAGAATTGTAGGGGAATCTCTCAAGTTTTTTTAGAGACAGTCCCAGATGTTCTATGTGTGCACCCTTCGTCACACGACACACATCGAGCCGGTAATCCATTTCCGCCCAAATGAGATACACACGGTCATCCAGGACTTTTAAGTTTGCACAAACTGCCCGTAGTTTCAAATTTTTTATGCCAATCATAAATAGATTTTCTGGTCGGAGGTTCTTTTCAGAATCGTAATTGAAAATGCCGTTTCACAACAGTTACAGATTCCGTTTTGCTCAATTCAAGAACACAAAACGCCTTCTCGACTGCAGACACTGCCATTTTGACTGACTAGTCACGTGACACGCGGGCTATCGCCTACGTCACTTCCCTCAGTAGCGCGCCACAAACTTTATGAGACCATCTACCTAACAGTTCGCAGTTGTGGTCTGTGTCTTCAACTGCTACAGTTTTACAGCATCTGGAAACTGTATACTTCTTTAGGAATCACCCTGTATATATAGCAGTATATTTTCAAGATAGCATGAATTAAAATGTACACTCATTTAAGTATCATTCGTTGTACTATTACCATCAAGCTCACCACCACTCTTTTTGCTTTGTGTTGTTTTTATGTGCTCTTTCACTCGCTGTGTAATGGTTGCCGATACATTTAAGAACAATTTGGGGAAGTAAAGAGCCATTCAGAAGGAAAAATCTGGGAAGTAATCAAATTTATGTACAAATAGAAACTCAAAAGGAAGTTTAAATTATAGATATGAGTCACAATTTGCATGTGTTACTTATTCTCAGGGTGGTCAGTATTATTGCAGTAATTAGTAATGTGAAGAAAAAGTTTAATTCTAGATTTTTGCTTTCCTCATTTCAGTTCCATGACGGTCTATACCTCACTCTGCTGATGGGTCTACTTGAAGATTATTTTGTGCCATTATATTCTTTCAATCTCACTCCCACAACATTTGAACAAAAAGTGCATAATGTCGCATTTGCTTTTGAGCTCATGATGGATTCTGGTCTTCAAAAGCCAAAAGCTCGGCCTGAAGGTACGATTTTTTTTTTTTTTTCTGTTTATGGATTGATAGCAATATTTTTTATATACAAGGTGATCAGAATAGACTGCACAATAAACCTACCGGACATGACGATGATGGGCAAAACACGTAACAATATTAACAAATAAAGGTAACTTGATCACGCTAGTTACGTTAAATGAAAACTTTTACAAAAAGTTCGTAAGTTGGAAGCTTTCGACCTTATTTTAGGTCTTCATCACGCCAATGGAGGACTAAGATTGTTGCCAGATTCTACATTAGAATTTTTCCTATTTTTGTTGCCAAAACTTAGAATTGATCTCCAGGTCATCGGAATGTAGAGAGGAGATTCGGAATTGCAAGTCATTGAGTTGAAAAAAATTTCCAGGCTTTCACGGTAACGGAGGGCAAAACGATTGTCAAAAGAAGCAATTCGTTTTGCTTCGTTCCAGTGGGGAACTGCAGAAGTGTCTTCCATTGTCAAAATAGACAAGGCAGTATTAGGATTGGCTTTCGAAACATCTTTTTTTATGTTCCAAAATTCTATGGCTGATGCTCCTGTATGTGCTTCCAATGTATAAGTTATCCCCAGTAGAAGAAGAGATAGGAATACAGTAAACTCCTGTAGAATCTGGCAACAATCTTAGTCCTCCATTGGCGTGATGAAGACCTAAGATAAGGTCAAAAGCTTCCAACTTACGAACTTTTTGTAAAAGTTTTCATTTAACGTAACTAGCGTGATCAAGTTACCTTTATTTGTTACCTACCAAACAATTCCTCGTGGAGAAAGAAGCCAAAAACCGTTGTATGTTGTCCGATCGGAAGTCCCATTCCGGAGACATGTGCGTCGAAAGTTTCGTGACGTCGCATCCTGTAATTCACATGCTCGTTGAAGAGCGACGTGCATAGTAATACAGACGCACGTATCACAGGGCAATCAAGCCACCCCGATGGTGCAGTCGTCTAAGGCGATGGCTTCTGATCATTTGTCTGAAAGGGGTCCGGGTTCGAATCCCGGTGAAGCATGGATGTTGTGTTTGTCCTACGGCACTGACTCTCTCTGTCGTGAAACCATCAATTGTATGCCTGCACGATACAGCAGGTAGGGATAAAAAGAGTTGGCAACGGTAGCAGGCAAGTTCATACTGCGTTGGTACATTTGACAGTAGTGTGGGTAGCGATATGTCGTACAGTTTGAGAGAGTATTGTGACATGTTTCTCCTATTGGGGGAATGCCATGGTTCAGCATTGCGTGCAGCAAGGGCCTACAGTGAGCGATAACCAGCACGACGGCACCCGGACGCCCAGTCATACGGTCGCTTGACGCTCGAACGCGCGACAGAGGCAATTTCGCACCACGTCCAAGTGTAGACAGTGGTGCTGGACCCTCTGTGAGAACGCCATACTAGAGTTCATAGAGGAGGAGGACCAACGACCAGCAGCCATGCAATCGCACGGCGGTTCGCTGTGCACCAAAGTATCGTACTTGCCGTTCTACATGACGAAGACCTGCATCCATATCACATCACACAGGTGCAAGGCCTATTACCACAGGATTATCCTCGAAGACAGGCATACTGTTAGCGGCTGCTACAGCAACATGCTGCCAATAATAGTTTCATCCGCCGGATCTTGTGGACTGATGAAGCAAGGTTTACACGGCAGGGTATCTGCAACACCCATAATAGTCATGTTTAGGCATTGGACAATCCGCACGCAACACATGAACACGCTCACCAAGTCCAGTGGAGTGTTAATATCTGGTGTGGTATTGTGGGCGATATCCTAGTGGGACCATATCTTCTTCTCAAACGTGTCGCAGCTACCAACTACATGGTGTTCCTACGTCATGTTCTGCCGAACTTACTAGAAAGCGTGCTATTGGCTGTTCTCAGCAATCTATGGTTCCAGCATGATGGAGTACCGGCGCATTATGCTGCAAATGTTCGCCAGTGGCTGGATACGGAACATCCCGGTCGATGGCTTGGCCGTGGTGGTCCTGTCGCATGGCCCGCTAGATCGCCGGATCTTAACCCATTGGACTTCTTCCTCTGGGGTTATCTAAAGGAACTGGTATGTCGACAGCCTGCATGACCTAATGGCCACCTTACACGCGGCCCTCACAACTGTAACCCCTGCTATGCTGCAACGCGTGCAGATGTCTATTCCTCGGCGGGCTGCCACCTGTTCCGCAGTACAAGGTGGCCAGTTTGAACACATTTTGTAATCTGACGTGAATCCACGTGTTTTATCATTTGTGTTGTAGTGGTGCAGATCAATAAATTTACCTGTTTTATGTCAAAGTGATTGGGTAAGTTATTTCTAATGTCTGCATTCCTACCGGATGTGACGTCACAAACTTTCAGAGTATATATCTCCGGAATGCGAAGTCCGATCGGACAGCAGTTTTCGACTTCTTTCTCCACGAATTATTGTGCGGTCGATTCTGATCACCCTGTATATATTCAGTATATATACACACACACACAGTCGAGTCTATACACACACAGTTGAGTCACATTATTGTGACCACCTCCTACTTTTGACGTCAACAATGCGTAGCCAATGAAAGAAGGTACGTGTCGTGAACTGTCTTGGAGGGTATATAAGGTGTGCTGTAGGCATTCTGAAAACATATCACTAGTTACTGTCACGGGTAAAAGGAGCAATTTATCAGATTTGCAAACAGGGATGATTATTGGCTTTTGGGCTAAGGGTGGCTACTGTATTTCTAAAACGGTGCAGTTTGTGAACTGTATGCATGCTGCTGTGGTTACAGTGTATCCGTGATTGGAGAAATTGGCACCATTGTGAATAAGCGATGTGGAAACTGCAGAGCACCACGTGTAATTGATGTGAGAGGTGAACGTTGACTGCGAAGGTGCATGAGGGTCGATCGACACGCTACGGTGCAGCAACTCACTGGCCGAATGAACCAGGGGGCTACTGGAAGTGTTTCTAAAATGACAGTTCAGTGAACCCTGCTGCATATGGGGCTCCGATGCAGACTGATGGTCACTGCACCTATGCTAACGAAGGTGCATCGGCAGGAAAGGCTTACATTTGCATGGCACTATCGGAATTGGACCTCCACTAATTGGCAAAGGATTGCCTTCTCCGATCAGTCACGTTTCCTGCTTCATCGAACGGATGGACGTTGGCGTATAAGGCAAGAAACATCGGAGAACAAACATTCTTCAACCATTGCTGGAAGAACACAAGCTGGTAGGGGCCATATTATGGTAATGGAAATGTTTCATGGTATTCTCTGGGTCCATTCATACTTTTGGAAGGCACTATGGACTGAATTCTTTATGAATCCATTCTTGCAGACTACATACACCCATGCATGCTGATTGTCTTCCCTGGAGTGGATGGGATCTTCCAGCATGACAATGTGATGTGTCACACAGTTAAAAATGTCCAAGAGTGGTTGGAAGAGCACGATGAAGACTTCAAAGTACTTCCCTGGCCCCCTGATTCCCCAGACTTAAACCGAATTCAGCCTCTGTGGGACCTCCTCGATCGTGTTCGATCTATGGATCATCCACCACGCACCCTCCAGCAGCTGTCAGATGCATTGCAGTCAGCATGGCTCCACATACCTGTGAACACCTTATTGAGTCTCTCCCAGCTGTCTAGCTACTGTCCGTGCTGCACACGTATCGTTCGCGACCATATCAAGCGAACGTGGCAGGGTCTGTGGGACCAACAGGTGGAAAATAAGCTGCATCGTATTAAACCTAATCTCGAAGTCTGGAAATCCTCATATCGTCGGAACCGTAGGGAGGAAGTGGTGCTTGCGCGTCTCCGTATTGGGCATTGTCGTTTCACTCACCGCTTTTTGCTGTGTGGCGACACTGCGCCGGTGTGTGAGACGTGCAGTTGCCAACTCACTGTCACTCATCTTCTGTGTAGCTGTTTTCGTGATGTGCGTTTTCATTTCTTTCATTCTCATTTGTTGACCGAGAACGCCGCTACACTGCAGTGGCTCCTCAATGACCACTGCGACACTGTTACCGTGTTTTCATTTTTTGAAGAAATTGACTATTTTAAACGTATCTAGATTTTTAGCCCCATCATCATTCTCATTTCTCAGTTTTACTGCATCAGCTGGATTTTAATCATTGTACCATGTTTTTAATACTGTTTGTTTCATTGTCTTTTTTAGCCCTTCCGTCGTTTTCATTTTCCAGTTTTACTTGATCAGCCAGATTTTAAGTTTTATACCACGCTTTTAATACTGTTTGGTTGCCTTGTGTCTGGCGCTCTTTGGCCAAATTTGGCCCTTGCGCCAATAAAAATCCATTAACTAACCTAACCAACCAACGTGCTGCACACGGCGGTTACTCTGGATATTAGCTGGTGGTCACAATAACATGACTCGACCATGTGTGTATATATTTTGCTGTGTGCAATGTCTTGCAAAGCCTTTGCAATTCAGTGTTAAGGTACCAAAAAGGCACCCATGATACATACCATTATGACTACCTGACTAATAGTCTTGCCTCTTGGGCTGTGTTTCTCCACAATGACCAATTGCACCCATTGTGACATTTACTCCTCTAGGCTATAGAAAGTGTCCTCAAGTATTCTGAACTACAGGTCTGCGCTGGCCTTATTTTGAAAAGCCTGGCTTCACCCATTTTGAATTTGAATTTAATTTTGCCATGTTACACTATCTAGCATACAAACAAATCGCACATACACAGTGCGTCAAAGAATTTTTAAGACTGGGTCTGTAAAATGAAATAGAAACAAGAAATTATAATTTGTTTTGGTTTGTTATTCAAAATAAGTCCCTCCGGCTTCAATACACTTGTTACAGCGATTTAATAATGATTCGAATGCCTGTTCCAGTTCACTTTGCGGAATTGCCTCCAAAGCATGCGTCGAAGCTGTTTGCATGGTCGAAATATCATCAAAATAACACCCTTTTAACGTCATTTTAATTTTTGGGAATAAATAAAAGCTGCAGGGTGCTAAATCAGGCGAATACGGTGGATGATTCAGGGTGCGCACGCGTGCTTGAAAACCTGGAAAGTCCTGGAAAATCATGATTACGTTTTCAAGGCCTGGAATATCCTGGAAAAACGGTATTTTTTTAATGCTGTCTTGAAAAGCCTTGAAATTTGAAATTAGTGCTTAAAAAAATGCCCTTTTAGGAAATCGTGTTACTGACTGTTACCCCTTAATTTTTTTAAGTTCCTCTCCTCTGTTCTCAAAGAAACCGCCGGCTACAGTGGTGTTTCGGATGTGCCCAAATCCTAATTTGGCTGGGGGGGGGGGAAGCACTACTTCCAGTGCAATAAAATTGGATGATTACTAGCAGGTCTGTTAGGGAAGGGGAGCTTGATGCATTCTCTAGCCCTTAGCTTGATGTCCGTCCGACAACTACTGAGAACAACAGAAGGGGAAAGAAGAGACATTTAGCATTTGCAAGGGGGTCGCGTGTTTACCAAGTCAGCTGGCATCCACCAGTGAAGAGTATGCCTGAACAACACATTCATCTGCTCCTTGTTTATTGCATTAAGACGCTTGCTTCCGGCCCACCCCTCAAGAGACTTCGGCTACTTATGATAAAAAATAAGAAAACTATCTTTGCTAATTTTTCACAAAAGTGGCTGAAATTTTTACATTTACTATAATTGGATTACAGAAGCTCACTCCCAAAATTCCATTTGAATCGGTTTAAAACTTAAAAAGTTAGCATTGGAAATTTTTATTATGTGTGCCTCTTTAGACAGTGAGCCTTGAGCAGAAAGGGTGTTACCATAGCAACGGTTGATTGACAGCTGGGAGCGCTGATCCGAAGCCCTTGGTTGGGAAGAAAGCAAACACCTGTATATCACTTCCACGGCTCAAAAGGACTAAGAGATATTTTCAGAAATCCATTTTCCGGAATTTTGAAAATAACACAGTAAAATTTTTACAGTGGTTAAAATACATCACAATAAAGTTCTAGTGCAAATTTCGCCGAATTCCGTTTGAAACTTTAGCAGATGCAAAAAAAAAAAAAAAAAATCTTCCGTTGCAAAATCTGATTCAAAAAAAGAAACGGCAATTATAAATTACGGGAAAAGCAAGCAAATTATTTTTTTTTAGATGCCATGGTTTATTTAAACAGAGTGATCCTTAAATTTTGTTTCTGTGATGATATGGACTCTATTTTAATTACAAACATACATTTTTATTCAGATGTCTGAGTTACTGTTTTAATAAAAAATCTATAATTAAAAAGTTTTCAATGGATTTAGGCGAAATTCAGCAGATAAACGTATTTTAGTAAATTGCAACGTTATGACGTAAATTTGGTCATTTTGTCGAAAATTGGGCAGCATTTTTTTTTTTACGTTTTCTCCTATAGTTAGGGTGAAGGAGGAAGACACTTCAGTGGGCTGCAGGTGGTGATTTATGGCGATGTGCCAAATGAAAAGAAGCCTTTCCATCAGGACATTCCAGAGGTTGAGTGTGCGTGGACGCGTGCTCCTGCTGTTTGAACTTAATCGGAATGTTTTCGGGAGGGGGAGAAATATCCGTTTCAGCTTTACAGCTTTCAGGCTCCTTTTTTTTTTTTTCTTGGTAATAAATAAAAACCATAGTTGCTGCATTCACCATTGATCCATATTCGCATTTCTTGAATATAAACAGCAGACAATCGGAAACATGGTGTTGGGTGGGTCTTGATGTTCTTCATTTGTATCTGCTGAATTTTGTTCTGTGGGAATACGGAATGAGTTATACTGTGAATACATACAAAACTACATATTTTTGAGCTGAAAAAATGTCTACTTGTACACAGTAGCTAACGTGTGAACTCAGATGAAGACAATCGGACATATGGACGTCTGATTCCATAAAAAAATCAACCCATTTTATTATACACGACAGGTAAAAAAGAAAAAACATTACATGTTTTTAAACATTATAAAGGAAAGCGGATTTTTGAAACACCATGACTTGATGATATTAATTTCTGAAAGTTTTTTTTTTTTTCAATTTTAATTTCTGAAATCTTTTTTTTTTTTTTTTTTTTTTTCAATTACAATACACTGTAACATGATACCTGTGTGTTGTATCCCTTAGTTGTATGGCAGATGGCAGATTTTCAGTTGGCCGATATCCGCGATCGTAAGTGGTAGTTACATTGCTATTGTTGATGATAAGATAAATACTGGAGTAATGTAGAATGTTGCATAACGTAAAAAAGAAATCGCCCCCTTCGAACTTTTATGCGGTTATCATAGCTGATCAACCATTTCATTCCATGAACATCAGCACATTTCAATCATTTGACCATTGGGGGTCTGACCGAATTCAGCAGTGCTTAAGCGCCTAGCGCAACGAGAACATGCTAATTATGGACAGTTCTATTCCCTTCCCCCTATCATCCCTAATCCATTTGCATCTTTCATCATTTTTATTACTTAAAACTGAAATTGCTTTTAAAAACTAATTTGAGCATGATACTGTAAAGCGTAGTAATCATCCTGGAATTTTTTGTATATGGCCTGGAAAAGGCCTGGAAAGTCCTTGAATTTTTTCCCCCAAAAAGAGTACGAACCCTGATGATTCAACACACAGACGTTATTTTTCACCAAAAATCTACAAACAAGAAGAGAGGTGTGACTGGGTGCATTATCGTGCAACAAACACCAACTGTTTTCATCTCGTTATTCTGGACAAATGCGACGAATTCTACCCATCAAACGCCTCAAAACATTTAAATAAAACTCACCAGTAATTGTTTGTCCACTTGGAACAAATTCTTTGTGAATAATACCTTTACTATCGAAGAATGTAATGAGCATTGTTTTGATTTTCGATGGAACTTTCCTGGTTTTTTTTTTTTTTTTTTTTTGGCTTGTGGCGAGTGTTTTGACTTCCATTCCGCACTTTGTCACTTTGTTTTAGGATCATATTGAAAACACCATGTTTCATCACCAGTAACAATCGATTTTAAGAAGTTTGGACCATTTTCAGCAGCTGAAATGATGTCTCTGCAATGTGCACTTCTTGATTTTTGTTCATTGATTAACGTGTGTGGAACAAATTTAGCACAGACTTTTGCTTTGCCCAAATCTTCATGCAGGATGGTTCGAATCGTGTCTTTGTTGATGTTTAAAGACTGTTCCATCATTCTTAGGGACGCACATCGATTGTTTGCCACGAAATCACGCACTTTTTCAATAATCTCCGGTGTCCTAGATGAACTTGATCTTCCGGTATGCTTATCATCTTCTAGCGTCTCTTTTCCGTCCAAAAAATGTTTGTGCCACAGGAAAACATTTGATCTACTTAAACAAAACTCACCGTAAACTTGTTTCATCATTTGGTACGTTTCTGAGGCACTTTTACTAAGTTTTGCATTAAATTTAATAACATCTCTTTGTTCCATCTTAATAATTCCACATGAAAAAAATTTTACTTCTCTAATGAACGCCCGTTTCGTTTGAGTTACTTTAACAACTGCGCAGTACTTTTGGCAGAAAGCAAGCAGATGGTCACGGTTTATAACGCATTCGCGATTACACTGGTGGCGCCACCGTAGGCTGAAATCTAGCGCCAGTATTAGAAATTCTTTGACGCACTGTGGTCAATTTCTGTACCAAAAAAATATTAACCAAATACAAATCACACCATATGCAAACACAAAAGAAATACAATACATATATGTAAACAATGCATTAATACAACACATAAATGCAAAAATATTAATAACAATACAACTAACACAAACACAGGAACCATCAAACATGCAAGTACAAATATTATACAATAATAATAAATGTATAAATGAGTGTGCCGAGGAAAGTGTTTGGTAACGTCATTATTGAAAAAGTATGGTCTTACATCAGTGAAAGTATGGGTTGTTCAGAGTGATTTCATTCCTGGTAAAGCTGCACTAATCAAATTTTTTGCATTACGCATGATGATTGGAAAGTATCTGGCTGTTGGTAAGAAAGTTTTTGCTGCCTTCATAGATTTAAAGACAGCTTACGACCAAGTAATAGGACACTTCTGTGGAAGGTATTGAATGAATATGGTGTTACTGGGAGTCTACTTAATAGTGTAAAAGCCATGTATTCTGGTAGTACAGCTTGTGTATGGGTGAATGGTGTTTTGTCAAAATGGTTTTCTATTGGTGCAGGAGTCAGGCAAGGTTATATAATGCCACCCTGGCTGTTTAATATATTTATGGGTGCATGCATGTGTGATGCCAAAATAGATAATACTGGTTTATGTCTTGGTTATTATGCGTGTGTGCAGATTGCTGTAGGCGGCTGACACTGTCCTGTTGGCAGAGAGCAAAAGTGAGTTGCAGAGTATGTTGTCCTGGATGTATGAAGTTTGCATGAAATTCAATCATATATTCATATCATATCACTAAGCTGTTCTCTGAGGTTCAGAGGTTAGCTCCAAAAAGAAATACAAACTTCCAGATATTTTTACTTATTGTTGTCGTATATCCATTTACAGCGATCTTGACATACATCTCGTGCTTCACTAATATCCATTACAGGCTACACAAGAGCTTTTATACTTCATACTCATAATCTTTTTCTCATGCAGACACTCCTGAATCTGATCCACCCATGTCTTCCTTGGCCTTCCTCTGCCTTCCCTTCCTGCCACTTGGTCTGAAAAGATTTTCTTAGTAAGCATTTCATCACTCATTCTTTCAAACTGAGTATAAATAGGGGAAAAACCAAAGTTATGGTTTTTGAGCGAGGAACTGGTAGTACTGAATGTAGCATGTCTAAATGGCACCCTGATTGACCAAGTGAATGAGTTTGTGTATTTATGAAGTATGTTTGACAGAGAGAACAAATTGGATGGTGAAATTAGTAGACGAGTGAATTCTTCATTGAAAGTCATGGCTGCCTTGGGAGGTTTTCACTAGGAATGATGGGTTCTCAAGGGAGTCCTGCATAGCTGTGTATGAAAGTGTAATTATTCCTACTATAATGTATGGCAGTGAAACCTGGGTACTACAGCATACCTGCCAACATCTTTTTTTTTTTTTTTTTTTTTTTTTGTTTGGAGGTTTAACGACCACCGTGAGCAACTCAATGGGCTATAAGCAGTCGCCCGTCCCTAATTTAGGGTCACTGGTTCCAGGGAAGGGATAGAGCCAGTGCCGTAAGAAAAACACAACATCCATGCCTCACCGGGATTCGAACCCAGACCCCTTACGGACGATTTTTTTTTTTTTTTTTTTTTTTTTTTTTTGATTGGAGGTTTAACGACCACCGTGAGCAACTCAATGGGCTATAAGCAGTCGCCCGTCCTTAATTTAGGGTCACTGGTTCCAGGGAAGGGATAGAGCCAGTGCCGTAAGACAAACACAACATCCATGCCTCACCGGGATTCGAACCCAGACCCCTTACGGACGATTTTTTTTTTTTTTTTTTTTTTTTTTTTGATTGGAGGTTTAACGACCACCGTGAGCAACTCAATGGGCTATAAGCAGTCGCCCGTCCCTAATTTAGGGTCACTGGTTCCAGGGAAGGGAGAGAGCCAGTGCCGTAAGACAAACACAACATCCATGCCTCACCGGGATTCGAACCCGGACCCCTTACGGACGAATGATCAGAGGCCAGCGCCTTAGACCACTGCGCCACCGGGGCGGCCTTGCCAACATTGGCCAAAGCCTTGTCAGTAGTAACATAACTAGCGCAGCATACATAAACGCAGGAGAGTGCGAACATCATGGGGGTGGGTGGTGGAGGAGATTACGACAGAAATCTTTGATCCGTCCGTCTTCCGGTTTTGGAATATTTGCCCTATTTTCAAGCTGAAACACAAATGTTTCAGCAGTAAAATGTTATTTAACAATAATACTGGACAGAGGTAACATCGCGAGAAAAAAGGAAATGGCGATTACGGAAAAAATCTTAATTCCGTCCTCCGTACCCCCATCAATCCATGTTATTTATTATAGGAATTCAATAATAACATGAATAATAATACGGAGGCCAAGAGAGACCGGCTGAAAAACGTTGGGGGAATCGTCTGGCGATGACCCATAGGCCATACTGCTGGTGAAGTAAATCAAGAACAGCATTCGTGGAGTGTGGTGGTGCTCCATCCTGTTGAAACATGCAGTTGGGAATCCAGTTTTTCTGGACTGCAGCGGAGGGGAAAAACAATTCTTCAAAAGGACACTGTAGGTGGCAGCGGTAACTGTGGACTCCAGGAGAAATGCCCCAATGAGGCCATCACCACTCGTTGCACCCCAAACGGTTAGCTTCAGTGGATGGGGAGGCTTCAAAATACAGACGGCCGTCTTCTCTCTTCCGCAGAGTGGTAATTTTGCCATTTGACGTAGCCATCCAACCAGGACCTCGTCGCTGAAGATAATGCTCTTCACATCAAAGTTTCAGTGGGTGGGGAGGCTTCAAAACACAGACCGCCGTCTTCTCACTTCCGCTGAGTGGTAATTTTGCCATTTGACGTAGCCATCCAACCAGGACCTCATCGCTGAAGATAATGCTCTTCACATCAAAGTTTCAGTGGATGGGGAGGCTTCAAAACACAGACTGCCGTCTTCTCACTTCCGCTGAGTGGTAATTTTGCCATTTGACGTAGCCATCCAACCAGGACCTCATCGCTGAAGATAATGCTCTTCACATCAAAGTTTCAGTGGATGGGGAGGCTTCAAAACACAGACTGCCGTCTTCTCACTTCCGCAGAGTGGTAATTTTGCCATTTGACGTAGCCATCCAACCAGGACCTCATCGCTGAAGATAATGCTCTTCACATCAAAGTTGTGCTCATCGATCAGTGAACACATGTCATTCGCATGCTCATAATCAAAGGCTGGTGCACCTGGATTTTGTAAGGAAACATGTCCAAATCCGACGTCTATGCGCCATGCGTATGCTGGGCTAACGTCTAGTTGCTGCGCAAGTCTTCGTGTTGATGTACCGGCTTCTTCGTGCAGGAGTTCTCTTGCGGCTTCAATGTTTTCCGCTGTTCGTCGCCATGCTTGCCACATCATCTGTGACATTGCCAGTTTGTTCGAATTTCGCTACCAATTTCATCAGGTACGCACGGGATGGCTTACGACGATTCTTAAACGCTGTACCCCACTTTCGTAACACCTTTGTGGGGTTTCCGCCCTCCGCATACCAATTTTTCACCAAGAAAACTCGATTACTAATCAAAAACAACTATTATGGGAATTTTACTAGGAATTTTTTTTTTTTTTTTTAATAAATTGCAAATTTTTGGAGAAAAGTAAAATTCCCATAATAGTTGTTTTTGATTAGTGATTGAATTAAGAAACTAGGCAGCCAATTCTCAGCATGAGCTTTATTCAAAGAGAAAACTCTTTCTTCCGTGGTATATCGCTACATGTCCGAAATCGCGTGTTCACCACCCCACTACTTCCTCACAAGTGTCTGTTGCCTGCTGATTGATGCCTCAGACTTACAGCACCATCTCATTATTTTTTAACAATTCATTCCGCAGGAAATTTGTCACTACCCAGTGAAACACCTGGTATTAAACAGCCGTAGTGACTTTACACCACCTTTTCTGAATCCTGCACCAATAGAAAACCATTTTGATAAAACACCATTCACTCATACACAAGCTTTACCGCCAGCATACGTGGCTTTTACACTATGAAGTAGATTCCCAGTAACACCATATTTATCGAATACCTTCCACAAAAGTGACCTAAATTAAAAGAAGTAATAGAAATTGAGAAGAATCAAAATTCCATCATCAGTGACTGCAGGGGTCTGTCCCTGCCTACCATCTGCCAAGATTTGGTGAAAAATAACTGTAACCATCAAGTTTAACAGTAAGCACAATAGTGATGGTGAAAAAAGAGAGACAACAAAAGACTGCCTGCTGAAGGAAAAAAATTTTCTCCAAAAATTTGCAAAGTGAAATTCTTAGAAAAAAAAAAAAAGAACCCATGTTGGAAGTTTAATTAAGTGTTTAGTCTAATCAAGATTTCAGTAGCTGCAGCATATTATGAATTTATGTTAATTATATTGTATTAACGTAGTCATTTTTGCAACTACCCCAGCAGAGCTGCAGAGTATGATCCTGGAACTTGCTGACAAGAGTAAAGAAGTGGGATTAAAAATGAACTTTCAGAAGACAAAAGTGATGTACAATGCTTTTACAAGAAATGAAGATTTATCGATTGATGGAGAAAAGCTGGAGATAACAGATACGTACGTTTATCTTGGACAGCAGATATCAAGTGAAGGTCACATTGATGAAGAAATTAATCGGCGTATAAAACTTGCCTGGAGAGCTTTTGGAAGAAACAGCATAATTTTCAAGAGCAATATGCCATTATGTCTTAAAAGAAAAGTGTTTGATCAATGCATCCTTCCAGTGCTTACGTATGGTGCAAAGACGTGGACCTTAACTAAAAGAGACATACAAAGGCTGCAGACAACTCAAAGAAGCATGGAGAGATGCATGCTTGGTGTAACCAGGAGAGATAAGAAGAGGAACTTGTGGATCAGAAAAATGACAAGAGTGGAAGACATCATGATCAGAGTTAAATCCCTGAAGTGGCAATGGGCTGGACATACTGCCAGACGGAAAGACCATCGATGGACAGCTGAAATTTTAGATTGCAGGGACAGGAAAAGACCCAGAAGAAGACCACATGGGAGATGGGTGGATGAAATTCGGAAGTGTGCGGGTGTAACATGGGGGACACTGGCAGAAGACAGATCGTTGTGGAAGAAACTTGGGGAGACCTTCGTCCAGCAGTGGATTGATAATGGTTGACAATGATGATGATGATATTGTGTTGAAGGGAATGAAGTGCATGCTGTGTTAACTTTCATGCTTATTTTATTTAAAGGTGCTTTAAAATCTTATTTTTGTGCATGCAGATTACAGTAGTGAAATTGATTTTCTTTCCTTTCTAGATATTGTCAATTTGGATCTGAAGTCAACTTTGAGGGTGTTGTACAATTTATTTACCAAGTATAAGCACTTGAGCTGAAATATCTGTTCTTGTAAACCTTCATACAGCATTTTAATAATTTATTTTGTATTAATGAACTAATATTTATCTGTTTCTTTTTAATAATGTATCACATTTTGATGATTACATCTGGAAGTGGAGCTTAAAACTTTGATTATCTCTTGTGGAAGAGAAGCATTGTCTCCTTCCCACATAAGTTCTGTAAAGTAGGTAATGTACATTTGCTTTTGTTCTAATGTTTTTCAGTTGTGTTTTCCCATGCACACATGTATGCTTCCTAAACATGTTGTATTAGTTTATTGACCCTATCTATAACAGTTAATTATAATTTAATTAGCTGCTGTTGTCTTACCATTAAAAAAAAATCATGATATTCTTATATGCTTGGGCTACTAAGCTGTAATCCTATTTTAAACTGTTTAATAGTATCTGATTTCTTAGATAGTAGAGCTAGCATATTGGTTTGTAATCTATTGTTATCAACAAATTGCATTCTACGAGAGTCATTTGAAAAGTTTTGCACACTGTGGGTTATCTCTTTAAAAATGAATTTATTTCACAGCATACCTTTACAGGCCTTGGAAGTAATCTCCATGTTTCTTTATGACAGCAGCCCAACGTTATTGTTTAAGTACAAGGATCATTTCAAAAGTTTTGCACACTGTGGGTTATCTCTTAAAAAACGAATTTATTTCACAACATACCTTTACAGGCCTCCGAAGTAATCTCCAGGTTTCTTTATGACAGCGGCCCAACGTTATTGTTTAAGTACAAGGATCATTTCAAAAGTTTTGCACACTGTGGGTTATCTCTTAAAAAACGAATTTATTTCACAACATACCTTTACAGGCCTTCGAAGTGATCTCCAGGTTTCTTTATGACAGGGGCCCAACGTTATTGTTTAAGTACAAGGATCATTTCAAAAGTTTTGCACACTGTGGGTTATCTCTTAAAAAACGAATTTATTTCACAACATACCTTTACAGGCCTTCGAAGTAATCTCCAGGTTTCTTTATGACAGCGGCCCAACGTTATTGTTTAAGTACAAGGATCATTTCAAAAGTTTTGCACACTGTGGGTTATCTCTTAAAAAACGAATTTATTTCACAACATACCTTTACAGGCCTTCGAAGTAATCTCCAGGTTTCTTTATGACAGCGGCCCAACGTTATTGTTTAAGTACAAGGATCATTTCAAAAGTTTTGCACACTGTGGGTTATCTCTTAAAAAACGAATTTATTTCACAACATACCTTTACAGGCCTCCGAAGTAATCTCCAGGTTTCTTTAAGACAGCGGCCCAACGTTATTGTTTAAGTACAAGGATCATTTCAAAAGTTTTGCACACTGTGGGTTATCTCTTAAAAAACGAATTTATTTCACAACATACCTTTACAGGCCTCCGAAGTAATCTCCAGGTTTCTTTAAGACAGCGGCTCAACGTTTGGGCAAGTCTTGTATTCCAGTCAGGACACCTTCATTGTTGAGGTGTTGGAATTCCTGGGTCACCTGATTAGAAACATCCTGAATCCTTTCCCGCGAAGTGGCTTCTTCAGTTTTAGGAATGAGTCATAGTCTGATGGGCTCATGTCAGGACTGTATGGCACGTAAGAAAGCAATTCCCATCCATACGTTTCCTGAATGTCTCTTACTGTGCAGGCAACATGTGGCCTCGCCATGCCATGCAAATGATGACACCAGCTTGGAGTAAACAGAGATGGGTACAGAAATATTTCTTTGCACATTAAGGGAAAATGTGTTTTTTTAGTTTTTATGTAAGGTTTTCATTATGCTGTGACTGTCTCATACAAGACCGGATAGCTGTTGCCTGTATTTTGTTTAATAAAAAAAAAGTGTGCCCTGATTTAATGATTTTTAATATTAGTCATGCCATTTATTGCCTTACATAAGAATGCATTATCATGCCTTTATTTTTATATACATGTTATGTGAGCTCCTCTAACAAAATTGTGTGTGTGTGTGCGCGTGCTGTATTTTCTTAAACACATTTTTTTTTCACAAATTAATGTCTGCATCATTTGATACTGTCAATCATTCTCTTTTGTTTCGATTTATGTATTTGTGACTATGTTTAAGGAGACTGTTTTCAAATGGTGCCTTTCGTGAACATTGTTACTCGTAATTGTTAAGAACTTCAGTTCTGCTGTAGAAATCATTTGGAATATTTGTATTTTGTACAAGATGGTGTCCAAGACTACACATATTTAAAACGGAAATTTGAGGGGAGGGGGAGGAAAGTTTATTGCCATTGAATCTTCAAAGTGCATGCCTCCTAACTCAGTCATCTCCTTGTATGGTCCTATGGGGCTCCGAAACACTGTTAAAATGGCGCCTTTTCAGGTGAGATTTCACTTTGGAGACCAAACTATCAGCAGGTGCCAGATCTGGGGAATGGTGAAGCCCCCTTCGGTGCGAGAAACTGCTTCAAAATGACTGTGTTTGTATGCAGGTGCTTGCAAGAACCAGTAACCTGATTCAGCTAAATACAGCCTAACATGCCAAAAAATGTTTGTCTGTCTGTCATTCCTCAAAAAAAATGTAAAGGTGTCTGCCCTTCCAGTAGAATTTCTTTGTACACAACTCCTTGCCAAAAAAAAAAAAAAAAAAAAAAAAAAAAAAAAGAAGACTTGGTTTGAGGCTGTGGTGAATTTTCTCCAGCCCATGCAGCTGAATTACCTTTTTTTAACTCCCAAGATGAATCCCTAAGATTCACTTTAGAAGAGCAAAATGAAAATAAGCTAAATTACGTAGACATTACTTTGAAGTGGGAAGGAAAATATATTAGCAGAGAATTATACAAGAAGTCTACAAATGCAAAAAAATTTTTAAATTATAAATCAGATCACCCTAATTATATAAAGAAAAATGTAGCTTTTACAATTTAAAGAAAAAGTTGAATTCATCTTCAGAAGCTAAGGAAAAACAAAAATAAGTTAAAATCAATCTTATTAGAAAATGATTACCCTTCAAAAGAAATTCGTGAACTACTGGAAGAAAATCCTACTAGGAACAGAACTGGCACTACAGACAAAAATAAAGAGAAAATTGAATATTTATTCACAAGAAAAGTCACCCACCACAAGGGACTGTTTGAAAAACTGAAGAAAATCAGCACTAAATATAAAATTAGGTTAGCTCCAGGTTTGAATAACAAAATTAAAAAAATACTTACCATCCCTAAAACAAAAAGAAGAAAATACTTTACTCCAGGAAGGAGTCATTTATAAAATAGAGTGTTCTTGTGGATTACCATATATAGGAGAAACAGGGTGAAAGTTAACCACCAGAATTAAAGAACACAAAGCAGCAATAAGGAACAAACATCTCAAATAAAGCAGGATTAGACAGGCATATATAACAAACTGGCCACAAAATAGATTGGGAATTCTTAAAATTGATCAGACATCAATCCCACGCAGTTATCCGGAAATTAGAGGAATCCCTGGAAATTTACAAGACACAAGGTGGCAACATCAGCGACCATGCTGGATGGAAAATCCATCAGGCTTAGTCGCCAGACCTGTGGAAGTAGTAAGATGCAAGAACTCCTGAAGAGGATCTAGTGTATAGATAAAAAATTTGAGAGGTAATGTACCTTAATAAATTTATCCTCGATAATTCCCGTTAAATATTTATAATACTGAAGTAAGAAGAGGAAGCCATGAAGTCATTAATTACCTTTTTTGGTTTGTTGTTGTACTTGAAAGCAATGGGATTCGTCACCAGTTGTGATTTTTTTTTTAAAAAGCTCAGAATCACCATCTGCCATCTCAGTCAAATCCCAACGTGCAGGAACTTGATTTTGTTCCACCATCAATGCATGTGACACAAAGCACACTTTTTTTTTTTTTTTTTTTTTTTCAAATCTTTCACAATAATCGAATGTACGGTATCTTTGCTGATGTGAAGTTCATTGTCTATCATTTAGGGGGACAGGTGACGACAATCTTCCATTAATAGCTGCTGAACTTGGTCAATGTCCGAGTCCATAGGAGACTGGGAGGGCCAACATCTCTGCATGTCGCCCTGAATATCCCACCCTGCCCAGAATCGCCATATCAGTGAAAGGCGTTGGATCATAATTGCTATTCACCTCCGTAAATTGCACGCACGATTGCAAAAGTTTCAGTTGAACTTTTTCTGGCTCTAAAACAAAATCTGATTACCACTCATTACTGACACAGCGACTTGAACACAATTATTTACTACTGGAAAGTTGTCACTGAACCAGTTTTCCAGATTTGATAGTGAGTGGCCAATATATGAAACTAGTAGTATCTTCTCATATACACTGATGGGGAAAAAAATCCCAACACCACGAAAAAATAGTTGTAGAAGAATGAAATGGCGGCATTACATTTGTATAGGTAACATATTTAATCGATTAAGGTTTCAAGATCACAGCTTATTGTAAGCCCGAGAAGAGCTATTTTAAATGTGAAATGCTGGTACATTAATAACCGGTGTAACCGCCAGAATGTTGAATGCAAGCACGCAAACGTTCATGCATTGTGTCGTACAGGTGCTGGATGTCAGTTTGCGGGATGGAGTTCCATGCCTGTTGCACTTGGTCGGTCAATACAGGGACGGTTAATGCTGGTTGGGGGTGACGCTGGAGTTGTCGTCCAATGATGTCCCATACGTGCTCCATTGGTGAAAGATCTGGTGATCTAGCAGGCCACGGCAACATGTCGACACTCTGTAGAGCATGTTGGGTTAGAACAGCGGTATGCGGGCGAGCATTATCCTGTTGGAAAACACCCCCTGGAATGCTGTTCATGAATGGCAGCACAACAGGTTGAATCACCAGACCGACGTGCAACTGTGCCGTCAGGGTGCGTGGGATAACCACAAGAGTGCTCCTGCTGTCATAGGAAATTGCTCACCAGACCATAACTCCAGGTGTAGGTCCAGTGTGTCTCGGCCGCAGACAGGTTGGTTGCAGGCTCTCTCCTGGCCTCCTTCTAACCAACACATGGCCATCACTGGCTCCCAGGCAGAACCGGCTTTCATCAGAAAACACAACAGATCTCCACTCCGTCCTCCAGTGAGCTCTAGCTGGACACCACTAACGTCGCAAACGGCAGTGGTTTGGAGTAAGTGGAATGCACGCTACAAGGCGTCTGGCTCGGAGCTGTCCTTCAAGTAACCGATTTGTAACAGTTCGTTGTGTCACTGTGGTGGCAACTGCCGCTCGAATTGCTGCCACAGACACGGTATGATGCGCCACGGCCATACGCCATACACGGCGGTCTTCCCTCTCAGTAGTGCCACGTGGCCGGCCAGAACCTGGTCTTCTTGAGGCAGTACCTTCCCTTGACCACCGCTGCCAACAATCATGCACAGTGGCTACATTCCTGCCAAGTCGTTCTGCAGTATTGCAGAAAGAAAATCCACCTTCTCGTAGCCGTATTACACGACCTCTTTCAAACTCTGTGAGCTGTTGATAATGGCTTCTTCGTCTTCTTAAAGGCATTCTTGACTAACATCAACACACTACGTCGAATCTCAACGATAACTAACGCTCACGAACGTCACGCGCGTATTTACAGCAAACCTTCTTTGCATGTTTCGAGGGCGCTAATAGCGCCACACGTATACGCCGAGCGCGAAATTTGCATAGACGTCATCTTACAGATGTACTCTCACCGCCTACCAACTGTCGTTTATCTAACACAACCCCTTCTTGGTGTTGGGAATTTTTTTTTCCGTCAGTGTATGTTAAGAAACTACTTTCCAGGTGAACCTCTTCATGTGAACTGCTGGAACTTGGCACGTAGCCAGTTCTTATTTAATAGTGAATAGTCCCAACAGTGGCTAATGAATGGCACTGGTAGTTGTTGTTTTTAATAAATCTGCCTTAAAACTTTCGGACACTCCTTATACTGTATATGTTTCATTATTCCAACTGATTTTAACGCCATAGTCACAAAGTCAATAATTTAAAAACTGTGTAATGATCCAGTTTCTCAGTTTTTGTGCTAATTAACTTGGCTATTAAATTCTGTTTAAATTCATAATTGGATTAGTTTCAATGCTGGTAGAGTGTCCTATGAAGGCAACTTTCCTCTGGTTTCTCCCATGAGGATTTTCTTTTACGTTGTGTCCTCCAAAAAGTGTGATGTAAAGTGTTTATTTAGTTCAGCAATGGAGGAAAACATGTAAATATCTATTTACATAGCAAAAATATGGTTATTTTTGTACAAATGCATTTATTCTTAGCGTGCTTAAAAATTCAACAGTGTGGTAAATGTAGTAGAAAATTTATTTCTTTGTTTTGAATACCCAGAACCATTGTGGCACAGGTTTTAATGTTTGTGCGACACACATATGTGATTTTGTGCTCTTGATTTGATTAAACTCATTTCTTTCATTTCCCTACCCTAATAAATTTCTTTGTTTGTTTATATACTTCTTTAAAACAATGGTCATAATCACTTCTGTACAGTATTTAACAAAAAATTGAGTAAATAGATGTAATTTTCATTATTGGAAATATAAATAAAGCATTGTTTTTAAAAATTGTATCATATGCAAATCATAAGCCAGTGCCTTTCAGAATTTTTAGAGTTCTGACCAAAATATGCGTAATGTTTTCTACATTAATACGGTGCATTTAAAAAAAATATTTTGTACCTTGCGCAAATCTAAAACATATGTTTTACTTAA
The DNA here is from genome assembly GCA_039090855.1 of Macrothele yani. Classification (NCBI taxonomy): domain Eukaryota; kingdom Metazoa; phylum Arthropoda; class Arachnida; order Araneae; family Macrothelidae; genus Macrothele; species Macrothele yani. The sequence goes on from CM077031.1 coordinate 97,908,260, forward strand.
TGTGACAGTCTTAGAAATTAGGTAGTTGCCATTTCACTTGTTGCTGTGCATTTTTTTTTATTGTTATTTCATTAACTGCTGTTAAAAAAAATTGCTTATAACCAAAACAGGTTACAAAGGTATTTTTACATATATGAGGAATTACTTTTTTTTTATGTATTTCAGAGACTTTATGGAAATTGTTGTAGTCCAACTTATGAAGCAAAAGTATGAATTGTAAAAAAAAAAAAAAAAAAAAAAGTTTAAAATAAATATTTATCTTTGTTGTACTGTAGCAAAGTGTTTTTATCATCATTTTTAAGGTATACCAACGTCGTATTTCTGGCATGTTGTCGGCATCAACCACATAAAACAAATAATTTAAATTTTTAACACAGTAATCAGACATTACCGAGTTGCGTGTGTTTTGCTGTCTCACATGTAACATAAATCAAATCAGAAAACTTGAAAATAGCTGTGGAAATAACTTTTTTGCAGGTCTTATAGAGGTTATTACACAAAAAAGTTGGTCAAAATTTCGAACTAAAGCCTAGTTCATCAGCACTACGTCACTGGAGTAGTTGCTGACACTCGGAAGTGCCCAACTGCAATTATCGTTAATTGTGGTACTTCTTCTCACTATTTCCATCCCTTCTTCTAGTTTCCTCTTTACTAAGTTTGATTGGTGGGCGATTATTTTTTACTAGTCTGATAGAGGTTATTATTCAAAAAAGTTGACCACCAACTTTTTTGAATAATAACCTCTATTAGACCCGTAAAAAGTTATTTCCACAGTAAACTATGAATAGAGGTGTCATAAATTCATTTACAACTGGGATTGAAAATAATGTTGCCCTTGAGCGGGAATTGAACCCGCATCTCCCGATTTTTGTTTGAGCATACAAACCTTTAGCACGTCTGTCATATCACTATCTCTGCCCATTGTGCTCAAGTTGCGCACTATGGCTCATGTGTCCTGACCGGTCGTCTATATCTCCATGTGGTCGACCTTGTCACGTGCACTCTGCGATTCCGGGTGGTGGTCATATTATTCTGATACGGCCGTGTATTTACGAATGAAAATACAAGCGCAATGCATTGGCTAAATGAAATTTTGAACTGTAAATAGAATTCAAGAATAAAAAGAAATAGGCTTTTACACTTCTGATTTTAATAGAAATTCTTACATTTGCTGATGCATGCAGTTTGTGAAAATATATACGAAGACCAGGAGTGAGCGAAGCCACAACCATCGACACACTGGTCGACCAGAACCGAAATGGCGCGCAGCTCCCACGGTTGCTGCATCGGCAGCGAACCGTCGAAAAAGCAACCGAAATGCCTTTTTTCCTATCTATTGCAGCGAAGCCATTGGCAGAAGGTGCTCTCCCGTGCATTTCTGCAGTAGGAGAAAAGACAATGGGGATGGAAAAACTGTTGGGTTGATGCATAAGTTCATGCCGTTTTATTTCACGAGTGTTTCCCAGGTTAGTAGTGACTGTGCAGATGGCCAGTTGTATATCAAAATGTAGCCAGTAATATCGTGTATCTAAATCATATTGCGTTGTTTGATTGTGGCTAATAGTTTTTTGGTTTTCGGGTCCGGAAGTATGGAGTGTCAAGTAGAGAGGAATGAACTTTTCCAACATCTGCACCTCTACGAGTGTAATAAGGGATCCACAACCACCGAAGCTTCTCGACAAATTTGTGCTGTGTATGGGGAGGATGCCATTGCTCCGAGGAGAAGCCCGCAAATGGTTAGAGAGATTCCGAGGTGGCAATTTTGACCTCAACGACTCTTCACGCTCAGGTCGTCCATCTCACTTTGATGAGGATCGTTTGAACCATCTCATCCACTTGGATCCAAGTCAAATTGGCCACTGAGATGGACTGTGATGAGGCCACAGTGGTGCAACACCTGGAACGTATGGGAAAGGTCCAGAAATAGGGATCTTGGGGGCCTCACATTCTCACCCAGGACAGCAAGAATCAGCGAGTTGCCATATGTGGTTCCTTGCTCACTCATTATCGCGAATGTTTTCAGCAACACAAAGCCTTTTTGTCACGTATTGTTATTGGAGATACAAAGTGGTGCCTGTACGTGGATTTCAGGCATCGGAGGGAATGGTTAAGCGCAAACAAGACGCCCACACCGCTTCCAAAACATGAGCATTCTGCGAAGATCATGTCGTGTGTATGGTGGGACATGGAAGGCATTATTCACTGGGAAATGATGCCGAGGAATCTGGTGGGACATGGCATTATTCACTAGAAAATGCTGCCGAGGAATCTGTGGAACATGGCATTATTCACTAGAAAATGCGGCCGAGGAATCTGTGGAACATGGCATTATTCATTAGAAAATGCTGCCGAGGAATCTGTGGAACATGGCATTATTCACTAGAAAATGCTGTCGAGGAATCTGGTGGGACATGGCATTATTCACTAAAAAATGCGGCCGAGGAATCTGTGGAACATGGCATTATTCATTAGAAAATGCTGCCGAGGAATCTGGTGAGACATGGCATTATTCACTGGGAAATGCTGCCGAGGAATCTGTGGAACATGGCATTATTCATTAGAAAATGCTGCCGAGGAATCTGTGGAACATGGCATTATTCACTAGAAAATGCGGCCGAGGAATCTGTGGAACATGGCATTATTCATTAGAAAATGCTGCCGAGGAATCTGGTGAGACATGGCATTATTCACTGGGAAATGCTGCCGAGGAATCTGTGGAACGTGGCATTATTCACTAGAAAATGCTGCCGAGGAATCTGTGGAACATGGCATTATTCACTAGAAAATGCGGCCGAGGAATCTGTGGAACATGGCATTATTCATTAGAAAATGCTGCCGAGGAATCTGTGGAACATTGCATTATTCATTAGAAAATGCGGCCGAGGAATCTGTGGAACATGGCATTATTCATTAGAAAATGTTGCCGAGGAATCTGGTGAGACATGGCATTATTCACTGGGAAATGCTGCCGAGGAATCTGTGGAACATGGCATTATTCACTAGAAAATGCTGCCGAGGAATCTGTGGAACATGGCATTATTCATTAGAAAATGCTGCCGAGGAATCTGTGGAACATGGCATTATTCATTAGAAAATGCTGCCGAGGAATCTGGTGAGACATGGCATTATTCACTGGGAAATGCTGCCGAGGAATCTGTGGAACATGGCATTATTCACTAGAAAATGCTGCCGAGGAATCTGTGGAACATGGCATTATTCATAAGAAAATGCTGCCGAGGAATCTGGTGGGACATGGCATTATTCACTGGGAAATGCTGCCGAGGAATCTGGTGGGACATGGCATTATTCACTGGGAAATGCTACCGAGGAATCGGCCCATCAACACCGCGCTCTATTGTAAGGTACTCTGCCGTGTAGAGGGAGCAATTCAGCAGAAACGGCCACATCGGTGCCATGGTGTCCTCCAACATCATAACGCACGTCTTCACAGTGCAAACATGACCAAAATGAGCATTCAGGAAATGAAACTGAGATTCTTCCACATCCGGTCTATTTCCCAGATGTTGCCCCTTCAGACTATCACCTGTTCGGATTTCCGTCGAGGGCACTCCTTGGTAGAACGTTCAACAATGATGTTGATCTCCATAATTTCCTTGATGACGTCTTTGCAGCAAAACTAGCACGTTCTTTCAAGAATGGCATTGCAGATGTTGGGACACCATCGTGAACAATGGGGGGGGGGTACATACTTGAGTGATTTCGTTTTCCCTTCTGCTGTAATACATTCCTGTAATGCGGTGAAAAAACCGGCATGAACTTACGCATCAACCTAATACAGCAGAGCGAAGCAGCGTGCAACAGCAATGACGGGGATAATACACAGTCGAGTCACATTATTGTGAACAACTGCTGCTTTTGACGTCAACAGCGCGTAGCCAATAAACGAAGGTACGTGTCGTGAGCTGGCTTGGAGGGTATATATGGATAAAAGGAGCGATTTATCAGATTTGCAAAAAAAGGATGATTATCGGGGGAAAGGTGGCAGTATTTCCGAAACAGCGCAGTTTGTGAACTGTTAGCGTGCTGCTGTGGTTAAAATGTATCGTGATTGGAGAAATAGCACCATTGCGAATAAGTGACGTAGAAACTGCGTGCCATTGATGTGAGGTGCACGTCGGCTTCGAAGGTGCGTGAAGGCCGATCGACACTCTACAGTGGAGCAACTCACTGGCTAACAACCAGGGGGCCACCGGAAGTGTGTCTAAAACGACAGTTCAGCGAACCTTGCTGCGTATGGGTCTCCGATGCAGACGGATGGTCACTGCACCTATGCTAAGAAAGATGCATCGGCAGAAAAGGCTTACATTTCCACGGCAGTACCGGAATTGGACCTCCGCTGATTGGCAAAGGATTGCCTTCTCCGATAAGTCACGTTTTCTGCTTCATCGAACGGATGGATGTTGGCGTAAAACGAGAAACGGCGGAGAACAAACACTCTCCAACCATTGCTGGAAGAACACAAGCTGGTGGGCGGCAGCGTTATGGTCTGGGGAATGTTTTCGTGGCATTCTCTGGGTCCACTCATACCTGTGGAAGGCACTATGGGCCGAATTCGTTTTGAATCCATCCTTGCAGACCATGTGCACCCATGCATGCTGATTGTCTTCTTTGGGAAGGATGGGATCTCCCAGAACGACAATGTGACACGTCACACAGCTTGAAATGTCCGACAGTGGTTGGAAGAGCACGATGAAGATTTCAAAGTTTTTCCCTGGCCTCCTAATTCCCCAGACTTAAACCCAATTGAGGATCTGTGTGACCACCTCGATCGTGTTGTTCGCTCTATGGATCCTCCACCACGCAGCTTTCAGCGTGGCTTCACATACCTGTGAACACCTTCCAGCACCTTATTTGGTCACTCCCAGCCAGTTTAGCTGCTGTCCTCGATGCACGCGGCGGTTACTCTGGATATTAGTTGGTGGTCACAATAATGTGACTCGACCGTGTAGAATAGGCTGCGAAGGTGGGCGAAATGACCAAATAAGGAATGACGGGAAACTTTCGCTTTTTGGCGATTCACTGGTGACCTTTTTATCGCAAAATTACCGTCTTTATCGTGATTTGGTGAAAACGCAAGCGACAATTTAAACACTGCGTGCGGTGTCGGATCTGCTGCAAATAAATAAATAAATAAACAAATACATCACTCTTTCCACGTTCCAGAAACACATAGAACTGAAAAATTGTATTCAGTCGCCGCCGTGGAATTGAATCACGGAACTCTCGATAGCTAGCCAAGCGCGTTAACTTTACACCACGGTGGCCAACAATCCACGGTGCTATGTGTATTTTTAAGTCAGCTTCTGACATCATAAATCCGTAAGATGGGCTCAGCTACTGAGACGTCTCCATCTGGTGGGCATTAACGGCACTGGCTATATATATATATTATAGCAGTTAAATCCAAAGGGCGAGATCCAAGGTGAAAATCTTCCAAATACGTGGCGTCAGTAAATAAATAAATACATACATCGCTCTTTCCACGTTCCAGAAACACATAGCAACTGAAAAATTGTTTTCAGCTGCCGCCGTGGAATTGAAGCTTGTTTCATTTTACCAATTTATTCGCATGGTAACAGTCTTGTGATTCCTTCTTAAAGTGGACTGAATAAGGAAAAAGAAGCTTTCAGAGAAAGATGAGAGGTCATGTTAAATACCCAACTAAGGAGTAAACTGTTCATTACATTCTAAGCAGATCTGCCAGAAGCAACGAACCCTATTTGTGAGCTCAGTTGTACTGCAATGCGAGGTAGGGTCCAAAAGTTCGGGGACTTGGGGTATAGTTCTTTGCCTTGAATACTTTATAACACCGTCGCACTTTTTCCAGCGCTAGTAAAGCTTCAGGAAGCATTGCTGGAAGCCCTGTTTTGCAAACCCTCGTAATGCCTCCTGTGTTGCTGTTTTTACCTCATTTGTTGACACAAAACGACGTCCCTGCAGATTTTGTTTCACCAGTGAAAAGAGGCAAAAATCGCTGGGGACCAAGTCGAGTGAACAGGCGGGATGTGGAAGCACATTAGTAGGATTTCTGGCTAGAAACTTCGTAACCAGTAGGAACCGATGCGCAGGCGCGTTGTCATGGAGAAGGTACCATTGTCCACTTCGCCACATCTCCGGCCGTTTACGACGGATTGACTCCCGTAAACGACGTAAAATGTCCAGATAACGTTCCTCGTTAACTGTTGGGCTTAGGAATAAATTCGGAAATTTCTTTGATCGCGGTAAAGACGGTGATTTCCATGTTGAAGATGCACGCTTTGGCTGAATACCAAACAAGTAGCACCACGTTTCATCACCTGTGATGTTATCCAAAAATCGTAGGATCGCTATCGGCTTTGTAGATTAATTCGCCCGATCTTCGCATCCGCTCATCCTTTTGTTCAGAGGTCAAAAGGCGAGGGACCATGTGCTGACACACGCCGTGCATGTTGAGATACCCCATCAAAATACGCTAGTATGTGGTCTCCGATAAGTTAGTTGCGTTAGCGATTTCTACAATGGCTCAGCAACGAACCTGACCAGCACACTGTGCCACCATCGTAATGTTTTCCTCACTCCGTGCAGTCGCAGATCGAGCACAGCGCTCATTAACTGCGATGGATTCTCGGCCCTCTTTGAAACGCCGATACCACTCGTACACCTTCGATAGCTCCATCGTAGAGTGACCGTACACCTTCGAAAGCATTTCTAAGGTAATGTAATTATAAATACACCACACTGTGAACACTCAAAAAACGCATATAGCATATTAAATCCGTTTATTTTTTACGGCGTAGTAAGTTCAAAGATTCGCCAAGCTTTTGCACTCCACTGGGAGGCTTTTTCAAGGCAATGGTAGACATAAAAATGCAGATAATTGAAACACGTAAGGAACAAAGACGATTTTTGAAAATAACGTGATTGACATCACCAGCGTGTTACACGATTTTTTATCACGCAATTATACTGTGTGTCGCGATGTGCTTCCCTCTTTTAATAACACATACCAAGCTCTTGGTAGTTCAGTAGAAACTACACTACTGGCCACCCAAAATGCAACACCAAGAAGGAAGCATTTGATTGGCCTGAAATTCGCAGCATGCGTCGCCCGCGAGAGGACATGCGAACGATTAGCATTGCAGGGCATATGCAAATCATGTGCGCCCGGCACGCCAACGAGAAGCACTATAAGAAGGGTGCACAGAAGGCGGGGTGTAAGTAGTGGAAGTGTGTTGTGCTGCCGGACCTGTGCGTGGGAAGCTTCCTGATGCCTCGTCGCAGAATACGGCAGTCATTCCAGCACGTTTCAGAGTTCGACAGAGGACGAATAGTGGATCATCGCGACAGCGGTTTATCGTACCGAGACATCGGCGCCCGAATGGGACGACATCCAGTCACAGTGAGGCGAGTATGGATTCGGTGGGTGCAAGAGGGACGGACGGACGGACGTGAGTGATTGCCGCAGCCGCGGCACACCACCGAACGAGATGACCGGCATGTTGTGCGGCGGGCATTGACGGCTCGCACCGCCACATCACGAACGTTAGCGCAGGAATTAGGGTGTGTTGCGCAACAACCTGTGTCAGCACGTACCGTTCGACGTTTTCTGTAGGAGCGGGGACTTGTCGCACGGCGCCCATTGCTTCGATTACCATTGACGTTACACCACCGGCGAGTGCGACGGCAGCGGGCCGTTGAATGCCGCACCTGGACTACGGAATGGCACGACATTGTATTCTCCGACGAATCCCGCTTCTGCCTATAACACCACGATGGTCGGATCCGCGTGTGGCGGCACCGCGGTGAGAGACTGTATGACGCCTGCATTATGCATCGCCATACAGGTCCGTCGCCTGGCCTTATGGTTTGGGGTGCAATTGGATATGACACCCGCACCCCTCTGGTACGCATCACCGGTACACTCAACAGCCACCGCTACATCTCCGACGTTTTGGAGCTTGTAGTCCTGCCTTACCTGCAGGACCTGCCAGCGGCCACGTTTCAACAAGACAATGCGCCCCCGCACGTGGCACGCATCGTGCAACAATTCTTCACAGCCCAGCAGGTGTCACTGCTGCCGTGGCCCGCCTGTTCTCCCGGTATGTCGCCCATCGAACACATCTGGTCGCTGATCGGCAACCGAGTGGCCCGGCAAGCACCACCCGCGGCTACGCCTGATGAACTGTGGCAACGTGTGTAAGCAGCCTGGACCGACATACCCCAAGCCCACATCCAAAGCCTCTTTCGTTCGATGCCGCGGCGTGTAGCGGCCGTTATTGCCAGTCATGGGGGCCACACGAACTATTGATGTCTGCGTGTTCCGCGTTTCATCTTTGTATCTGTTGTTATGTGTCCAGTAAATCTGGCTTTGCTATCTCGTGTCCTTCTTGGTGTTGCATTTTGGGTGGCCAGCATTGTATATCATTGCACGCTATTTTGCTGGATAGGATTTCGACAGTTTCCCTGATGGCAGTCTCTTTAAAGATCGTGAATGGGGCAATTCTTCTGATACTATTCCATAGAGGTGTAGCCGATGAATGCATGACTTACCAGGCGAGGGCTGTATTCTGCAGGTCCTGGTTAACACTTCGCACGTGTTCTTTACATCTAGTATCCAAGGAACGCTTTGTCATTCCGATATATAACTTTTCCGTGTTGTCAGGATATACCAACGGTATAGCGTACACACCTGCCTTTACTTTCTCACACTGCCTCTCCTTGGAACTTGATAGCATCTGTGACAACGGGGTAGGGGACTTCAGTGCTATCAATATCTTGTATTTACGTAATAAATTCTTTTACCAATATGTAAAGCCTGGAATATATGTGATGGATCCTGCGAATCTCTTCGTCTTACTAGGTGATTTCGTTATTGCTGACATTATACGATTTCTTACAGTTCTATGTATTCTGTCTATGTCATCTTTCTTATATCCAGCCTTTAGACCTTTGCTATAAATATTATCAATTTCCTTATTATTTAAGGAGTCGGGTTCGCATACGTTATATGCTATCTAAAACCATGCTCTAAAAGCAGAAAGTTTGTACTCTTTTGGGCAGTGCGAATCAGGAGGAACAAGGTTCGATACTGACGTCGGTTTATAATAAACGTCAAAATCGAAGTTGGAAGTTTTGTTTCTTCTGAGCGCGACGTCAAGATAATTCAACGCCCCATCTACTTCAAGCTCCGTGGTGAATTTTATCGTATTGTGTACTTTGTTTATCTTGTGCATGAAATGATTTAATTCATCTGCTCCGTGTTCCCATATGAAGAATATGTCGTTAGCGTAGCAGATCCACACTCGATGTTTCTTGATACAATTTAGAAAGATGAGATCTTCTAGCGGTCTAAGTACTGCTTCCGCAAGGACTGAAGTTTGAGGTGAACCCATCGGTGCTACTTTTGTTTGTTTGTAGATGCCTCCATCCAACTTGAAATAAACTGGCGTGCAAAAATTAAGGACGAGACGGTTTTTCGAATGTAACGTCGTGCAGAAGTGCTACACATCGACTCAAATCATACCATAAGATCCCCAAGATGTAAGAATATGGGACAAGTGAGCACAACCGTCCAAACAAGGAATCCAAAGGATACAAAAGCACTTTATTGAAAAGGTAGCTTCGAGCACAACTGGACAGAAGACAAAAACGTCCATGTGACAGGCGGCTGCCAAGAAAAATCCAGTCTTTAGTAGGGGATATGATCAACCCTGACTGCATTGCAGGATTTACAACGTCTGTCCATGCTGAGGACGAGGTTGTTAAGGAGCTGTTGAGGCATCGCGGCCCATTCCTCTTGTAGCGCCAATCGCAGCTACGGAATCGTTGCTGGCGGCTGGTGACGTGCTGCCAAGCGTCTCCCGAGAAGGTCCCACACGTGTTCGATTTGATTTAGGTCAGGGGACCTTACGGGCCAATCCATGCGTTGAATATCTTAACTCTCCAACAGCTCTGCGACAGCCACTGTACGATGAGGTGTAGCGTTGTCGTCCATGATGAGGAACACAGGACCCACAGCACCTCTAAACAGACGCACGTGAGGCAAGAGAACCTCGGCACAATAGCGGACACCAGTGACTGAGCCTCCTTGGAAGATGTGGAGGTCAGTACGGCTACCAAGCATGACACCGCGCCAAACGAGAACTCCGCCACCTCCAAACCGGTCCCTTTCGATGATGTTGGAGGTGTGATTGCGTGTTCCCTGCTCTCTCCAGATGTGTATATGTCCTGAATCGCTCGTCAGACTAAATCAGCTCTCATCCGTAAAGAGAACTCCACCCCATTGCTGATGTGTTCAGTTCTTGTGTTCCTGGCACCACAGAAACCGCCGTCTCCGATGAGCAGGCGTTAATGGCACACACCGTACTGGTCGTCGTGCAAATAGACCACCTTTGTGCAGCCTCCTGGCCACGGTAAAACGCGGTAACGGACGTCTAGTTGTCTGTTGCATGTGCCTTGCGATTTCACCCGCTGTCTGCCGTTTGTCTCTTCTTGCCTGTAGGACAATATGCTGGTCGTCCGCCGTCGTGGTTGCTCGTGGACGACCACTGCTAAACTCTCGGACAGCTGTTCCCGTCGTTTAAAATGCCCTCCAAGCTCGTGAAACGATGCTGTGAGCGATCCCTAACTCCTCGGCCACACTAGTCACACTTCGACCTTCTTCCAACTTCCCAATGACGCGACCTCTGGTAAAGTCATCCAGATGTCGTCTACTGGATTGCCTGTTGGCCATATCACACGGTGGCAGCAACTCGACGTCGTTCAAACCGATGTACACCGTGCAATAGCTTTCACCGAATTGCTGAGCGTACACCGGCCGTGTGCTTTATACCCTTCCGACACCCCCACCCCCTCCCGTACGTCATGCTGCATATATGCGCATGCCCTACCGTACCGGACCCTAGTCTATCTCCAGAGTGGTCTTTCGGTCCGTTTTGCCTGCTCGTCCTGTGACGTACCTGCCAGCAGGACGCACACGACATAAAGGCAGATAGGAATCAGAATAATCGTCTGCGTAGCTCAGTTGGTAGAGCGACTTGTTCCGGAATAAGCGGCCTCGATTTCGAATCCCGGCGTAGACCAAAAATGACGGAGAAATTTACTTCGTTATAATGGCGCCCGAACTATCCGGATGACCCGACCGTTCAAAATCTTGCAATGGTGTGATGTTATTTCCACACCGCGAGATAGGAAAAATCAGAGAATCCCTTCTCCAGCGCTAAAAATGTGTGATGTTGCATTTCACACACCAGATTGACTGGGAGTTCTCAAGTGCACGTTCTACAGTGGATGGCTGCCTGCAACGATTCATGGTCACGGCTGACCCGTGGGCCATGCCCCCGGCCCTCTTTCGGGGGGGGATGTGACGTACCTGCCAGCAGGACGCACACGACATAAAGGCAGATAGGAATCAGAATAATCGTCTGCGTAGCTCAGTTGGTAGAGCGACTTGTTCCGGAATAAGCGGCCTCGGGTTCGAATCCCGGCGTAGACCAAAAATGACGGAGAAATTTACTTCGTTATAGTTCCGCTGTTATGCTAATTTATCCTCTTTGTCCTTAGTTTCTGCACACCAGTGTAGTTGTGGTTAGTAACCAAACTTAAGGCGGCGATAATTTTCTTTGCTTGAGTTCGATTATTTCCTCTAAGTTTGCAACAGCCTCTGGTATAGGTATAGATGGATATAAAGACACTATGTCAAAACTTCCCATTATATCACTATCAAGTATATTCAAGCTTCTTGCGCGCTCCACAAATTCTTTTGTTGACTTGGTTACATAATCGGAGTCTTTTAACCGTTGAGAGAATAATTTGGCTAGTGATTTTCCTAATGTGTACGTTGGAGATTTACTCTTTGCTACAATAGGTCTAAGGGCAGATCCAGGTATATGATTCTTTAGTCGTCCAAAGAGTGGTGGGATTGTAGAGCCCGGAGGAAACTTCGCTGACATCCTAAAATTCTCCGGTAGATCTTTGTCCCTGACTAGAGCTTGAACTTTCCGTATTATGCTTTGTAGAGGATTCCTCGACTGCAGAATTGGGTCCGATTGATCTGAAAATTCTTTAAGTTTACTAATACACTGGCGGAAAGTGAAAAAGGAACACCAAGAAGGAATTGGCGGACGATCATGAAATTTACATATGTTAATGGAGTCGAGTTTACGTAGGTGTGATGTTCATTTCGGGACCAACCGGTAAGCGCTTACGCCACAGCACGGCATAATATGCAAATTATCGTCGGTGGTATTTAAGGAGTACGGCCAAGTGAATGTAATCAGTCGTCGGCGTACGGACACGTGCAAAGACCCTGAAGAAGCTGCAATGCCTGGACATGGAAGACGTGTACGATTTCAGAAGTTATCGGACTTTGAGCGAGGTCGTCTAGTCAGACTCCGCGAGGCCGGGTGGTCGTATCGCCGTATTGCGGAGCGAATTGGACGGGAAGTATCGGTGGTGGTACGATGGTGGCGTAGATGGTTCGAGGAACATTCCCACACGAGAAGACGTGGAACCGGGAGTCACAGACGGACTGATGAGCGGACCGATCGACGCATAAGAAGAGCGGCGTTGTCAAGCAGAACATCCACTGCGACGCAAATCCGAGCTGCCGTTGCACCTGAGGTGACTGTGCGAACAATCCGCAACCGTCTATACTGGATGTACGACTACGGGCACGTCTTCCTCTGGCATGTGTACCTCTGACTCCAGCCCACCGTCAGGAACGGCTGCAGTGGTCTTGCTAACGTCTGCACTGGACAGCGCAATGGCGATCTGTCGTGTTCAGCGATAAAAGCAGATTCTGCTAGGGAGCCTCCGATGGCCGTATGCGTGTTCGCAGAAACACAGGGGAGCGTCTCCACCCTTCTTGCATTAGCCAGCGACACGCAGGGCCTACACCTGGTCTTCTGGTGTGGGGAGCGATCAGCTATCACTCCCGTACACAACTAGTGTTTGTACCGGATACGTTAAACAGCACCTACTACAACAACAACATCATTCAGCCCGTTGTTGTGCCATTTGTAAGGTCGGTTCATCGTGGTGTTTTCCAGCAAGATAACGCACGCCCACACACGGCACGTGCAACGCAACATGCACTTCAGGATGTGAGACAACTTCCATGGCCATCGGATTTGTCTCCCATTGAGCACGTGTGGGATTTTATGGGACAACGACTTATACGGTTTCCACGGCCAGCCACGACCATCCCCGATTTACGCGTCCAGGTTGAGGATACTTGGAACTCAATACCCGAAACTTACATCCAACATCTGTACGACAGACTCCATGCCAGAATTGCACAGTGTGACGCAGTTCATGGCGGTTCAACCTCGTACTAACCATGTTACATGGAAATGTTATTTTTCAGTTTACCAGCAAATACAGCTGTATTTTGCCATAATGTTTTGATCACGTTATCCTCTGTATTCCGTTATCATGCTGTATAAATTTCGTTGGTATCAGACGTCTCCTTCTTTGTGTTCTTTTTTCACTTTCCGCCAGTGTATAATGGTCAATTGACACATAAATAATTTTCACCGTCGGACGTTACGTATCAGCTGGTCGAACTTTCACAGACCATAACGTGTGAAACAGAAATATTCAGAAACATCAAATGATTGTTTCAGAAACTATATATGTTGCACGTGTAATGGCACGATTTGGTTAATACCATAATGTGCAACTAGAACAAGACCCTGATTTCTTGGAAGATTCTGTGCCTCACCTTATAAGTCAGGAAGAATTAAATGACCTGCTTTGTGACCTATATTTAGCCAAAAATCAGGCCGAAATATTGGCTTCAAGATTGAAGGGATGGAATCTTTTACAACCAAGTACAAAAGTATGTAATTTGTAACGTACCAGGAGATGTGACGTACCTGCCAGAAGGACGAACACGACATAAAGGCAGATAGGAATCAGAATAAAATGTCCGCGTAGCTTAATTGGTAGAGCAACTTATTCCGGAATGAGTGGACCCGGGTTCGAACCCCGGCGCAGATAAAAATGACGGAGAAATTTACTTCGTTATAATGGTATCCGGATGGCCCGACCGTTCAAAATCTCGCATTGGTGTGATGTTATTTCCACACCGCGAGATAGGAAAAATATGAGCAGCACTTCGAAAGAAAGAAAAATAAGGGGGAGATGATGTAACGTACCAGGAGATGTGACGTACCTGCCAGAAGGACGCACACGACATAAAGGCAGATAGCAATTAGAATCAATGTCCGCGTAGCTTAATTGGTAGAGCAACTTATTCCGGAATGAGTGGACCCGGGTTCGAACCCGGCGCGGATAAAAATGACGGAGAAATTTACTTCGTTATAATGGCGCCCGAACTATCCGGATGGCCCGACCGTTCAAAATCTCGCATTGGTGTGATGTTATTTCCACACCGCGAGATAGGAAAAATAAGAGAATCCTTTCTCCAGCACTTCGAAAAAAAAAAAATAAGGTGGAGATGATGTAACGTACCAGGAGATGTGACGTACCTGCCAGAAGGACGAACACGACATAAAGGCAGATAGGAATCAGAATAAAATGTCCGCGTAGCTTAATTGGTAGAGCAACTTATTCCGGAATGAGTGGACCCGGGTTCGAACCCCGGCGCGGATAAAAATGACGGAGAAATTTACTTCGTTATAAATTTTTGTCTACGGCAGCAAGAGTTTGAACACTTATTTTTGGAGAGTGGAGATCTTGTACACTGCAATGATATGGACTTATTGGCCTTAGGACAGCAACACAAACATGAAGAATGGAGACTTTTTATAGATTCCGCAAAAATAAGCTTAAAAGCTGTCCTTCATAACGGAAACATGTATCCATCAGTTCCTGTTGCATACATGAAGGAAACATAGGCAAATATGAAACTGTTGCTTCAAAGTATAGTACACAAAAAACACTCCTGGAATATTTGTGGCGATCTTAAAGTGATAGCCTACAACTTGGATACACAAAATACTTCTACTTCCTCTGTTAATGGAACAGTAGGGACAGAAATTCTCATTACATGAAAAAGACCTGGCCTAAAAGAGAGTCCTTAATTTCAGGTAATAAAAATGTTGTTGCCGAGCCTTTAGTAAGTCCTCAGAACGTGTACTTACCGCCGCTTCACATCAAACTGGGTTTGATAAAAAAAAATTGTAAAGACATTGAATAAAGATGGAGAAGCCATTCGTTTTCTAAAGAACAAGTTTCCCAAATTATCTGAAGCCAAAATTAAACAAGGTAATTTTATTGGTCCACAATTAAGGGAACTTATGTGTGATCTTGCATTTGAAGGCACTTTGAATGAGACTTAAGCTGCTGCATGTAATTCCTTTAAAGATGTGGTACTGAACTTTCTAGATAACAGGAAGGCAGAAGATTATAAAGTACTTATTACTCAGCTTCTCATGGGATGCAATACGTCCTTTACAATACATTTCCTTCACTCTCATCTGGACTTTTTCCCATAGAACTTAGGAGCTGTAAGTGATGAGTACGGAGAACGTTTTCATCAGGACATGCACTGAAGAGCAATTGAATTAGAGATACCTGTCTAGTAACGTGTAGCACCACCTTTCGTCCTGATGACGGAGGCGATTCGTCTCGGCACGGACTCGACAAGACACCGGAAGCGTTGGGAAGCCATACGGATCCACGACCCCTGAACAAGCTACCACAGTTTACGAAGATTTCATGGAGGGGGTCATCTCTCTCGATGGCATCACAGATGTGCTCGATGGGATTGAGGTCAAGTGACCTAGCTGGCCACGGAAGCGAGGTCACGTCGGTGGAGTGTTCATCCAACCATTCGGATACAATTCGGGAGCTCCATTGTCTTGTTGCAGGATGAAGTCCCCAGTGGGACGATGTTGAAGACGCACAAACGGGAGCAAATGGTCGTCCAGGATATCCCCGTAACGTTGACCTGCGAGGGACGGTGGCACACGTACCAGGGGTCCTATTTCAGTCCACGTAAACAGCCCCCAGACGAGAATACCACCCCCACCAGCTTGAAGAGTACCCTGCTGGCAAGAAGGATCCATCGCTTCATGTAGTTTGCGCCGTACTCGTATCCTGCCATCCGCATGTACCAACGTGAATCTCGACTCATCAGTACATTTTTCCACATGTCTAGGGTCCAGTGGCGATGTTCCTGCGCCCATGCTAATCTTTGCACCCTGTGATGTGCGGTCAGCAGCGGTACAATCGTGGGACGATGGCTTCTGTACCCCATACCGAGGAGATGGTTCTGGATGGTGTGGCTGCTTACACGTTTTTGTGCAGCAGCGTTAAATTGCCGAGTGATTTCTTGCACTGTGGCCCGTCTATCTGCTGTTACAATGCGAGCTAGCTGACGATGACCCCATTGATCGCTCACGCCTTCCAGTAAGGCTCTTACGTTTTCTTTTTTTTTTTTTTTTCTGCGGGAGAGACATTCTGTTAAGGCTAAGTATGCAATAAAGTATTTACTTATATTAGGACTGATCATAGAACACCATAAACACACCAAGTCTGACACTGAACTGAGCGCCTCATGTAGATAAAGGCCGCAGGATCCTCCCATAGATTTTTACATGGAAACTTTGCCACCCCGCCACGCCCGAACCGTTGCCCCAATCTCAGTTTTCTCTTCGACTGGCACATCAACATAGTAAAACCTTTATTTTGATACCTAGGCCATATTTTTACGTTCAGCCGATCTTACAAAATAGGTCTCACAGAAAAAAACCCTTATAGAATGAAGATATAGATGGCGCAACTCAATATGTATGATTCTAAATATTTTCACTAATTAACAGAATGTTTATTTACATCTTTACATATTGGGAAACGTCTTACCTTCGTGAATAAACTGGATCGAATGAGTATTAAATTGTATATATACATCACACAGTCCAACGGCATAACGCAATCAGGTCTTCGACAGTGTTCGCTGTTCCGCTGAGAAGACCTTTGATTCGAATGCCTGCTAGCGTTGCTTTGCGCAACAGTTCGCTCAGAAAAGAGATTTCGGACTATATCAGTCCTCAACAGCGCGTGAGTCAACCGCACGCTTCTCCCATAGACTTTACATGGGAACTTTACCTCTCCACAATGCTCGAACCATTGCCCCAATCTCATTTTTCTCTTCGAATGGCACGTCTACGTGGTAAGACCTTTATTTTGAAATCTCAACCATATCTCTACGTTCAGCCGTTCTCTCAAAATAAGACTCACAGTAAAAAACCTTATAGAATTACTATATAGATTGTACACTGAAAAAACAGTTTACTCGAGACCTATATCCCGATAGCACAATTTGGCAAGCAGATTTGTAATCAGCCTGACAAATACTGTATGATTCGACATGCAGTCTTTGTAACAACCAAAAGGTTTATTTTTACAAATTTTTTGAAGATGGCAATCCGATTTTCGGCGTAAATGTGACAAGGATGGTAAGTCATTATCAGTGGATATAATTAAATTAAGTGAATTTTATGTACTCTTAATCGCTTCATGTGGTTTGTGCCGTACTCATATCCTGCCATCTGCATGTACCAACGTGAAATTTTTCAAGTTTTCGGATATTATCTGACTTACCATCCTTGTCACATTTACGCCAAAAATCGGATTGTCATCTTCAAAAAAATGTATATTATATGGCGTAATCCCGTATTTCTTTCATGATTTATCTGCTTCTCCGGCCAAACACGGGATAAGATTCTTAACCTCCAGATTCGCTAAACATGAATGCCGGTTGCTTCGACTAGCGAATCCTGTGATGGTTATATTCAAATTGATCGGAAACTTGAAACTTGGTCGTTCTGGGTGGTGTAGTGGTTAGCATACCTGGGCATTTTCTGGGAGACGCTGGTTCGAGTCCCGCTCCAGGACGATGAACATTTTCAAGTTTTCGGATATTATCTGACTTACCATCCTTGTCACATTTACACCAAAAATCGGATTGCCATCTTCAAAATTTATATTATATGGCGTAATCCCGTATTTCTTTCATGATTTATCTGCTTCTCCGGGCAAACACGGGATAAGATTCTTAACCTCCAGATTCGCTAAACATGAATGCCGGTTGCTTCGACTAGCGAATCCTGGATGGTTATATTCAAATTGATCGGAAACTTGAAACTTGGTCGTTCTGGGTGGTGTAGTGGTTAGCATACCCGGGCGTTTTCTGGGAGACGCGGGTTCCAGTCCCGCTCCAGGACGACGAACATTTTCAAGTTTTCGGATATTATCTGACTTACCATCCTTGTCACATTTTCGCCAAAAATCGGATTGCCATCTTCAAAATTTGTATTATATGGCGTAATCCCGTATTTCTTTCATGATTTATCTGCTTCTCCGGGCAAACACGGGATAAGATTCTTAACCTCCAGATTCGCTAAACATGAATGCCGGTTGCTTCGACTAGCGAATCCTGGATGGTTATATTCAAATTGATCGGAAACTTGAAACTTGGTCGTTCTGGGTGGTGTATTGGTTAGCATACCCGGGCGTTTTCTGGGAGACGCGGGTTCAAGTCCCTCTCCAGGACGATGAAAGTTTTCTTATATTATCTGACTTACCATCCTTGTTACATTTACGCCAAAAATCGGATTGTCATCTTCAAAAAATGTGTAATATATGGCGTAATCCCGTATTTCTTTCAAGGTTTATTTTTGTTGTTCAGTTGTTATCTACAAAATGTAATCTCAATTTTTTCTTCTTTTTATTTCTTCTGCTCTTTTCATAAGGCTGGCAAACCACCTTTAATTTGTTCTCTAGCTTTCTTAACACATAATCGTTTAATTAAAGGTGCATTTTGCACATTTAATTCATGAACGCACAAGTGCTGCTGTTGCAAATGACCATCTATTCATCTCAGTCGAGTATCTTTGTTGGCAGAGCTCATTGGTTATGTCTGCGCAACAGGGCAACCTCTTTCCTTCCTGCCAAATCGAGATATCCGATACCACCTGAATTTAGCCAAGCTCTCTCCCGTCCCAGGGATGCTGTATTTAGACCCTTTTACTCCCCGGCTTTCTCAGTAAAGCTCTGAGACTTCAAAGGAACCGACAGCCAGTGGAAAAACGCATCTGAAAGGGTTGAAGTCGAGGACACGGTGTGGTGTCGGGGAAACGGGAGAGTAAATAAATTGCTGGTTTATTTAGCTCGTCGGTTGTCATTGAAGAGTGCTAAATCATAGTTGCCTGTCACGGCCTTTTGTCAGCTACCTACTTCCGTGAAATCACGGGTTGTGCAAGTGTTTGACAGATGTAAATGGAAACAGACCATTGGGGACGTCGAGCCAAGACATTTATTTATTCAAATCCGAGGAAGGACCAAAAATCGCGCAGACGCATGAATTACACGGCTGTGTGGGAATCGAGCCAATTCCACGAGGAAAAAGCTTTTCAGAAGATACAGAAGTCCAAGTGAATCACACGCAAACAGCTTTGCTTTTGCTTTCGTGAAGATAGCAGCTTGGCGTATAATCTTCCGTCTGAGAATGTTATGCGCTAATTTATAACGATTGGAATCACCTCCGTCATCGATGTCAGCTTGCTTCTAGAGTAGCTATCTTTTCTCTCTCTTCATTAAGAGGCACTCCAGCATTTTAAAAACATCTTTACGCCCACACTACTTTCAGTGAAAAAAATGCTTTCAAAAACACCTGATTTTTTTATTTGAATTACAATGAACTTTACAATAATTGAATTACAAAGGCCATTCCATGAAAACTGAGATTATTTTTTGAGTTGGCAACAGAGCAAAGGGAAAAATTAACCACGCAAACGACTTACTGAATTAAGGAAGTATCAATGGCAACAGTTATTACCCGTGGCAGACGATTCTGGTTTTGTTATTGCGCAGTTGCTTAAAGTACGTCTGCTATGGAGGTGAGCATTTCAGAGTTAAGAAATGAAATGCGTTGTGCGATAAAATGTTGCTATCGTTTGGGTAAAACGACTCCAGAAACAGTTGATTTAATGAAAAAGGCTTACAAAGATAAATGCTTGAGTGAGTCAACGATTTTTAGTTGGCACCGTGATTTCAAAAAAGGGCGTTTGTCAGCAGAACTCGCTCCTGGGCCTGGTCGATCTGAAAGTGCCCAGAAAAAAACACAAGTGTAAGGAAACTGCTGGCCGCCAGATGGCAGTGATGGGTCACTGCTGGCTGAAATCTGCCGCTCACGGCCCGGTAGCGGTCCGTTGGTGGCAGCGGCATCAGTTGAAAGCCATTGATGGCCCTGCAGCATCGCCGTGAATTGCGGTCCACCAAGCAAGTGCCACTAGTGGCCCGTAGCTGGCAGCCGATGAAACTCCAACACCAGGTGGAAGCAACGGGACTGCGCATGCGCAGAGGCAACACGTGTTGTGTATCTCGTGGTACCAGTTAGTTGAAGGCGATGCTATCGCCATCGTGTTATTTTAGTGGATGTTAAGAAAAAAATCCATATGTAGAAAGGCGAATTAATTTCCTAATGAAATGCTAAGTCGACGAAGATATCAGATTAAGCCATGAGATACTAGATTACAGCCATGAAATACATTCACTCCATTCCCATGAAGAACAAGAAATAATTTGAAACCGCTTGAAACAACAGACCTGGAAAAACATTAAAAAAACGAAAATTTGGGAAGAGATGAGGGAAACCTATAGCCTTAATTAGCTACAAAAAGGATTGGAGACCAGAGGGAAGATGGGCGGATGATATAAATAAAACCAGGAAAGCTGTGGAATAGACAAGCCAAAGAAAGGAACATTTGGAAAGAGATGAGGGAAACCTATAGCCTCAATTGGAAATAAAAAGGGATGGAGACCAGAGGGAAGATGGATGGATGATATAAACAAAACTGTAGGAAAGCTCTGAAATAGACAAGCCCAAGACAGGAACATTTGCAAAAAGATGAGGGAAACCAATAGCCTCAATCGGAAATAGAAAGGGATGGAGGCCAGAGGGAAGATGGATGAATGATATAAACAAAACTGTAGGAAAGCTGTGGAATAGACATGCCCAAGACAGGAGCATTTGCAAAGAGATGAGAGAAACCTATAGCCTCAATTGGAAATAAAAAGGGATGGAGGCCAGAGGGAAGATGGACGGATGATATAAACAAAACTGTAGGAAAGCTGTGGAATAGACATGCCCAAGACAGGAACATTTGCAAAAAGATGAGGGAAACCAATAGCCTCAATCGGAAATAAAAAAGGATGTAGACCAGAGGGAAGATGGACGGATGATATAAACAAAACTGTAGGAAAGCTGTGGAATAGACATGCCCAAGACAGGAGCATTTGCAAAGAGATGAGAGAAACCTATAGCCTCAATTGGAAATAAAAAGGGATGGAGGCCAGAGGGAAGATGGACGGATGATATAAACAAAACTGTAGGAAAGCTGTGGAATAGACATGCCCAAGACAGGAACATTTGCAAAAAGATGAGGGAAACCAATAGCCTCAATCGGAAATAAAAAAGGATGTAGACCAGAGGGAAGATGGACGGATGATATAAACAAAACTGTAGGAAAGCTGTGGAATAGACATGCCCAAGACAGGAACATTTGCAAAAAGATGAGGGAAACCAATAGCCTCAATCGGAAATCGAAAGGGATGGAGGCCAGAGGGAAGATGGACGGATGATATAAACAAAACTGTAGGATAGTTGTGGAATAGACATGCCCAAGACAGGAACATTTGCAAAAAGATGAGGGAAACCAATAGCCTCAATCGGAAATAAAAAAGGATGTAGACCAGAGGGAAGATGGACGGATGATATAAACAAAACTGTAGGAAAGCTGTGGAATAGACATGCCCAAGACAGGAGCATTTGCAAAGAGATGAGAGAAACCTATAGCCTCAATTGGAAATAAAAAGGGATGGAGGCCAGAGGGAAGATGGACGGATGATATGAACAAAACTGTAGGAAAGCTGTGGAATAGACATGCCCAAGACAGGAGCATTTGCAAAGAGATGAGAGAAACCTATAGCCTCAATTGGAAATAAAAAGGGATGGAGGCCAGAGGGAAGATGGACGGATGATATAAACAAAACTGTAGGAAAGCTGTGGAATAGACATGCCCAAGACAGGAACGTTTGCAAAAAGATGAGGGAAACCAATAGCCTCAATCGGAAATAAAAAAGGATGTAGACCAGAGGGAAGATGGACGGATGATATAAACAAAACTGTAGGATAGCTGTGGAATAGACATGCCCAAGACAGGAACATTTGCAAAGAGATGAGGGAAACCAGTAGCCTCAATTGGAAATAAAAAGGGATGGAGGCCAGAGGGAAGATGGACGGATGATATAAACAAAACTGTAGGAAAGCTGTGGAATAGACATGCCCAAGACAGGAACGTTTGCAAAAAGATGAGGGAAACCAATAGCCTCAATCGGAAATAAAAAAGGATGTAGACCAGAGGGAAGATGGACGGATGATATAAACAAAACTGTAGGATAGCTGTGGAATAGACATGCCCAAGACAGGAACATTTGCAAAGAGATGAGGGAAACCAGTAGCCTCAATTGGAAATAAAAAGGGATGGAGGCCAGAGGGAAGATGGATGGATGATATAAACAAAACTGTAGGAAAGCTGTGGAATAGAAAAGCCGAAGACAGGAGCATTTCCAAAGAGATGAGGAAACCTATAGCCTCAGTTGGCTATAAAAAGGGATGTAGACCAGAGGGAAGATGGACGGATGATATAAACAGAACTGTAGAAAAGCTGTGGAATAGACATGCCCAAGACAGGGACATTTGCAAAGAGATGAGGAAAACCTACAACCTCAATTGGCTATAAAAAGGTTTTTGAAAATTCAGAATGTTCCGTCGACACATCTTAAAAATGGTAATTTGCCGCCAATATAAGAAAGAAATTGCTGAAAGGTTTGTGAAACTTCAGAATGTTCCGTCAACAGATCTTAAAAATGGATATTTGCCGTCAATGTGAGAAAGGAATTGCTTAAAGGAATTGTGGAAAGGTTTTTGAAAATTCAGAACACTCCATCAATACATCCTAAAAACGATAATTTGCCGTCAATATAAGAAAAGAATTGCGGAAAGATTTATGAAAATTCAGAATTTTCCATCCACACATCTCATAAACGGCAATTTACGGTCAATGTAAGAAAGGAATTCAGGAAAGGATTCTGAAAATTCAGAATTTTCCGTCAACACATCTTAACAGCGGCAATTTACTGTTAATATAAGAAAGAAATTGCGGAAAGGTTTTTGAAAATTCAGGATTTTCCGTCAATACATCCTAAAAACGATAATTTGCCGTCAATATAAGAAAGAAATTGCGGAAAGATTTATGAAAATTTAGAATTTTCCATCCACACATCTCAAAAACGGCAATTTACCGTCAATGTAAGAAAGGAATTCAGGAAAGGATTCTGAAAATTCAGAATTTTCCGTCAACGCATCTTAACAGCGGCAATTTACAGTCAATATAAGAAAGGAATTGCGGAAAGGTTTCTGAAAATTCAGAATTTTCCGTCAACACATCTTAACAACGGCAATTTACCGTCAATGTAAGAAAGGAATTGCGGATAGGTTTCTGAAAATTCAGAATTTTCCGTCAACACGTCTTAACAGCGGCAATTTACTGTCAATATAAGAAAGAAATTGCGGAAAGGTTTTTGAAAATTCCGAATTTTCCGTCAATACATCCTAAAAACGATAATTTGCCGTCAATATAAGAAAGGAATTGCGGAAAGATTTATGAAAATTCAGAATTTTCCGTCAACACATCTTAACAACGGCAATTTATCGTCAATGTAAGAAAGGAATTGCGGAAAGATTTATGAAAATTCAGAATTTTCCGTCAACACGTCTTAACAACGGCAATTTACCGTCAATGTAAGAAAGGAATTGCCGAAAGGTTTCGGAAAATTCAGAATTTTCCTTCATTTGACGGAGAAGGTTGTATTCGAAATATACTTCGTTAATTCGCAAAAGAAATGACGAAAAGGGGCTCGTGAATTTTAGAATTATTTTTAGTGTACCTGTTTCTACGTTTGGAAGCTTATCTGCTGAAGAAATACGGTTTTGTGCAGTTTTTTTTTTAACCGCTTCCATTAACTGTGAGTAACCCCATTCACATTCCGTATTTTAAATTATGCTAGTTTTTCTCTAGTTGGTGTAGGCCTATTCTGTGTTTTAGCTAAATTTTTAGGTTTAAAGAAACTCTGTTTTGAAATTTTATTTCGCGCCTGAAAGGATTAAAAACACGGTTACTACCGAATATTCAATTTTCTCTCTTTTTTTCGGTGATTATACAGGTGATTAAATAAAAAAAAGGTTGTAAAAAGATTTATGTTGGATTTTTTTTTCAAAAAACAAAAACAAAAACCGAAATGACTTTACGATGTACCCAATAAATTAAAGCTACCTACCAGAGGAAAAATTCATTTGTTACAGATAGAGCGAAAGAATTCATTTAATGTAGGGTTGAACTCTCCAACAATTTTTTAAAAAAAGTACTGGGAGGGAGGGGGAGAAACAGTGCTTGTTTTGAAACTAAATTCGTTATCTTATATGCGGGGTTCCGCTAGTTTATCTCGTGAAAAGAAACAGAATAGAGAGAAGAAACAGAAAGCAAAAAAAAAAAAAGTTAGGATGGGATAAAAATAAAAAAGGAGAAAGAAATGTTCGCAGAAGTGATCGTCAGTGAATTTAAGTATAGTTTGTGCGCCCTGCTTAGCTGAAACTTTTCCGAGGACGATTAACCAATATTTTAATCCCCATTTTCACAACGGCAGTGGGAGGGATTTTTAGGTGACGAAAAGGGGAAGAAAAAGTGGGGGGGTTGCTACTTTCAGCACGTACTACTTAATTTGTTTGGCTGTCGTAGAAAAAAAGCAAAAAAAAAAAAACTGCTGTGGTTGGGACAAAATTAGAAGCATCCTTCACTACCTCTGAACAACACACACGTGGTCTACTTGACAGTAATGGAGGAGTCATGTTACCATAGCAACCGAAAGAACCTCAGCACGTGCAGATAAAGAGAGGTCGTCTAAATTTCTACCGAAGGGCGGTGAGAAGTGCTTTCTGCCAGTGAACCCAAAGGACGTTTCTCCCAAGAGTCACAAGTCATTTATCATTGTTTTGCGCTTTTAACCTTCCGATGCTAGGAGATGGGTCTATCGGACATAGAGCGAACTCTTGATTTCAAAGTCTTGTGACGATTACACGCATTAAGAGAATACAACGCGGTTTGTCACAAGTATTTATATTTTCAACTCTACCATGGTTTCGCTTGGTATTGACCCAACTTCATCAGAGCGAATGGCACGTAAATGTTCAAATTGTATATGATATCATAAACGATGTTTACAGTCACGTGTTACAAAAAAAGCAAAACTAATTGACAAGCCAGATTCAACCATCACCAAATTTGATATTTTGGAAGCTTTCCATATACACTATATTGACAAAAGTCACCGGACACCCCTTCAAAAGCAAATGAATGGATCCGCTGCGTTGTTAGGATGCGTAGTACAGCTGCAAGCGGTATAAAAACAAGCCTGCAGCTTAATTTGTGTGAGGTTAAGTGAAAATGTCGCGGCGGGAGAGAACTGACTTTGAGAAATTAAACATTGTTGGATTTTATATTAGTGGGTTGTCCATAAGAGAAACCGAGAGGCGTTTAAACATACCCAAGGCAACTGTTTTGGATGTACTTAATTAGTGGAAGACACATGGCGTGCCTGAAGCAGTAAAACGTACCGGCAGACCAAAGAAAATCAGTGATAGAGGATTCCTCAGGAGAGTCGTTACAGCTAATCGACGGAGTACGGCACAAGACCTCAGTGTACAGGTGAGTAAAACGCTGGAACCTCGGTATGTACACGTACCATTCGCAGAGAAATTCATTCCATGGGTTACCGTGGTCGTGCGGCTTCTCATAAGCCTTTCATCTCCACTCGGAATCCTACTCGTCGTTTAGCATAGTGTAAAGAACATTTGTCGTGGATCAATGGAAACGGGTTCTATGGACTGATGAATCCAAATACACGATCCATCAGTCTGATGGCCATGTGTGGGTATGGCGGCAGCCGGGGGAACGCTATTTTCCCCAGTGTTACTGTTCCTACTGTCAAGTTTGTAGCTGGCAGTGTACTGGTGTGGAGGTGTTTTTCGTGGTATGTTCCCGGCCCATTGGTTATCGTGGACAAACCTGTTAACCAGCACAATTATGCCCTACCAACTCTATGGCAATACTATGGAACCGAGCCTTGTTGGTACCAATGCACCGAGCCATAAAGCAAGGTTTCAAAATCGCTTTATTATTATTCATCATAAGAAAACATAAGAGGTAGACGTACAGTATTGGGCGTCTCACTGGTAAGTAATACAAAACTGTTAAAACATGATGGTATATACACTGCAATGACAATGGGGATGAATAACAAATGCTGCAAGCAAAGCTTATTGCATAAAAATTGCAGAAGTGACAGAGAGAAACACATCGTGTCACATGACATTGGCTGGGCATGATTTACAGGATAACACAGGCGAAACAATAGTACACAATTAGAAAAAGAACAGCACAAACACCGCCGTGAAGGTAAAACATTACAAACATGAGATAAAAAACACAGCGTGCACAATTGTGCAAGTTATTTAACGAGGGCACCAAAGCAACATAATACAGGCGGGGTGAAAGTAAGTAATGTACACGAGTAAGCATGAAAATACACTGAGATGGCATTAGCATTCACAATTCAACGGTAACGTGGATTGCACGAGTCGTAGAGTGGAGGAGGGGCACCAGGGTGCCACTGAACTCAGCAAAGGAGGTGTAGAATGTCCTAGGGTACTGATAGGTGTAGCAGTCCAGAATCAACCGCAAACCATGGAGCGGCTGGCGCCCAGGTAGCATAGAAGGTGGCTTCTCGACGACTGGAAGAAGCCGACTGGTACTCCAGGCGGAGTCGAGAAAGCAATCGATCTTGAAAATGGCACAAAAGTGCTGCGCTGGCCTGGTGTAAAGAGACTGGCGAGGAAACGCTGCGGAGTTGTTGAAGGTATACGTAAATAACGTGTTTAACCAGCACGAAAAGATAGGCACATACTGACGGAAGAGGCGTAGGTGGATGAGCCCGCAGAAGAAGATGTCTGTAGGCAGCGAACGGAAGATCTTGAGAACAAGAGCGACTGGCAATCCGGAAAGCCTCGTGGAGGAGAGGCATCAGGATGGGACAGTAAAGGTAGACGTGCGAAACGTCTGCCTCCTGTGCGCAGAAGGAGCAGAGAGGGAAGGAGAGAAGAGACATGCGATAGAGAAAATACGGAACATGGAGGCGATTATGCAAAAAGAGCCAGTGGTATTAATTTCAAGAGGGGCGGATAAGGGTGAGCGGGCAGCGGCCCAGACAAGAGGAAGAGAAGCAGGGGAACCTCCAGAATATAAAGCGGTGAAGGGGTGGCAAGGTGCACTAGAAAACGATAAAGAGATTTAGAGGAGAGAGAGGAGAGAGGAAGAACCGAGTTTTTGAGTCGGAGGAAAAACGGCAGCGGAAGAGGGGCAGAAAAGACAGAGACGAGACCGGTGGGGGAGACAAGATCAGGGAAAAGCGAAAGAAGTGCAGTTAGCAGAGAGTCATAGACCAAATGGGCGGATGGGGACGAGAGAAAAGCAGGGGGAGGCCAGAGAAAGGGCGCCAGGATAGATCCGAGTTAGTGAGGTCTTGTACGGTTACTACACCTGCTCGGAGCCAAGAGGGGAATGAAAAACAGGGGAGATGGGGGGGATGAACAAGGGAGTTGAAGAAGAGGGGTTCAAAAAGAAGCTCTAGAGTTGAAGAGGGAGGGGAGCGAATGAGGGGGAGAGAGCGAAGGTGAGTGAGGGCTTCAGAATATGCAGGTGGGAGTTTGGAGGGGGGAAAGGACAACAATCTATGAGAACTAAAGAAAGAAAGGAAAAATGTGGGTTACGCAAGGAGGGAAGAACGTCACGTACCTGAACTGCGGAAGCCACTGGAGCCGTGAAAAGGTGAATGAAGTTGATCACTCGGCTTGCTTTGTACCACAGCGGGACATCAGGTAGGCCAGCACCACCATAGGAGGGAGGAGCACAGAGCTTGTGGACGTTAATCCAGTGACGACCCGCCCACATTACTCGAGTAAGGCTGCGTGTAACCTCCTGGAGACAGAAAAGCGGGGTCGTAGATGCAATCCAAGAATGCTTGCAGATGGACAGAAGGTATGTCCTGGTGAGATTTGCACGCTGGTAGTAGGACGTACAGAGCTGCGCACGACACCAGAATGCAGCTGTGCGGAGGAGGCGAGGATGGAGTTCCGTGCGAGTTGCACTGGATGTAGCTTGCGGTGCGCCTAAGTGCACACCCAGGAAGCGTTGGGTAGTGGATGACCATGTGGCCCCCCATGGAGCATCCAAGCGATTGGAACACGACCCGCACCACAATCCAGTGCTCTTAGACGTATTCAGTTCAGCTGCAGAACATGAAGCATATGCGGAGAACAAACGACGAAGCAGTTGGAACTGTGAGTTGCTACGAATGCAGACGGTGATGTCATCTTCATAAGCAGAGTAAATGACTGAGTGATGCCGTGAGCTGGCAACTGGTGGTGGAAGTTGTGCTAGGAGAGATGTTTGCAGAGAGCGTAGAAAAGGCTCGACGGCAATCGCAAACAGTTGACCAGAAAGCGGGCAGCCCTGACGAACTCCCCGCTTGAAGGGAACATGTGCTGTGAGAAAAGATGCCGTCTTGACATGGAAAACGGCGTCCCGGTAGAGGGAGAGAAGAACGGAGACAAATTGTGGAGGAAAGCCAAAGTGTAGCAGGGTTTGTGTTAAATAGCCGTGTGAGATATTATCGAAAGCGGAACGGAGGTCTAAGGAAAGGAGAGCAAGAGGTTCAGAATGAATCTTGGCAAGATGAATGAGATCGCGAAGAAGTTGAACATTGGAGGAAAGAGAACGGCCAGGAACAGTATAGGTTTGAGAGTCAGCAAGGATGTGAGGGAGGATAGAGTTTAGTCGACGGGAAAGAAGCTTAGTATAGAGTTTATAATCTTGATTGAGAAGAGAAATGGGGCGCCAATTTCCCAAGTCAAGAGGGTCACCCTTCTTGGGAAATAGAACCACATGTGCGTCCGTGAAACTCCTCGGGAGGGTGGAGCAGTTAAATGCAGCAGAAAAAGCGGAGAGGAGAAAAGGCAACAAAAGAGGCAAGAACGCACGGTAAAAAGGAAAAGAGAGGCCGTCCGGACCCGGAGCGGCATGGGAGTTAAGGGAAGAGAAGGTGTCGGACACCTCCGTGGATGTGGGTGAAAGAGACAGGGTGTGAGCAAGATGAGACGGAACTTGAGGCAGGTTATTGAGAAGATGGGGGAGAGCAGAGGGAGAAGGGGTAAGAGTTTCACTGAACTTGGTGGTATAGAACTGACGAACGTGAGAGCAAATCGCTGCCGAATCGGATGTGATTTCGCCAGAGGGGAGGCGAAGATGACGAAGCGAGGTAGAAGACTTACGTGCAGATTCCATTGATGTTAGAAAATCATAGGTGCATTCCTCCGGATTTAGATGTTTAATGCGCATACGTAAAAGTGCTTGCTGCGCAAGAGGTTTCAGCAAAGCCTGGAGCTCCGCCTGATATGCTGGAAAAAGCGGATCTGATAACCCAATTAGTGTGAGCATCTGCCTGGAGTGATCGAGGCGCATCTGACTAGAAGTCTTCATGGTGAAGGAAAGTTGCTTGATATGTAAGAGGAGCTGATGCTTGACACGAAGCCAATACGTCAAGGTACAGGGTGCGGAATGCAACCCTGCGCGACGAGCAGCGAGAAAAGAACGGACAGAGGCACAAAATTCAGGATCAGTGAGGAGATTGGAGTCAAATGTCCACGGACGTACAGTCCGAGGGAGTGACGCCGCAACAAACACTGTGAGGGTGACAGTGCAGTGGTCTGAGGAAGCAGTAGGTTGATGTTGCAACTAGGTAATAGACGCAAGAAGCGGTGTGGAAACGTAAACCCGATCCAAGCGTGCAATTGATGGAAGCTGACTCCCAGACGAGCGCCACGTGTGTGAGGTCTCTTGTGGATGAAGGCGCCTATAAGCATCGGTGAAGGAGAAATCAGCAACAAGGTCATGGAGTAGTGCGACGAGATCAGTCCGACGCTCTCGTGACGAAGGAGAGCGATCCAGAGATGGGTCAAGGGTGCAATTGAAGTCTCCACCCAAGAGCACACGATCCGAAGGCGATACTTTCGAGAGAGCTTGACGGAGTTTGGTGAACAAGATGGATAAATGAATAGAGGTGCACGGAATATACACATTAAAGATGTGAAATCGAGCTCCGCCAACTGTGAAGGAGACTTGCTGGAGTAAATCTCGGCATAAGTTCTGCACTGAGAGTGCAGTGAGGGTGAATCGGAAATGTTGATGTATTCCGATAGCAAGTCCACCATGAGATGAGTAGCAGAAAGCATGATGGAACACATAATCGCTAGCACGCCAGCGAGTAAACAGAGTGGAGGAATGGCAGTTTGTTTCTTGTAGTAGTAACAGATCGGCCCCGAGGGGCGAGAGGTCTTCCATTACAAGAGCATTCGCTAGGGGGCTAGCGAACTGATTGTTACGGCGTGGTTTGACGATAATTCCGTGTCGTGTGTGGACTGGCCAGCACAGAGCCCTGATCTTAATCCCATAGAGCACCTATGGGGTGAATTAGAGCGCCGCATAAGAAGTTTGGAACCAAGACCTACTACTAAGCCACAGTTAGCGGCCGGATTACGTAATGAATGGAAGCGCATACCTATATCGCTGTGTTCCAAAACCTTGTCGAAAGCATGCCTCGAAGGGTTAGTGCATGCATTAAGGCCAAAGGTGGACCGACACCGTACTAATGTATGTCAATAAATGCTATGTTGTGTTTCTCTTCTAAGTGTCCGGTGACTTTCGTCAATATACTGTATACCCGAATTCTTCGCAACTTGTTAATGACAAGGCATCCACGCCATTTCTATCAAACGCGTGGAAGCATCTAACCAAAACACGTGACTGTAAACACCATTTATGATATCATATACAATTTGAATATTTACGTGCTATTCGTCCTGATGAAGCTAGGTCAATACCCAATATTATCGCTCGGGTTCCTAATTGGGTTCACCCGGCGTAATATTGGGAGCGAAGGGGTGTCGAGTGGATTGTGATTCTGCGATTCCCTGATTTAGGGCTGACGCAGCTTCAGAATCCACTGACGGGGCGTTGTGTTTCACACAGCAGATTTTCCTTTGGGAGTCAAAGGGTCCGCTGTGTGCCGCAATATTTTTGTGAACGTCTAGATTTAAAATAAAAAAGCATAAGTGAAGTGATTTTCTAAGTTCCGGTTCCAAAAGTCATATATATTCTCCAAATAATCTAGGGTTGAGCACACATATTGTAGTTAACGACACACTCGTCATAGAACTTAGACAAAATTAAGTAACAAAAACAATTTATTGGTTATGATTTGGCATAATAATAAATATACGCTCATGATATTAGCAAAAATGATTTAAGACTCTCTGACAGGAACCTGTACTCAATTAGCTATTTGCTGATTAAAAAATATTAATTCTATGTGTGGACTGCTCCGATAAAGATTTTATGAGGGGACACCAAAGAAAGAATAGGATGGATTTCCTACCTTAACATCCGAATCTGGCCTAGATATCGCGCTGCTGACCACTCCTGATCCGGGAGAATTCTCGTCCGGTGGGTATTACTATAGCTTCCATTCGCAGCTGCGACCGTCGTATGTTCCCTAATGGTCCTTACAATACAATTTGTAAAAATCGGCAAATTCAAGAAATGTTTACATTAAGAACAACAAATAAGGTTTACATTTTCACTCACCTTATAATAAATTAGCGCGCCTTGAAGATTTATCAAACCGATTTAAAATTTCGTCCGGTTGCACCTCAGTTTTTTTTTTTTTTTTTTTTTGATTGGAGGTTTAACGACCACCGTGAGCAACTCAATGGGCTATAAGTAGTCGCCCGTCCCTAATTTAGGGTCACTGGTTCCAGGGAAGGGAGAGAGCCAGTGCCGTAAGACAAACACAACATCCATGCCTGACCGGGATTCGAACCCGGACCCCTTACGGACGAATGATCAGAGGCCAGCACCTCAGTTTTCCAATGGGTTACTAAAAGTGCTAATCTACTCGTTCTATTTTTCTCCCGTTGAGTTTCTTAAATATGTCTTCAATTGTCTAAGTGTTGAAAATGTCCTTTGTGGCGTAGCTGTGGAAATCGGAATTTAGCAAGAATCTGTAACAACGTGTGTGAGTTGGGGAAAAGATTTGAGTCGCCTTGTAAAAGGGCCTCTATTGCGTTACCAAGTCTTGAATTAACGTCTATGCTGATCCATTTGTTTCGTCAAACGGACTGTGAGAGTACTGCTCTCTGGAAGTATGTTTTCATCAAATCCTTTGCAAGTCGTTAGCTCTTTTTCGTAGTTACACGTAACATGACGAGGTAGAAATACACTGGCGGAAAGTGATAAAAGAACACCAAGAAAGAATTGGCGGACGATCATGAAATTTACATATGTTAATGTGGTTGAGTTTACGTAGCTGTGATGTTAATTTCGGGACCAGCCGGTGAGCGTTTACGCCACAGCACGGCATAATATGCAAATTATCGTCGGTGGTATTTAAGGAGTACGGCGAAGTGAATGTAATCAGTCGTCGGCGTACGGACACGTGCGAAGATCCTGAAGAAGCTGCAATGCCTGGACATGGAAGACGTGTAGGATTTCAGCATTTATCGGACTTTGAGCGAAATCGTCTAGTCGGACTCCGCGAGGCCGGGTGGTCGTATTGTCGTATTGCCGAGCGAATTGGACGGGAAGTATCGGTGGTGGTACGATGGTGGCGTAGATGGTCCGAAGAACATTCCCACACGAGAAGACGTGGAACCGGGATTCACAGACGGACTGATGAGCGGACCGATCGACGCATAAGAAGAGCGGCGTTGTCAAGCAGAACATCCACTGCGACGCAAATCCGAGCTGCCGTTGTACCTGAGGTGACTGTGCGAACAATCCGCAACCGTCTACTGGATGCAGGACTACGTGCACGTGTGCCTCTGGCATGTGCACCTCTGACTCCAGCCCACCGTCAGTAACGGCTGCAGTGGTGTCGCCAACGTCTGCACTGGAAAACGCAATGGCGATCTGTCGTGTTCAGCGATGAAAGCAGATTCTGCTTGGGAGCCTCCGATGGCCGTATGCGTGTTCGCAGATGCACAGGGGAGCGCTCCACCCTTCTTGCATCCGCCAGCGACACACAGGGCCTACACCTGGTCTCCTGGTGTGGGGAGCGATCAGCTATCACTCCCGTACACAACTAGTGTTTGTACCGGGTACGTTAAACAGCATCTCCTACATCAACAACATCATTCAGCCCGTTGTTGTGCCATTTGTAAGGTCGGTCCATCGTGGTGTTTTCCAGCAAGATAGCGCACGCCCACACACGGCACGTGCAACCCAACATGCACTTCAGGGTGTGAGACAACTTCCATGGCCACCGGATTTGTCCCCCATTGAGCACGTGTGGGATTTTATGGGACAACGACTTTTCCGGTCTCCACGACCATCCCCGATTTACGCGTCCAGGTTGAGGATGCTTGGAACTCAATACCCCAAACTTACATCCAACATCTGTACGACAGACTCCATGCCAGAATTGCACAGTGTGACGCAGTTCATGGCGGTTCAACCTCGTACTAACCATGTTACATGGAAATGTTATTTTTCAGTTTACCAGCAAATACAGCTGCATTTTGCCATAATGTTTTGATCACGTTATCCTCTGTATTCCGTTATTATGCTGTATAAATTTCGTTGGTATCAGACGTCTCCTTCTTGGTGTTCTTTTTGCACTTTCCGCCAGTGTATTTGAAGCGCTATGACTAATGTTTTGTGAGTCTCGAATCGATCGTTGATTTGTGTTCGCACGTGGTCAACAAATGACACAAAAAGTTTTTTCCGGAAATATTCTTCTGGATTTTCTGATGAAATATTCCCTCTTTGAATCATCCTGGATGTAACACTTGACTCCATCAACTTATATGTGATCAATTTTGACGCTGCATTAAAAATAACACCGAATTTATCGATGGCATTACTTCTTAGATGGTCGAGGGAAATTACCACGAGATCAATATGTTCCAATGATGTCGTCAAATCGCAGTCAACGTTTTGAAGAGTTTTCGACAGAGGTAATGACCACGAAAATACAACATCAAGTGTGCACAGTGTGACTACAAACTGGCCTTGGGTAATAGCACTTAATAGCTGATCAGCTTTTGGGGAGGATTTGCGATTTTTTTACATCTTGCGAATTTTGTAACGATAGAACTATTGGAACGTAGATTTCTCGGCATCTCAATACTTTGAGAACTTCGTTATTTTTTGCAGATGAGCTAAAAAAGGTTCCAACAGAATAAATTGTGCCTATACAGTTTCATATACGTGAAATTGTACAAGAATCTCCTAGTGCCAAATGTAGATACTGTTCTCCACAATGGACGTATGAGGCCAAATAAAAAACAAAAACATCATTTGTTGAAGTTCAATTGCGAGCTGCCTGCTTAAGTAACGCACCCTCCGAGTTTCCCCGATCGTCAATTTATTGTCTCTGTGTTGTTAATGTTGGGAGAGGTCTTCCACCCCTTCCACCTGTCAGAGTTGTATCCCAAGTGGGCAGAAATAGGCGAAAGTGCGAAGCTCTTGATCTAGAAACTTCTCAGAACAAATTTATTTCTAAAAGCGCTCTAACTTCTAGATTTTTTTTTTTAGATGACAACTTTGTCTGATAAACAGTTGAGCAAACAAAAATGAATTCTAAGCAATAATTCTGATGCTTTTCGCTCTAAATGCTAGGGGCTATTTTTTCTGTATTAATTTTTGGCGATCCTCGGATGTCACTAGCGGAATCGTGGTCTTCCAATGTCGCACGCTGTAATGCAGGATATACGGGTAACACAACCTTGGTACAATACAGATCAGATCATATGTAGAGGACTTTAGGGAGGGTGTCTGACCTAAGGTCTTGAACAACCCTTAGAAATAGAAAGCTAGGAGATTTGGTCTAGAGTGCCCGATAGGAAAGTGACACGGAAGCGAGGTCGAAAGACGAGTAGAGGGAAATGACCGATTCTGGCTAAAACCGGAGCCATAGACTTAACATTAGGTGTCGGCCGGAGCAGCCGGAGCCAGCCGGAGCAATCTGCAGCCGAGCGAACGGAGGGGCGTGGCCTGACGCAGGCATCAGGAGGATGAGGAAGTGTGGCATCGGTGAGGATGTAGGTGGCGCTTGTGTGTTGGGACGATGCTGATGTGCTGCCCCCTAGCGGTGCTTCTTGGAACTTTCGATGGATCTTTGTTTTTGAGGGATGGCAACGACCGAGTGGGAAAGGGGTGGATATAGGGGGATGGCAACTTGATGTGTTGCCCCCTAGCGGTGCTTCTTGGAACTTTCGACTGATCTTTGATTTTGAGGGATGGCAACGCCCGAGTGCGAAAGGGGTTGGATATAGGGGGATGCCAACTCGATGTACTACCCCCTAGCGGTGCTTCTTGGAACTTTCGATTGATCTTTGATTTTGAGGGATGGCAACGCCCGAGTGGGAAAGGGGTTGGATATAGGGGGATGTCAACTCGATGTGCTGCCCCCTAGCGGTGCTTCTTGGAACTTTCGATTGATCTTTGATTTTGAGGGATGGCAACGGCCGAGTGGGAAAGGTGTTGGATATAGGGGATGCCAACTCGATGTACTACCCCCTAGCGATGCTTCTTGGAACTTTCGATGGATCTTTGATTTTGGGGGATGGCAACGACCGAGTGGGGAAAGAGCACTGCGTAGGTGTTAGATATGATGATGCTTCTTGGAACTTTATTATTTCGATGGATCTTTGATTTTGAGGGATGGCAACGACTGAGTGGGGTCCGTTGGGAATTTCTGCATTTATTCCTGTGTTTTGCAAGCAAGATTTCTCCCCTCTTCAATACTATTTTTCCCCCGGAGGAAATTTTTACGTAACGATGCTGAGGAATTTTCTTTCCAAGGGAATAAAAATGCTCCTAAGGTCTTAGCGAAGTTCTAACTCACGATGATTTGGTTTCCAAAAATAGTCAGGGGTCAAATGGTTTTCGTGTACTACGTATTCCCTATATCATCATCATCATCATTGTCAACCATTATCAACCACTGCTGGACGAAGGTCTCTCCTGAGAATTGGAACAATTCCCTATATATATATATTTTTAAATTACTTTTACGTTATTTCTTCATGTGTTTTTATATATTTTTTGTATGTTTTGAGGGAGTGTTTTCGTGTAGATGTAATGAATTTTCTGGGGAACTTTTCTTTTTCCTCCATTCAATTTTATTTCAGACCATGAGACGAGGAAATGCTTCTTTAGAAATTATTTCGTTCTTGTTGGCAGTAATTACTGGACATAGACTTCATGTTAATTCTGAGTCTTTCACCCCTGCAATAATACTTTCTCGTAATTTTTTCGTATGTTCAAGAACTCTACAGATCTTTCCCAGTTAAAATTCTGCTCAAACAATATTTTCGGTCTTTATTTCCTTATAGCTTCCCAATTTCCGATATTTTTCTTCCTCTATCTTTGAAATTTCATTAAACTTCTCAATAGGTCAGGATTCTTTTTTTCTTGGACAAACTTATGAGTCCTTTTATTTACACTATCTTTTTTTTCCATTTCATTTCAGCAAACGATTATTTTAGATGCAACAAATCGTCAGATTTTGGTTTCCTTATATAGCATATTTTCCAACCTGCTTAAAAATATTCCTCAAAGCTTGCATGTATGTCAAATATACATTTTTTTTATTCTTTCGTAGTTAGCCATACTTTTTCGTGGACTGCCTCGACAGGAAAGCATTCAATGTCAAGACAAACAATCTAAAACCTTTTTCTTTCGATGAAATTTGTATTCTTTGGGCTGAATATTTTCCCGTCTCGTCCGAAAAAACATTCATTCTAGAGGCAAAGCGACTAATTCCGTTCTTCCCATAAACATTATTTTTTTATTTATTTGATATTCAGAGTTGTATACATTTACTATCCAAAAAAGAGATATATTTAATGTAAAGGTATATTCTTCCAAGCTGAAATATATGTATATATTAGTTCATTTCCAGTTAAAGGAAATGCATCTTTATATTTCAATATGAAAAAAGAAGCCCTATAAGTGAAAGCTCAACCTAAAGACGGATAGATTGTTCACACTCTCTCTACTCTATGACATTTCTTTACTGAATGAACCATGACCTTTTTTTTTCATGAACTGCTTTAAAATCTTCGTTCTCACTTTACTATTGTCAGATTCCATGTCCCTTCAGTTCTTTACTTATTCAATTTTAATTTATTAAGAGAGTAGAACTCTTTTAGGCTTTCGAAGTACTTTCAAGTCTTTCATTACGAAAATGTTCATTGTCATGAAAGAAGCCATAATCGAGATGATTTACTATCGTTTCAATGAAAGTGTTTACGCATTCATTGCTATGATGTCAGATTTCATTTTCTTATACTTCGAACAGAAATGAGTTTGAATCATTCGTCGAGAAAACATTTCTTTCATATATATATATATATATATTTTTTTTTTGTTTTTTGCCTCCGAATCAAACGAACTCAAAAAATAAGAGACGCACTTTAATATTTTTTTCCTCTTATGAGAGGAATACGGGAATATGATACCAAAATTAAAGAATAAAGAATATCGACTTTCCTCTCAACTCCTTACAACTACGTTTTTTTTTTTTTTTTTATTTTCAATAAGCTATTTCTATATTTTTACAACTGAATAGAATTATTTATTGAAAAATTCTAAGTAAGACGAAAAATGGTTTTGTTGATTTCCTAAGAGGATGATTTTGGAAATTTTCGTTTTCTGGTAATTGTAAAAATCTCATAGAATAACATGGGAAAACTAGCATGCATAAAAGACTGTTTTGGATCGAGTAAATTGAAAGAATTTTACAAAGTTCATTTCAGAAAAGTACATTCCTTCCTAGTGTCAAAAACGAATCACTTCGTTTTTTCTAAGATACCCTTTCGAATCTTATAAAAGTGCATAGGGTCAAAAACGATTTTGATGATTTTACTAAGATGACAGATTTCGGATTTCTTATGATAGAAAATACAGTGAATTTCCCATTGAATAACCTGGGAAACTGCGAAATTTAAGAAGCACGTTTTCGTTCAAGTAAAATATTTTAAAAGTCTTTTTTCGAATCAGTTGAAAACAGACAGGGTGTGTTTCTGAACAGTTCATTATTTCCTAAAATCAAAACGAATCACTTCGTTTTTTTTCTGACGTGCGTTTCTGAAAGAAGTAAAAATAGTTTAGCTAGAAAATTGAAAAGATATTTTTATGAATCCTAGACTGTTTATTTACGTATAGCTAGAGGGTCTTCAGTGAGAGCACTTATTCTCTTTTCAAACTAAGAGAATGAAGTGTAGTCAGTTTGAAATAAAAATTCAAACTCCCCTAAATTTAGCCTTTTGTCCTGGTTTCGACTCAATACTGTAAAGCATTGCTCTCAGACCAGTTGAATTCCTGGCCCTTAATGAAATACATTAAGCCTTTCCCTTAAAAATAAGCAATCTCTTCTTCAATACCAGATCCCCAATAAATTTCTTTAAGAGTTATTCATTCACCCTTTTACTTTTAAAAACTTGAAATTCATTATTATTTAACTCATTACAAAAAATGAAACTCATTCATACAGAAAAAATATAAATGAATAAAAATAAATAAAGTAGTCCTAAAAAAGGACTGTTTTTCTGGGTCCCCCTTCATACAGCTGCTCCATGGTCGGTATAAGGAATTTTTTTTTTTTTTGCCTGCTAATATCTCAGCACATTGACTTCACAGTCTCTAGCAAGTTCTTTACAATTATGCTTTCCAAGAACGCTTTGGACGGGACATGGTCTCCAGTGACTGCAACAAAAGATTCTGCTAGAATCTTGGGGTTAAGCAATGCAACGGCATCATCGAAATACTTTTGCCACTTGGATTCGGGGTGGCATATGCACAGCTGTGGGCCGTGATGTTTGAGAATATGCGATTTGGGGGTTGGTGGCACTCCATACAATAATATAAGTTATTGACATGTTCCTGAAGGCGATCCCTTACCATGTCAGCAAGCATGATGAAAAACTCTTCATCTGAGATGGAAGCAACAGGGGAAGAAGTCCTTGGATGGTGCAAAACAGCCTTTCTAAAGACAGGTCCAAATAGTAGTTGAGTAATGCTGTCCCATATTTTTCCACATTGATCAATAAGAGTTCCAAATTGTTGACAAGTCAGCTTTATCGGAACAGGATTCAATCGACGAAAACCATGAATTCTGGGAAAGCACTTCTAACGTGTAACTGCCAGAAGCATCTAAGAGGGAAGGACAGCAGGAAACGATAAGTTCACGATTAATTAAGATGTCACAATTCATGCCTTGAATCCAGTGTGATTTTCCCATAAATTTTCGGAACGTTGAAGCTGACATTGTTATTCCATTCTTAGAAGGGTAGAAAGATTCTCCATCTTTCCTATAACTTCGAATATGAACTCGGACCGTGTTGTTAAAATCGCATACTTTTGCAAACGTGTTTTCTCCTAAATAAAAATGATGAGGTGCAAGATTTTTCATAGAAATTCTTGGGAGGATAACTTCTCCACACGATTTGGGCTTTAAAGGAACGGACTCACATACCTTCTTAGCGAGAGTAGCAGAAATTTCACCACTTTGCTTCATCGTGGAAATGGAATCGGTAGCGCTCAAAGCAACAGACCAAATTGAAGTGACTCGTTTGAAGACTAAAGACAAACTGAAGGAACAGCTCTTATTCTAAGTCAAAACTGAGAAGAGGTTGGAGTTCGTCACTTGTTTACTGCTTGAGAGGGAAAGAGCAGAGTCATGGGGAAAAGAACACTCGGTTATCTTCTTTCTAAAGGTCAAATTCAATCTAATGTTTGGAGCATTCTTTTGTCGAGGCAGACCATGACTCCAATACGAATTAGTTGGTGGCAGGATCTGTAGTAAAGTTCCAGATCTCAAAGATAAGGAAACTGGTTTAAACCCGTTTCGCTTGAAAACAAGAGTCTCTTTCCTGTCCGAGAGATACTGATGCACTACAAGACAAAGTATCTAATTCAGCTTCGTCATCACGGTTATCACCGATTTGGTTATCACCATTTCTTATAAACGTGCATGGGGATCAAAAAACGATTTTGATGATTTTACTAAGATGACAGATTTCGGATTTCTTATGATAGAAAATACAGTGAATTTCCCATTGAATAACATGGGAAACTGCGAAATTTAAGAAGCACGTTTTCGTTCAAGTAAAATATTTTAAAAGTCTTTTTCGAATCAGTTGAAAACAGACAGGGTGTGTTTCTGAACAGTTCATTATTTCCTAAAATCAAAACGAATCACTTCGTTTTTTTTCTGACGTGCGTTTCTGAAAGAAGTAAAAATAGTTTAGCTAGAAAATTGGAAAGATATTTTTATGAATCCTAGACTGTTTATTTACGTATAGCTAGAGGGGTCTTCAGTGAGAGCATTTATTCTCTTTTCAAACTAAGAGAATGAAGTGTAGTCAGTT
The DNA here is from genome assembly GCA_039090855.1 of Macrothele yani. Lineage (NCBI taxonomy): Eukaryota > Metazoa > Arthropoda > Arachnida > Araneae > Macrothelidae > Macrothele > Macrothele yani. The sequence continues at coordinate 97,948,893 of CM077031.1, forward strand.
TGAAAAAAAAAAATATTCAAACTCCCCTAAATTTAGCCTTTTGTCCTGGTTTCGACTCAATACTGTAAAGCATTGCTCTCAGACCAGTTGAATTCCTGGCCCTTAATGAAATACATTAAGCCTTTCCCTTAAAAATAAGCAATCTCTTCTTCAATACCAGATCCCCAATAAATTTCTTTAAGAGTTATTCATTCACCCTTTTACTTTTAAAACTTGAAGTTCATTATTATTTAACTCCTTACAAAAATGAAACACATTCACTCTTTTACTTTTAAAACTTGAAATTCATTATTATTTAACTCCTTACAAAAATGAAACACATTCACACTTTTACTTTTAAAATTATAGAAAAATAGATGCATTCTCCCACTATAAATTTTTCCCTACCTCCTTCCCCGTTCCTTAAACCAAAAATTTAAGATAGTTCTAAAAGAACTTTTTAGTTCTAAAAAGAACTTTTTTAGTTCTAAAAAGAACTTTTTAGTTCTAAAAAGAACTTTTTTTCTCTGCTGTCTCCTCAATACATGTTTTTCACAGAACGCAGCAAGTCCTTTCCATATATTCCTTCCAAGAAGGCTTTGGATGGGATATTCTCACCAACGGTTTCAGCGAAGGAATCCGCTAAAGTCTTGGGGTCTAGCATTGCTACGGTCTCCTTGAAGTTTTCTTTAAACTTCGATTGGGGGGTGGCATCAGTACATCTGTGGCCCATGAGGCTTTCAAGCATGCGATCCGGATTAAGGTGGCACTGAATACAATAGAATAATTTTTCAGCATGCCCCTGAACGAGATCCGACACCACTTCAATAAGCATGAAGTAATACTCTTCGTTCGTTAGTGGAGAGTAAGGAACGGGGGTGGAATCCTCTGATGAAGCAAAACGCCCTTTGCAAAAACTGGACCAAATAGTAGAATAGTAATGCTGGTCCATATCTTCTCACATTGATCAGCGAGAGCTTCAAATTGTTCCCCATTCAGTTTGATGGAATTAGGGTTCAGTCGACGAAATCCATTGATCCGAGGAAAGCACCTCAAATATATAAGTGTGAGGTCCGTCCAAAGAAGATACAGGAATGAACAGGAATCTTTTTCCCCACCAAGAATGGAATCACCATGACAGCTCTGACCTTCCCTCAGTTTATGAGAAAAGTCCGTTGGTTGCATGGAGAAAATGAAGATATGCTAATCAACAGAGAACTAATTATTTCTGCCTCTCCTTCTTTGGACGGACCTCACACTTATATATTTGAGGAGCTTTCCCCTCGGATCAATGGATTTCGTCGACTGAACCCTAATTCCATCAAACTGAATGGGGAACAATTTGAAGCTCTCGCTGATCAATGTGAGAAGATATGGACCAGCATTACTATTCTACTATTTGGTCCAGTTTTTGCAAAGGGCGTTTTGCTTCATCAGAGGATCCCCCCCGTTCCTTACTCTCCACTAACGAACGAAGAGTATTACTTCATGCTTATTGAAGTGGTGTCGGATCTCGTTCAGGGGCATGCTGAAAAATTATTCTATTGTATTCAGTGCCACCTTAATCCGGATCGCATGCTTGAAAGCCTCATGGGCCACAGATGTACTGATGCCACCCCCAATCGAAGTTTAAAGAACACTTCAAGGAGACCGTAGCAATGCTAGACCCCAAGACTTTAGCGGATTCCTTCGCTGAAACCGTTGGTGAGAATATCCCATCCAAAGCCTTCTTGGAAGGAATATATGGAAAGGACTTGCTGCGTTCTGTGAAAAACATGTATTGAGGAGACAGCAGAGAAAAAAAGTTCTTTTTAGAACTAAAAAGTTCTTTTTAGAACTAAAAAAGTTCTTTTTAGAACTTAAAAAAGTTCTTTTTAGAACTATCTTAAATTTTTGGTTTAAGGAACGGGGAAGGAGGTAGGGAAAAAATTTATAGTGGGAGAATGCATCTATTTTTCTATAATTTTAAAAGTAAAAGTGTGAATGTGTTTCATTTTTGTAAGGAGTTAAATAATAATGAATTTCAAGTTTTAAAAGTAAAAGAGTGAATGTGTTTCATTTTTGTAAGGAGTTAAATAATAATGAACTTCAAGTTTTAAAAGTAAAAGGGTGAATGAATAACTCTTAAAGAAATTTATTGGGGATCTGGTATTGAAGAAGAGATTGCTTATTTTTAAGGGAAAGGCTTAATGTATTTCATTAAGGGCCAGAATTCAACTGGTCTGAGAGCAATGCTTTACAGTATTGAGTCGAAACCAGGACAAAAGGCTAAATTTAGGGGAGTTTGAATATTTTTTTTTTCAAACTGACTACACTTCATTCTCTTAGTTTGAAAAGAGAATAAATGCTCTCACTGAAGACCCCTCTAGCTATACGTAAATAAACAGTCTAGGATTCATAAAAATATCTTTCCAATTTTCTAGCTAAACTATTTTTACTTCTTTCAGAAACGCACGTCAGAAAAAAAAAACGAAGTGATTCGTTTTGATTTTAGGAAATAATGAACTGTTCAGAAACACACCCTGTCTGTTTTCAACTGATTCGAAAAAGACTTTTAAAATATTTTACTTGAACGAAAACGTGCTTCTTAAATTTCGCAGTTTCCCATGTTATTCAATGGGAAATTCACTGTATTTTCTATCATAAGAAATCCGAAATCTGTCATCTTAGTAAAATCATCAAAATCGTTTTTTGATCCCCATGCACGTTTATAAGAAATGGTGATAACCAAATCGGTGATAACCGTGATGACGAAGCTGAATTAGATACTTTGTCTTGTATTGCATCAGTATCTCTCGGACAGGAAAGAGACTCTTGTTTTCAAGCGAAACGGGTTTAAACCAGTTTCCTTATCTTTGAGATCTGGAACTTTACTACAGATCCTGCCACCAACTAATTCGTATTGGAGTCATGGTCTGCCTCGACAAAAGAATGCTCCAAACATTAGATTGAATTTGACCTTTAGAAAGAAGATAACCGAGTGTTCTTTTCCCCATGACTCTGCTCTTTCCCTCTCAAGCAGTAAACAAGTGACGAACTCCAACCTCTTCTCAGTTTTGACTTAGAATAAGAGCTGTTCCTTCAGTTTGTCTTTAGTCTTCAAACGAGTCACTTCAATTTGGTCTGTTGCTTTGAGCGCTACCGATTCCATTTCCACGATGAAGCAAAGTGGTGAAATTTCTGCTACTCTCGCTAAGAAGGTATGTGAGTCCGTTCCTTTAAAGCCCAAATCGTGTGGAGAAGTTATCCTCCCAAGAATTTCTATGAAAAATCTTGCACCTCATCATTTTTATTTAGGAGAAAACACGTTTGCAAAAGTATGCGATTTTAACAACACGGTCCGAGTTCATATTCGAAGTTATAGGAAAGATGGAGAATCTTTCTACCCTTCTAAGAATGGAATAACAATGTCAGCTTCAACGTTCCGAAAATTTATGGGAAAATCACACTGGATTCAAGGCATGAATTGTGACATCTTAATTAATCGTGAACTTATCGTTTCCTGCTGTCCTTCCCTCTTAGATGCTTCTGGCAGTTACACGTTAGAAGTGCTTTCCCCAGAATTCATGGTTTTCGTCGATTGAATCCTGTTCCGATAAAGCTGACTTGTCAACAATTTGGAACTCTTATTGATCAATGTGGAAAAATATGGGACAGCATTACTCAACTACTATTTGGACCTGTCTTTAGAAAGGCTGTTTTGCACCATCCAAGGACTTCTTCCCCTGTTGCTTCCATCTCAGATGAAGAGTTTTTCATCATGCTTGCTGACATGGTAAGGGATCGCCTTCAGGAACATGTCAATAACTTATATTATTGTATGGAGTGCCACCAACCCCAAATCGCATATTCTCAAACATCACGGCCCACAGCTGTGCATATGCCACCCCCGAATCCAAGTGGCAAAAGTATTTCGATGATGCCGTTGCATTGCTTAACCCCAAGATTCTAGCAGAATCTTTTGTTGCAGTCACTGGAGACCATGTCCCGTCCAAAGCGTTCTTGGAAAGCATAATTGTAAAGAACTTGCTAGAGACTGTGAAGTCAATGTGCTGAGATATTAGCAGGCAAAAAAAAAATTCCTTATACCGACCATGGAGCAGCTGTATGAAGGGGACCCAGAAAAACAGTCCTTTTTTAGGACTACTTTATTTATTTTTATTCATTTATATTTTTTCTGTATGAATGAGTTTCATTTTTTGTAATGAGTTAAATAATAATGAATTTCAAGTTTTTAAAAGTAAAAGGGTGAATGAATAACTCTTAAAGAAATTTATTGGGGATCTGGTATTGAAGAAGAGATTGCTTATTTTTAAGGGAAAGGCTTAATGTATTTCATTAAGGGCCAGGAATTCAACTGGTCTGAGAGCAATGCTTTACAGTATTGAGTCGAAACCAGGACAAAAGGCTAAATTTAGGGAGTTTGAATTTTTATTTCAAACTGACTACACTTCATTCTCTTAGTTTGAAAAGAGAATAAGTGCTCTGACTGAAGACCCCTCTAGCTATACGTAAATAAACAGTCTAGGATTCATAAAAATATCTTTTCAATTTTCTAGCTAAACTATTTTTACTTCTTTCAGAAACGCACGTCAGAAAAAAACGAAGTGATTCGTTTTGATTTTAGGAAATAATGAACTGTTCAGAAACACACCCTGTCTGTTTTCAACTGATTCGAAAAAGACTTTTAAAATATTTTACTTGAACGAAAACGTGCTTCTTAAATTTCGCAGTTTCCCATGTTATTCAATGGGAAATTCACTGTATTTTCTATCATAAGAAATCCGAAATCTGTCATCTTAGTAAAATCATCAAAATCGTTTTTGACCCTATGCTATGCACTTTTATAAGATTCGAAAGGGTATCTTAGAAAAAACGAAGTGATTCGTTTTTGACACTAGGAAGGAATGTACTTTTCTGAAATGAACTTTGTAAAATTCTTTCAATTTACTCGATCCAAAACAGTCTTTTATGCATGCTAGTTTTCCCATGTTATTCTATGAGATTTTACAAAAACCAGAAAACGAAAATTTCCAAAATCATCCTCTTAGGAAATCAACAAAACCATTTTTCGTCTTACTTAGAATTTTTCAATAAATAATTCTATTCAGTTGTAAAAATATAGAAATAGCTTATTGAAAATAAAAAAAATAAAAAAAAACGTAGCTGTAAGGAGTTGAGAGGAAAGTCGATATTCTTTATTCTTTAATTTTGGTATCATATTCCCGTATTCCTCTCATAAGAGGAAAAAAAAAATATTAAAGTGCGTCTCTTATTTTTTGAGTTCGTTTGATTCGGAGGCAAAAAAAATATATATATATATATATATATATATGAAAGAAATGTTTTCTCGACGAATGATTCAAACTCATTTCTGTTCGAAGTATAAGAAAATGAAATCTGACATCATAGCAATGAATGCGTAAACACTTTCATTGAAACGATAGTAAATCATCTCGATTATGGCTTCTTTCATGACAATGAACATTTTCGTAATGAAAGACTTGAAAGTACTTCGAAAGCCTAAAAGAGTTCTACTCTCTTAATAAATTAAAATTGAATAAGTAAAGAACTGAAGGGACATGGAATCTGACAATAGTAAAGTGAGAACGAAGATTTTAAAGCAGTTCATGAAAAAAAAAAGGTCATGGTTCATTCAGTAAAGAAATGTCATAGAGTAGAGAGAGTGTGAACAATCTATCCGTCTTTAGGTTGAGCTTTCACTTATAGGGCTTCTTTTTTCATATTGAAATATAAAGATGCATTTCCTTTAACTGGAAATGAACTAATATATACATATATTTCCCCAGCTTGGAAGAATATACCTTTACATTAAATATATCTCTTTTTTGGATAGTAAATGTATACAACTCTGAATATCAAATAAATAAAAAAATAATGTTTATGGGAAGAACGGAATTAGTCGCTTTGACTCTAGAATGAATGTTTTTTCGGACGAGACGGGAAAATATTCAGCCCAAAGAATACAAATTTCATCGAAAGAAAAAGGTTTTAGATTGTTTGTCTTGACATTGAATGCTTTCCTGTCGAGGCAGTCCACGAAAAGTATGGCTAACTACGAAAGAATAAAAAAAATGTATATTTGACATACATGCAAGCTTTGAGGAATATTTTTAAGCAGGTTGGAAAATATGCTATATAAGGAAACCAAAATCTGACGATTTGTTGCATCTAAAATAATCGTTTGCTGAAATGAAATGAAAAAAAAAAAGATAGTGTAAATAAAAGGACTCATAAGTTTGTCCAAGAAAAAAAAGAATCCTGACCTATTGAGAAGTTTAATGAAATTTCAAAGATAGAGGAAGAAAAATATCGGAAATTGGGAAGCTATAAGGAAATAAAGACCGAAAATATTGTTTGAGCAGAATTTTAACTGGGAAAGATCTGTAGAGTTCTTGAACAAACGAAAAAATTACGAGAAAATATTATTGCAGGGGTGAAAGACTCAGAATTAACATGAAGTCTATGTCCAGTAATTACTGCGAACAAGAACGAAATAATTTCTAAAGAAGCATTTCCTCGTCTCATGGTCTGAAATAAAATTGAATGGAGGAAAAAGAAAAGTTCCCCAGAAAATTCATTACATCTACACGAAAACACTCCCTCAAAACATACAAAAAATATATAAAAACACATGAAGAAATGACGTAAAAGTAATTTAAAAATATATATATATAGGGAATTGTTCCAATTCTCAGGAGAGACCTTCGTCCAGCAGTGGTTGATAATGGTTGACAATGATGATGATGATGATATAGGGAATACGTAGTACACGAAAACCATTTGACCCCCTGACTATTTTTGGAAACCAAATCATCGTGAGTTAGAACTTCGCTAAGACCTTAGGAGCATTTTATTCCCTTGGAAAGAAAATTCCTCAGCATCGTTACGTAAAAATTTCCTCCGGGGGAAAAATAGTATTGAAGAGGGGGAGAAATCTTGCTTGCAAAACACAGGAATAAATGCAGAAATTCCCAACGGACCCCACTCAGTCGTTGCCATCCCTCAAAATCAAAGATCCATCGAAATAATAAAGTTCCAAGAAGCATCATCATATCTAACACCTACGCAGTGCTCTTTCCCCACTCGGTCGTTGCCATCCCCCAAAATCAAAGATCCATCGAAAGTTCCAAGAAGCATCGCTAGGGGGTAGTACATCGAGTTGGCATCCCCTATATCCAACACCTTTCCCACTCGGCCGTTGCCATCCCTCAAAATCAAAGATCAATCGAAAGTTCCAAGAAGCACCGCTAGGGAGCAGCACATCGAGTTGACATCCCTATATCCAACCCCTTTCCCACTCGGCCGTTGCCATCCTCAAAATCAAAGATCAATCGAAAGTTCCAAGAAGCACCGCTAGAGAGCAGCACATCGGGTTGACATCCCCTATATCCAACCCCTTTCCCACTCGGACGTTGCTATCCCTCAAAATCAAAGATCAATCGAAAGTTCCAAGAAGCACCGCTAGGGAGCAGCACATCGAGTTGACATCCCCCTATATCCAACCCCTTTCCCACTCGGGTGTTGCCATCCTCAAAATCAAAGATCAATCGAAAGTTCCAAGAAGCACCGCTAGGGGGTAGTACATCGAGTTGGCATCCCCCTATATCCAACCCCTTTCGCACTCGGGCGTTGCCATCCCTCAAAATCAAAGATCAGTCGAAAGTTCCAAGAAGCACCGCTAGGGGGCAACACATCAAGTTACCATCCCCCTATATCCACCCCTTTCCCACTCGGTCGTTGCCATCCCTCAAAAACAAAGATTCATCGAAAGTTCCAAGAAGCACCGCTAGGGGGCAGCACATCAGCATCGTCCCAACACACAAGCGCCACCTACATCCTCACCCATGCCACACTTCCTCATCCTCCTGATGCCTGCGTCAGGCCACGCCCCCTCCGTTCGCTCGGCTGCAGATTGCTCCGGCTGGCTCCGGCTGCTCCGGCTGGCTCCGGCTGCTCCGGCCGACACCTAATGTTAAGTCTATGGCTCCGGTTTTAGCCAGAATCGGTCATTTCCCTCTACTAAGACGCCCTTATTTACAACTGGGGGAGCTGTACCCGGGGTACAACGTGCCCACCGACGCAAGACAGATGTTTAGTGGTTCAAGCGCTCGTGCTTGCCTGGGATCGAACCTGAAATTCTTCCGTGGTAGTCACGAACGTTGACCACTTGGCCATCCGTGACCCCGCCTGGTACAATTCATATCAGATCAGATCATACGTAGAGGATTCTAGGAACGGATTGTCTGACCCCAGGTCTTAAACAACCCTTAGAAATAGTAAGCTAGGAGATTTGGGCTAGAGTGCCCGATAGGAAAGTGACACGGAAGCGAGGTAGAAGACGCCCTTATTTAATACCGGGTGGCCAGTGTCCAACGGCTTAATGTGCCCATCCGACGCACGGTGGATATTTAGTGGTTGAAGCGTTCGTACCTGCCTGTGATCGAACTCGAAGTCCTCCCCGTAGCAGTCACGAACGTTGCCTTGGTCCAATTGCTTTATCTTGCGACTTTTAAAGGGAAAATCAGCTTTCAATTTTATTCTTAAATATTCATTTGCTAATAAATTATGTTGTGCATTAACGTACAATAACATCAGGGAAATAAGCTTTCCAGATGGTGATTGAAATACTCTTTGAGAGTCTACGTACTTCTGTGCATTAACACCTCCGACGCGAAGGGGAGAAATTATACTCTATTGTAATCACCACGCATTCCTGACAGCCGTGCGGTTTAATGCGCCGTGACTATCTTTTGTAATCAAATAAGATCCTTCGGCAGAGGAAATCGATAGTAAGAGGAGATGACCTATCTCGAGTGGGGAAAAAATAGAGGAAAGGTCGCTAAAAGGGGAGACGTAGTTCTGTTTCAACAGGGTGAAGCGGAGATGAGCTAAGAGCAAGTGTCGTGTAACGGATGTTCTTCCTGACAGCGATCACAAGGAGAGAGGGAAACAGATCATTTCGGCAGCGACGAAGAGAGAAATAAATAAATAAGTAAAAAATCCGAGTGGAGAAAAAGAAGACAGGCGAAAAAAAGTGATTGACGTCGCAGTAAATGATGGTTCCGGACCAGCACCGGCCTCTGTCTCTTTTCTTTCATTTTCCGTTATGCTGTTTATTTGAACTTCATAGGACAATGTCATAAGTACCTCTCTTGACGTCACACACGGTCACTTGCGCTCCAACATAGACTCAATAAGCAGTTTTATTTTTAGAGAAACGCACTTCGCAAAGAATGAATGTGGGATATTGTACGTACAGTAAGTCAAGAGGTCTGCACGGGATTTGTTAGTCCCGGGCTTTTCCGTCCTTTGTCGCACCATGAGCATTTCTCTCACGCTTCCGATACAAAGATCGCTATTTATTTGGAAGCGACAATGGTGGACGAGGATGGCCTACTGGTCAGCGTTCGTGACTGCCACGGGGACGACCTCAGGTTCGATCCCAGAACGTGCGAAGGCTCCAACCACTAAATATCCACCGTGCGTCGGATTGGCACGTTAAGCCGTAGGACCCCGGGGATTGGCCCCCAGGATTTTAATAAGGGGGTCTTCCTCCCCGTTTCTACCTCGCTTTCGTGTCCCTTTCCGAACGGTCACTCTAGCCCAAATACCCTAGCTTCCTATTTCTAAGGGTTGTTTAAAACCTGGGGTCAGACACTCCTTCCTAAAATCTTCTAAATATGATCCGATCTGATCTACAACAGCACTGTGGGCACCTTAAGCCCTCGGGCCCCAGGTACTGGCCCCCGCTAATAAATAAGGGCGTCTTCCTCCCCCTTCCTACTTCGCTTCCGTATCACTTTCCTATCGGTCACCCTAGCCCATATCTCCTAGCTTACTCTTTCTAAGGGTTGTTAAAGACCTGGGTCAGACACTCCCTTCCTTTAATCATCTACATATGATCTCATCTGATCTATAACAGCATTGTGGGCACCTTAAGCCCTCGGTCCCCAGGTACTGGCACCCGGTAATAAATAAGAGGGTCTACCTCCCCGTTTCTACCTCGCTTTCGTGTCACTTTCCTATCGGTCGCTCTAGCCCAAATCCCCTAGCTTCCTATTTCTAAGGGTTGTTTAAGACCTGGGGTCAGACACTCCCTTCCTAAAATCCTCTACATATGATCTGATCTGATCTACAAGAGCATTGTGGGCACGTTAAGCCCTCGGGCCACAGGTACTGGCCCCCCGGTAGTAAATAAGGGCGTCTTCTACCTCGCTTCCGTGTCACTTTCCTATCGGGCACTCTAGCCCGAATCCCTAGCTTCCTATTTCTAAGGGTTGTTTAAGACCTGGGGGTCAGACACTCCTTCCTAAAATCCTCTACATATGATCTGATCTGATCTACAAGAGCATTGTGGGCACGTTAAGCCCTCGGGCCACAGGTACTGGCCCCCGGTAGTAAATAAGGGCATCTTCTACCTCGCTTCCGTGTCACTTTCCTATCGGGCACTCTAGCCCAAATCTCCTAGCTTCCTATTTCTAAGGGTTGTTTAAGACCTGGGGTCAGACACTCCCTTCCTAAAATCCTCTACATATGATCTGATCTGATCTACAAGAGCATTGTGGGCACGTTAAGCCCTCGGGCCACAGGTACTGGCCCCCGGTAGTAAATAAGGGCATCTTCTACCTCGCTTCCGTGTCACTTTCCTATCGGGCACTCTAGCCCAAATCTCCTAGCTTCCTATTTCTAAGGGTTGTTTAAGACCTGGGGTCAGACACTCCCTTCCTAAAATCCTCTACATATGATCTGATCTGATCTACAAGAGCATTGTGGGCACGTTAAGCCCTCGGGCCACAGGCACTGCCCCCCCCCGGTAGTAAATAAGGGCGTCTTCTACCTCGCTTCCGTGTCACTTTCCTATCGGGCACTCTAGCCCGAATCCCCTAGCTTCCTATTTCTAAGGGTTGTTTAAGACCTGGGGGTCAGACACTCCCTTCCTAAAATCCTCTACATATGATCTGATCTGATCTACAAGAGCATTGTGGGCACGTTAAGCCCTCGGGCCACAGGTACTGGCCCCCCGGTAGTAAATAAGGGCATCTTCTACCTCGCTTCCGTGTCACTTTCCTATCGGGCACTCTAGCCCAAATCTCCTAGCTTCCTATTTCTAAGGGTTGTTTAAGACCTGGGGTCAGACACTCCCTTCCTAAAATCCTCTACATATGATCTGATCTGATCTACAAGAGCATTGTGGGCACGTTAAGCCCTCGGGCCACAGGCACTGCCCCCCCCCCGGTAGTAAATAAGGGCGTCTTCTACCTCGCTTCCGTGTCACTTTCCTATCGGGCACTCTAGCCCGAATCCCCTAGCTTCCTATTTCTAAGGGTTGTTTAAGACCTGGGGTCAGACACTCCCTTCCTAAAATCCTCTACATATGATCTGATCTGATCTACAAGAGCATTGTGGGCACGTTAAGCCCTCGGGCCACAGGTACTGGCCCCCCGGTAGTAAATAAGGGCATCTTCTACCTCGCTTCCGTGTCACTTTCCTATCGGGCACTCTAGCCCAAATCTCCTAGCTTCCTATTTCTAAGGGTTGTTTAAGACCTGGGGTCAGACACTCCCTTCCTAAAATCCTCTACATATGATCTGATCTGATCTACAAGAGCATTGTGGGCACGTTAAGCCCTCGGGCCACAGGTACTGGCCCCCCGGTAGTAAATAAGGGCGTCTTCTACCTCGCTTCCGTGTCACTTTCCTATCGGGCACTCTAGCCCGAATCCCCTAGCTTCCTATTTCTAAGGGTTGTTTAAGACCTGGGGTCAGACACTCCCTTCCTAAAATCCTCTACATATGATCTGTTCTGATCTACAAGAGCATTGTGGGCACGTTAAGCCCTCGGGCCACAGGTACTGGCCCCCGGTAGTAAATAAGGGCGTCTTCTACCTCGCTTCCGTGTCACTTTCCTATCGGGCACTCTAGCCCAAATCTCCTAGCTTCCTATTTCTAAGGGTTGTTTAAGACCTGGGGGTCAGACACTCCCTTCCTAAAATCCTCTACATATGATCTGATCTGATCTACAAGAGCATTGTGGGCATGTTAAGCCCTCGGGCCACAGGCACTGCCCCCCCCCCCCGGTAGTAAATAAGGGCGTCTTCTACCTCGCTTCCGTGTCACTTTCCTATCGGGCACTCTAGCCCGAATCCCCTAGCTTCCTATTTCTAAGGGTTGTTTAAGACCTGGGGGTCAGACACTCCCTTCCTAAAATCCTCTACATATGATCTGATCTGATCTACAAGAGCATTGTGGGCACGTTAAGCCCTCGGGCCACAGGTACTGGCCCCCGGTAGTAAATAAGGGCATCTTCTACCTCGCTTCCGTGTCACTTTCCTATCGGGCACTCTAGCCCAAATCTCCTAGCTTCCTATTTCTAAGGGTTGTTTAAGACCTGGGGTCAGACACTCCCTTCCTAAAATCCTCTACATATGATCTGATCTGATCTACAAGAGCATTGTGGGCACGTTAAGCCCTCGGGCCACAGGCACTGCCCCCCCGGTAGTAAATAAGGGCGTCTTCTACCTCGCTTCCGTGTCACTTTCCTATCGGGCACTCTAGCCCGAATCCCCTAGCTTCCTATTTCTAAGGGTTGTTTAAGACCTGGGGTCAGACACTCCCTTCCTAAAATCCTCTACATATGATCTGATCTGATCTACAAGAGCATTGTGGGCACGTTAAGCCCTCGGGCCACAGGTACTGGCCCCCGGTAGTAAATAAGGGCATCTTCTACCTCGCTTCCGTGTCACTTTCCTATCAGGCACTCTAGCCCAAATCTCCTAGCTTCCTATTTCTAAGGGTTGTTTAAGACCTGGGGTCAGACACTCCCTTCCTAAAATCCTCTACATATGATCTGATCTGATCTACAAGAGCATTGTGGGCACGTTAAGCCCTCGGGCCACAGGTACTGGCCCCCCGGTAGTAAATAAGGGCGTCTTCTACCTCGCTTCCCTGTCACTTTCCTATCGGGCACTCTAGCCCGAATCCCCTAGCTTCCTATTTCTAAGGGTTGTTTAAGACCTGGGGTCAGACACTCCCTTCCTAAAATCCTCTACATATGATCTGTTCTGATCTACAAGAGCATTGTGGGCACGTTAAGCCCTCGGGCCACAGGTACTGGCCCCCGGTAGTAAATAAGGGCGTCTTCTACCTCGCTTCCGTGTCACTTTCCTATCGGGCACTCTAGCCCAAATCTCCTAGCTTCCTATTTCTAAGGGTTGTTTAAGACCTGGGGGTCAGACACTCCCTTCCTAAAATCCTCTACATATGATCTGATCTGATCTACAAGAGCATTGTGGGCACGTTAAGCCCTCGGGCCACAGGCACTGCCCCCGGTAGTAAATAAAGGCGTCTTCTACCTCGCTTCCGTATCACTTTCCTATCGGGCACTCTAGCCCGAATCCCCCAGCTTCCTATTTCTAAGGGTTGTTTAAGACCTGGGGGTCAGACACTCCCTTCCTAAAATCCTCTACATATGATCTGATCTGATCTACAAGAGCATTGTGGGCACGTTAAGCCCTCGGGCCACAGGTACCGGCCCCCGGTAGTAAATAAGGGCATCTTCTACCTCGCTTCCGTGTCACTTTCCTATCGGGCACTCTAGCCCAAATCTCCTAGCTTCCTATTTCTAAGGGTTGTTTAAGACCTGGGGTCAGACACTCCCTTCCTAAAATCCTCTACATATGATCTGATCTGATCTACAAGAGCATTGTGGGCACGTTAAGCCCTCGGGCCACAGGTACTGGCCCCCCGGTAGTAAATAAGGGCGTCTTCTACCTCGCTTCCGTGTCACTTTCCTATCGGGCACTCTAGCCCGAATCCCCTAGCTTCCTATTTCTAAGGGTTGTTTAAGACCTGGGGGTCAGACACTCCCTTCCTAAAATCCTCTACATATGATCTGATCTGATCTACAAGAGCATTGTGGGCACGTTAAGCCCTCGGGCCACAGGTACTGGCCCCCGGTAGTAAATAAGGGCATCTTCTACCTCGCTTCCGTGTCACTTTCCTATCGGGCACTCTAGCCCAAATCTCCCTAGCTTCCTATTTCTAAGGGTTGTTTAAGACCTGGGGTCAGACACTCCCTTCCTAAAATCCTCTACATATGATCTGATCTGATCTACAAGAGCATTGTGGGCACGTTAAGCCCTCGGGCCACAGGCACTGCCCCCCCCCGGTAGTAAATAAGGGCGTCTTCTACCTCGCTTCCGTGTCACTTTCCTATCGGGCACTCTAGCCCGAATCCCCTAGCTTCCTATTTCTAAGGGTTGTTTAAGACCTGGGGGTCAGACACTCCCTTCCTAAAATCCTCTACATATGATCTGATCTGATCTACAAGAGCATTGTGGGCACGTTAAGCCCTCGGGCCACAGGTACTGGCCCCCGGTAGTAAATAAGGGCATCTTCTACCTCGCTTCCGTGTCACTTTCCTATCGGGCACTCTAGCCCAAATCTCCTAGCTTCCTATTTCTAAGGGTTGTTTAAGACCTGGGGTCAGACACTCCCTTCCTAAAATCCTCTACATATGATCTGATCTGATCTACAAGAGCATTGTGGGCACGTTAAGCCCTCGGGCCACAGGCACTGGCCCCCCGGTAGTAAATAAGGGCGCCTTCTACCTCGCTTCCGTGTCACTTTCCTATCGGGCACTCTAGCCCGAATCCCCTAGCTTCCTATTTCTAAGGGTTGTTTAAGACCTGGGGGTCAGACACTCCCTTCCTAAAATCCTCTACATATGATCTGATCTGATCTACAAGAGCATTGTGGGCACGTTAAGCCCTCGGGCCACAGGTACTGGCCCCCCGGTAGTAAATAAGGGCATCTTCTACCTCGCTTCCGTGTCACTTTCCTATCGGGCACTCTAGCCCAAATCTCCTAGCTTCCTATTTCTAAGGGTTGTTTAAGACCTGGGGTCAGACACTCTCTTCCTAAAATCCTCTACATATGATCTGATCTGATCTACAAGAGCATTGTGGGCACGTTAAGCCCTCGGGCCACAGGTACTGGCCCCCGGTAGTAAATAAGGGCATCTTCTACCTCGCTTCCGTGTCACTTTCCTATCGGGCACTCTAGCCCAAATCTCCTAGCTTCCTATTTCTAAGGGTTGTTTAAGACCTGGGGTCAGACACTCCCTTCCTAAAATCCTCTACATATGATCTGATCTGATCTACAAGAGCATTGTGGGCACGTTAAGCCCTCGGGCCACAGGCACTGCCCCCCCCCCCGGTAGTAAATAAGGGCGTCTTCTACCTCGCTTCCGTGTCACTTTCCTATCGGGCACTCTAGCCCAAATCCCCTAGCTTCCTATTTCTAAGGGTTGTTTAAGACCTGGGGGTCAGACACTCCCTTCCTAAAATCCTCTACATATGATCTGATCTGATCTACAAGAGCATTGTGGGCACGTTAAGCCCTCGGGCCACAGGTACTGGCCCCCGGTAGTAAATAAGGGCATCTTCTACCTCGCTTCCGTGTCACTTTCCTATCGGGCACTCTAGCCCAAATCTCCTAGCTTCCTATTTCTAAGGGTTGTTTAAGACCTGGGGTCAGACACTCTCTTCCTAAAATCCTCTACATATGATCTGATCTGATCTACAAGAGCATTGTGGGCACGTTAAGCCCTCGGGCCACAGGTACTGGCCCCCGGTAGTAAATAAGGGCATCTTCTACCTCGCTTCCGTGTCACTTTCCTATCGGGCCATCTAGCCCAAATCTCCTAGCTTCCTATTTCTAAGGGTTGTTTAAGACCTGGGGTCAGACACTCCCTTCCTAAAATCCTCTACATATGATCTGATCTGATCTACAAGAGCATTGTGGGCACGTTAAGCCCTCGGGCCACAGGCACTGCCCCCCGGTAGTAAATAAGGGCGTCTTCTACCTCGCTTCCGTGTCACTTTCCTATCGGGCACTCTAGCCCGAATCCCCTAGCTTCCTATTTCTAAGGGTTGTTTAAGACCTGGGGGTCAGACACTCCCTTCCTAAAATCCTCTACATATGATCTGATCTGATCTACAAGAGCATTGTGGGCACGTTAAGCCCTCGGGCGACAGGTACTGGCCCCCGGTAGTAAATAAGGGCATCTTCTACCTCGCTTCCGTGTCACTTTCCTATCGGGCACTCTAGCCCAAATCTCCTAGCTTCCTATTTCTAAGGGTTGTTTAAGACCTGGGGTCAGACACTCCTTCCTAAAATCCTCTACATATGATCTGATCTGATCTACAAGAGCATTGTGGGCACTTTAAGCCCTCGGGCCACAGGTACTGGCCCCCCCGGTAGTAATTAAGGGCGTCTTCTACCACGCTTCCGTGTCACTTTCCTATCGGGCACTCTAGCCCGAATCCCCTAGCTTCCTATTTCTAAGGGTTGTTTAAGACCTGGGGGTCAGACACTCCCTTCCTAAAATCCTCTACATATGATCTGATCTGATCTACAAGAGCATTGTGGGCACGTTAAGCCCTCTTGCCACAGGTACTGGCCCCCGGTAGTAAATAAGGGCATCTTCTACCTCGCTTCCGTGTCACTTTCCTATCGGGCACTCTAGCCCAAATCTCCTAGCTTCCTATTTCTAAGGGTTGTTTAAGACCTGGGGTCAGACACTCCCTTCCTAAAATCCTCAACATATGATCTGATCTGATCTACAAGAGCATTGTGGGCACGTTAAGCCCTCGGGCCACAGGCACTGGCCCCCCCGGTAGTAAATAAGGGCGTCTTCTACCTCGCTTCCGTGTCACTTTCCTATCGGGCACTCTAGCCCGAATCCCCTAGCTTCCTATTTCTAAGGGTTGTTTAAGACCTGGGGGTCAGACACTCCCTTCCTAAAATCCTCTACATATGATCTGATCTGATCTACAAGAGCATTGTGGGCACGTTAAGCCCTCGGGCCACAGGTACTGGCCCCCCGGTAGTAAATAAGGGCGTCTTCTACCTCGCTTCCGTGTCACTTTCCTATCGGGCACTCTAGCCCAAATCTCCTAGCTTCCTATTTCTAAGGGTTGTTTAAGACCTGGGGTCAGACACTCCCTTCCTAAAATCCTCTACATATGATCTGATCTGATCTACAAGAGCATTGTGGGCACGTTAAGCCCTCGGGCCACAGGTACTGGCCCCCCGGTAGTAAATAAGGGCGTCTTCTACCTCGCTTCCGTGTCACTTTCCTATCGGGCACTCTAGCCCGAATCCCCTAGCTTCCTATTTCTAAGGGTTGTTTAAGACCTGGGGTCAGACACTCCCTTCCTAAAATCCTCTACATATGATCTGATCTGATCTACAAGAGCATTGTGGGCACGTTAAGCCCTCGGGCCACAGGTACTGGCCCCCCGGTAGTAAATAAGGGCATCTTCTACCTCGATTCCGTGTCACTTTCCTATCGGGCACTCTAGCCCAAATCTCCTAGCTTCCTATTTCTAAGGGTTGTTTAAGACCTGGGGGTCAGACACTCCCTTCCTAAAATCCTCTACATATGATCTGATCTGATCTACAAAAGCATTGTGGGCACGTTAAGCCCTCGGGCCACAGGTACTGGCCCCCGGTAGTAAATAAGGGCGTCTTCTACCTCGCTTCCGTGTCACTTTTATATCGGGCACTCTAGCCCAAATCCCTAGCTTCCTATTTCTAAGGGTTGTTTAAGACCTGGGGGTCAGACACTCCCTTCCTAAAATCCTCTACATATGATCTGATCTGATCTACAAGAGCATTGTGGGCACGTTAAGCCCTCGGGCCACAGGTACTGGCCCCCGGTAGTAAATAAGCGCGTCTTCTACCTCGCTTCCGTGTCACTTTCCTATCGGGCACTCTAGCCCGAATCCCCTAGCTTCCTATTTCTAAGGGTTGTTTAAGACCTGGGGTCAGACACTCCCTTCCTAAAATCCTCTACATATGATCTGATCTGATCTACAAGAGCATTGTGGGCACGTTAAGCCCTCGGGCCACAGGTACTGGCCCCCGGTAGTAAATAAGGGCGTCTTCTACCTCGCTTCCGTGTCACTTTCCTATCGGGCACTCTGGCCCAAATCTCCTAGCTTCCTATTTCTAAGGGTTGTTTAAGACCTGGGGGTCAGACACTCCCTTCCTAAAATCCTCTACATATGATCTGATCTGATCTACAAGAGCATTGTGGGCACGTTAAGCCCTCGGGCCACAGGTACTGGCCCCCGGTTGTAAATAAGGGCGTCTTCTACCTCGCTTCCGTGTCACTTTCCTATCGGGCACTCTAGCCCAAATCTCCTAGCTTCCTATTTCTAAGGGTTGTTTAAGACCTGGGGGCAGACACTCCCTTCCTAAAATCCTCTACATATGATCTGATCTGATCTACAAGAGCATTGTGGGCACGTTAAGCCCTCGGGCCACAGGTACTGGCCCCCGGTAGTAAATAAGGGCGTCTTCTACCTCGCTTCCGTGTCACTTTCCTATCGGGCACTCTGGCCCAAATCTCCTAGCTTCCTATTTCTAAGGGTTGTTTAAGACCTGGGGGTCTGACACTCCCTTCCTAAAATCCTCTACATATGATCTGATCTGATCTACAAGAGCAATGTTGGCACGTTAAGCACTCGGGCCACAGGCACTGCCCCCCCCCCCGGTAGTAAATAAGGGCGTCTTCTACCTCGCTTCCGTGTCACTTTCCTATCGGGCACTCTAGCCCGAATCCCCTAGCTTCCTATTTCTAAGGGTTGTTTAAGACCTGGGGCAGACACTCCCTTCCTAAAATCCTCTACATATGATCTGATCTGATCTACAAGAGCATTGTGGGCACGTTAAGCCCTCGGGCCACAGGTACTGGCCCCCGGTAGTAAATAAGGGCATCTTCTACCTCGCTTCCGTGTCACTTTCCTATCGGGCACTCTAGCCCAAATCTCCTAGCTTCCTATTTCTAAGGGTTGTTTAAGACCTGGGGGTCAGACACTCCCTTCCTAAAATCCTCTACATATGATCTGATCTGATCTACAAGAGCATTGTGGGCACGTTAAGCCCTCGGGCCACAGGCACTGCCCCCCCCCCCGGTAGTAAATAAGGGCGTCTTCTACCTCGCTTCCGTGTCACTTTCCTATCGGGCACTCTAGCCCGAATCCCCTAGCTTCCTATTTCTAAGGGTTGTTTAAGACCTGGGGGTCAGACACTCCCTTCCTAAAATCCTCTACATATGATCTGATCTGATCTACAAGAGCATTGTGGGCACGTTAAGCCCTCGGGCGACAGGTACTGGCCCCCCGGTAGTAAATAAGGGCATCTTCTACCTTGCTTCCGTGTCACTTTCCTATCGGGCACTCTAGCCCAAATCTCCTAGCTTCCTATTTCTAAGGGTTGTTTAAGACCTGGGGTCAGACACTCCTTCCTAAAATCCTCTACATATGATCTGATCTGATCTACAAGAGCATTGTGGGCACTTTAAGCCCTCGGGCCACAGGTACTGGCCCCCCGGTAGTAATTAAGGGCGTCTTCTACCACGCTTCCGTGTCACTTTCCTATCGGGCACTCTAGCCCGAATCCCCTAGCTTCCTATTTCTAAGGGTTGTTTAAGACCTGGGGGTCAGACACTCCCTTCCTAAAATCCTCTACATATGATCTGATCTGATCTACAAGAGCATTGTGGGCACGTTAAGCCCTCGGGCCACAGGTACTGGCCCCCGGTAGTAAATAAGGGCATCTTCTACCTCGCTTCCGTGTCACTTTCCTATCGGGCACTCTAGCCCAAATCTCCTAGCTTCCTATTTCTAAGGGTTGTTTAAGACCTGGGGTCAGACACTCCCTTCCTAAAATCCTCTACATATGATCTGATCTGATCTACAAGAGCATTGTGGGCACGTTAAGCCCTCGGGCCACAGGCACTGGCCCCCGGTAGTAAATAAGGGCGTCTTCTACCTCGCTTCCGTGTCACTTTCCTATCGGGCACTCTAGCCCGAATCCCCTAGCTTCCTATTTCTAAGGGTTGTTTAAGACCTGGGGTCAGACACTCCCTTCCTAAAATCCTCTACATATGATCTGATCTGATCTACAAGAGCATTGTGGGCACGTTAAGCCCTCGGGCCACAGGTACTGGCCCCCCGGTAGTAAATAAGGGCGTCTTCTACCTCGCTTCCGTGTCACTTTCCTATCGGGCACTCTAGCCCAAATCTCCTAGCTTCCTATTTCTAAGGGTTGTTTAAGACCTGGGGTCAGACACTCCCTTCCTAAAATCCTCTACATATGATCTGATCTGATCTACAAGAGCATTGTGGGCACGTTAAGCCCTCGGGCCACAGGTACTGGCCCCCGGTAGTAAATAAGGGCGTCTTCTACCTCGCTTCCGTGTCACTTTCCTATCGGGCACTCTAGCCCGAATCCCCTAGCTTCCCTATTTCTAAGGGTTGTTTAAGACCTGGGGTCAGACACTCCCTTCCTAAAATCCTCTACATATGATCTGATCTGATCTACAAGAGCATTGTGGGCACGTTAAGCCCTCGGGCCACAGGTACTGGCCCCCGGTAGTAAATAAGGGCATCTTCTACCTCGCTTCCGTGTCACTTTCCTATCGGGCACTCTAGCCCAAATCTCCTAGCTTCCTATTTCTAAGGGTTGTTTAAGACCTGGGGTCAGACACTCCTTCCTAAAATCCTCTACATATGATCTGATCTGATCTACAAAAGCATTGTGGGCACGTTAAGCCCTCGGGCCACAGGTACTGGCCCCCCGGTAGTAAATAAGGGCGTCTTCTACCTCGCTTCCGTGTCACTTTTATATCGGGCACTCTAGCCCAAATCCCCTAGCTTCCTATTTCTAAGGGTTGTTTAAGACCTGGGGGTCAGACACTCCCTTCCTAAAATCCTCTACATATGATCTGATCTGATCTACAAGAGCATTGTGGGCACGTTAAGCCCTCGGGCCACAGGTACTGGCCCCCGGTAGTAAATAAGCGCGTCTTCTACCTCGCTTCCGTGTCACTTTCCTATCGGGCACTCTAGCCCGAATCCCCTAGCTTCCTATTTCTAAGGGTTGTTTAAGACCTGGGGTCAGACACTCCCTTCCTAAAATCCTCTACATATGATCTGATCTGATCTACAAGAGCATTGTGGGCACGTTAAGCCCTCGGGCCACAGGTACTGGCCCCCCGGTAGTAAATAAGGGCGTCTTCTACCTCGCTTCCGTGTCACTTTCCTATCGGGCACTCTGGCCCAAATCTCCTAGCTTCCTATTTCTAAGGGTTGTTTAAGACCTGGGGGTCAGACACTCCCTTCCTAAAATCCTCTACATATGATCTGATCTGATCTACAAGAGCATTGTGGGCACGTTAAGCCCTCGGGCCACAGGTACTGGCCCCCCGGTTGTAAATAAGGGCGTCTTCTACCTCGCTTCCGTGTCACTTTCCTATCGGGCACTCTAGCCCAAATCTCCTAGCTTCCTATTTCTAAGGGTTGTTTAAGACCTGGGGGCAGACACTCCCTTCCTAAAATCCTCTACATATGATCTGATCTGATCTACAAGAGCATTGTGGGCACGTTAAGCCCTCGGGCCACAGGTACTGGCCCCCCGGTAGTAAATAAGGGCGTCTTCTACCTCGCTTCCGTGTCACTTTCCTATCGGGCACTCTGGCCCAAATCTCCTAGCTTCCTATTTCTAAGGGTTGTTTAAGACCTGGGGTCAGACACTCCCTTCCTAAAATCCTCTACATATGATCTGATCTGATCTACAAGAGCAATGTGGGCACGTTAAGCACTCGGGCCACAGGTACTGGCCCCCGGTAGTAAATAAGGGCGTCTTCTACCTCGCTTCCGTGTCATTTTCCTATCGGGCAATCTAGCCCGAATCCCCTAGCTTCCTATTTCTAAGGGTTGTTTAAGACCTGGGGTCAGACACTCCCTTCCTAAAATCCCTCTACATATGATGTGATCTGATCTACAAGAGCATTGTGGGCACGTTAAGCCCTCTTGACACAGGTACTGGCCCCCGGTAGTAAATAAGGGCATCTTCTACCTCGCTTCCGTGTCACTTTCCTATCGGGCACTCTAGCCCAAATCTCCTAGCTTCCTATTTCTAAGGGTTGTTTAAGACCTGGGGTCAGACACTCCCTTCCTAAAATCCTCTACATATGATCTGATCTGATCTACAAGAGCATTGTGGGCACGTTAAGCCCTCGGGCCACAGGCACTGCCCCCCCCCGGTAGTAAATAAGGGCGTCTTCTACCTCGCTTCCGTGTCACTTTCCTATCGGGCACTCTAGCCCAGATCCCCTAGCTTCCTATTTCTAAGGGTTGTTTAAGACCTGGGGGTCAGACACTCCCTTCCTAAAATCCTCTACATATGATCTGATCTGATCTACAAGAGCATTGTGGGCACGTTAAGCCCTCGGGCCACAGGTACTGGCCCCCGGTAGTAAATAAGGGCATCTTCTACCTCGCTTCCGTGTCACTTTCCTATCGGGCACTCTAGCCCAAATCTCCTAGCTTCCTATTTCTAAGGGTTGTTTAAGACCTGGGGGTCAGACACTCCCTTCCTAAAATCCTCTACATATGATCTGATCTGATCTACAAAAGCATTGTGGGCACGTTAAGCCCTCGGGCCACAGGTACTGGCCCCCCGGTAGTAAATAAGGGCGTCTTCTACCTCGCTTCCGTGTCACTTTTATATCAGGCACTCTAGCCCAAATCCCCTAGCTTCCTATTTCTAAGGGTTGTTTAAGACCTGGGGGTCAGACACTCCCTTCCTAAAATCCTCTACATATGATCTGATCTGATCTACAAGAGCATTGTGGGCACGTTAAGCCCTCGGGCCACAGGTACTGGCCCCCCGGTAGTAAATAAGCGCGTCTTCTACCTCGCTTCCGTGTCACTTTCCTATCGGGCACTCTAGCCCGAATCCCCTAGCTTCCTATTTCTAAGGGTTGTTTAAGACCTGGGGGTCAGACACTCCTTCCTAAAATCCTCTACATATGATCTGATCTGATCTACAAGAGCATTGTGGGCACGTTAAGCCCTCGGGCCACAGGTACTGGCCCCCGGTAGTAAATAAGGGCGTCTTCTACCTCGCTTCCGTGTCACTTTCCTATCGGGCACTCTAGCCCGAATCCCCTAGCTTCCTATTTCTAAGGGTTGTTTAAGACCTGGGGGTCAGACACTCCCTTCCTAAAATCCTCTACATATGATCTGATCTGATCTACAAGAGCATTGTGGGCACGTTAAGCCCTCGGGCCACAGGTACTGGCCCCCGGTAGTAAATAAGGGCATCTTCTACCTCGCTTCCGTGTCACTTTCCTATCGGGCACTCTAGCCCAAATCTCCTAGCTTCCTATTTCTAAGGGTTGTTTAAGACCTGGGGGTCAGACACTCCCTTCCTAAAATCCTCTACATATGATCTGATCTGATCTACAAAAGCATTGTGGGCACGTTAAGCCCTCGGGCCACAGGTACTGGCCCCCCGGTAGTAAATAAGGGCGTCTTCTACCTCGCTTCCGTGTCACTTTTATATCGGGCACTCTAGCCCAAATCCCCCTAGCTTCCTATTTCTAAGGGTTGTTTAAGACCTGGGGGTCAGACACTCCCTTCCTAAAATCCTCTACATATGATCTGATCTGATCTACAAGAGCATTGTGGGCACGTTAAGCCCTCGGGCCACAGGTACTGGCCCCCCGGTAGTAAATAAGCGCGTCTTCTACCTCGCTTCCGTGTCACTTTCCTATCGGGCACTCTAGCCCGAATCCCCTAGCTTCCTATTTCTAAGGGTTGTTTAAGACCTGGGGTCAGACACTCCCTTCCTAAAATCCTCTACATATGATGTGATCTGATCTACAAGAGCATTGTGGGCACGTTAAGCCCTCGGGCCACAGGTACTGGCCCCCGGTAGTAAATAAGGGCGTCTTCTACCTCGCTTCCGTGTCACTTTCCTATCGGGCACTCTGGCCCAAATCTCCTAGCTTCCTATTTCTAAGGGTTGTTTAAGACCTGGGGGTCAGACACTCCCTTCCTAAAATCCTCTACATATGATCTGATCTGATCTACAAGAGCATTGTGGGCACGTTAAGCCCTCGGGCCACAGGTACTGGCCCCCGGTTGTAAATAAGGGCGTCTTCTACCTCGCTTCCGTGTCACTTTCCTATCGGGCACTCTAGCCCAAATCTCCTAGCTTCCTATTTCTAAGGGTTGTTTAAGACCTGGGGGCAGACACTCCCTTCCTAAAATCCTCTACATATGATCTGATCTGATCTACAAGAGCATTGTGGGCACGTTAAGCCCTCGGGCCACAGGTACTGGCCCCCCGGTAGTAAATAAGGGCGTCTTCTACCTCGCTTCCGTGTCACTTTCCTATCGGGCACTCTGGCCCAAATCTCCTAGCTTCCTATTTCTAAGGGTTGTTTAAGACCTGGGGGTCAGACACTCCCTTCCTAAAATCCTCTACATATGATCTGATCTGATCTACAAGAGCAATGTGGGCACGTTAAGCACTCGGGCCACAGGTACTGGCCCCCCGGTAGTAAATAAGGGCGTCTTCTACCTCGCTTCCGTGTCATTTTCCTATCCGGGCAATCTAGCCCGAATCCCCTAACTTCCTATTTCTAAGGGTTGTTTAAGACCTGGGGTCAGACACTCCCTTCCTAAAATCCTCTACATATGATGTGATCTGATCTACAAGAGCATTGTGGGCACGTTAAGCCCTCTTGACACAGGTACTGGCCCCCGGTAGTAAATAAGGGCATCTTCTACCTCGCTTCCGTGTCACTTTCCTATCGGGCACTCTAGCCCAAATCTCCTAGCTTCCTATTTCTAAGGGTTGTTTAAGACCTGGGGTCAGACACTCCCTTCCTAAAATCCTCTACATATGATCTGATCTGATCTACAAGAGCATTGTGGGCACGTTAAGCCCTCGGGCCACAGGCACTGCCCCCCCCGGTAGTAAATAAGGGCGTCTTCTACCTCGCTTCCGTGTCACTTTCCTATCGGGCACTCTAGCCCGAATCCCCTAGCTTCCTATTTCTAAGGGTTGTTTAAGACCTGGGGGTCAGACACTCCCTTCCTAAAATCCTCTACATATGATCTGATCTGATCTACAAGAGCATTGTGGGCACGTTAAGCCCTCGGGCCACAGGTACTGGCCCCCCGGTAGTAAATAAGGGCATCTTCTACCTCGCTTCCGTGTCACTTTCCTATCGGGCACTCTAGCCCAAATCTCCTAGCTTCCTATTTCTAAGGGTTGTTTAAGACCTGGGGTCAGACACTCCCTTCCTAAAATCCTCTACATATGATCTGATCTGATCTACAAGAGCATTGTGGGCACGTTAAGCCCTCGGGCCACAGAGCACTGCCCCCCCCCCGGTAGTAAATAAGGGCGTCTTCTACCTCGCTTCCGTGTCACTTTCCTATCGGGCACTCTAGCCCGAATCCCCTAGCTTCCTATTTCTAAGGGTTGTTTAAGACCTGGGGGTCAGACACTCCCTTCCTAAAATCCTCTACATATGATCTGATCTGATGTACAAGAGCATTGTGGGCACGTTAAGCCCTCGGGCCACAGGTACTGGCCCCCGGTAGTAAATAAGGGCATCTTCTACCTCGCTTCCGTGTCACTTTCCTATCGGGCACTCTAGCCCAAATCTCCTAGCTTCCTATTTCTAAGGGTTGTTTAAGACCTGGGGTCAGACACTCCCTTCCTAAAATCCTCTACATATGATCTGATCTGATCTACAAGAGCATTGTGGGCACTTTAAGCCCTCGGGCCACAGGTACTGGCCCCCCGGTAGTAATTAAGGGCGTCTTCTACCACGCTTCCGTGTCACTTTCCTATCGGGCACTCTAGCCCGAATCCCCTAGCTTCCTATTTCTAAGGGTTGTTTAAGACCTGGGGGTCAGACACTCCCTTCCTAAAATCCTCTACATATGATCTGATCTGATCTACAAGAGCATTGTGGGCACGTTAAGCCCTCGGGCCACAGGTACTGGCCCCCGGTAGTAAATAAGGGCATCTTCTACCTCGCTTCCGTGTCACTTTCCTATCGGGCACTCTAGCCCAAATCTCCTAGCTTCCTATTTCTAAGGGTTGTTTAAGACCTGGGGTCAGACACTCCCTTCCTAAAATCCTCTACATATGATCTGATCTGATCTACAAGAGCATTGTGGGCACGTTAAGCCCTCGGGCCACAGGCACTGCCCCCCCCCCGGTAGTAAATAAGGGCGTCTTCTACCTCGCTTCCGTGTCACTTTCCTATCGGGCACTCTAGCCCGAATCCCCTAGCTTCCTATTTCTAAGGGTTGTTTAAGACCTGGGGGTCAGACACTCCCTTCCTAAAATCCTCTACATATGATCTGATCTGATCTACAAGAGCATTGTGGGCACGTTAAGCCCTCGGGCCACAGGTACTGGCCCCCGGTAGTAAATAAGGGCGTCTTCTACCTCGCTTCCGTGTCACTTTCCTATCGGGCACTCTAGCCCAAATCTCCTAGCTTCCTATTTCTAAGGGTTGTTTAAGACCTGGGGTCAGACACTCCCTTCCTAAAATCCTCTACATATGATCTGATCTGATCTACAAGAGCATTGTGGGCACGTTAAGCCCTCGGGCCACAGGTACTGGCCCCCCGGTAGTAAATAAGGGCATCTTCTACCTCGCTTCCGTGTCACTTTCCTATCGGGCACTCTAGCCCAAATCTCCTAGCTTCCTATTTCTAAGGGTTGTTTTAAGACCTGAGGGTCAGACACTCCCTTCCTAAAATCCTCTACATATGATCTGATCTGATCTACAAAAGCATTGTGGGCACGTTAAGCCCCTCGGGCCACAGGTACTGGCCCCCCCGGTAGTAAATAAGGGCGTCTTCTACCTCGCTTCCGTGTCACTTTTATATCGGGCACTCTAGCCCAAATCCCCTAGCTTCCTATTTCTAAGGGTTGTTTAAGACCTGGGGGTCAGACACTCCCTTCCTAAAATCCTCTACATATGATCTGATCTGATCTACAAGAGCATTGTGGGCACGTTAAGCCCTCGGGCCACAGGTACTGGCCCCCGGTAGTAAATAAGCGCGTCTTCTACCTCGCTTCCGTGTCACTTTCCTATCGGGCACTCTAGCCCAGATCCCCTAGCTTCCTATTTCTAAGGGTTGTTTAAGACCTGGGGGTCAGACACTCCCTTCCTAAAATCCTCTACATATGATCTGATCTGATCTACAAGAGCATTGTGGGCACGTTAAGCCCTCGGGCCACAGGTACTGGCCCCCGGTAGTAAATAAGGGCGTCTTCTACCTCGCTTCCGTGTCACTTTCCTATCGGGCACTCTGGCCCAAATCTCCTAGCTTCCTATTTCTAAGGGTTGTTTAAGACCTGGGGTCAGACACTCCCTTCCTAAAATCCTCTACATATGATCTGATCTGATCTACAAGAGCATTGTGGGCACGTTAAGCCCTCGGGCCACAGGTACTGGCCCCCCGGTAGTAAATAAGGGCGTCTTCTACCTCGCTTCCGTGTCACTTTCCTATCGGGCACTCTAGCCCAAATCTCCTAGCTTCCTATTTCTAAGGGTTGTTTAAGACCTGGGGTCAGACACTCCCTTCCTAAAATCCTCTACATATGATCTGATCTGATCTACAAGAGCATTGTGGGCACGTTAAGCCCTCGGGCCACAGGTACTGGCCCCCGGTAGTAAATAAGGGCGTCTTCTACCTCGCTTCCGTGTCACTTTCCTATCGGGCACTCTAGCCCGAATCCCCTAGCTTCCTATTTCTAAGGGTTGTTTAAGACCTGGGGGTCAGACACTCCCTTCCTAAAATCCTCTACATATGATCTGATCTGATCTACAAGAGCATTGTGGGCACGTTAAGCCCTCGGGCCACAGGTACTGGCCCCCCGGTAGTAAATAAGGGCATCTTCTACCTCGCTTCCGTGTCACTTTCCTATCGGGCACTCTAGCCCAAATCTCCTAGCTTCCTATTTCTAAG
This sequence comes from Macrothele yani, assembly GCA_039090855.1. Taxonomy (NCBI): domain Eukaryota; kingdom Metazoa; phylum Arthropoda; class Arachnida; order Araneae; family Macrothelidae; genus Macrothele; species Macrothele yani. The sequence goes on from CM077031.1 coordinate 97,976,761, forward strand.
GGTTGTTTAAGACCTGGGGGTCAGACACTCCCTTCCTAAAATCCTCTACATATGATCTGATCTGATCTACAAAAGCATTGTGGGCACGTTAAGCCCTCGGGCCACAGGTACTGGCCCCCCCGGTAGTAAATAAGGGCGTCTTCTACCTCGCTTCCGTGTCACTTTTATATCGGGCACTCTAGCCCAAATCCTAGCTTCCTATTTCTAAGGGTTGTTTAAGACCTGGGGGTCAGACACTCCCTTCCTAAAATCCTCTACATATGATCTGATCTGATCTACAAGAGCATTGTGGGCACGTTAAGCCCTCGGGCCACAGGTACTGGCCCCCCGGTAGTAAATAAGCGCGTCTTCTACCTCGCTTCCGTGTCACTTTCCTATCGGGCACTCTAGCCCGAATCCCCTAGCTTCCTATTTCTAAGGGTTGTTTAAGACCTGGGGGTCAGACACTCCCTTCCTAAAATCCTCTACATATGATCTGATCTGATCTACAAGAGCATTGTGGGCACGTTAAGCCCTCGGGCCACAGGTACTGGCCCCCCGGTAGTAAATAAGGGCGTCTTCTACCTCGCTTCCGTGTCACTTTCCTATCGGGCACTCTGGCCCAAATCTCCTAGCTTCCTATTTCTAAGGGTTGTTTAAGACCTGGGGGTCAGATACTCCCTTCCTAAAATCCTCTACATATGATCTGATCTGATCTACAAGAGCATTGTGGGCACGTTAAGCCCTCGGGCCACAGGTACTGGCCCCCCGGTTGCAAATAAGGGCGTCTTCTACCTCGCTTCCGTGTCACTTTCCTATCGGGCACTCTAGCCCAAATCTCCTAGCTTCTTATTTCTAAGGGTTGTTTAAGACCTGGGGTCAGACACTCCCTTCCTAAAATCCTCTACATATGATCTGATCTGATCTACAAGAGCATTGTGGGCACGTTAAGCCCTCGGGCCACAGGTACTGGCCCCCGGTAGTAAATAAGGGCGTCTTCTACCTCGCTTCCGTGTCACTTTCCTATCGGGCACTCTAGCCCGAATCCCCTAGCTTCCTATTTCTAAGGGTTGTTTAAGACCTGGGGGTCAGACACTCCCTTCCTAAAATCCTCTACATATGATCTGATCTGATCTACAAGAGCATTGTGGGCACGTTAAGCCCTCGGGCCACAGGTACTGGCCCCCCGGTAGTAAATAAGGGCATCTTCTACCTCGCTTCCGTGTCACTTTCCTATCGGGCACTCTAGCCCAAATCTCCTAGCTTCCTATTTCTAAGGGTTGTTTAAGACCTGGGGTCAGACACTCCTTCCTAAAATCCTCTACATATGATCTGATCTGATCTACAAAAGCATTGTGGGCACGTTAAGCCCTCGGGCCACAGGTACTGGCCCCCGGTAGTAAATAAGGGCGTCTTCTACCTCGCTTCCGTGTCACTTTCCTATCGGGCACTCTAGCCCGAATCCCCTAGCTTCCTATTTCTAAGGGTTGTTTTAAGACCTGGGGGTCAGACACTCCCTTCCTAAAATCCTCTACATATGATCTGATCTGATCTACAAGAGCATTGTGGGCACGTTAAGCCCTCGGGCCACAGGTACTGGCCCCCGGTAGTAAATAAGGGCGTGTTCTACCTCGCTTCCGTGTCACTTTCCTATCGGGCACTCTAGCCCAAATCTCCTAGCTTCCTATTTCTAAGGGTTGTTTAAGACCTGGGGGTCAGACATCCCTTCCTAAAATCCTCTACATATGATCTGATCTGATCTACAAGAGCATTGTGGGCACGTTAAGCCCTCGGGCCACAGGTACTGGCCCCCGGTAGTAAATAAGCGCGTCTTCTACCTCGCTTCCGTGTCACTTTCCTATCGGGCACTCTAGCCCGAATCTCCTAGCTTCCTATTTCTAAGGGTTGTTTAAGACCTGGGGGTCAGACACTCCTTCCTAAAATCCTCTACATATGATCTGATCTGATCTACAAGAGCATTGTGGGCACGTTAAGCCCTCGGGCCACAGGTACTGGCCCCCCGGTAGTAAATAAGGGCGTCTTCTACCTCGCTTCCGTGTCACTTTCCTATCGGGCACTCTAGCCCAAATCTCCTAGCTTCCTATTTCTAAGGGTTGTTTAAGACCTGGGGGTCAGACACTCCCTTCCTAAAATCCTCTACATATGATCTGATCTGATCTACAAGAGCATTGTGGGCACGTTAAGCCCTCGGGCCACAGGTACTGGCCCCCCGGTAGTAAATAAGGGCGTCTTCTACCTCGCTTCCGTGTCACTTTCCTATCGGGCACTCTAGCCCAAATCTCCTAGCTTCCTATTTCTAAGGGTTGTTTAAGACCTGGGGGGCAGACACTCCTTCCTAAAATCCTCTACATATGATCTGATCTGATCTACAAGAGCATTGTGGGCACGTTAAGCCCTCGGGCCACAGGTACTGGCCCCCGGTAGTAAATAAGGGCGTCTTCTACCTCGCTTCCGTGTCACTTTCCTATCATGCACTCTAGCCCAAATCTCCTAGCTTCCTATTTCTAAGGGTTGTTTAAGACCTGGGGTCAGACACTCCCTTCCTAAAATCCTCTACATATGATCTGATCTGAACTACAAGAGCATTGTGGGCACTTTAAGCCCTCGGGCCACAGGTACTGGCCCCCCGGTAGTAAATAAGGGCGTCTTCTACCACGCTTCCGTGTCACTTTCCTATCGGGCACTCTAGCCCAAATCCTCCTAGCTTCCTATTTCTAAGGGTTGTTTAAGACCTGGGGTCAGACACTCCCTTCCTAAAATCCTCTACATATGATCTGATCTGATCTACAAGAGCATTGTGGGCACGTTAAGCCCTCGGGCCACAGGTACTGGCCCCCCGGTAGTAAATAAGGGCATCTTCTACCTCGCTTCCGTGTCACTTTCCTATCGGGCACTCTAGCCCAAATCTCCTAGCTTCCTATTTCTAAGGGTTGTTTAAGACCTGGGGTCAGACACTCCCTTCCTAAAATCCTCTACATATGATCTGATCTGATCTACAAGAGCATTGTGGGCACGTTAAGCCCTCGGGCCACAGGCACTGGCCCCCCCCGGTAGTAAATAAGGGCGTCTTCTACCTCGCTTCCGTGTCACTTTCCTATCGGGCACTCTAGCCCAAATCTCCTAGCTTCCTATTTCTAAGGGTTGTTTAAGACCTGGGGGTCAGACACTCCCTTCCTAAAATCCTCTACATATGATCTGATCTGATCTACAAGAGCATTGTGGGCACGTTAAGCCCTCGGGCCACAGGTACTGGCCCCCCCGGTAGTAAATAAGGGCGTCTTCTACCTCGCTTCCGTGTCACTTTCCTATCGGGCACTCTAGCCCAAATCCCCTAGCTTCCTATTTCTAAGGGTTGTTTAAGACCTGGGGGTCAGACACTCCCTTCCTAAAATCCTCTACATATGATCTGATCTGATCTACAAGAGCATTGTGGGCACGTTAAGCCCTCGGGCCACAGGTACTGGCCCCCGGTAGTAAATAAGGGCGTCTTCTACCTCGCTTCCGTGTCACTTTCCTATCGGGCACTCTAGCCCAAATCTCCTAGCTTCCTATTTCTAAGGGTTGTTTAAGACCTGGGGGTCAGACACTCCCTTCCTAAAATCCTCTACATATGATCTGATCTGATCTACAAGAGCATTGTGGGCACGTTAAGCCCTCGGGCCACAGGTACTGGCCCCCGGTAGTAAATAAGGGCGTCTTCTACCTCGCTTCCGTGTCACTTTCCTATCAGGCACTCTGGCCCAAATCTCCTAGCTTCCTATTTCTAAGGGTTGTTTAAGACCTGGGGGTCAGACACTCCCTTCCTAAAATCCTCTACATATGATCTGATCTGATCTACAAGAGCATTGTGGGCACGTTAAGCCCTCGGGCCACAGGTACTGGCCCCCGGTAGTAAATAAGGGCGTCTTCTACCTCGCTTCCGTGTCACTTTCCTATCGGGCACTCTAGCCCAAATCTCCTAGCTTCCTATTTCTAAGGGTTGTTTAAGACCTGGGGTCAGACACTCCCTTCCTAAAATCCTCTACATATGATCTGATCTGATCTACAAAAGCATTGTGGGCACGTTAAGCCCTCGGGCCACAGGTACTGGCCCCCCGGTAGTAAATAAGGGCGTCTTCTACCTCGCTTCCGTGTCACTTTCCTATCGGGCACTCTAGCCCGAATCCCCTAACTTCCTATTTCTAAGGGTTGTTTAAGACCTGGGGGTCAGACACTCCCTTCCTAAAATCCTCTACATATGATCTGATCTGATCTACAAGAGCATTGTGGGCACGTTAAGCCCTCGGGCCACAGGTACTGGCCCCCCGGTAGTAAATAAGGGCGTCTTCTACCTCGCTTCCGTGTCACTTTCCTATCGGGCACTCTGGCCCAAATCTCCTAGCTTCCTATTTCTAAGGGTTGTTTAAGACCTGGGGGTCAGACACTCCCTTCCTAAAATCCTCTACATATGATCTGATCTGATCTACAAGAGCATTGTGGGCACGTTAAGCCCTCGGGCCACAGGTACTGGCCCCCCGGTAGTAAATAAGGGCGTCTTCTACCTCGCTTCCGTGTCACTTTCCTATCGGGCACTCTAGCCCAAATCTCCTAGCTTCCTATTTCTAAGGGTTGTTTAAGACCTGGGGGTCAGACACTCCCTTCCTAAAATCCTCTACATATGATCTGATCTTATCTACAAGAGCATTGTGGGCACGTTAAGCCCTCGGGCCACAGGTACTGGCCCCCCGGTAGTAAATAAGGGCGTCTTCTACCTCGCTTCCGTGTCACTTTCCTATCGGGCACTCTAGCCCGAATCCCCTAGCTTCCTATTTCTAAGGGTTGTTTAAGACCTGGGGGTCAGACACTCCCTTCCTAAAATCCTCTACATATGATCTGATCTGATCTACAAGAGCATTGTGGGCACGTTAAGCCCTCGGGCCACAGGTACTGGCCCCCCGGTAGTAAATAAGGGCGTCTTCTACCTCGCTTCCGTGTCACTTTCCTATCGGGCACTCTAGCCCAAATCCCCTAGCTTCCTATTTCTAAGGGTTGTTTAAGACCTGGGGGTCAGACACTCCCTTCCTAAAATCCTCTACATATGATCTGATCTGATCTACAAGAGCATTGTGGGCACGTTAAGCCCTCGGGCCACAGGTACTGGCCCCGGTAGTAAATAAGGGCATCTTCTACCTCGCTTCCGTGTCACTTTCCTATCGGGCACTCTAGCCCAAATCTCCTAGCTTCCTATTTCTAAGGGTTGTTTAAGACCTGGGGTCAGACACTCCCTTCCTAAAATCCTCTACATATGATCTGATCTGATCTACAAGAGCATTGTGGGCACGTTAAGCCCTCGGGCCACAGGTACTGGCCCCCGGTAGTAAATAAGGGCGTCTTCTACCTCGCTTCCGTGTCACTTTCCTATCGGGCACTCTAGCCCGAATCCCCTAGCTTCCTATTTCTAAGGGTTGTTTAAGACCTGGGGTCAGACACTCCTTCCTAAAATCCTCTACATATGATCTGATCTGATCTACAAGAGCATTGTGGGCACGTTAAGCCCTCGGGCCACAGGTACTGGCCCCCGGTAGTAAATAAGGGCGTCTTCTACCTCGCTTCCGTGTCACTTTCCTACCGGGCACTCTAGCCCAAATCCTCTAGCTTCCTATTTCTAAGGGTTGTTTAAGACCTGGGGGTCAGACACTCCCTTCCTAAAATCCTCTACATATGATCTGATCTGATCTACAAGAGCATTGTGGGCACGTTAAGCCCTCGGGCCACAGGTACTGGCCCCCGGTAGTAAATAAGGGCATCTTCTACCTCGCTTCCGTGTCACTTTCCTATCGGGCACTCTAGCCCAAATCTCCTAGCTTCCTATTTCTAAGGGTTGTTTAAGACCTGGGGTCAGACACTCCCTTCCTAAAATCCTCTACATATGATCTGATCTGATCTACAAGAGCATTGTGGGCACGTTAAGCCCTCGGGCCACAGGCACTGGCCCCCCCCGGTAGTAAATAAGGGCGTCTTCTACCTCGCTTCCGTGTCACTTTCCTATCGGGCACTCTAGCCCGAATCCCCTAGCTTCCTATTTCTAAGGGTTGTTTAAGACCTGGGGGTCAGACACTCCCTTCCTAAAATCCTCTACATATGATCTGATCTGATCTACAAGAGCATTGTGGGCACGTTAAGCCCTCGGGCCACAGGTACTAGCCCCCGGTAGTAAATAAGGGCGTCTTCTACCTCGCTTCCGTGTCACTTTCCTATCGGGCACTCTAGCCCAAATCTCCTAGCTTCCTATTTCTAAGGGTTGTTTAAGACCTGGGGTCAGACACTCCCTTCCTAAAATCCTCTACATATGATCTGATCTGATCTACAAGAGCATTGTGGGCACGTTAAGCCCTCGGGCCACAGGTACTGGCCCCCCGGTAGTAAATAAGGGCGTCTTCTACCTCGCTTCGGTGTCACTTTCCTATCGGGCACTCTAGCCCAAATCCCCTAGCTTCCTATTTCTAAGGGTTGTTTAAGACCTGGGGGTCAGACACTCCCTTCCTAAAATCCTCTACATATGATCTGATCTGATCTACAAGAGCATTGTGGGCACGTTAAGCCCTCGGGCCACAGGTACTGGCCCCCCGGTAGTAAATAAGGGCATCTTCTACCTCGCTTCCGTGTCACTTTCCTATCGGGCACTCTAGCCCAAATCTCCTAGCTTCCTATTTCTAAGGGTTGTTTAAGACCTGGGGGTCAGACACTCCCTTCCTAAAATCCTCTACATATGATCTGATCTGATCTACAAAAGCATTGTGGGCACGTTAAGCCCTCGGGCCACAGGTACTGGCCCCCCCGGTAGTAAATAAGGGCGTCTTCTACCTCGCTTCCGTGTCACTTTTATATCGGGCACTCTAGCCCAAATCCCCTAGCTTCCTATTTCTAAGGGTTGTTTAAGACCTGGGGGTCAGACACTCCTTCCTAAAATCCTCTACATATGATCTGATCTGATCTACAAGAGCATTGTGGGCACGTTAAGCCCTCGGGCCACAGGTACTGGCCCCCGGTAGTAAATAAGCGCGTCTTCTACCTCGCTTCCGTGTCACTTTCCTATCGGGCACTCTAGCCCAAATCTCCTAGCTTCCTATTTCTAAGGGTTGTTTAAGACCTGGGGGTCAGACACTCCCTTCCTAAAATCCTCTACATATGATCTGATCTGATCTACAAGAGCATTGTGGGCACGTTAAGCCCTCGGGCCACAGGTACTGGCCCCCCGGTAGTAAATAAGGGCGTCTTCTACCTCGCTTCCGTGTCACTTTCCTATCGGGCACTCTGGCCCAAATCTCCTAGCTTCCTATTTCTAAGGGTTGTTTAAGACCTGGGGTCAGACACTCCTTCCTAAAATCCTCTACATATGATCTGATCTGATCTACAAGAGCATTGTGGGCACGTTAAGCCCTCGGACCACAGGTACTGGCCCCCCGGTAGTAAATAAGGGCGTCTTCTACCTCGCTTCCGTGTCACTTTCCTATCGGGCACTCTAGCCCAAATCTCCTAGCTTCCTATTTCTAAGGGTTGTTTAAGACCTGGGGTCAGACACTCCCTTCCTAAAATCCTCTACATATGATCTGATCTGATCTACAAGAGCATTGTGGGCACGTTAAGCCCTCGGGCCACAGGTACTGGCCCCCCGGTAGTAAATAAGGGCGTCTTCTACCTCGCTTCCGTGTCACTTTCCTATCGGGCACTCTAGCCCGAATCCCCTAGCTTCCTATTTCTAAGGGTTGTTTAAGACCTGGGGGTCAGACACTCCCTTCCTAAAATCCTCTACATATGATCTGATCTGATCTACAAGAGCATTGTGGGCACGTTAAGCCCTCGGGCCACAGGTACTGGCCCCGGTAGTAAATAAGGGCATCTTCTACCTCGCTTCCGTGTCACTTTCCTATCGGGCACTCTAGCCCAAATCTCCTAGCTTCCTATTTCTAAGGGTTGTTTAAGACCTGGGGGTCAGACACTCCCTTCCTAAAATCCTCTACATATGATCTGATCTGATCTACAAAAGCATTGTGGGCACGTTAAGCCCTCGGGCCACAGGTACTGGCCCCCGGTAGTAAATAAGGGCGTCTTCTACCTCGCTTCCGTGTCACTTTTATATCGGGCACTCTAGCCCAAATCCCCTAGCTTCCTATTTCTAAGGGTTGTTTAAGACCTGGGGGTCAGACACTCCCTTCCTAAAATCCTCTACATATGATCTGATCTGATCTACAAGAGCATTGTGGGCACGTTAAGCCCTCGGGCCACAGGTACTGGCCCCCCGGTAGTAAATAAGCGCGTCTTCTACCTCGCTTCCGTGTCACTTTCCTATCGGGCACTCTAGCCCGAATCCCCTAGCTTCCTATTTCTAAGGGTTGTTTAAGACCTGGGGGTCAGACACTCCCTTCCTAAAATCCTCTACATATGATCTGATCTGATCTACAAGAGCATTGTGGGCACGTTAAGCCCTCGGGCCACAGGTACTGGCCCCCCGGTAGTAAATAAGGGCGTCTTCTACCTCGCTTCCGTGTCACTTTCCTATCGGGCACTCTGGCCCAAATCTCCTAGCTTCCTATTTCTAAGGGTTGTTTAAGACCTGGGGGTCAGACACTCCCTTCCTAAAATCCTCTACATATGATCTGATCTGATCTACAAGAGCATTGTGGGCACGTTAAGCCCTCGGGCCACAGGTACTGGCCCCCCGGTTGTAAATAAGGGCGTCTTCTACCTCGCTTCCGTGTCACTTTCCTATCGGGCACTCTAGCCCAAATCTCCTAGCTTCTTATTTCTAAGGGTTGTTTAAGACCTGGGGTCAGACACTCCCTTCCTAAAATCCTCTACATATGATCTGATCTGATCTACAAGAGCATTGTGGGCACGTTAAGCCCTCGGGCCACAGGTACTGGCCCCCGGTAGTAAATAAGGGCGTCTTCTACCTCGCTTCCGTGTCACTTTCCTATCGGGCACTCTAGCCCAGATCCCTAGCTTCCTATTTCTAAGGGTTGTTTAAGACCTGGGGGTCAGACACTCCCTTCCTAAAATCCTCTACATATGATCTGATCTGATCTACAAGAGCATTGTGGGCACGTTAAGCCCTCGTGCCACAGGTACTGGCCCCCGGTAGTAAATAAGGGCATCTTCTACCTCGCTTCCGTGTCACTTTCCTATCGGGCACTCTAGCCCAAATCTCCTAGCTTCCTATTTCTAAGGGTTGTTTAAGACCTGGGGGTCAGACACTCCCTTCCTAAAATCCTCTACATATGATCTGATCTGATCTACAAAAGCATTGTGGGCACGTTAAGCCCTCGGGCCACAGGTACTGGCCCCCCCGGTAGTAAATAAGGGCGTCTTCTACCTCGCTTCCGTGTCACTTTTATATCGGGCACTCTAGCCCAAATCCCCTAGCTTCCTATTTCTAAGGGTTGTTTAAGACCTGGGGGTCAGACATTCCCTTCCTAAAATCCTCTACATATGATCTGATCTGATCTACAAGAGCATTGTGGGCACGTTAAGCCCTCGGGCCACAGGTACTGGCCCCCGGTAGTAAATAAGCGCGTCTTCTACCTCGCTTCCGTGTCACTTTCCTATCGGGCACTCTAGCCCGAATCCCCTAGCTTCCTATTTCTAAGGGTTGTTTAAGACCTGGGGGTCAGACACTCCCTTCCTAAAATCCTCTACATATGATCTGATCTGATCTACAAGAGCATTGTGGGCACGTTAAGCCCTCGGGCCACAGGTACTGGCCCCCCGGTAGTAAATAAGGGCGTCTCCTACCTCGCTTCCGTGTCACTTTCCTATCGGGCACTCTGGCCCAAATCTCCTAGCTTCCTATTTCTAAGGGTTGTTTAAGACCTGGGGGTCAGACACTCCCTTCCTAAAATCCTCTACATATGATCTGATCTGATCTACAAGAGCATTGTGGGCACGTTAAGCCCTCGGGCCACAGGTACTGGCCCCCCGGTTGTAAATAAGGGCGTCTTCTACCTCGCTTCCGTGTCACTTTCCTATCGGGCACTCTAGCCCAAATCTCCTAGCTTCCTATTTCTAAGGGTTGTTTAAGACCTGGGGGCAGACACTCCCTTCCTAAAATCCTCTACATATGATCTGATCTGATCTACAAGAGCATTGTGGGCACGTTAAGCCCTCGGGCCACAGGTACTGGCCCCCCGGTAGTAAATAAGGGCGTCTTCTACCTCGCTTCCGTGTCACTTTCCTATCGAGCACTCTAGCCCGAATCCCCTAGCTTCCTATTTCTAAGGGTTGTTTAAGACCTGGGGTCAGACACTCCCTTCCTAAAATCCTCTACATATGATCTGATCTGATCTACAAGAGCATTGTGGGCCCTTTAAGCCCTCGGGCCACAGGTACTGGCCCCCGGTAGTAATTAAGGGCGTCTTCTACCACGCTTCCGTGTCACTTTCCTATCGGGCACTCTAGCCCGAATCCCTAGCTTCCTATTTCTAAGGGTTGTTTAAGACCTGGGGGTCAGACACTCCCTTCCTAAAATCCTCTACATATGATCTGATCTGATCTACAAGAGCATTGTGGGCACGTTAAGCCCTCGGGCCACAGGTACTGGCCCCCCGGTAGTAAATAAGGGCATCTTCTACCTCGCTTCCGTGTCACTTTCCTATCGGGCACTCTAGCCCAAATCTCCTAGCTTCCTATTTCTAAGGGTTGTTTAAGACCTGGGGTCAGACACTCCCTTCCTAAAATCCTCTACATATGATCTGATCTGATCTACAAGAGCATTGTGGGCACGTTAAGCCCTCGGGCCACAGGCACTGGCCCCCCCCCCCGGTAGTAAATAAGGGCGTCTTCTACCTCGCTTCCGTGTCACTTTCCTATCGGGCACTCTAGCCCGAATCCCCTAGCTTCCTATTTCTAAGGGTTGTTTAAGACCTGGGGGTCAGACACTCCCTTCCTAAAATCCTCTACATATGATCTGATCTGATCTACAAGAGCATTGTGGGCACGTTAAGCCCTCGGGCCACAGGTACTGGCCCCGGTAGTAAATAAGGGCGTCTTCTACCTCGCTTCCGTGTCACTTTCCTATCGGGCACTCTAGCCCAAATCTCCTAGCTTCCTATTTCTAAGGGTTGTTTAAGACCTGGGGTCAGACACTCCCTTCCTAAAATCCTCTACATATGATCTGATCTGATCTACAAGAGCATTGTGGGCACGTTAAGCCCTCGGGCCACAGGTACTGGCCCCCGGTAGTAAATAAGGGCGTCTTCTACCTCGCTTCCGTGTCACTTTCCTATCGGGCACTCTAGCCCGAATCCCCTAGCTTCCTATTTCTAAGGGTTGTTTAAGACCTGGGGGTCAGACACTCCCTTCCTAAAATCCTCTACATATGATCTGATCTGATCTACAAGAGCATTGTGGGCACGTTAAGCCCTCGGGCCACAGGTACTGGCCCCCGGTAGTAAATAAGGGCATCTTCTACCTCGCTTCCGTGTCACTTTCCTATCGGGCACTCTAGCCCAAATCTCCTAGCTTCCTATTTCTAAGGGTTGTTTAAGACCTGGGGGTCAGACACTCCCTTCCTAAAATCCTCTACATATGATCTGATCTGATCTACAAAAGCATTGTGGGCACGTTAAGCCCTCGGGCCACAGGTACTGGCCCCCCGGTAGTAAATAAGGGCGTCTTCTACCTCGCTTCCGTGTCACTTTTATATCGGGCACTCTAGCCCAAATCCCCTAGCTTCCTATTTCTAAGGGTTGTTTAAGACCTGGGGGTCAGACACTCCCTTCCTAAAATCCTCTACATATGATCTGATCTGATCTACAAGAGCATTGTGGGCACGTTAAGCCCTCGGGCCACAGGTACTGGCCCCGGTAGTAAATAAGCGCGTCTTCTACCTCGCTTCCGTGTCACTTTCCTATCGGGCACTCTAGCCCGAATCCCCTAGCTTCCTATTTCTAAGGGTTGTTTAAGACCTGGGGGTCAGACACTCCTTCCTAAAATCCTCTACATATGATCTGATCTGATCTACAAGAGCATTGTGGGCACGTTAAGCCCTCGGGCCACAGGTACTGGCCCCCGGTAGTAAATAAGGGCGTCTTCTACCTCGCTTCCGTGTCACTTTCCTATCGGGCACTCTGGCCCAAATCTCCTAGCTTCCTATTTCTAAGGGTTGTTTAAGACCTGGGGGTCAGACACTCCCTTCCTAAAATCCTCTACATATGATCTGATCTGATCTACAAGAGCATTGTGGGCACGTTAAGCCCTCGGGCCACAGGTACTGGCCCCCCGGTTGTAAATAAGGGCGTCTTCTACATCGCTTCCGTGTCACTTTCCTATCGGGCACTCTAGCCCAAATCTCCTAGCTTCCTATTTCTAAGGGTTGTTTAAGACCTGGGGGCAGACACTCCCTTCCTAAAATCCTCTACATATGATCTGATCTGATCTACAAGAGCATTGTGGGCACGTTAAGCCCTCGGGCCACAGGTACTGGCCCCCCGGTAGTAAATAAGGGCGTCTTCTACCTCGCTTCCGTGTCACTTTCCTATCGGGCACTCTGGCCCAAATCTCCTAGCTTCCTATTTCTAAGGGTTGTTTAAGACCTGGGGGTCAGACACTCCCTTCCTAAAATCCTCTACATATGATCTGATCTGATCTACAAGAGCAATGTGGGCACGTTAAGCACTCGGGCCACAGGTACTGGCCCCCCGGTAGTAAATAAGGGCGTCTTCTACCTCGCTTCCGTGTCACTTTCCTATCGGGCAATCTAGCCCGAATCCCCTAGCTTCCTATTTCTAAGGGTTGTTTAAGACCTGGGGTCAGACACTCCCTTCCTAAAATCCTCTACATATGATGTGATCTGATCTACAAGAGCATTGTGGGCACGTTAAGCCCTCTTGACACAGGTACTGGCCCCCCGGTAGTAAATAAGGGCATCTTCTACCTCGCTTCCGTGTCACTTTCCTATCGGGTACTCTAGCCCAAATCTAATAGCTTCCTATTTCTAAGGGTTGTTTAAAACATGGGGTCAGACACTCACTTCCTAAAATCCTCTACATATGATCTGATCTGATCTACAAGAGCATTGTGGGCACGTTAAGCCCTCGGGCCACAGGTACTGGCCCCCGGTTGTAAATAAGGGCGTCTTCTACCTCGCTTCCGTGTCACTTTCCTATCGGGCACTCTAGCCCAAATCTCCCAGCTTCCTATTTCTAAGGGTTGTTTAAGACCTGGGGTCAGACACTCCCTTCCTAAAATCCTCTACATATGATCTGATCTGATCTACAAGAGCATTGTGGGCACGTTAAGCCCTCGGGCCACAGGTACTGGCCCCCCGGTAGTAAATAAGGGCGTCTTCTACCTCGCTTCCGTGTCACTTTCCTATCGGGCACCCTAGCCCGAATCCCCTAGCTTCCTATTTCTAAGGGTTGTTTAAGACCTGGGGGTCAGACACTCCCTTCCTAAAATCCTCTACATATGATCTGATCTGATCTACAAGAGCATTGTGGGCACGTTAAGCCCTCGGGCCACAGGTACTGGCCCCCCGGTAGTAAATAAGGGCATCTTCTACCTCGCTTCCGTGTCACTTTCCTATCGGGCACTCTAGCCCAAATCTCCTAGCTTCCTATTTCTAAGGGTTGTTTAAGACCTGGGGGTCAGACACTCCCTTCCTAAAATCCTCTACATATGATCTGATCTGATCTACAAAAGCATTGTGGGCACGTTAAGCCCTCAGGCCACAGGTACTGGCCCCCCGGTAGTAAATAAGGGCGTCTTCTACCTCGCTTCCGTGTCACTTTTATATCGGGCACTCTAGCCCAAATCCCCTAGCTTCCTATTTCTAAGGGTTGTTTAAGACCTGGGGGTCAGACACTCCTTCCTAAAATCCTCTACATATGATCTGATCTGATCTACAAGAGCATTGTGGGCACGTTAAGCCCTCGGGCCACAGGTACTGGCCCCCGGTAGTAAATAAGGGCGTCTTCTACCTCGCTTCCGTGTCACTTTCCTATCGAGCACTCTAGCCCGAATCCCCTAGCTTCCTATTTCTAAGGGTTGTTTAAGACCTGGGGTCAGACACTCCCTTCCTAAAATCCTCTACATATGATCTGATCTGATCTACAAGAGCATTGTGGGCACTTTAAGCCCTCGGGCCACAGGTACTGGCCCCCCCGGTAGTAAATAAGGGCGTCTTCTACCACGCTTCCGTGTCACTTTCCTATCGGGCACTCTAGCCCGAATCCCCTAGCTTCCTATTTCTAAGGGTTGTTTAAGACCTGGGGGTCAGACACTCCCTTCCTAAAATCCTCTACATATGATCTGATCTGATCTACAAGAGCATTGTGGGCACGTTAAGCCCTCGGGCCACAGGTACTGGCCCCCCGGTAGTAAATAAGGGCATCTTCTACCTCGCTTCCGTGTCACTTTCCTATCGGGCACTCTAGCCCAAATCTCCTAGCTTCCTATTTCTAAGGGTTGTTTAAGACCTGGGGTCAGACACTCCTTCCTAAAATCCTCTACATATGATCTGATCTGATCTACAAGAGCATTGTGGGCACGTTAAGCCCTCGGGCCACAGGCACTGGCCCCCCCCCCGGTAGTAAATAAGGGCGTCTTCTACCTCGCTTCCGTGTCACTTTCCTATCGGGCACTCTAGCCCGAATCCCCTAGCTTCCTATTTCTAAGGGTTGTTTAAGACCTGGGGGTCAGACACTCCCTTCCTAAAATCCTCTACATATGATCTGATCTGATCTACAAGAGCATTGTGGGCACGTTAAGCCCTCGGGCCACAGGTACTGGCCCCCGGTAGTAAATAAGGGCGTCTTCTACCTCGCTTCCGTGTCACTTTCCTATCAGGCACTCTAGCCCAAATCTCCTAGCTTCCTATTTCTAAGGGTTGTTTAAGACCTGGGGTCAGACACTCCTTCCTAAAATCCTCTACATATGATCTGATCTGATCTACAAGAGCATTGTGGGCACGTTAAGCCCTCGGGCCACAGGTACTGGCCCCCCGGTAGTAAATAAGGGCGTCTTCTACCTCGCTTCCGTGTCACTTTCCTATCGGGCACTCTAGCCCGAATCCCTAGCTTCCTATTTCTAAGGGTTGTTTAAGACCTGGGGGTCAGACACTCCCTTCCTAAAATCCTCTACATATGATCTGATCTGATCTACAAGAGCATTGTGGGCACGTTAAGCCCTCGGGCCACAGGTACTGGCCCCCCGGTAGTAAATAAGGGCATCTTCTACCTCGCTTCCGTGTCACTTTCCTATCGGGCACTCTAGCCCAAATCTCCTAGCTTCCTATTTCTAAGGGTTGTTTAAGACCTGGGGTCAGACACTCCCTTCCTAAAATCCTCTACATATGATCTGATCTGATCTACAAAAGCATTGTGGGCACGTTAAGCCCTCGGGCCACAGGTACTGCCCCCCGGTAGTAAATAAGGGCGTCTTCTACCTCGCTTCCGTGTCACTTTTATATCGGGCACTCTAGCCCAAATCCCCTAGCTTCCTATTTCTAAGGGTTGTTTAAGACCTGGGGTCAGACACTCCCTTCCTAAAATCCTCTACATATGATCTGATCTGATCTACAAGAGCATTGTGGGCACGTTAAGCCCTCGGGCCACAGGTACTGGCCCCCGGTAGTAAATAAGCGCGTCTTCTACCTCGCTTCCGTGTCACTTTCCTATCGGGCACTCTAGCCCGAATCCCCTAGCTTCCTATTTCTAAGGGTTGTTTAAGACCTGGGGTCAGACACTCCCTTCCTAAAATCCTCTACATATGATCTGATCTGATCTACAAGAGCATTGTGGGCACGTTAAGCCCTCGGGCCACAGGTACTGGCCCCCCGGTAGTAAATAAGGGCGTCTTCTACCTCGCTTCCGTGTCACTTTCCTATCGGGCACTCTGGCCCAAATCTCCTAGCTTCCTATTTCTAAGGGTTGTTTAAGACCTGGGGGTCAGACACTCCCTTCCTAAAATCCTCTACATATGATCTGATCTGATCTACAAGAGCATTGTGGGCACGTTAAGCCCTCGGGCCACAGGTACTGGCCCCCGGTTGTAAATAAGGGCGTCTTCTACCTCGCTTCCGTGTCACTTTCCTATCGGGCACTCTAGCCCAAATCTCCTAGCTTCCTATTTCTAAGGGTTGTTTAAGACCTGGGGGCAGACACTCCTTCCTAAAATCCTCTACATATGATCTGATCTGATCTACAAGAGCATTGTGGGCACGTTAAGCCCTCGGGCCACAGGTACTGGCCCCCGGTAGTAAATAAGGGCGTCTTCTACCTCGCTTCCGTGTCACTTTCCTATCGGGCACTCTGGCCCAAATCTCCTAGCTTCCTATTTCTAAGGGTTGTTTAAGACCTGGGGGTCAGACACTCCCTTCCTAAAATCCTCTACATATGATCTGATCTGATCTACAAGAGCAATGTGGGCACGTTAAGCACTCGGGCCACAGGTACTGGCCCCCGGTAGTAAATAAGGGCGTCTTCTACCTCGCTTCCGTGTCACTTTCCTATCGGGCAATCTAGCCCGAATCCCTAGCTTCCTATTTCTAAGGGTTGTTTAAGACCTGGGGTCAGACACTCCCTTCCTAAAATCCTCTACATATGATGTGATCTGATCTACAAGAGCATTGTGGGCACGTTAAGCCCTCTTGACACAGGTACTGGCCCCCCGGTAGTAAATAAGGGCATCTTCTACCTCGCTTCCGTGTCACTTTCCTATCGGGTACTCTAGCCCAAATCTAATAGCTTCCTATTTCTAAGGGTTGTTTAAAACATGGGGTCAGACACTCACTTCCTAAAATCCTCTACATATGATCTGATCTGATCTACAAGAGCATTGTGGGCACGTTAAGCCCTCGGGCCACAGGTACTGGCCCCCGGTTGTAAATAAGGGCGTCTTCTACCTCGCTTCCGTGTCACTTTCCTATCGGGCACTCTAGCCCAAATCTCCCAGCTTCCTATTTCTAAGGGTTGTTTAAGACCTGGGGTCAGACACTCCCTTCCTAAAATCCTCTACATATGATCTGATCTGATCTACAAGAGCATTGTGGGCACGTTAAGCCCTCGGGCCACAGGTACTGGCCCCCCGGTAGTAAATAAGGGCGTCTTCTACCTCGCTTCCGTGTCACTTTCCTATCGGGCACCCTAGCCCGAATCCCCTAGCTTCCTATTTCTAAGGGTTGTTTAAGACCTGGGGGTCAGACACTCCCTTCCTAAAATCCTCTACATATGATCTGATCTGATCTACAAGAGCATTGTGGGCACGTTAAGCCCTCGGGCCACAGGTACTGGCCCCCGGTAGTAAATAAGGGCATCTTCTACCTCGCTTCCGTGTCACTTTCCTATCGGGCACTCTAGCCCAAATCTCCTAGCTTCCTATTTCTAAGGGTTGTTTAAGACCTGGGGGTCAGACACTCCCTTCCTAAAATCCTCTACATATGATCTGATCTGATCTACAAAAGCATTGTGGGCACGTTAAGCCCTCGGGCCACAGGTACTGGCCCCCCCGGTAGTAAATAAGGGCGTCTTCTACCTCGCTTCCGTGTCACTTTTATATCGGGCACTCTAGCCCAAATCCCCTAGCTTCCTATTTCTAAGGGTTGTTTAAGACCTGGGGGTCAGACACTCCCTTCCTAAAATCCTCTACATATGATCTGATCTGATCTACAAGAGCATTGTGGGCACGTTAAGCCCTCGGGCCACAGGTACTGGCCCCCCGGTAGTAAATAAGCGCGTCTTCTACCTCGCTTCCGTGTCACTTTCCTATCGGGCACTCTAGCCCGAATCCCCTAGCTTCCTATTTCTAAGGGTTGTTTAAGACCTGGGGGTCAGACACTCCCTTCCTAAAATCCTCTACATATGATCTGATCTGATCTACAAGAGCATTGTGGGCACGTTAAGCCCTCGGGCCACAGGTACTGGCCCCCGGTAGTAAATAAGGGCGTCTTCTACCTCGCTTCCGTGTCACTTTCCTATCGGGCACTCTGGCCCAAATCTCCTAGCTTCCTATTTCTAAGGGTTGTTTAAGACCTGGGGTCAGACACTCCCTTCCTAAAATCCTCTACATATGATCTGATCTGATCTACAAGAGCATTGTGGGCACGTTAAGCCCTCGGGCCACAGGTACTGGCCCCCCGGTTGTAAATAAGGGCGTCTTCTACCTCGCTTCCGTGTCACTTTCCTATCGGGCACTCTAGCCCAAATCTCCTAGCTTCCTATTTCTAAGGGTTGTTTAAGACCTGGGGTCAGACACTCCCTTCCTAAAATCCTCTACATATGATCTGATCTGATCTACAAGAGCATTGTGGGCACGTTAAGCCCTCGGGCCACAGGTACTGGCCCCCGGTAGTAAATAAGGGCGTCTTCTACCTCGCTTCCGTGTCACTTTCCTATCGGGCACTCTGGCCCAAATCTCCTAGCTTCCTATTTCTAAGGGTTGTTTAAGACCTGGGGGTCAGACACTCCCTTCCTAAAATCCTCTACATATGATCTGATCTGATCTACAAGAGCAATGTGGGCACGTTAAGCACTCGGGCCACAGGTACTGGCCCCCCGGTAGTAAATAAGGGCGTCTTCTACCTCGCTTCCGTGTCACTTTCCTATCGGGCAATCTAGCCCGAATCCCCTAGCTTCCTATTTCTAAGGGTTGTTTAAGACCTGGGGTCAGACACTCCCTTCCTAAAATCCTCTACATATGATGTGATCTGATCTACAAGAGCATTGTGGGCACGTTAAGCCCTCTTGACACAGGTACTGGCCCCCGGTAGTAAATAAGGGCATCTTCTACCTCGCTTCCGTGTCACTTTCCTATCGGGTACTCTAGCCCAAATCTAATAGCTTCCTATTTCTAAGGGTTGTTTAAAACATGGGGTCAGACACTCACTTCCTAAAATCCTCTACATATGATCTGATCTGATCTACAAGAGCATTGTGGGCACGTTAAGCCCTCGGGCCACAGGTACTGGCCCCCGGTTGTAAATAAGGGCGTCTTCTACCTCGCTTCCGTGTCACTTTCCTATCGGGCACTCTAGCCCAAATCTCCTAGCTTCCTATTTCTAAGGGTTGTTTAAGACCTGGGGTCAGACACTCCCTTCCTAAAATCCTCTACAGATGATCTGATCTGATCTACAAGAACATTGTGGGCACGTTAAGCCCTCGGGCCACAGGTACTGGCCCTCCCTGTAGTAAATAAGGGCGTCTTCTACCTCGCTTCCGTGTCACTTTCCTATCAGGCACTCTAGCCCAAATCTCCTAGCTTCCTATTTCCAAGGGTTGTTTAAGACCTGGGGGCAGACACTCCCTTCCTAAAATCCTCTACATATGATCTGATCTGATCTACAAGAGCATTGTGGGCACGTTAAGCCCTCGGGCCACAGGTACTGGCCCCCCGGTAGTAAATAAGGGTGTCTTCTACCTCGCTTCCGTGTCACTTTCCTATCGGGCACTCTAGCCCAAATCTCCTAGCTTCCTATTTCTAAGGGTTGTTTAAGACCTGGGGTCAGACACTCCCTTCCTAAAATCCTCTACATATGATCTGATCTGATCTACAAGACCATTGTGGGCACGTTAAGCCCTCGGGCCACAGGTACTGGCCCTCCCGGTAGTAAATAAGGGCGTCTTCTACCTCGCTTCCGTGTCACTTTCCTATCGGGCACTCTAGCGCAAATCTCCTAGCTTCCTATTTCTAAGGGTTGTTTAAGACCTGGGGTCAGACACTCCCTTCCTAAAATCCTCTACATATGATCTGATCTGATCTACAAGAGCATTGTGGGCACGTTAAGCCCTCGGGCCACAGGTACTGGCCCCCCGGTAGTAAATAAGGGCGTCTTCTACCTCGTTTCCGTGTCACTTTCCTATCGGGCACTCTGGCCCAAATCTCCTAGCTTCCTATTTCTAAGGGTTGTTTAAGACCTGGGGTCAGACACTCCCTTCCTAAAATCCTCTTCATATGATCTGATCTGATCTACAAGAGCATTGTGGGCACGTTAAGCCCTCGGGCCACAGGTACTGGCCCCCGGTAGTAAATAAGGGCGTCTTCTACCTCGCTTCCGTGTCACTTTCCTATCGGGCACTCTAGCCCAAATCTCCTAGCTTCCTATTTCTAAGGGTTGTTTAAGACCTGGGGTCAGACACTCCCTTCCTAAAATCCTCTACATATGATCTGATCTGATCTACAAGAGCAATGTGGGCACGTTAAGCCCTCGGGCCACAGGTACTGGCCCCCGGCAGTAAATAAGGGCGTCTTCTACCTCGTTTCCGTGTCACTTTCCTATCGGGCACTCTAGCCCGAATCCCCTAGCTTCCTATTTCTAAGGGTTGTTTAAGACCTGGGGTCAGACACTCCCTTCCTAAAATCCTCTACATATGATGTGATCTGATCTACAAGAGCATTGTGGGCACGTTAAGCCCTCGGGACACAGGTACTGGCCTCCCGGTAGTAAATAAGGGCGTCTTGTACCTCGCTTCCGTGTCACTTTCCTATCGGGTACTCTAGCCCAAATCTCCTAGCTTCCTATTTCTAAGGGTTGTTTAAAACCTGGGGTCAGACACTCCCCTTCCTAAAATCCTCTACATATGATCTGATCTGATCTACAAGAGCATTGTGGGCACGTTAAGCCCTCGGGCCACAGGTACTGGCCCCCCCTGGTTGAAAATAAGGGCGTCTTCTACCTCGCTTCCGTGTCACTTTCCTATCAGGCACTCTAGCCCAAATCTCCTAGCTTCCTATTTCTAAGGGTTGTTTAAGACCTGGGGTCAGACACTCCCTTCCTAAAATCCTCTACAGATGATCTGATCTGATCTACAAGAACATTGTGGGCACGTTAAGCCGTCGGACCCCGCGTACTGGCCCCCCGGTAGTAAATAAGGGCGTCTTCTACCTCGCTTCCGTGTCACTTTCCTATCGGGCACTCTAGCCCAAATCTCCTAGCTTCCTATTTCTAAGGGTTGTTTAAGACCTGGGGTCAGACACTCCCTTCCTAAAATCCTCTACATATGATCTGATCTGATCTACAAGAGCAATGTGGGCACGTAAAGCCCTCGGGCCACAGGTACTGGCCCCCCGGTAGTAAATAAGGGCGTCTTCTACCTCGCTTCCGTGTCACTTTCCTATCGGGCACTCTAGCCCGAATCCCCTAGCTTCCTATTTCTAAGGGTTGTTTAAGACCTGGGGTCAGACACTCCCTTCCTAAAATCCTCTACAGATGATCTGATCTGATCTACAAGAACATTGTGGGCACGTTAAGCCGTCGGACCCCGCGTACTGGCCCCCCGGTAGTAAATAAGGGCGTCTTCTACCTCGCTTCCGTGTCACTTTCCTATCGGGCACTCTAGCCCAAATCTCCTAGCTTCCTATTTCTAAGGGTTGTTTAAGACCTGGGGTCAGACACTCCTTCCTAAAATCCTCTACATATGATCTGATCTGATCTACAAGAGCATTGTGGGCACGTTAAGCCCTCGGGCCACAGGTACTGGCCCCCGGTAGTAAATAAGGGCGTCTTCTACCTCGTTTTCCGTGTCACTTTCCTATCGGGCACTCTGGCCCAAATCTAATAGCTTCCTATTTCTAAGGGTTGTTTAAGACCTGGGGGTCAGACACTCCCTTCCTAAAATCCTCTTCATATGATCTGATCTGATCTACAAGAGCATTGTGGGCACGTTAAGCCCTCAAGCCACAGGTACTGGCCCCCGGTAGTAAATAAGGGCGTCTTCTACCTCGCTTTCGTGTCACTTTCCTATCGGGCACTCTAGCCCAAATCTCCTAGCTTCCTATTTCTAAGGGTTGTTTAAGACCTGGGGTCAGACACTCCCTTCCTAAAATCCTCTACATATGATCTGATCTGATCTACAAGAGCAATGTGGGCACGTTAAGCCCTCGGGCCACAGGTACTGGCCCCCCGGCAGTAAATAAGGGCGTCTTCTACCTCGCTTCCGTGTCACTTTCCTATCGGGCACTCTAGCCCGAATCCCCTAGCTTCCTATTTCTAAGGGTTGTTTAAGACCTGGGGTCAGACACTCCCTTCCTAAAATCCTCTACATATGATGTGATCTGATCTACAAGAGCATTGTGGGCACGTTAAGCCCTCGGGACACAGGTACTGGCCTCCCGGTAGTAAATAAGGGCGTCTTCTACCTCGCTTCCGTGTCACTTTCCTATCGGGTACTCTAGCCCAAATCTCCTAGCTTCCTATTTCTAAGGGTTGTTTAAGACCTGGGGGCAGACACTCCCTTCCTAAAATCCTCTACATATGATCTGATCTGATCTACAAGAGCATTGTGGGCACGTTAAGCCCTCGGGCCACAGGTACTGGCCCCCGGTAGTAAATAAGGGCGTCTTCTACCTCGTTTCCGTGTCACTTTCCTATCGGGCACTCTGGCCCAAATCTCCTAGCTTCCTATTTCTAAGGGTTGTTTAAGACCTGGGGGTCAGACACTCCCTTCCTAAAATCCTCTTCATATGATCTGATCTGATCTACAAGAGCATTGTGGGCACGTTAAGCCCTCGGACCACAGGTACTGGCCCCCGGTAGTAAATAAGGGCGTCTTCTACCTCGCTTCCGTGTCACTTTCCTATCGGGCACTCTAGCCCAAATCTCCTAGCTTCCTATTTCTAAGGGTTGTTTAAGACCTGGGGTCAGACACTCCTTCCTAAAATCCTCTACATATGATCTGATCTGATCTACAAGAGCAATGTGGGCACGTTAAGCCCTCGGGCCACAGGTACTGGACCCCCGGTAGTAAATAAGGGCGTCTTCTACCTCGCTTCCGTGTCACTTTCCTATCGGGCACTCTAGCCCGAATCTCCTAGCTTCCTATTTCTAAGGGTTGTTTAAGACCTGGGGTCAGACACTCCCTTCCTAAAATCCTCTACAGATGATCTGATCTGATCTACAAGAACATTGTGGGCACGTTAAGCCGTCGGACCCCGGGTACTGGCCCCCCGGTAGTAAATAAGGGCGTCTTCTACCTCGCTTCCGTGTCGCTTTCCTATCGGGTACTCTAGCCCAAATCTCCTAGCTTCCTATTTCTAAGGGTTGTTTAAAACCTGGGGTCAGACACTCCCTTCCTAAAATCCTCTACAGATGATCTGATCTGATCGACAAGAGCATTGTGGGCACGTTAAGCCGTCGGACCCCGCGTACTGGCCCCCGGTAGTAAATAAGGGCGTCTTCTACCTCGCTTCCGTGTCACTTTCCTATCGGGCACTCTAGCCCAAATCTCCTAGCTTCCTATTTCTAAGGGTTGTTTAAGACCTGGGGTCAGACACTCCCTTCCTAAAATCCTCTACATATGATCTGATCTGATCTACAAGAGCATTGTGGGCACGTTAAGCCCTCGGGCCACAGGTACTGGCCCCCCGGTAGTAAATAAGGGCGTCTTCTACCTCGCTTCCGTGTCACTTTCCTATCGGGCACTCTAGCCCAAATCTCCTAGCTTCCTATTTCTAAGGGTTGTTTAAGACCTGGGGTCAGACACTCCCTTCCTAAAATCCTCTACATATGATCTGATCTGATCTACAAGAACATTGTGGGCACGGTAAGCCGTCGGACCCCGCGTACTGGCCCACCGGTAGTAAATAATGGCGTCTTATACCTCGCTTCCGTTTCACTTTCCTATCGAGCACTCTAGCCCAAATCTCCTAGCTTCCTATTTCTAAGGGTTGTCTAAGACCTGGGGTCAGACACTCCCTTCCTAAAATCCTCTACATATGATCTGATCTGATCTACAAGAGCATTGTGGGCACGTTAAGCCGTCGGACCCCGGGTACTGGCCCCCCGGTAGTAAATAAGGGCGTCTTCTACCTCGCTTCCGTGTCACTTTCCTATCGGGCACTCTAGCCCAAATCTCCTAGCTTCCTATTTCTAAGGGTTGTTTAAGACCTGGGGTCAGACACTCCCTTCCTAAAATCCTCTACATATGATCTGATCTGATCTACAAGAACATTGTGGGCACGTTAAGCCGTCGGACCCCGGGTACTGGCCCCCGGTAGTAAATAAGGGCGTCTTCTACCTCGCTTCCGTGTCACTTTCCTATCGGGCACTCTAGCCCAAATCTCCTAGCTTCCTATTTCTAAGGGTTGTTTAAGACCTGGGGTCAGACACTCCCTTCCTAAAATCCTCTACATATGATCTGATCTGATCTACAAGAACATTGTGGGCACGTTAAGCCGTCGGACCCCGGGTACTGGCCCCCCGGTAGTAAATAAGGGCGTCTTCTACCTCGCTTCCGTGTCACTTTCCTATCGGGCACTCTAGCCCAATTCTCCTAGCTTCCTATTTCTAAGGGTTGTTTAAGACCTGGGGTCAGACACTCCCTTCCTAAAATCCTCTACATATGATCTGATCTGATCTACAAGAACATTGTGGGCACGTTAAGCCGTCGGACCCCAGGTACTGGCCCCCCGGTAGTAAATAAGGGCTTCTTCTACCTCGCTTCCGTGTCACTTTCCTATCGGGCACTCTAGCCCAAATCTCCTAGCTTCCTATTTCTAAGGGTTGTTTAAGACCTGGGGTCAGACACTCCCTTCCTAAAATCCTCTACATATGATCTGATCTGATCTACAAGAACATTGTGGGCACGTTAAGCCGTCGGACCCCGGGTACTGGCCCCCGGTAGTAAATAAGGGCGTCTTCTACCTCGCTTCCGTGTCACTTTCCTATCGGGCACTCTAGCCCAAATCTCCTAGCTTCCTATTTCTAAGGGTTGTTTAAGACCTGGGGTCAGACACTCCCTTCCTAAAATCCTCTACATATGATCTGATCTGATCTACAAGAGCATTGTGGGCACGTTAAGCCGTCGGACCCCGGGTACTGGCCCCCGGTAGTAAATAAGGGCGTCTTCTACCTCGCTTCCGTGTCACTTTCCTATCGGGCACTCTAGCCCAAATCTCCTAGCTTCCTATTTCTAAGGGTTGTTTAAGACCTGGGGTCAGACACTCCCTTCCTAAAATCCTCTACATATGATCTGATCTGATCTACAAGAGCATTGTGGGCACGTTAAGCCGTCGGACCCCGGGTACTGGCCCCCGGTAGTAAATAAGGGCGTCTTCTACCTCGCTTCCGTGTCACTTTCCTATCGGGCACTCTAGCCCAAATCTCCTAGCTTCCTATTTCTAAGGGTTGTTTAAGACCTGGGGTCAGACACTCCCTTCCTAAAATCCTCTACATATGATCTGATCTGATCTACAAGAGCATTGTGGGCACGTTAAGCCGTCGGACCCCGGGTACTGGCCCCCGGTAGTAAATAAGGGCGTCTTCTACCTCGCTTCCGTGTCACTTTCCTATCGGGCACTCTAGCCCAAATCTCCTAGCTTCCTATTTCTAAGGGTTGTTTAAGACCTGGGGTCAGACACTCCCTTCCTAAAATCCTCTGCAGATGATCTGATCTGATCTACAAGAACATTGTTGGCACGTTAAGCCGTCGGACCCCGCGTACTGGCCCCCCGGTAGTAAATAAGGGCGTCTTCTACCTCGCTTCCGTGTCACTTTCCTATCGGGCACTCTAGCCCAAATCTCCTAGCTTCCTATTTCTAAGGGTTGTTTAAGACCTGGGGTCAGACACTCCCTTCCTAAAATCCTCTACATATGATCTGATCTGATCTACAAGAGCATTGTGGGCACGTTAAGCCCTCGGGCCACAGGTACTGGCCCCCGGTTGTAAATAAGGGCGTCTTCTACCTCGCTTCCGTGTCACTTTCCTATCGGGCACTCTAGCCCAAATCTCCTAGCTTCCTATTTCTAAGGGTTGTTTAAGACCTTAGGTCAGACACTCCCTTCCTAAAATCCTCTACAGATGATCTGATCTACAAGAACATTGTGGGCACGTTAAGCCGTCGGACCCCGCGTACTGGCCCCCGGTAGTAAATAAGGGCGTCTTCTACCTCGCTTCCGTGTCACTTTCCTATCGGGCACTCTAGCCCAAATCTCCTAGCTTCCTATTTCTAAGGGTTGTTTAAGACCTGGGGTCAGACACTCCCTTCCTAAAATCCTCTACATATGATCTGATCTGATCTACAAGAGCATTGTGGGCACGTTAAGCCCTCGGGCCACAGGTACTGGCCCCCGGTTGTAAATAAGGGCGTCTTCTACCTCGCTTCCGTGTCACTTTCCTATCGGGCACTCTAGCCCAAATCTCCTAGCTTCCTATTTCTAAGGGTTGTTTAAGACCTTAGGTCAGACACTCCCTTCCTAAAATCCTCTACAGATGATCTGATCTACAAGAACATTGTGGGCACGTTAAGCCGTCGGACCCCGCGTACTGGCCCCCGGTAGTAAATAAGGGCGTCTTCTACCTCGCTTCCGTGTCACTTTCCTATCGGGCACTCTAGCCCAAATCTCCTAGCTTCCTATTTCTAAGGGTTGTTTAAGACCTGGGGTCAGACACTCCCTTCCTAAAATCCTCTACATATGATCTGATCTGATCTACAAGAGCATTGTGGGCACGTTAAGCCCTCGGGCCACAGGTACTGGCCCCCGGTTGTAAATAAGGGCGTCTTCTACCTCGCTTCCGTGTCACTTTCCTATCGGGCACTCTAGCCCAAATCTCCTAGCTTCCTATTTCTAAGGGTTGTTTAAGACCTTAGGTCAGACACTCCCTTCCTAAAATCCTCTACAGATGATCTGATCTACAAGAACATTGTGGGCACGTTAAGCCGTCGGACCCCGCGTACTGGCCCCCCGGTAGTAAATAAGGGCGTCTTCTACCTCGCTTCCGTGTCACTTTCCTATCGGGCACTCTAGCCCAAATCTCCTAGCTTCCTATTTCTAAGGGTTGTTTAAGACCTGGGGTCAGACACTCCCTTCCTAAAATCCTCTACATATGATCTGATCTGATCTACAAGAGCATTGTGGGCACGTTAAGCCGTCGGACCCCGGGTACTGGCCCCCCGGTAATAAATAAGGGCGTCTTCTACCTCACTTCCGTGTCACTTTCCTATCGGGCACTCTAGCCCAAATCTCCTAGCTTCCTAATTCTAAGGGTTGTTTAAGACCTGGGGTCAGACACTCCCTTCCTGAAATCCTCTACATATGATCTGATCTGATCTACAAGAGCATTGTGGGCACGTTAAGCCCTCGGGCCACAGGTACTGGCCCCCGGTTGTAAATAAGGGCGTCTTCTACCTCGCTTCCGTGTCACTTTCCTATCGGGCACTCTAGCCCAAATCTAGCTTCCTATTTCTAAGGGTTGTTTAAGACCTGGTGTCAGACACTCCCTTCCTAAAATCCTCTACATATGATCTGATCTGATCTACAAGAGCATTGTGGGCACGTTAAGCCGTCGGACCCCGGGTACTGGCCCCCCGGTAGTAAATAAGGGCGTCTTCTACCTCGCTTCCGTGTCACTTTCCTATCGGGCACTCTAGCCCAAATCTCCTAGCTTCCTATTTCTAAGGGTTGTTTAAGACCTGGGGTCAGACACTCCCTTCCTAAAATCCTCTACATATGATCTGATCTGATCTACAAGAGCATTGTGGGCACGTTAAGCCCTCGGGCCACAGGTACTGGCCCCCGGTAGTAAATAAGGGCGTCTTCTACCTCGCTTCCGTGTCACTTTCCTATCGGGCACTCTAGCCCAAATCTCCTAGCTTCCTAAATCTAAGGGTTGTTTAAGACCTGGGGTCAGACACTCCCTTCCTAAAATCCTCTACATATGATCTGATCTGATCTACAAGAGCATTGTGGGCACGTTAAGCCCTCGGGCCACAGGTACTGGCCCCCGGTTGTAAATAAGGGCGTCTTCTACCTCGGTTCCGTGTCACTTTCCTATCGGGCACTCTAGCCCAAATCTAGCTTCCTATTTCTAAGGGTTGTTTAAGACCTGGGGTCAGACACTCCCTTCCTAAAATCCTCTACATATGATCTGATCTGATCTACAAGAGCATTGTGGGCACGTTAAGCCGTCGGACCCCGGGTACTGGCCCCCCGGTAGTAAATAAGGGCGTCTTCTACCTCGCTTCCGTGTCACTTTCCTATCGGGCACTCTAGCCCAAATCTCCTAGCTTCCTATTTCTAAGGGTTGTTTAAGACCTGGGGTCAGACACTCCTTCCTAAAATCCTCTACATATGATCTGATCTGATCTACAAGAGCATTGTGGGCACGTTAAGCCGTCGGACCCCGGGTACTGGCCCCCGGTAGTAAATAAGGGCGTCTTCTACCTCGCTTCCGTGTCACTTTCCTATCGGGCACTCTAGCCCAAATCTCCTAGCTTCCTATTTCTAAGGGTTGTTTAAGACCTGGGGTCAGACACTCCCTTCCTAAAATCCTCTTCATATGATCTGATCTGATCTACAAGAGCATTGTGGGCACGTTAAGCCCTCGGGCCACAGGTACTGGCCCCCGGTAGTAAATAAGGGCGTCTTCTACCTCGCTTCCGTGTCACTTTCCTATCGGGCACTCTAGCCCAAATCTCCTAGCTTCCTATTTCTAAGGGTTGTTTAAGACCTGGGGTCAGACACTCCCTTCCTAAAATCCTCTACATATGATCTGATCTGATCTACAAGAGCAATGTGGGCACGTTAAGCCCTCGGGCCACAGGTACTGGCCCCCCGGCAGTAAATAAGGGCGTCTTCTACCTCGTTTCCGTGTCACTTTCCTATCGGGCACTCTAGCCCGAATCCCCTAGCTTACTATTTCTAAGGGTTGTTTAAGACCTGGGGTCAGACACTCCCTTCCTAAAATCCTCTACATATGATGTGATCTGATCTACAAGAGCATTGTGGGCACGTTAAGCCCTCGGGACACAGGTACTGGCCTCCCGGTAGTAAATAAGGGCGTCTTCTACCTCGCTTCCGTGTCACTTTCCTATCGGGTACTCTAGCCCAAATCTCCTAGCTTCCTATTTCTAAGGGTTGTTTAAAACCTGGGGTCAGACACTCCCTTCCTAAAATCCTCTACATATGATCTGATCTGATCTACAAGAGCATTGTGGGCACGTTAAGCCCTCGGGCCACAGGTACTGGCCCCCCGGTTGTAAATAAGGGCGTCTTCTACCTCGCTTCCGTGTCACTTTCCTATCGGGCACTCTAGCCCAAATCTCCTAGCTTCCTATTTCTAAGGGTTGTTTAAGACCTGGGGTCAGACACTCCTTCCTAAAATCCTCTACAGATGATCTGATCTGATCTACAAGAACATTGTGGGCACGTTAAGCCGTCGGACCCCGCGTACTGGCCCCCGGTAGTAAATAAGGGCGTCTTCTACCTCGCTTCCGTGTCACTTTCCTATCGGGCACTCTAGCCCAAATCTCCTAGCTTCCTATTTCTAAGGGTTGTTTAAGACCTGGGGTCAGACACTCAGTTCCTAAAATCCTCTACATATGATCTGATCTGATCTACAAGAGCAATGTGGGCACGTTAAGCCCTCGGGCCACAGGTACTGGCCCCCCGGTAGTAAATAAGGGCGTCTTCTACCTCGCTTCCGTGTCACTTTCCTATCGGGCACTCTAGCCCGAATCCCCTAGCTTCCTATTTCTAAGGGTTGTTTAAGACCTGGGGTCAGACACTCCCTTCCTAAAATCCTCTACAGATGATCTGATCTGATCTACAAGAACATTGTGGGCACGTTAAGCCGTCGGACCCCGCGTACTGGCCCCCGGTAGTAAATAAGGGCGTCTTCTACCTCGCTTCCGTGTCACTTTCCTATCGGGCACTCTAGCCCAAATCTCCTAGCTTCCTATTTCTAAGGGTTGTTTAAGACCTGGGGTCAGACACTCCCTTCCTAAAATCCTCTACATATGATCTGATCTGATCTACAAGAGCATTGTGGGCACGTTAAGCCCTCGGGCCACAGGTACTGGCCCCCCGGTAGTAAATAAGGGCGTCTTCTACCTCGTTTCCGTGTCACTTTCCTATCGGGCACTCTGGCCCAAATCTCCTAGCTTCCTATTTCTAAGGGTTGTTTAAGACCTGGGGGTCAGACACTCCCTTCCTAAAATCCTCTTCATATGATCTGATCTGATCTACAAGAGCATTGTGGGCACGTTAAGCCCTCAAGCCACAGGTACTGGCCCCCCGGTAGTAAATAAGGGCGTCTTCTACCTCGCTTTCGTGTCACTTTCCTATCGGGCACTCTAGCCCAAATCTCCTAGCTTCCTATTTCTAAGGGTTGTTTAAGACCTGGGGTCAGACACTCCCTTCCTAAAATCCTCTACATATGATCTGATCTGATCTACAAGAGCAATGTGGGCACGTTAAGCCCTCGGGCCACAGGTACTGGCCCCCCGGCAGTAAATAAGGGCGTCTTCTACCTCGCTTCCGTGTCACTTTCCTATCGGGCACTCTAGCCCGAATCCCCTAGCTTCCTATTTCTAAGGGTTGTTTAAGACCTGGGGTCAGACACTCCCTTCCTAAAATCCTCTACATATGATGTGATCTGATCTACAAGAGCATTGTGGGCACGTTAAGCCCTCGGGACACAGGTACTGGCCTCCCGGTAGTAAATAAGGGCGTCTTCTACCTCGCTTCCGTGTCACTTTCCTATCGGGTACTCTAGCCCAAATCTCCTAGCTTCCTATTTCTAAGGGTTGTTTAAGACCTGGGGGCAGACACTCCCTTCCTAAAATCCTCTACATATGATCTGATCTGATCTACAAGAGCATTGTGGGCACGTTAAGCCCTCGGGCCACAGGTACTGGCCCCCGGTAGTAAATAAGGGCGTCTTCTACCTCGTTTCCGTGTCACTTTCCTATCGGGCACTCTGGCCCAAATCTCCTAGCTTCCTATTTCTAAGGGTTGTTTAAGACCTGGGGGTCAGACACTCCCTTCCTAAAATAATCTTCATATGATCTGATCTGATCTACAAGAGCATTGTGGGCACGTTAAGCCCTCGGGCCACAGGTACTGGCCCCCGGTAGTAAATAAGGGCGTCTTCTACCTCGCTTCCGTGTCACTTTCCTATCGGGCACTCTAGCCCAAATCTCCTAGCTTCCTATTTCTAAGGGTTGTTTAAGACCTGGGGTCAGACACTCCCTTCCTAAAATCCTCTACATATGATCTGATCTGATCTACAAGAGCAATGTGGGCACGTTAAGCCCTCGGGCCACAGGTACTGGCCCCCGGTAGTAAATAAGGGCGTCTTCTACCTCGCTTCCGTGTCACTTTCCTATCGGGCACTCTAGCCCGAATCCCCTAGCTTCCTATTTCTAAGGGTTGTTTAAGACCTGGGGTCAGACACTCCCTTCCTAAAATCCTCTACAGATGATCTGATCTGATCTACAAGAACATTGTGGGCACGTTAAGCCGTCGGACCCCGGGTACTGGCCCCCGGTAGTAAATAAGGGCGTCTTCTACCTCGCTTCCGTGTCGCTTTCCTATCGGGTACTCTAGCCCAAATCTCCTAGCTTCCTATTTCTAAGGGTTGTTTAAAACCTGGGGTCAGACACTCCTTCCTAAAATCCTCTACAGATGATCTGATCTGATCGACAAGAACATTGTGGGCACGTTAAGCCGTCGGACCCCGCGTACTGGCCCCCCGGTAGTAAATAAGGGCGTCTTCTACCTCGCTTCCGTGTCACTTTCCTATCGGGCACTCTAGCCCAAATCTCCTAGCTTCCTATTTCTAAGGGTTGTTTAAGACCTGGGGTCAGACACTCCCTTCCTAAAATCCTCTACATATGATCTGATCTGATCTACAAGAGCATTGTGGGCACGTTAAGCCCTCGGGCCACAGGTACTGCCCCCCCCGGTAGTAAATAAGGGCGTCTTCTACCTCGCTTCCGTGTCACTTTCCTATCGGGCACTCTAGCCCAAATCTCCTAGCTTCCTATTTCTAAGGGTTGTTTAAGACCTGGGGTCAGACACTCCCTTCCTAAAATCCTCTACATATGATCTGATCTGATCTACAAGAACATTGTGGGCACGGTAAGCCGTCGGACCCCGCGTACTGGCCCACCGGTAGTAAATAATGGCGTCTTATACCTCGCTTCCGTTTCACTTTCCTATCGAGCACTCTAGCCCAAATCTCCTAGCTTCCTATTTCTAAGGGTTGTCTAAGACCTGGGGTCAGACACTCCCTTCCTAAAATCCTCTACATATGATCTGATCTGATCTACAAGAGCATTGTGGGCACGTTAAGCCGTCGGACCCCGGGTACTGGCCCCCCGGTAGTAAATAAGGGCGTCTTCTACCTCGCTTCCGTGTCACTTTCCTATCGGGCACTCTAGCCCAAATCTCCTAGCTTCCTATTTCTAAGGGTTGTTTAAGACCTGGGGTCAGACACTCCCTTCCTAAAATCCTCTACATATGATCTGATCTGATCTACAAGAACATTGTGGGCACGTTAAGCCGTCGGACCCCGGGTACTGGCCCCCCGGTAGTAAATAAGGGCGTCTTCTACCTCGCTTCCGTGTCACTTTCCTATCGGGCACTCTAGCCCAAATCTCCTAGCTTCCTATTTCTAAGGGTTGTTTAAGACCTGGGGTCAGACACTCCCTTCCTAAAATCCTCTACATATGATCTGATCTGATCTACAAGAGCATTGTGGGCACGTTAAGCCGTCGGACCCCGGGTACTGACCCCCGGTAGTAAATAAGGGCGTCTTCTACCTCGCTTCCGTGTCACTTTCCTATCGGGCACTCTAGCCCAAATCTCCTAGCTTCCTATTTCTAAGGGTTGTTTAAGACCTGGGGTCAGACACTCCCTTCCTAAAATCCTCTACATATGATCTGATCTGATCTACAAGAGCATTGTGGGCACGTTAAGCCGTCGGACCCCGGGTACTGACCCCCGGTAGTAAATAAGGGCGTCTTCTACCTCGCTTCCGTGTCACTTTCCTATCGGGCACTCTAGCCCAAATCTCCTAGCTTCCTATTTCTAAGGGTTGTTTAAGACCTGGGGTCAGACACTCCCTTCCTAAAATCCTCTACATATGATCTGATCTGATCTACAAGAACATTGTGGGCACGTTAAGCCGTCGGACCCCGGGTACTGGCCCCCGGTAGTAAATAAGGGCGTCTTCTACCTCGCTTCCGTGTCACTTTCCTATCGGGCACTCTAGCCCAAACTTCCTAGCTTCCTATTTCTAAGGGTTGTTTAAGACCTGGGGTCAGACACTCCCTTCCTAAAATCCTCTGCAGATGATCTGATCTGATCTACAAGAACATTGTTGGCACGTTAAGCCGTCGGACCCCGCGTACTGGCCCCCGGTAGTAAATAAGGGCGTCTTCTACCTCGCTTCCGTGTCACTTTCCTATCGGGCACTCTAGCCCAAATCTCCTAGCTTCCTATTTCTAAGGGTTGTTTAAGACCTGGGGTCAGACACTCCCTTCCTAAAATCCTCTACATATGATCTGATCTGATCTACAAGAGCATTGTGGGCACGTTAAGCCCTCGGGCCACAGGTACTGGCCCCCCGGTTGTAAATAAGGGCGTCTTCTACCTCGCTTCCGTGTCACTTTCCTATCGGGCACTCTAGCCCAAATCTCTTAGCTTCCTATTTCTAAGGGTTGTTTAAGACCTTAGGTCAGACATTCCCTTCCTAAAATCCTCTACAGATGATCTGATCTACAAGAACATTGCGGGCACGTTAAGCCGTCGGACCCCGCGTACTGGCCCCCGGTAGTAAATAAGGGCGTCTTCTACCTCGCTTCCGTGTCACTTTCCTATCGGGCACTCTAGCCCAAATCTCCTAGCTTCCTATTTCTAAGGGTTGTTTAAGACCTGGGGTCAGACACTCCCTTCCTAAAATCCTCTACATATGATCTGATCTGATCTACAAGAGCATTGTGGGCACGTTAAGCCCTCGGGCCACAGGTACTGGCCCCCGGTTGTAAATAAGGGCGTCTTCTACCTCGCTTCCGTGTCACTTTCCTATCGGGCACTCTAGCCCAAATCTCCTAGCTTCCTATTTCTAAGGGTTGTTTAAGACCTTAGGTCAGACACTCCCTTCCTAAAATCCTCTACAGATGATCTGATCTACAAGAACATTGTGGGCACGTTAAGCCGTCGGACCCCGCGTACTGGCCCCCGGTAGTAAATAAGGGCGTCTTCTACCTCGCTTCCGTGTCACTTTCCTATCGGGCACTCTAGCCCAAATCTCCTAGCTTCCTATTTCTAAGGGTTGTTTAAGACCTGGGGTCAGACACTCCCTTCCTAAAATCCTCTACATATGATCTGATCTGATCTACAAGAGCATTGTGGGCACGTTAAGCCGTCGGACCCCGGGTAGTGGCCCCCGGTAATAAATAAGGGCGTCTTCTACCTCACTTCCGTGTCACTTTCCTATCGGGCACTCTAGCCCAAATCTCCTAGCTTCCTAATTCTAAGGGTTGTTTAAGACCTGGGGTCAGACACTCCCTTCCTGAAATCCTCTACATATGATCTGATCTGATCTACAAGAGCATTGTGGGCACGTTAAGCCCTCGGGCCACAGGTACTGGCCCCCGGTTGTAAATAAGGGCGTCTTCTACCTCGCTTCCGTGTCACTTTCCTATCGGGCACTCTAGCCCAAATCTAGCTTCCTATTTCTAAGGGTTGTTTAAGACCTGGTGTCAGACACTCCTTCCTAAAATCCTCTACATATGATCTGATCTGATCTACAAGAGCATTGTGGGCACGTTAAGCCGTCGGACCCCGGGTACTGGCCCCCGGTAGTAAATAAGGGCGTCTTCTACCTCGCTTCCGTGTCACTTTCCTATCGGGCACTCTAGCCCAAATCTCCTAGCTTCCTATTTCTAAGGGTTGTTTAAGACCTGGGGTCAGACACTCCCTTCCTAAAATCCTCTACATATGATCTGATCTGATCTACAAGAGCATTGTGGGCACGTTAAGCCCTCGGGCCACAGGTACTGGCCCCCGGTAGTAAATAAGGGCGTCTTCTACCTCGCTTCCGTGTCACTTTCCTATCGGGCACTCTAGCCCAAATCTCCTAGCTTCCTAATTCTAAGGGTTGTTTAAGACCTGGGGTCAGACACTCCCTTCCTAAAATCCTCTACATATGATCTGATCTGATCTACAAGAGCATTGTGGGCACGTTAAGCCCTCGGGCCACAGGTACTGGCCCCCGGTTGTAAATAAGGGCGTCTTCTACCTCGCTTCCGTGTCACTTTCCTATCGGGCACTCTAGCCCAAATCTAGCTTCCTATTTCTAAGGGTTGTTTAAGACCTGGGGTCAGACACTCCCTTCCTAAAATCCTCTACATATGATCTGATCTGATCTACAAGAGCATTGTGGGCACGTTAAGCCGTCGGACCCCGGGTACTGGCCCCCGGTAGTAAATAAGGGCGTCTTCTACCTCGCTTCCGTGTCACTTTCCTATCGGGCACTCTAGCCCAAATCTCCTAGCTTCCTATTTCTAAGGGTTGTTTAAGACCTGGGGTCAGACACTCCTTCCTAAAATCCTCTACATATGATCTGATCTGATCTACAAGAGCATTGTGGGCACGTTAAGCCGTCGGACCCCGGGTACTGGCCCCCGGTAGTAAATAAGGGCGTCTTCTACCTCGCTTCCGTGTCACTTTCCTATCGGGCACTCTAGCCCAAATCTCCTAACTTCCTATTTCTAAGGGTTGTTTAAGACCTGGGGTCAGACACTCCCTTCCTAAAATCCTCTACATATGATCTGATCTGATCTACAAGAGCATTGTGGGCACGTTAAGCCGTCGGACCCCGGGTACTGGCCCCCGGTAGTAAATAAGGGCGTCTTCTACCTCGCTTCCGTGTCACTTTCCTATCGGGCACTCTAGCCCAAATCTCCTAGCTTCCTATTTCTAAGGGTTGTTTAAGACCTGGGGTCAGACACTCCCTTCCTAAAATCCTCTACATATGATCTGATCTGATCTACAAGAGCATTGTGGGCACGTTAAGCCGTCGGACCCCGGGTACTGGCCCCCGGTAGTAAATAAGGGCGTCTTCTACCTCGCTTCCGTGTCACTTTCCTATCGGGCACTCTAGCCCAAATCTCCTAGCTTCCTATTTCTAAGGGTTGTTTAAGACCTGGGGTCAGACACTCCCTTCCTAAAATCCTCTACATATGATCTGATCTGATCTACAAGAGCATTGTGGGCACGTTAAGCCCTCGGGCCACAGGTACTGGCCCCCCGGTAGTAAATAAGGGCGTCTTCTACCTCGCTTCCGTGTCACTTTCCTATCGGGCACTCTAGCCCAAATCTCCTAGCTTCCTATTTCTAAGGGTTGTTTAAGACCTGGGGTCAGACACTCCCTTCCTGAAATCCTCTACATATGATCTGATCTGATCTACAAGAGCATTGTGGGCACGTTAAGCCGTCGGACCCCGGGTACTGGCCCCCCGGTAGTAAATAAGGGCGTCTTCTACCTCGCTTCCGTGTCACTTTCCTATCGGGCACTCTAGCCCAAATCTCCTAGCTTCCTATTTCTAAGGGTTGTTTAAGACCTGGGGTCAGACACTCCCTTCCTAAAATCACACTCCCTTCCTAAGATCTGATCTGATCTGGAAGTGACAATGGGGGGCATTACCCGATCTAGCTGACTTTTAGAATCTCCTTAACAGTCTATTGTGAAGATCTCGGCTTCTTTACACCAAAGTGCAAAAGTCACGTGATAGTAGTATGCAAATTTTTAACTGGCGCTTCCGTCGTATGAACGCTTCGACGCATGCCACGATTTCATCAGTTGCGAGGTGTAATCTCGTGAATCAGGTTGTTTGTTTATTTGTTTGTTTGGAGGTTTAACGACCACCGTGAGCAACTCAATGGGCTATAAGCAGTCGCCCGTCCCTAATTTAGGGTCACTGGTTCCAGGGAAGGGAGAGAGCCAGTGTCGTAAGACAAACACAACATCCATGCCTGACCGGGATTCGAACCCGGACCCCTTACGTACGAATGATCAGAGGCCAGCGGCTTAGACCACTGCGCCACCGGGGCGGCTGAATCAGGTTGAACAACCGCCAGTAGGATTATGGCAAGCCGACGTGAATTATCGTAGTTTGAACGGGATATTGAACGTCAGAAGTTGTGCTGACATTCAACATTCCTCGATCCACGGGGTCGCGTGTGTACCAAGAATACCTCGTGGAAGATATTACCACACACCATGGACAACGCAGTGGACGACCACGGGTGCTGAATGAACGTGACCAGAGGATTGTCCATGCCAACAAGACAAGTGACACTGGCCTAAATAACATCCACATTCAATGCAGGAGGTACCAAAGACATGTCTATCAGGTTAGTGCAGCGTAATTTAGCGTCCATGGGGTATGGGAGCAGAAGACCCACCAGAATGCTTTTGTTAACACCACGACATCGGACACAGCGCCTCATGTGGGCTCGTGAACATGACAACTGGATCCTGGAAGACTGGTAACATGTGGCGTGGTCCGATGAGTCACGCTTCCAGTTGTTATGAGCTGATGGTAGGGTTCGGGTTTGGCGCAGACCCCACGAGGCCATGGACTCAAGCTGTTAACAAGGCACTGTGTAAGCTGGTGCTGATTCCATACATGTGTGGGGTGTCTTTACGTGGCACAGTTTTTGTCCTCTGGTACTCATAAACACGTCATTAACCGGTAATCGCTTTGTTGTTCTGCTGGGTGACCATTTCCAGCCCTTCATGGACTTCACGTGCCCCAACAACGATGGGATTTTCCAGGCGGACAATGACCCATGTCATCAGGCCCAAGTTGTCCAAAATTGGTTAGAGGAGCATTCTGGACAGTTCCGACGGATGGTGTGGCCACCACGTTCACCCGACATGAACCCAATAGAGCATTTATGGGACGTAGTGGAAAGGTCCATTCGTATCCAAGATCCTGCACCTACAAATACCAGAGAGCTGTGGGCGATTGTTCAGACGGCGTGACTCAATATCAGAAGTCTTCCGGCCACTAGTGGAATCGATGCCACTTCGAGATGCTGCACTTGGGCGGGCTAGAGGAGGTCGTGCACGATACTAGATAGGTATCTCATGACTTTTGGCAAGTCAGTGTACACAGCTGCGATCCAGGAAGAGCCGTCACATAATTTTGTTAGTTCGATCCATAGATTCATACCAAGAAAAATTAGGAGTTCGGACCCTTTATTTTCAACAATATCAAAGACAGGTCATCACTCTTTCCACGTTTGTAAGGGAGTCACGGAAAAATTCTCAGTGGCCGCCACCGGGAATCGAACCCAGCGTCTTCCAGTTAAGCGCCGGACATGCTTCCACTGCACCACGGCTGCCTCGAATTCCTCCAGACTCACACACACTAACTGCCAAGCCAATATGCTTGAAGACCCTTTTGAAGTAAAATTCTTCCTTAAGTTAACTTTAATCACTTATTTTTGGTTAATATAGCTGAAAATTTTGGAACAGAAGTTATTTCAAATTATTCATTAGCCTACATCAAATAATTGCTTTACCCTTCTACATCCATTATTGCTTTTTCCGCCCTTCTTACTCACAATTAATTAAGAGCTGGCTTTTTTCCCAGCACTGCTTTTATGTTCTACTATGCTCTTATTTAAAACTGCTTTCGATTCAACACACAACACAAATAAAAAAATGGAAACCGTTATGGTCGGAAATGTCCTACTTTCTATCCCTCGTTAAGATCTGGCGGGAATTTTCAGGATCCCGTTCGAAGATTAACTCAAGCAGGTTTTTCTTAGCCGGTGCACAACAGGTCATCGGGGGTAGCTTTCCATTGCCACAACAAGCTATCCCTTATTTTCCATCAACAAAACATAAGGAGAATTTCCATCTCGAAAAAGCAACAGCGAGGCCGGAGTTGAACCTCCTCGTGAAAGTTCGTTTTTCGTTAATGCCTCTCGATCTCTGTCTCTCCGCTCCTTCCTCAACTTTTTCGGGTTCGAATCCCGGTGAGGCATGGATGTTGTGTTTGTCTTTCTTACGGCACTGGCTCTCTTCCTTCCCTGGAACCAGTGACCCTAAATTAGGGACGGACGACTGCTTATAGCCCATTGAGTTGCTCACGGTGGTCGTTAAACCTCCAATCCAATCAAAAAAGCCGCCCCGGTGGCGCAGTGGTCTAAGGCGCTGGCCTCTGATCATTCGTCCGTAAGGGGTCCGGGTTCGAATCCCGGTCGGGCATGGATGTTGTGTTTGTCTTACGGCACTGGCTCTCTCCCTTCCCTGGAACTAGTGACCCTAAATTAGGGACGGGCGACTGCTTATAGCCCATTGAGTTGCTCACGGTGGTCGTTAAACCTCCAATCCAATCCAAATCCAATCAAAAAAAAAAAAAAAAAAAAAAAATTGCGTCCACCCCTGAATTCTAGGAAATTTCTGCCCGCGAAATCTCTCCGGGTTGTAAATTTACCAAGATATATTTTTTTTTGATTGGAGGTTTAACGACCACCGTGAGCAACTCAATGGGCTATAAGCGGTCGCCCGTCCCTAATTTAGGGTCACTGGTTCCAGGGAAGGGAGGGAGCCAGTGCCGTAAGACAAACACA
Organism: Macrothele yani; assembly: GCA_039090855.1. Taxonomy (NCBI): domain Eukaryota; kingdom Metazoa; phylum Arthropoda; class Arachnida; order Araneae; family Macrothelidae; genus Macrothele; species Macrothele yani. The sequence continues at coordinate 98,016,104 of CM077031.1, forward strand.
ACATCCATGCCTCACCGGGATTCGAACCCGGACCGCTTTCAGACGAATGATCAGAGGCCATCGCTTAGACCACTGCGCCAACGGGGCGGCCCACCTTAAAATTGCGGGCTCCAATATAACGTCTGCCCGCTATGCTTTCACGTTGTAAAATTACTCTACCTTATTCAATGCTGTAGATGCCCACGCTGAGGATGAAAAGAGCTACCATGCGGTCTAACGCTACGGCACGCAGGCTGGCTGGAAGTTCCCTTGACTCAGAGAGAAGGGGGGGGGGCTACTGTCACGAACCCTGCCTCGGCGCGAATCCAAGTAACAAAATCTAAGAAGAAAAATTAAATCACAAAATATAGAGTATTTGAGGAGTGTGAAGTTCATAAATTCCTTAAGGCTGTCTTTGAATGAGTGTTAAGCTTCATTTTCCGCGATAGATGGCGCAAAATATCACTCCTTGGGCGTGGCGTTTACGTCTTGAGGGATTGTTGCAGAAATTGGCGTCAGCGAATGACTGAAGACCTAGCCATATTCAGAATGGAAGCGGCCTCTCGTTGCCTTCACAATGAAAAGACAAAATACGAGCTGTTACGTTTTAACCAATGACATTATTTGTGGGAGGAGCTTAGCAGGTAGGCGTAGTTTCTGTCTCCAATTCAAGTGTTTTCTGGTAACGTACACATTTTCTCTTCAAAAAATGAACGTACAGTAGAATTTAAGATGATCTATAGAAGACAAGATTCCAATCTCACTTCAGTGCTCATTCTTTGATTTCTATTTGGCCTAGATAATTAAAATAATCAGACAGAAATGAGAGATTTCGTTTCTCCCACACAGAAACACTGCCAAGCTAACTTGTGGCGCCATCTAGCGCCAATTTGAAATACTTTCGAGTCAGATAAATTGAATTTTTAAAAAATTCGAACAAATTTTTCGGAAAAATAACTGCCACACGTATTAGCTATGGGTGGTTTTTATTTGTGCTCAAAATTTCAAACTCTACAAAGTAATACCGGCTCTCCAAAATCTCTTCCATCTACTCGATTAATTTTGAAACCCAATTCCTCTTTTTTTTTTTTTTTCACTCGGATTTAATTACGCAACCTCCAATACAAGAAAAGGTGCACGCAACAGAATCCTATCCCGTGATTGTCCGGAGAAACAGATAAATCATGAATGGAAAACGGGATTACATCATACACTACAAATTTTGAAGATGACAATCCGTTTTTTGGTGTGAATATGATAAGGATGGCAAGTCAGATAATATCCGAAAACGTAAAAATGTCGTCGTCCTGAGCGGGAATCGAGCCCGCGTCTCCCAGATAGCACCCGGGTATGCTACCCACTACACCACCCAGAATGACCAAGTCTCAAATTTCCGATGAAAGACTTATCGTAGGGCAGGATAGTGGAAGACTTGACTGACTTGGTCTCCGTCCGCGCTATAGACCCGCACTTCGTGCTTTTCGTAAAGTAACGCTACTGCTACGCCGACGCAATACCAACAACTCTATCGCAAAACGTTTCGTTCGCTCAGTAGTGTCAAGATGGGGCTTCTGGTGCAGTTTTTTTCCCTATAGACGTAATGTTAATTTTGGAGTGGCTCCTATTTCCCCACATCTTCCCCCTTCTTCTTATTTATTTTTAAAATTAACATTACATATATATGAGAAAAGATCACAACTGTCATATTACATTGAGAAAAGCGTTTTATTAATTCAGCAAAACAATTGCTGAATCAACCAAAAAAATTTGTCGATATACAGTCAACAAAAATGTTTGTAGAACTTACAAAATTATTTTATTGAAAATTAATTTTGATTCTAGAAAATTTATTATTATCATGACAAAACGTTTTGTTCACTTAACAAAATGTCTAGGTCGATTTTTGGGAATTTGTTTGATCAAACAATATGTATTGTTATTGCGATAAAACGTTTTGTTGCTGCAACCAAACATATTATTAACGTGACACAGTAATTTCTCGCTTCAACAAAATTTGGCCACTTTGTCCCTAAATTGTTTCCGATGGCAACATTTGGCCGGTGCAGTAATTTTAGGCGGTGCCCTTCGACCCTGGGTGTCTGCGCTTTAATATTTAATTGGATAACCACGGTTTCTTAGTAACAAAGTGCACCTTCTTGGCATGGAAATAATGAGCCCTTCTAGTTGTCTATTGGTGATAACACGGTGCCATACGGCCCTTACAGACTCAATGCTGTTTTAGATGTGGATACTTGTTAGCGGATCTTTTAACTTCAATCACACCCACAGATTATCTATGGGATTAAGATCCGGTGAGAGTGGCGGCCACTGAAATGTTCTTACAACTTTTCGATTCAACCACTCGTCAACAAACTTTGACGAATGACATGGCGCGTTATCATCCTGAAAGATAGAATTCTGCAAACCCATGTCTTGCGCAGATGGTAGCAGTTTAGACTCCAAAATATCCACATATTTCGATCCATTCAATGTGCCATCAACAATGTGCAGACGACCAACACCACTGGCTGAAATACAGGATCATAACATCACCGAATGTGGGTGCCTAATTGTTGGCTGGGTGCAGCATGCCTTATATCTTTCTCCAGCCCGACGACGTGCATAATTATTTCCATTATTAGCGGAAATAGTAACAGTTGTTTCATCACTGAAAATAACATTTTTCCATTCATCAACAGTCCAATTCTTGTGTGCCTTGGCCCAAGCAATTCTTTTGAGCCGCTGTTGTTCAGCAAGAAAAGGTTTTTGTGCAGCTTTTCATGCAGTCAGTCCATTTTCTTGTAGCCTAAGACGAACTGTACGTGCAGATGCAAAAATGCCTTCTTCATTCTCTCACTGATTTCTTAAATTAGTGGCAATTTTAAACCTTGATTTTAAGGAACGACGAATCAACATGAGATCATCACGTTCAGTACACAGCCTTGGTCGACCTGTTCTTTTTCTGTTTACCACACAACCAGTTCCTGCAACTCTTTTAATGGTGCGCAAGACAGTGGAATGATCACAGCCACGTTCAACACCAATTCTGGCACCGTGTTATCACCAGTGAACAATTAGAGAAGCTCATTAGTTCCATGCCAAGGAGGTGCACTTTGTTACTAAGAAACCGTGGTTATTTAATTAAATATTAAAGCGTATTTTGCTTGTTGGTCAGTTATTTCAAGTGTCCTGCAAGTTTCAATAAAATACTGTACATTAATTTTACGTTAAATGCATTGTACAGTAATTTCACAAATTCCACTATCTTTTGCTTTTTATGACTAGACACTGTACTTTTGCTTGTAACTTCACTTCTATTACTGGTAATAACATTCTGTAAACATATTTGAATTCAGCATAAAATTTCCTTTAAAATGGTGTATAATATGCATTTCTGACTTTACCATTAAACTGTATAAGTTGACTTCAAACATCAAAAATTGACTTTGGGTCAACTGGTGAAGAACTTTTGGCCACGACTGTAGTATCGCTTAGTTCGAATATTGCAGTGGGAGAAGTGGGGACTTGTCGATATTTCTTTTAAGCATGGTATATAAAGATGCCGGAGATCTGATGCAGACACCGAAATGCGTCCACCTGAGCGCGTGCTTGAGTTGATAGGAACTCGTGTACTCATTTATTGTCTAGTCAAGTCACCACGTTCAAATTGTTGTAGTGTTCTATTATTCAGTTTGCAGTTTGCTGTCTACCTTCCTTGAGAAAGCTATCTGGTTGATGCGCGAAAAATTTGATTTCTATTCTACTCCAAGAAATTCGGATTACTGGTATGCTATTTTGAGTATAGTTGGTGTACAGTTCCTGTTTATTAACTGTCGAATTAACACTAAATTTGTTGTGTGTGGGGGTAAAAGAGAAAAAAATTGTAATTTTTTTCTTAACACTCCATAATTAATTTAGTTAAACTGAAGTAGGGGGTAGATATGGGGAATAGCAAAACAAGAGCCACTCCACAATTAACATAAGGTTTATAGGAAAAAACTGCATCAGAACCCTCATATTGACACTACTTGTCTCCGACACCAATTTCCATGACCCGAATTCTCTGAGCCAGGGTCCCCGTCTCTCTCTCTCTCTCTCTCCCCTGAGCCTCCAGAAATAAGTGCCTTCTTAAAAAAACTTCAGAAAAACTCCACTCCCACTTAATTGGATTTCGGGGTTAATCATCACCTACGTTGAGCTACCTGTAAACGTCCTTAAGTTTGTGCCTCTTTCATTAACGCATCGTACGAAATATTCCCATGCCACATAAGACGAGTACAATAGACTCCAAATACTTAGACATGCTTATGTATTAGGTGTACAAATAAGTTTTAAAGCGTTTTAAGACAAAGCAACATGCAATTTGAAAGAAAACAACAATACCTTTACTAATCAAAATATGCATCATTACGTCACGCGTATTGTGCGTATGTCCGTCCGCACGATAACTCGCGTAAAAATCGTTCGATTTCGATGAAATTTTAGTATGTGGTAGGGGAACACCTGGGAAGGAACCCTAATAAAAGTGAACTAAATGGGGTCAAAGGTCAGGACATAGGAGCGGGATCCATTCCACTGCTTTTATGCGCCAAAACTACCGTAAAAAATGGTCGATTTCGATGAAATTTTAGTATGTGGTTGGGGATTATCTGGGAACAAACCCTATTGAAAATGGGCGAAATGGGGTCAAAGGTCAGGACATAGGAGCGGAATCACTTCCATCACCATTATGCGTCATAACTTACGTAAAGATTCTTTGATTTGGATGAAATGTTAGTATGTTGTAGGGGCCTGCCTGGGGACAAATCCTATTGAAAATGGGCGAAATGGGGTCAAAGGTTAGGACACAGGAGCGGGATCTATTCCATAGCCCTTATGCATCATAACTTACGTAAAAATGCTTCTCTTACGACAAAACTTTATCATGTTATTTCGGAGGTATACTGAACCGGTTCTGTTGAATATGATCGAAATGGGATCAAAGGTCAGGGCACAGGAGCGAATAATCCAGATTTCTAGATTTCTGCAAATAAAACGTCTAGAAATAAAAGTGGCTGAAATGTTTGTTAAGAAAAATAAAAAAATGTGCACAATAAAGTTTCTCACACCATTAAGTAAGATATCGGAGACAAAGGTGCTTTCAAATCGAACAGTTAGAAGGAGAGATACACTGTAAGAAATAAATGGTGTGTGAAATCATTGAAAATTTCTGAAAATAACGTGCGTCAAAGTCCCCGGTCGGTGTCCGTCTTTTTTACGCTTTCCAACCATAGGTAGAAAGAGCGTATATGCTCCAGCTTTGTGCGTTTGTCTGTCCGACCGTCCTCCCGTCAGCACGATAACTCACGTAAAAATCGTTCGATTCCGATGAAATTTTAGTATGTGGTAGGGGACCACCTGGGAACACACCCGTTTGAAAATGGGCGAAATGGGGTCAAAGGACAAGACATAGGAGCGGGATCCATTCCATTGCCCTTATGCGTCATAACTTGAGTAAAAATGGTTCGATTTCGATGACATTTTAGTATGTGGTAGGGGACAACCTGGGCACAAACCCTGTTGAAAATGGGAGAAATGGGGTTAAAGGTCAGGACATGGATCCATTCCATTGCTCTTACGCGTCATAACTTATGTAAAAATGCTTCGATTGCGACAAGACATTAACGTGTTGTTCCGCAGATGTACTGAGCCGGTTCTGCTTAATATGATCGAAATGGGGTCAAAGGTCAAGGCACAGGAGCGAGATTTATTCCACATCCATTATCCTCATAACTTAACTAAAAAGGCTTCTATTGCGACAAAACTTTAGTATGTTGTTCCGGAGGTATACTGAACCAATTCTGTTTAATATAATCGAAATGGGGTCAAAGGTCAGGACACAGGAGGGAGATTTATTCCACATCCATTATCCTCATAACTTAACTAAAAAATTTTTATTGCGACAAAACGTTAGTATGTTGTTCCGGAGGTACACTGAACCAATTCTGTTGAATATCATCGAAATGGGGTCAAAGGTCAGGACACAGGAGGGATATTTATTCCACATCCATTATCCCCATAACTTAACTAGAAATGTTTTTATTGCGACAAAATGTTAGTATGTTGTTCCGGAGGTAACTGAACCAATTCTGTTTAATATCATCGAAATGGGGTCAAAGGTCAGGACACAGGAGGGAGATTTATTCCACAGCCATTATCCTCATAACTTGAGTAATGATTTCTGATATGTTGGAAAGCTTATCATAATCAATGCATTACATGATTTTACTAACTTGTTCAGAAATTTCCGTTTTTCAAAGCTCCTATTTCTTTTAACTTCCATATTTTCACAGATTTTCCGTTTTCAGAAATTCCGTGTATTTCAGAAACGTCCTTTTCATGTTTTTCCGTAGTTAAACTGAAATTTCGCGAAAACCAAAGAACCTGCATTTTTGAACCCTTACAATCCCTTCGCAGCAGTCAGGATCGAACCCCAGTCGTTCGGGTTGGTTCGACAGATAGAGCGCTCCATAAGCCACTCAGCCAGAAACACTCGGGGGTTTTATTCGCGTTAATCGTTAAAACAAATCGCGTGACGATGATAAAAAAATTGTTATTAATGCGAGTGATTTAGTCATTTTATATTCTGTTGAAGCTTATTATTTTTCTGAATAGGTCTGCAATTGCTTTTTTTGTTTTTTTCCTACTAGGACTTTTTTAGAAATAAGGCATTTTTCACCTTGATTTTTCGAAGCAACAAAATGCTTTGCAATTTGCTGCTCTGGGCCTTATCCTGTTCCTTGGAATCCAGTCTAAAATTTCGGTTGTCCCTCGGTGGTCCGTTCTTCTGACAATATGTCCAGCCCATTGCCATTCCAGTGATTTCACTCTGGTCATGATGTCGTCCACTCCTGTCATTTTCCTTATCCACAAGTTCCTCTTCTTATCTTTCCTGGTTACACCAAGCATGCATCTCTCCATGCTTCTTTCAGTTGTCTGAAGTCTTTGTTAGTTAAGGTCCATGTCTCTGCTCCATACGTAAGCACTGGCAGGATGCATTGATTAAGCACTTTATAACGAAGTAAATTTCTCCGTCATTTTTGTCCACGCCGGGGCTCGAACCCGGGTCCCCTCATTCCGGAATAAGTCACTCTACCAATTGAGCTACGCGGTCGTTCATTCTGACTGCCATCTGCCTTCATGTCGTGTGCGTCTTGCTGGCAGGTACGTCACAACTTCTCCTTTAAGACATAATGGCATACTGCTCTTAAAAATTGTACTGTTTGTTCCAAAAGTTCTCCATCCAACGCGATTAATTTCTTCATCAATGTGACCCTCACTTGATATCTGCTGTCCAAGATTAATGTAGGTATCTGTTGTATCAAGCTTTTCTCCATCAATCGATAAATCTTCGTTTCTTGGAAAAGTATCGCATATACTGTTGGAAATAATGAATTTCCGCAGTGCTTCACAGCCCGCTCAAAAAAAAAAAGAAGGAGGGGGGGCAAAAAATAACATTCACAATCATGCAAAGTGGGGACGTTGACGCATCAGTCACAAACCGTCATCTGTCTGTTTTCTGTTTGGAGGTTTAACGACCACCGTGAGCAACTCACTGGACTATAAGCAGTCGCCCGTCCCTAATTTAGGGTCACTGGTTCCAGGGAAGGGAAAGAGCCAGTGCCGTAAGACAAACACAACATCCATGCCTGACCGGGATTCGAACCCGGACCCCTTACGGACGAATGATCAGAGGCCAGCGCCTTAGACCACTGCGCCACTGGGGCGGTAAACCGTCATCAAGCCGCTATAAAGACGAGCCGTCTTCGGATAGAGGCGGAGTATACCCTGGAGTATGTCTTGGGGTATGACCTGTGGAGTTATGACCTGGAGAGTCCGAGACAGATGTCGACAAAATTTGATGTCGTCGGAGTTTGAACAAATTATGAAGCAACTACGAGGGCCTGCTATGGATACGCCTCAAAGTGTTTTGATATAGTGCATACTGCCCTTTTTTTTTTTTTTTTTTTGGATGATGACGACGGATCCAGCTCAGGTGTCTAGCGGAGGTTTTTCCCGATCAAGGTGACAAGATGCCGTCTTCCCGATCTCTCTAAGAACAGTAAGCCTAAAGTATCTTTTCAACAAAGTTGAATTTGAACTCTTTCTGATAGTGTGTTGTATATGTTTTATCAGTCAGTTCAACTGAACGTCCTTCTTATTTTAAGAGTTACAACATGGCCGCCCCGGTGGCGCAGTGGTCTAAGGCGTTGGTCTGTGATCATTCGTCCGAAAGGGGTCCGGGTTCGAAGCCCGGTCAGGCATTTATGTTGTGTTTGTCTTACGGCACTGGCTCTCTCCCTTCCCTGGAACCAGTGACCCTAAATTAGGGACGGGCGACTGCTTATAGCCCATTGAGTTGCTCACGGTGGTCGTTAAACCTCCAATAAAAAAAAAAAAAAAAAAAAAAAGTTACAACATGATAACAGAAGCGTCTAGCTTAGGTCAACTGTATATATATGTTATATTCATTTAAGCTTCAGATAAAGCTAATTTTTGTTCTGATTAATGCGTCGTCATATTTAATCAGCATCCCTTTATTGCTAAAAGCAACTGCGCCCTTCAAACAACATATACGGCCCCTTATGTGACGTCTTCTATTCGACCAATGAGAAGCGTTGTTAGAAAAGGTGACTCCTCTGACCGTGATTTCTTCTGCGCTGACGAAAGTCGTTTTTTGTTAACAATTTTACAGATTTATTCAGTACAGTCAAACCTCCATTTAACGAACTTCAAGGAACCAACAGTCTTGTACGTAAAATCGCGGAATTCGCTAAGCCGAGGAAGCCTTTCGAATGCAGTATTCAAATTACGCTAGTGCTCATAACAGGATACGTTAGCAGCTAGGTTATCTTTGTTGCAGTGAAATTTAAATTATTTATAGTACTTTTAATTAGGAAATTTATTTTCAAAAATGTCATGGTACGTACATTTACTTTGCATATCAAATACATAATTCGTAGATATCGCTGGTCAACACACTTTTTCTGGCATAAGGTATTCCAACGGTTTTAAGGTAATTATGGGGTGCTGATTCCAAATCTGGCATCAGTTTTTGTCTATCACATCAGGTTTTTGAGATATCAAATATTGCATTTTCAATAAAAAAAAAGCAAATGTATGCTCATATACGAATAGCTAAACAGACATACATACAAGAATAAGATAAGATACAATATACAATAATAATGAAACAAACATTTAATGAGCAGTAGCACAAACTTGTGAGAGAAACTGCATATCAGTGTGAGTGAATGCATATTACCATGTAAGAATTGAATTGTGAAGATAAGAAAAATATGTACAAAAAGGTATAACGAAGTAAATTTCTCCGTCATTTTTATCCGCGCCGGGGTTCGAACCCGGGTCCACTCATTCCAGAATAAGTTGCTCTACCAATTAAGCTACGCGGACGTTTATTCTAATTGCTATCTGCCTTTATGTCGTGTGCGTCCTTCTGGCAGGTACGTCACATCTCCTGGTACGTTACATCATCTCCCCCTTCTTTTTCTTTTTTTTCTTTCGAAGTGCTGCTCTTATTTTTCCTATCGCGCGGTGTGGAAATAACATCACACCAATGCGAGATTTTGAACGGTCGGGTCATCCGGATAGTTCGGGCGCCATTATAACGAAGTAAATTTCTCCGTCATTTTTATCCGCGCCGGGGTTCGAACCCGGGTCCACTCATTCCGGAATAAGTTGCTCTACCAATTGAGCTACGCGGACATTTGTTCTGATTCCAATCTGCCTTTATGTCGTGTGCGTCCTTCTGGCAGGTACGTCACATCTCCTGGTACGTTACAAAGGTTATTAACAATAGTGATGTTACATCTGCAAAAACGGCCTCTTCTTTGACGATCTCCGATGTACAGTTTGTGGAATATCTCTCATCAAGGACCATCAGTAATCTGCCATCATGTTTGAGTCCCATCGGCCTTGGTAACGTTCTTCCATAACTTTAATGTCTTGATGAAAGCGTTCACCTTGCTCTTCGCTCACGTGACCCATGTTCTCTGGAAATTGGGACAAGTGACTATGTAAGTAGTGAACCTTGATGCTCATTCTACGTCCAAGCGCTTGGAAACTCAAGAGCAGCTCCTCCACAATCTCTCGATAGTTGTCCGCTTTCCTGTTCCCAAGGAAATTCCGCACCACATCAGAGAATGCATTCCAAGCTCTAGCCTCTGCCGCAGTCATTGTTGTAACAAAGTGTGGATCCCTGATGAGTGTTCTTATTTGAGGGCCATAAAATATTCCTGCCTTTTTCTTCTCGGCACTGAGGCTTGAAAAGGTAGAACATAAATAGCTGAAGCAGTCTCCAGTGTGATCAAGAACTTTGACGAATTGCTTCATTAACCCAAGTTTTATGTGCGGTGGGGGAAATACAATTTTATTCCTATCAACCAGAGGCTCATTCTTGATGTTCTTGTCACCAGGCGTCAAACTAATTCTTGGTGGCCAGTTCTTTTTAATCCAGCGTTCTAATGTAGCCCTACTGTCCCAGTAGCACAGGAAACAAGGGTATTTGGTGTGACCTCCTTGCTGACCGACCAGAAAATTAACCATTTTCAAATCAACACAAATTTCCCATCCATGAACATGGTATTCCAATCTATCCAGAACAGTCTTGATGTTGGCATACTCTTCTTTCATTTTTACAGAGTATCCTATTGGGATTGAACCATATATATTTCTGTTGTGAAGTAACACACATTTCAAACTCCTTTTACTACTGTCAATAAAAAGTCTCCGTTCACTTGAATCATATGCGGGCAGTCCCATATTGAGAAGAAGCCCTTCAACATCATTACAATAAACAAGTTGACCATCTGAATGGGAGTACTTTCGCAGTGCTGCTTCTGTGTTACGATAAAAGGAGACACTAGTGCTAGGTCTGAGTAGTCCTTTCTCTTGCAGCCTGGAAGCCAACAAATCAGCAGACTGCTTCTGCAAATACAAATCTCTTACCAGATCATTCAATTCAGGCTGACTAAACAGAGAAATTTTATCACAATCTGCATCAGATGGCGTATATTCGATCTGAGCATCATCATCATCCTCATCTGTAGAAGCAGGTAAACTGAGGGATTCAACATCAATCTCTGGTAGCTCAGTAAATACAGGCACAGGTATTTCCTCAGAGTGATCAACTGGTCGTCTGGCAGATGGGATATCTGGGTATTGTAAGTGTTGTTTGTTTTTCTTATTGAAACCTTTTACATTGACAAGGCAGAAATAGCAGTTATCCAAATGGTTTGTAGGTTCTCTCCAAACTGGCTCACCAAACTTCAGCTTAGCATTCTTTCCTTTAGACCATGATCGCAAAGTTTCAACACAAGTTTTACACACTATTTGAGGAGCCCAATTTTTGTCTTGGTCTCCAAGTCGCATTTTAAAGTAGGCAAGATAAACCTTCTTGACAAAGGTATTGATGTTGCGCCTTTGATCGTGCAAAGTGAAGCTGCCACAGATGTAGCGGAAGATGTTTGGGTCATTACTGATGCATTTCCTTCTTTCGGATGTTGTAGCCATTGTTAGATCACGACCTGCAGAAGCAAAATATTAAATAAATGTGGATATCTACATAAAATGATAATATAAACACACTATCCTGAACATACAACACCATATTTTAACACGAAAGCAGTCACTGACTCGCAACAACTTGCAATCATAAGTGACAAAGAATTAATTTCGGGTAAAATCAATGAAAATGGGGTATGCCGATAGCATGAAAATGAGATGTGATAGAGCAAATCTGAGGTCAGATTTGGAATCAGCACCCTGAAATTAGTCTGAAACAGCTGCAAAAGTCCAGGTCAGCATTTTTTTTTATTTTTGTTCTTGTGTGTACTAGATTTCTTTTCTTTTTTTTTTTTTTTTTTTTTGATTGGAGGTTTAACGACCACCGTGATCTACTCAATGGGCTATAAGCAGTCGCTCGTCCCTAATTTAGGGCCACTGGGGGAAGGGAGAGAGAGCCAGTGCAGTAAGACAAACAGAACATTCATGCCTCACCTGGATTCGAACCCGGACCCCTTTTGGACGAATGATCTGAAGCAATCGCTTAGACCACAGAGCAACCGGAGCGGCATTAAATTTCAATATGTAGCGTCAAAATTTAAGCGTACTTTAAAATTGCGAGAAAAATACGTTGATTTTTTTTTCCCGAGAATTTAGCTTCTTAAATAACGATTTCAGTATTCTAAGCTGCATAACCGAGATGTGTTGTTTAATTTGACCTGTAGATTTAACACTAAGAAGAAAAGAAGAAGCGCAATTTGGGGAAGAATTCCAGAGGTTCAGGAATGGGTACGTATAATGTGTGTCCTCTGAGTTCACAGAAAGCTATTGTTTTGTCTGTAGCTGAAAAAAATAATCTCCCAGGGTACCCTAGATTCCCTCTCCCACACCGCCTTTCCTTTTGCTGCTTCCCACCCAAGCAAAAAAACGTTGACGTTTCTTTGGAACTTGTTGATCATTTGCTTCCTCCTGTAAGAAGCTTACGCTTGGTAGTCGCAGAAAAGGCGAACTGATTTATGATTCCGTCAAGCTGTGTCGCAGATAGTGTTCTATCTAATCTATTAGCCTTATAAATCTATTTTGTAATGCAAAATAGATTTATAAGACTAATAGACCTTAAAACAACAAATAATTTCCAACCAATCTCATATATTCGGTCAAAAGTGAACCCCAATATATATAATATTTTAACGATAAAGCAATTATATGATTATAACTTGGGTAAAATAACGTATAAAAGAATTAAAAATAGTATGCACAATGATATAATAGCACTAAATATACATACTCATTACCACAATACTAGGAATAGATTACTATCCAATGTTCCCACAAACTGAGAAACTTAAATGAATATAAATTATAGTGGCCCAAAATTCTGGAACTCATTGCCCCAAGAACTAACATCAATTAATAATTTTAACTTTTAAATAAAACTAAAGGCACATCTTATGAAATAATTAGTAAACAATAGGCAATTTCGATTGAATGGAAGAAATGTGGGTTAGTATGATTATAAAGTGAAGTGCAAACGTTATTTGTTGTTTATTTATAAATATATATGTGATTATATGGTGAAGTGTATATGATACCTGTTTGTTTAGATATAATGAAGGCTATTGGTGATGGAACACATTGATATATGTGTTGGTTGTGAGCTAGTACGCGTATATTCACATATTAACCTACCATATATGTGTTGGCTTGCCCTTTCTGTTAAGCTTTATGTTTTTGTATTCTGGGAAGAGGAGCGCTATTTCAGGCCTCACGGCCTTTTCCCTCCTTTTTCCTAGTTGCTCTACTGGCAACTGAATGAATAAATAAATGAAATAAATAAATGAAATGAAATGTTGTTTAACTGCATGCGTAAACATACAGCTAAACAACATTTCAGAGGCTCTCTAACTAACTTTTAACGTGAAAATGCGGGTTAATATATAGTTTGGTGGTTTAAAAAAAATAAAAAATGTTGGTTAAATTTAGGAAACGTGTTTTTTTAAATCGGGAAATTTAAAAAAAACACATAGTCGCAGAAAAAGGCGAACTGATTTATGATTCCGTCAAGCTGTGTCGCAGATTTTGTTCTTTGAAATGCTGGTTAACTGTATGCGTAACATTTTCCTGTTACGTGAGGCTCTCTAACTAACTTTTAACGTGGAAATGCGGGTTAATATATAGTTTGGTGGTTTAAAAAAATAAAAAATGTTGTCTAAATTTAGGAAGCGTGTTTTTTTAAATCGGGAAATTAAAAAAAAAACACATAGTTGGAGAAAAGGCGAACTGATTTATGATTCCGTCAAGCTGTGTCGCAGATTTTGTTCTTTGAAATGCTGGTTAACTGTATGCGTAACATTTTCCTGTTACGCTAGGCTCTCTAACTAACTTTTAACGTGAAAATGCGGGTTAATATATAGTTTGGTGGTTTAAAAAAATAAAAAATGTTGGTTAAATTTAGGAAACGTGTTTTTTTAAATCGGGAAATTTAAAAAAAAACACATAGTTGGAGAAAAAGGCGAACTGATTTATGATTCCGTCAAGCTGTGTCGCAGATTTTGTTCTTTGAAATGCTGGTTAACTGTATGCGTAACATTTTCCTGTTACGCGAGGCTCTCTAACTAACTTTTAACGTGGAAATGCGGGTTAATATATAGTTTGGTGGTTTAAAAAAATAAAAAATGTTGTCTAAATTTAGGAAGCGTGTTTTTTTAAATCGGGAAATTAAAAAAAAACACATAGTTGGAGAAAAGGCGAACTGATTTATGATTCCGTCAAGCTGTGTCGCAGATTTTGTTCTTTGAAATGCTGGTTAACTGTATGCGTAACATTTTCCTGTTACGCGAGGCTCTCTAACTAACTTTTAACGTGAAAATGCGGGTTAATATATAGTTTGGTGGTTTAAAAAAAATAAAAAATGTTGGTTAAATTTAGGAAACGTGTTTTTTTAAATCGGGAAATTTAAAAAAAAACACATAGTTGGAGAAAAGGCGAACTGATTTATGATTCCGTCAAGCTGTGTCGCAGATTTTGTTCTTTGAAATGCTGGTTAACTGTATGCGTAACATTTTCCTGTTACGTGAGGCTCTCTAACTAACTTTTAACGTGAAAATGCGGGTTAATATATAGTTTGGTGGTTTAAAAAAAATAAAAAATGTTGGTTAAATTTAGGAAACGTGTTTTTTTAAATCGGGAAATTTAAAAAAAAACACATAGTTGGAGAAAAGGCGAACTGATTTATGATTCCGTCAAGCTGTGTCGCAGATTTTGTTCTTTGAAATGCTGGTTAACTGTATGCGTAACATTTTCCTGTTACGCGAGGCTCTCTAACTAACTTTTAACGTGGAAATGCGGGTTAATATATAGTTTGGTGGTTTAAAAAAATAAAAAATGTTGTCTAAATTTAGGAAGCGTGTTTTTTTAAATCGGGAAATTAAAAAAAAAACACATAGTTGGAGAAAAGGCGAACTGATTTATGATTCCGTCAAGCTGTGTCGCAGATTTTGTTCTTTGAAATGCTGGTTAACTGTATGCGTAACATTTTCCTGTTACGCGAGGCTCTCTAACTAACTTTTAACGTGAAAATGCGGGTTAATATATAGTTTGGTGGTTTAAAAAAAATAAAAAATGTTGGTTAAATTTAGGAAACGTGTTTTTTTAAATCGGGAAATTTAAAAAAAAACACATAGTTGGAGAAAAGGCGAACTGATTTATGATTCCGTCAAGCTGTGTCGCAGATTTTGTTCTTTGAAATGCTGGTTAACTGTATGCGTAACATTTTCCTGTTACGTGAGGCTCTCTAACTAACTTTTAACGTGAAAATGCGGGTTAATATATAGTTTGGTGGTTTAAAAAAATAAAAAATGTTGGTTAAATTTAGGAAATGTGTTTTTTTTAAATCGGGAAACACCAAAAATTAATTTCAATGTGTTTCCATCCGTACTATAAAAAAAAATGTACGTAAAATCGCGGAATTCGTTAAATAGGGGTTTGACTGCCTTTTAACTTCGAATATTTCGTTTTATTTTCAATTTGCTGTTAGAAATTCTGATTCAACTGTTTCTTAACGTTGTTTAGACTAGGAAAATGATTGATATTGCGTGCCATACAACATCGTTGAGGAATATTTCTTTAATTCCTGCTTTATTTATCGGATTTCTCACTTTTCTTTCTGCTTTATTTATTTACCAGCATTTCTCACTTTTCTTTCTTACCTGTATTTTGGTAAATAAAAAACGGATACAATGACTTTTCCGTTTCCCGGATGTGAAACATCGGGGCGTCGCGAATATAGTGCGTAAGCTGTCGCGAAATGACGGAATCCTGTATCAGCAAATTAAGGGTTCCATTAAGTGGATTCTTGCAGTGAAGGGTTCTTTACACACAACTGATTCAATGTAAGAGCGTAGAGAAAGGAAGACAATTATTGTAGATTAGAAATTCTGCGCTGTTTGATAGGCTTTCTCTGCACGGAACAAGTAGCTTAGTAATACCAGGAAATTTCGGTTGCGAATTGAACCAGTAATCGTATTAAAGGACAGCGCTGGTCACTCATATTAAGACAGACACGCATATACATCAGTCAAAACGATCGCGACTGAGAACCTGCGCGAAGCCCTCTGTGCACGCATTGTTCCGGAGTGTTATCTCCCATTCCGCGTCTAAACGGATTGTGGTCTTCAAAACTTATTAAATTAATTCGCCGTACTCCGGAATGCGTAATCACCATAAGGGCATTAACTGGCACTCCCCCTCATCTCCTCCCCTTCCCCACCATCGACTCCCTCCCCGCCTCACAAGGTAGGATTTCATCAAACGCGAAACTTCTGACGACGGATCTGTTTCGAAAGTCCATCCCAATATGCAGGAGTGAGAGAGAGAGAGAGAGGTGCAATTATGGTCTCCAAAAGCCTTCCAGAGTGGCAGATTAAAGTAAAACTGGAACGGAGATTAGGGGATAGCTCAGATCTCTAATAACTGAATCTGATGAGACGGGAATGGCTGGCTTTCTCTCTCGCTGGAAGACAGGAACTTCCCGGCTTTTTTCCATCCCCTGCCGTTACTAGGAGAATGAATCTTTCAGCGATTCCGCGCTGAGTTTCGTGCTTGAAGAAGCGTGCTAATGGGTACAAATGCCACCGACGAAGCGACTTCTTGTATCTATCTACTCTTTTCTATTTGCAGCCCCCCCCCCCCCACACACACTCCCTTGAACGTTTTCTTCCCCCTCTTCTGCCCATCGAGGATGTTTAACGCAATAGAATCAATTCACTTTCTCCTTTGCAACGGGGGAGCCCTCCTCCACCCGCGCACCTATTGCTGATTCACCTTCCCCCCCCCTTCATGAAACCTTATCAACCTTCCACTTTTCCTAAAACCCTTTTCTTTTCTTTTTTCTCTAATCTCCCTTCTAATATCATTCTGCCGTCGTTTAAATAGAAGGCATATCGAACCTCGCTTCTTTCAGAACGAAAGCGAAAGGTTAAACGCAATGGTACATTCCAGCTGCTTTGATGTTTTCCTCAAACGTCTGCACTTTAAACATGACCGCAGTAATTTTTTATTGCCTGGCATTACAAACAGTTTCACGCCAATTTGTGTACAGTGATGACACTTCGGAGCCGTTAAAATTCAGGAAGTTGCAAAGCAGATGGCTCAATCATTTATACAAAAGGAGCATTTGAAAAGTAATGACGTCATTTCTCTGGATTCCGGGCACACTTTTTATTTTAGAAAATACATGAAATGCACAGCGTGAACAAAAAATGTTTCCCTCGTTAAGAAATTTTTAATTTAAAATACTATGATAGCCAGCAAAAAGCGGTTTGTGGCATACTGTGTGAAAACACACTTGTTCGTGATAGTGTTCGAACCTGCGCTCCCCTCACTCCGGAGTAAGTTGCTCTCCCAACTAAGCTGCACGGACGGAATCTATCGCTGCAGATTTGTCGTCTTCACACGTGCTTCACCTCTGTAGTACGTTACAATGTTATCTAATATACAGGGTGTCCGATAATTATTGGATACATTACAAAATTATATAAAACGAAACATTAAACAGATAGAAAGAAACTGACTGTACTAGTTAATAAATTTCGATGTGAGATCCCTTGGTTGCTCGTGGTACGTCCAAGCGATGCTCGATTTCATGCCATGTATCAGCAAGCATCTGAGGAGTTATGGAATTAATAGCAGCTATAATGCGCTGCTTCAGTTCTTGCAAATCAGTACAATTAGACACGATCCTTCACATAACAACACATGAAATAATCCAATAGAGTTAGATCTGGAGAGCGAGGAGGCCACGGAATGGGACCACCACGCCCAATCCATCTGTTTGGGGAAATGCTCATTTAGGCACTTTCGTACACATGTTGACCAATGCGGAGGAGCGCCGTCTTGTTGGAAAACGACGTTGTCATATCTTTTGATCTGGGGTATAGCGAAATTTTCTAGCATATCCAAGTAAATGTCACCATTTATGTGTTTTTCGCAGAAGAAGAAAGGGCCAATCACTTCTCTTTTTGCACACCACACATTAACTTTTGGAGAATCACGTTCGAGCTCAATAGCAGCATGAGGCGGTTCATTGCCCCATATCCTACAGTTGTGACGATTCACAATACCTGATACATGAAATGTGGATTCATCACTAAAAATTACAGTATTGAGAAAGTTTCCGTCGTTTTCCACTTGATTCAGCATATCCACAGCGAAATCGTATCGCAGAGTGTGATCATTTACATGCATCTTTTGCACTATTTGAATTTTAGAAGCATGAAACTTTAAGTTCTTGTGCAAGTTATCGTGAACTGTCGATTTCGGAATGCACAGTTCTCTGCTTGCTTTACGAACGTATTTCCTGGGGCTTCTTCAGAAACTTTCAATAACTTGGTCAACCGTCTCAACGCTGACGCTAGCTAGGCCTACCGGCTCCTCCACGATGTTCCACATTGCCAGTTTCTTTAAACTGCTTCATCCACCGCTTAATTGAATTCGTTGACGGAGGATTACTGTTGCAGCACTCGTGAGCGAGCGCGCACCTTTTCCCTGTATTGGGAATTGAGAAGTAATCGGAGAAGCGAAAAAGAAATGGGATTTAAAAAAATTAATCAAATGAATGGGAGAGATTTTGGGGAGCTGGTGTAAGAATGAATAAAATTAGGATTTTATAAACTTCACGCTCTTCAGACGCTCTGCATTTCGCAATTTAATTTCCCTTTAGATTTTCTTCCGTGGATTCGCGCCTAGGAAGGTAGGGAAAGTACCGCTCTTTCCCCCTCCCCCCTCTCTCTCTCTCTCCGAGTCGAAGGGATTCCAGTCGGCCGCTTGCTGTGGCGTGGGACCGCGGGGCATCCTTTCCCTAACTGCTACGAGCCAGCAATATTGGGTAAGGTGAAGTAATTCTACAAGAGTATGGCGGGTAGACATTTTATTGGAGCTCGGCGCCGGTCGTCTTGAGAATTGATGCACCAAGTCTGGTAGAAAAGAATAGCTTGACGCCAGGCACAGGGAAACCCATAGCAGTTTTATGATAGGAAAATTTACGACCCCGGAGATCTGCGGGCACACAATTTCCTAGAATTCAGGGGCGGACACAGATTTTGGACGGGGCGAAGGATGGCAAGTCAGAGAAATGGCGGGAAACTCAGAGCAAATCAGATCGGGAAATGATAATTGTTTGACCAATCTGTAAATTGGTGGGAGGATCCGGGAAGAACAAATTTTCGTAGGACAGGAAGAGGAGCGAAAAAAAAAAAATAAGAGAGATAGCATGGTGAAGAAAGTTGAGGAAGAACTACCGATACGAGGAACGAGCATGTGCCCAACAGGGAGAGATGTTCTACATTAACGAACAAAGTGGACTCTGAAATCATGACGGTGATATAAAAGATCCAGGACGGCAGGCTATGTACAAAAAAGGAATCTGCATGAAAACTTCGGGAAGAGGAGAATGAAACGCCAGCCCTTATCGTGGGATAGAAGGTAGGACATTTCCGACCTTAACGGTTTCCTCTTGTTTATATAATTAGTAGGTTGAACCGAAAGTTAAAGAAGAGCATAGTAGACTAAGTCAGGGTTGAAAATAAAACCAGCTCTAAATTAATGCTGAGAAAAGTAGGGCAGAAATAGAAGAAATGAAATGGTTGAGTAAAGTAAATACATTGATCAGAGCAGGAAATTGTGTAGGATAGGAATCATTTTAAGTAAATTATGTTTCGTAATATTTCAGATTTATATTAAATTAAAATAAGAAAATAAAGTTAACCTTTAAATAAATAATTTTGATAAAAGAGTCTTCAAGCATATTCATATGACTGAGTGTATTTTTCTAGATTTCAAGCCTTCATCAAGCAAAATAAACATATTTTATTTTCACGTTATTATGAGTCGGCTAAATTTCATTTGAGTGTACAATTTTGTAAAGTAAAAATGTTAATCACGATTGAGAGTTGGATGTGTGAGTAAATGATTTGGAATGAATGTTCAGAAAAGTCCTCCAGTGCAATACTGAGTAACTTACACATCAGTGCTAGTAAACAAATCAAAATTTGTAAGTTAACGAATTATTCAAAGAGAAATGAAAAGCTAGACGATTACTTTTAAACATTGCGGCACTCAGCGGACCCCGATACACGGAACGTCGGCTATGTGAAACACAACGCCCATCCTCGAATAGCGAGCCTGTGTTTTCTCTAATACTGGGAAAACAGTTTTTGAAATTCGAGTGAGTACCCTTAATGCTAATAGCTATCGCCAGTGCTCACACCAGCAGGCATTGGAGTGGTTATCATTACAACCATACTCTAAACGGTACCGTCTTTTAACTTTAATGACAGACTTTAATTCCGCAAGCCATAACACACACATCGCCTTGTTGGAAATAAAATTATTTAAAATAAATTTAGTCCAACATGCACGTGCATAGATAGCCCCAGGGGATAGCGGGAGGCAATCTCAAGCCTTGTGACGATACTTAGGCCCCAGGGGATATAGGGGGGTCGGAAAAGTTGAAGGGTCAGTTCCCAAGGAGGGAGCGAAGTGACGTTCCCCGGACGGATTAGATGAATTCCAGACTGGTCAAGTGACCTTGGCATCCGCGGACAAGGTGAAGCTCAGAAGGTCAGAAGGTCTTCACTGGTCAACAGTGTGGAGTGCGTGTAGCGACAAGGGACAGACGTGGATAGCGGGTCGTCGAGCGAGGTGACGAGAGATAGATGAAGTACTGCCAGCGCTGACAATTGGAAAAAGATTTGGATTGAAAACCTGAAAGACATATGGAAATACCAGTTAAGTTATTTTTCCTTTTCCCTGTTATTGCATGTACTTGCTTAAATTTATTCATAAACCTACTTAGAGCACGTGGCGTGTGTATTGGTCATGATCAAACAATGAAAACCCAGTTAGCTAGGTAAAACATTTAAGTAAAGCATAGGAGAAAAGGAACTAGAAGTAAAATGAATCACTAAGCTTTGCACTTATATATATAGATAGATGTATGCAGAAATGATCGGAGACGTTATAGAGAAAAATCGTAATAATAGTAAATTTTATGTGTAAGGTATTGCTAACGGCTGCACCCACGCACGTGGTACCTTAGTGTTCCTAAATCTCACGTATTAAACCATTTTTATTACTTCCACATAAGATTCCTGTTTGTTTTCCTTATAATCACACAAGACATAAGTTAAGGTATGTGTAAAACAAGATATGTGTTTATGTTTTTGATTTCTTTCACGAGCGGCACCTTTACTCCCCCACCATTCCAGTGGCGGGATAAAGGTGAATCACAACGCCGTGCTTCATTATATGCCAGTACATATAAGGGGCACGTTTTTGTCCATATACGATCACTGTAGAACAAAAGTCCCATAGTTATAAAAAGGCACGATAAAGTAAATTTAATCGGTAAATGATCTGTAATTGATGCACCTATAATTTGTTCATAATAATAAATATAACAATAAAATTAACACCTTGTATTTAACATTGATGACAGTAACACGTGTTCCAGTGAATAGCATTAACACGTGTGCCATTGTTCATAACTTTAAAACGTGTTCCGTATTGGAATGTGACGTTGGTACCGATTAACGTTGAAGATAACTATGGTGAATTGGTTAAATATTTGTTTATAACATATGATTATTCCTATGATTATAACGTTTCAAATAAATGTTTATAACATTGGTGCCGTGACTTTTGAGCCATTCGTGCTGTCACGTATTTTCCCCCGTCGCAGTACGGATTGAATGGGTTTTCTTTTCTTCATGTGTAGCAGTTCATTATTTTCTTTTGTTGTATGCATCATGCAATAGTTTTCTTAAGGTGTTATTTTGACAACTTCATTACTAAGAGTTAGGTAAAAGCGCAATCGCATGTTGTAAGGAAAGGTATTATTTAATTGGTATTTGTGTATAACTTAGGTATTAAAAATGTCAGGCTCCTCCGTTCAAGATTCCATGCAGGAGTTGCAATTTATTGCATCAGTACTTCCCCTGATTCCCGAATTCTCTGGAAACGATAAGCTTATTCCAGCTTGTTTCTTGTTCGAAGCAATAGAGGGATTAGAATCAGTCACTAATTGGTCAGAAAAAGTAAAAATTTTTGTAGCAAAAGCTCGCATGACGCAAGCAGCTTTAGGATTTTTGAGTGAATCTCCCCATGTTAGACAGCTTGATGATTACAAGATGTTTAAATCAGCAGTGATAAAAAGGTTTGCCAATACCCAGCCTCTAGTAGTGGCAATACAAAATTTTAATTCTTGCAATCAAAGACCAGAAGAGTCGGTCGCCCAGTATGAATCACGTCTAAGAGAATCAGCGCATTCTTATCTAGGCGCACCGGTCTCAGGGGATGAGCAGGTTAAGGCACTGGTTGATTCAATTATGTTATCACAATTTTTAGCAGGTGTGGAAAGAAGTATTCAAACAGAGGTACTTTCGAAAGGGCCTGAAAATTTCGATCAAGCAGTACAAGATGCACTGCTTGCTGAGGCAAATCGACATATCATCACAAAGAGTGTCAATTCTGCCGATGATGCAGATCAAATCCCTCGAGAAAGCGCCCCAGGCGATGCTAATGGTATTTCAGAACTTTGTCCCATGTTTCAGCAATACATCGTGCAGCAAAATGCACTTATCAGTACCTTACGAGAAGAAACACAACAAATGAGTGAAAGATTAATGAAAGCCGAGAATGAGCTATCAAAATTGCTATCAAAAATTAATGAAAGTCTAAATTATGAGAATTCCAGATATAAGGCTAGGCGAAATTTTGTTAATGTTAGATGTTTCGGATGTGGTGCATTAGGACACCCAGTTAGCAGATGTAATCAGCAATCAAATAATTTTGGAAACCAAAGACAGGGAGATAGAGCCCCGTTTCGTGTCCCCAAATCTTCAGGTTACGGAGCGCGGGATACAAATGGCGCGGGTCATTTTAATCCTCGCGGAAATTTGTACCAGAGACAAGACAGGAATAACAACCAGGGAAATGTAAACACTGCAGTTGTCAATACGTTCCACATCCAGAGACATAGAAGTTTTCCGTTAGAGCAGAATAAGCATTTTGATCAAATAAATAGGAATGCTAGACCACATTACGTAACAAATCAGAAACAACGTCGGGCTTATGACAACCTCCGTTGTTTTGGATGTGGAGCTGTAGGCCACAAAGTGAGATTTTGCAGAGGGAAATATAATTACAGAAATCCATTTCCCTCAAGACCTAGTCAGGGTAGGCATTTTTACAATAAGTATAATAGACACCAGCGTGCTCAAAGTTCCCCAAAGCCACGTGTTACTCAAAATGAAGAGGCTCAAGAGAAGGTCCAGGTTTTGACAATAGTTGATTCCCGAAGTAAGAGCAAAGCAAGCGTAGATAAAATCTCAACAGCTGAATCCACTACAGAAATTGTACATAAGCAACGTAAAAATGAAAAAGACAACTTAGAATCCCCCAGATTGTGAAGAACAGTAAAGAGAAGAAGTCTGTAACGAATCCAGTTCGTTCTTCCTCACAGTCGTTCGCAAATCCTCATAATCCACTTAACGAAAAATGTGAAGAACAAACTGCAGAATCGCCATTTGATCTTTCACAGTTATTAGAGTACAGGACGATAAAGATCCTTTTAAGTTAAAGCAGCCAAGCAAATCTTGTTCGAGACAGAAAGGTGCAAAGCAATAGAAGAGCTGCAGTTTATTTCATTTACCACCCCCCCCCTCCCCGCAGCCCCAATTCCAGTAGCAAATCTAATTCGGATCTTTATTGCATTTATTTGATAGATTTAGTAATTCATTATTGTAGTTAGAAGGCATTTTAAACGGAAGTTAGTAAGTCAGAATGTTTTATTATAGGATTAGCATATATCTCTTAATATTAAAGCAAAAGGTGGAAAATTCACTAGTATTTTGTGTAATATATATGTATAAAATTTTCTCGAGTTCGGGTATTATTATTTTCCATTCCGTATTTCAAGTATGTTTCAAGTCTGTGTGTGGTTAGTGCATAGAAAGGTGTGTAAAAAGAAAAAAAAAGAAAAAAAAAGAAATTTCTTAACTGGTTAACTAACGTTATGTTATATCTGAATATTCCCCCAGGAACACATGGTTATCTCTTGTGGAGGTGTATGCTCGAAAAATTCGTCAGATAAAAATTTAGTAGAGATATTGGCAAGTGTAATATAAAATATTAATGTTAATAATAATTAGGTGCAGTAGGACGGTATTGTTTAAGTTTAGCTGCGCGGGTCTATCTTTGCTTGGGAAGGAAAGAATAGTGTAAATCTAAGATATTAGATATACAACTATTCTGGAAAAAAAAAATAATGATAATGAATGTAGATAAGGGTAAATGAAAATTAAACCACTGGGTAATTGACTTTGTTTCGATTGACGGATCACACTGCCGCGTCTAGTCTGGGTAATGACAGAGCGGTACAGTGCGTAATCAGGGGAAGAGAGAAGGTTATAGAAGAAAAAAAAAATAAATCAAAGTGTGAGTAAAGTCAGTGTGTTCCATGTGGTGGTGAACAGAAAGAATCACGTGTTGGTGAACAAAAAGAACCACGTGTTGGTGGACAAAAAGAATCACGTGTTGGTGGACAAAAAGAATCACGTGTTGGTGAACAAAAAGAACCAAGTGTTGGTGAACAAAAAGAATCACGTGTTGGTGAACAAAAAGAACCACGTGTTGGTGAACGAAAAGAACCACGTGTTGGTGAACGAAAAGAACCATGCTTTCTACGGGAACTAAAGTGCAACAGTGATTGAAACACCGTTTTCTTTTCCCAAACTCAAACAACAGGAGGATATTCAAGTAATGATGCAAGCTTTTGAAAATAATGAACGGATCGCACGTGGCATGCGTAATGTAAGCGTGCTGGTGTATCCAAGGACGGTCGTAATTACTGTGAATGCAACGCATTTTTTTTTTCATGTGGATGACCTACAGACTAAATAAAGTGCTACATTGACAGCAAAGACTTTGTTGTGCTGTGTGGTCAACAGGTAGTGAAAACGGTATGGCCAATGAGCGGTGTGGTGTTTAAAAGCACAAAGGACAGTGTCAATGAGGGCGCATGCAGAGATGAATAAAGCACAGGTGAAATGATTTTGCTGTTATTGTGTTCCAGGTCAAAGAGACCTTGGTGAATAACCCATGTTATAGGTGACTGTGGACGAATAATACTAGATAAACATATACGTACAGAGCAAAGTGTTCTACAGCTAATTTTATTACCAGCATATAAAAAGCACAAATCAGGTGACAATGTTCTCCAAATATTGCGAACTGCCAGTGATATTGGTTTGATGTCTGATAACTTTTTGTGTGAATTGTGTGTGAATCGCAGAACTGAACGTAAATCGAACAATTTCACCTTGTCTTACTTTCCACCAGAGAAAAAAAAATTAAGTCAAACAATAAAACTCAAGAATCGGTGGACGTGGACAATGACAATAAAAAAAAAAATTTGAATATAAAAGCAAACAAACAAACGGAAAAGCGTTTGGCAGTTAAATGTGTTACTGATACTTGGTCAGCAACAGCTCAAAGTGTACTAAACGACACGTGCATGTAAGCTTCAGATGCCAGCAGTATCACTGAATTGATATTTTTTAGATATGTATTGTGGGTGCAGGACCGTAACAGTTAATTGTGTTTGAAAAGTGTATTGTGTATATGTGTGATTATGAATATTTTATATAATTTCATTGCTATATGTATATATAAGTGCACATGAGGAAAAAGATAGAGGATTACTAGGTAAGGATGGAGTAGTCTATCCGTGCGTGTAGTTTTTCCCCCAGCATTCCTTTTGGCCCCCATAAGATTACATCTGGTAAGGGAGGAATGTTGGAAATAAAATTATTTAAAATAAATTTAGTCCAACATGCACGTGCATAGATAGCCCCAGGGGATAGCGGGAGGCAATCTCAAGCCTTGTGACGATACTTAGGCCCCAGGGGATATAGGGGGTCGGAAAAGTTGAAGGGTCAGTTCCCAAGGAGGGAGCGAAGTGACGTTCCCCGGACGGATTAGATGAATTCCAGACTGGTCAAGTGACCTTGGCATCCGCGGACAAGGTGAAGCTCAGAAGGTCAGAAGGTCTTCACTGGTCAACAGTGTGGAGTGCGTGTAGCGACAAGGGACAGACGTGGATAGCGGGTCGTCGAGCGAGGTGACGAGAGATAGATGAAGTACTGCCAGCGCTGACAATTGGAAAAAGATTTGGATTGAAAACCTGAAAGACATATGGAAATACCAGTTAAGTTATTTTTCCTTTTCCCTGTTATTGCATGTACTTGCTTAAATTTATTCATAAACCTACTTAGAGCACGTGGCGTGTGTATTGGTCATGATCAAACAATGAAAACCCAGTTAGCTAGGTAAAACATTTAAGTAAAGCATAGGAGAAAAGGAACTAGAAGTAAAATGAATCACTAAGCTTTGCACTTATATATATAGATAGATGTATGCAGAAATGATCGGAGACGTTATAGAGAAAAATCGTAATAATAGTAAATTTTATGTGTAAGGTATTGCTAACGGCTGCACCCACGCACGTGGTACCTTAGTGTTCCTAAATCTCACGTATTAAACCATTTTTATTACTTCCACATAAGATTCCTGTTTGTTTTCCTTATAATCACACAAGACATAAGTTAAGGTATGTGTAAAACAAGATATGTGTTTATGTTTCTGATTTCTTTCACGAGCGGCACCTTTACTCCCCCACCATTCCAGTGACGGGATAAAGGTGAATCACAACGCCGTGCTTCATTATATGCCAGTACATATAAGGGGCACGTTTTTGTCCATATACGATCACTGTAGAACAAAAGTCCCATAGTTATAAAAAGGCACGATAAAGTAAATTTAATCGGTAAATGATCTGTAATTGATGCACCTATAATTTGTTCATAATAATAAATATAACAATAAAATTAACACCTTGTATTTAACATTGATGACAGTAACACGTGTTCCAGTGAATAGCATTAACACGTGTGCCATTGTTCATAACTTTAAAACGTGTTCCGTATTGGAATGTGACGTTGGTACCGATTAACGTTGAAGATAACTATGGTGAATTGGTTAAATATTTGTTTATAACATATGATTATTCTTATGATAATAACGTTCTAAATAAATGTTTATAACAGCCTTCTGCTGTACGGATGACATGATTACTGGTTGCGCATTTCTCATACATTCCTCATCAGGCCACACCTAGCGCCCTCTGTCGGATTCTGGGAATGACAATTCTGCAAAGCAAAAATATAGAAACCGTGTTAGTAATACGTGACAGAAAAACAGACAATGCTCATAGTTTTTTTGGACGTAATTTTGTAATGCGTCCAATAATTCTCGGACGCCCAGTATATTTTTTCACGTAGGACTACGTCTAACTCCGCGGACAGTATGGAGCGACTTACGGCCGACCGCGTGTGACAAAAATAGGTCCCAATTGAAATCATTATAGCGTTAAAAATACGTGCCACACACAAATCGTGTGGGCATATTCGTAAACAGCATGGAGTCCAATTCACGTACTGTGCAGTATATTATGCGCGCGGCGCTCCCCTCCCTCCCTGTGCGCGGGAAAGATGACGTAATATTTCTGAGTGTGCCGCCGCGTTTGACTTCGTCTATCTCGGCAACTGTGATCACAAAATGACTGTGCGTGCTATCGTTTTAAGGCTCTCGACGAGATCAATTCAAATATACGAAGAACATTTCGCAGTGGTTTGAACTGAACATTTAAAAAATTGTTTTCTTGTGAACCGGTGAACACTTTTAAAAAATCGCGGTTTATCTGGACAACCGTGAGTGCAAAACGACTGTGCGTGGTATCGTTTTAAAGCTCTCGACGAGATCTATTCAAATATACGAAGAACATTTCGCAGTGGTTTGAACTGAACATTTAAAAAATTGTTTTCTTGTGAACCAGAGAACACTTTTGAAAATATCGCGGTTTATCTGGACAACCGTGAGTGCAAAACGACTGTGCGTGGTATCGTTTTAAAGCTCTCGACGAGATCTATTCAAATATACGAAGAACATTTCGCAGTGGTTTGAACTGAACATTTAAAAAATTGTTTTCTTGTGAACCAGAGAACACTTTTGAAAATATCGCGGTTTATCTGGACAACCGTGAGTGCAAAACGACTGTGCGTGGTATCGTTTTAAAGCTCTCGACGAGATCTATTCAAATATACGAAGAACATTTCGCAGTGGTTTGAACTGAACATTTAAAAAATTGTTTTCTTGTGAACCAGAGAACACTTTTGAAAATATCGCGGTTTATCTGGACAACCGTGAGTGCAAAACGACTGTGCGTGGTATCGTTTTAAAGCTCTCGACGAGATCTATTCAAATATACGAAGAACATTTCGCAGTGGTTTGAACTGAACATTTAAAAAATTGTTTTCTTGTGAACCGGTGAACACTTTTAAAAAATCGCGGTTTATCTGGACAACCGTGAGTGCAAAACGACTGTGCGTGGTATTGTTTTAAAGCTCTCGACGAGATCTATTCAAATATACGAAGAACATTTCGCAGTGGTTTGAACTGAACATTTAAAAAATTGTTTTCTTGTGAACCGGTGAACACTTTTGAAAATATCACGGTTTATCTGGACAACAGTAGAGCAAAACGACTGTACGTGGTATCGTTTTAAAGCTCTCTGCGAGATCTATTCAAATACAGGGAAAACATTTCGCAGTGGTTTGGACTGAATATTTTAAAAATCGTTTTCTTGTTAACCGGGGAACACTTTTTACCCTATCGCGGTTTATCTGGACAACCGTGAGCGCAAAACGACTGTGCGTGGTATCGTTTTAAAGCTCTCGACGAGATCTATTCAAATATGTAAAGAACATATCGCAGTAGTTAAACCTAAAATTTTGAAAAATTGTTTTCTTTTGAAGGGGTTAACGTTTTCGTCAATGCCACGGAATTCGCAGAACGAACGCAGGCAAAAAGTGGAGGAAATCAAAAAGAGAGGCAAGAGCAAGTTATGAGGAATGTAAGAAGCCCAAGAAGACAGAGTACGTTGGATAATTCGTGTATCGATCTGCTTTGTGTTAGCAATGTACCCAGCATTATTTGTAAAAATTATGTAAGCTACTTTTCATGTCATAGACCTGTGTTGGCTATAACAAATCAAATAAACGCTTTGAAACCATACTCGACTAGCTCATTTGAACTCTCCGATCTGAAAGTCGTAGTCCTACATTTCAAACTGACGGCATAATCAGAACTGAGCCTACCTGTATTTTTTTTTTTCTGCGTTGTTAGTACGCTGTAAGAAGGCTGCAATTAGGCTTAAACATCGAACCCGTACGGGTTCGATGTTTAAGCCTAATTGCAGCTCGTTCCAGGAAATGTACAGCAAAGAAATAGTTGTGAAAGTTGTAGTTTCAATTAATTTATACATTGCTGGCTATTAAAAGTGTAACACCAGGAAGATCACATTCCAGTTTCTCGAAAGTAGGTAGAAGGGCAGAACACGGACGCACATGTAAATGATAAACCAGGCAGTACCATGGGTGCCTGCAGAAAAGTTTTCAAGGGGGGGGGGTCAGTGTATTTAATTAAATTGGCTAATATGTAGAAAACAGTAATTCGTGAAAATGAAAGATTAATACTATTACTACTACTTACTTACTCACTAGAACTCTACTGCTATTATTATTATTATTACTAACTGATGCTCCTCTTGAAGAAAATGTATGTTAGTAATAGTCATGTATTATCATGTACATTGGTAACTGTTTTCAAAATAATGGACAGTGTCGAGCAGGACCACGCCAAGCCTTTTAAGTTGAGCACACACCACCCTGAGCGGAACTTGTTTGGGCGTACTTACCTTACGGTTTGCTAGGTTTTTACGCTTTCACGTTATCGTTTTCCAATTCCAAATGTCCAATAAAATTAGGATATTAAATTAAATGCCCCAAACTCCATCTTTCCTCGTGGTCCAGTTCTGTGAGTGTAAAAAAAAAAAAAGTAATAAATAAAAAAAAAAATAAAGGGAAAAATAATTCTACAGGGGTGTCAAGTGACCCCCCGCCCCTCTGTCGGCGCCCATGGGCAGTACATATGGAAACAACTCCCTCTGGAAGTAATATGAGAGGGCAGTGATGTATTCATGCATCTTCTCGGGTATGCTTAGCCACCCGAAAATCCAAGAACACCCGCCCCCCAACACCCGCCCCCCAACCCCCGCGTAAGTTTTTGGGTGATCTCCCTTTATATTTAATCTAATTATTTTCGTTTATCGCTGAATATTTGGAGAAACTAATTTTAAAAACTTAAGAAAATGAGGAAAAGTATAATTAATAACAATAATAATAATAATAATAATAATAATAATAAAAACACATCCACATAGACTCCAATCTGAAATTTCTATCATCCTTCAGTAAAACATTAAACTGCTGCTATTATAGCTAATTTTTAGCAATAGCAAATTATTAGAAATTATTCCTATTAAAAGTTTTTTTTTTTTTTTTGCTTGGCGGTGGGTGGTATATACACTCTGCGACCGAAAAAATTGAAGCACCTGAAATAGGTATCCAAACGGTTAATTCGTTAGTTTGTTTTTTACTGCTAGTGCCAATCTAAATAATCTAAAGGGACTGAAACTAAATTGGAGGGGAATGGCTTACACCATAAGTTTTCAGGTAACACTGTAATAATTCCTTAATAATCAGAAATACAATTGTAGTAAGGCGAGGATATTTTTGTCACTCCTAATGTTAAGGGAATAATTTCGGTTATATATATATATATACGGTCGAGGGAGTGAGACAAGGTGACACCATATCTCCGAAGCTCTTTAATGCCGCATTGCAAAATGTCTTTCAATCACTGAACTGGGAAAACAAAGGGATAAAGATTAATGGAGATTATCTAACCCACCTTCGTTTTGCTGATGACATAGTCATTTTTGCAACTACCCCATCAGAGCTGCAGAGTATGATCCAGGAACTTGCTGACAAGAGTAAACTGGGATTAAAAATGAACTTTCAGAAGACAAAAGTGATGTACAATGCTTTTACAAGAAATGAAGATTTATCGATTGATGGAGAAAATCTGGAGATAACAGACACGTACGTTTACCTTGGACAGCAGATATCAAGCGAGGGTCACATTGATGAAGAAATTAATCGGCGTACAAAACTTGCGTGGAGAGCTTTTGGAAGAAACAGCATAATTTTCAAGAGCAATATGCCATTATGTCTTAAAAGAAAAGTGTTTGATCAATGCATCCTTCCAGTGCTTACGTATGGTGCAGAGACGTGGACCTTAACTAAAAGAGACACACAAAGACTGCAGACAACTTAAAGCAGTATGGAGAGGTGCATGCTTGGTGTAACCAGGAGAGATAAGAAGAGGAACTCGTGGATCCGAAAAATGACGAGAGTGGAAGACATCATGATCAGAGTTAAATCCCTAAAATGGAAATGGGCTGGACATACTGCCAGAAGGACAGACCATCGATAGACAGCTAAAATTTTAGATTGGATTTCAAGGGACAGGAAAAGACCCAGAAGAAGACCACATGGGAGATGGGTGGATGAAATTCGAAAGTATGCGGGAGTGACATGGAGGAGACTGGCACAAGACAGACTGTTGTGGAAGAAACTTGGGGAGACCTTCGTCCAGCAGTGGATTGATAATGGTTGACCATGATGATGATGATGATGATGCGGTCGAGCCACATTATTGTGGCCACCAGCTAATATCCAGAGTAACCGCCGTGTGCAGCGCGGACAGCAGCTAGACGGGCTGGGAGTGACTCAATAAGGTGCTGGAAGGTGTTCACAGGTATGTGAAGCCATGCTGACTGCAGTGCATCTGACAGCTGCATGGTGGAGGATCCATAGAGCGAAAAACATGATCGAGGTGGTCTCACAGATGATCAATTGGGTTTAAGTCTGGGGAATTCAGGGACCAATAAAGTACTTTGAAGTCTTCATCGTGCTCTTCCACCCACAAGTCTCTAATTTAGGACCACTCCTGTTTTCCATATACATTAATGACCTTCCTTTTTGTATTCATGGCCCATGTCTCTTGTTTGCTGATGATCTTAAGCTTTATCGCAATGCACAGATTCCTGATGACTGCCTTGCTCTTCAAACTGACGTCAATATCCTGCTTCAGTGGTGTACATTAAACCGTCTCCATCTCAACACCTCCAAGTGTCATGTCGTTTCGTTTTCGCGTACAAGAAAACCAATTCTTTTTGAGTACAAAGCTGGCGACAATACTCTTACCCGGACAAACGAAGTCCAGGACTTGGGAGTCACGTTTGATTAGAACTTGGACTTTAAAAATCATATCAAAAGAATTATACGTACACCGTACAGAAAACTTTGATTTATCATGCGACATTCCAAGTACTGTATTACTCGAATACTCAGACACTTATTCGCATTTTTGAGACTACGGTCAGATCCTCACTGGAATATACGGCGATCATTTGGAGTCCTAGCCAAATAACTCTACTAAATGAAATTAATAAAGTTCAGAAAAGTTTCTTCGCCACCTTTTTTTATAAATCGACCGGTGTTTAAATAGCGGACATCCCGACCACTGACCTCCTGACATTCTTCAAGATGACCAATCGAGAAGGAAGGCTCACCAACTCGAGTTCCTGTACGGCGTCATCAATGGAGAGATTGATGATACTCAAATTGCAAACCAATTAAGTTTCCGTGCCCCATATTTACCGAGGACAAAATGTGAACTATTTGCAGTGCCATTTTGCAGAACTGATGCTGGAAAAAATTCACCTTTATGTAAAATGTATAGGCTCCACAACTCACTTGAAGAATGTCCGGATATTTTTAAGGTTAGTAATATTTTTTTCATAATGCATGTTTTGCATTATTGTAAATATCACTTGGTAATTATCATTGTAAATATGTATAAATATAGCAATTCCTGTAACTAGATTTACCGTCTGTAGGGATGTGCTCAAAATAAATAAATAAAAACGTCCATCAATGGTGTACTCTCCGTGTACCCTTCATACGGTTACCCTCGGGAAACCTAGGGTTCTTACCACTTGGGCGATAGAATGACACATCTGTCTTGAACCGTCAGTGAGTCCACGATCAAAGTCGCTCAGATAACCACGTTTACCAAAGTTCGTTGATGGCGATACATTGTTAGGAAGCCCTGCTTTTCCACCTATTTATTGTCTGCGTTAGGTTTGGGTCTGTTTCACTGTGCGTGAGGGTACCCATGTCAACTACCCATCACCCCTATCTCTAGTATTTTGTCTACTGAGTGTATATAACAGACTAATGTTACTTCGGTCTGTTCCGCTCTGCGCGAGGGATGCCCATGTCAACAGCCCATCACCCCTATCTCTAATGTTTTGTCTACTGAGTCTGATGTTACTTGGATCTGTTCCGCTCTGCGCGAGGGATGCCCATGTCAACTTCTCATCTTCCCTATCTCTAATGTTTTGTCTACTGAGTTTATATAACAGTCTAATGTTACTTGGGTCTGTTCCGCTTTGCGCGAGGGATGCCCATGTCAACAGCCCATCACCCCTATCTCTAATGTTTTGTCTACTGAGTCTGATGTTACTTGGATCTGTTCCGCTCTGCGCGAGGGATGCCCATGTCAACTTCTCATCTTCCCTATCTCTAATGTTTTGTCTACTGAGTGTATATAACAGTCTAATGTTACTTGGGTCTGTTCCGCTTTGCGCGAGGGATGCCCATGTCAACAGCCCATCACCCCTATCTCTAATGTTTTGTCTACTGAGTCTGATGTTACTTGGATCTGTTCCGCTCTGCGCGAGGGATGCCCATGTCAACTTCTCATCTTCCCTATCTCTAATGTTTTGTCTACTGAGTTTATATAACAGTCTAATGTTACTTGGGTCTGTTCCACTCTGCAGGGAGATGCTTATGTCAACTACCCATCATTCCTATCTCTAATGTTTTGTCTACTGAGTGTATATAACAGTCTAATGTTACTTGGGTCTGTTCCGCTCTGCGCGAGGGATGCCCATGTCAACAGCCCATCACCCCTATCTCTAATGTTTTGTCTACTGAGTCTGATGTTACTTGGATCTGTTCCGCTCTGCGCGAGGGATGCCCATGTCAACTTCTCATCTTCCCTATCTCTAATGTTTTGTCTACTGAGTTTATATAACAGTCTAATGTTACTTGGGTCTGTTCCACTCTGCAGGGAGATGCTTATGTCAACTACCCATCATTCCTATCTCTAATGTTTTGTCTACTGAGTGTATATAACAGTCTAATGTTACTTGGGTCTGTTCCGCTCTGCGCGAGGGATGCCCATGTCAACAGCCCATCACCCCTATCTCTAATGTTTTGTCTACTGAGTCTGATGTTACTTGGATCTGTTCCGCTCTGCGCGAGGGATGCCCATGTCAACTTCTCATCTTCCCTATCTCTAATGTTTTGTCTACTGAGTTTATATAACAGTCTAATGTTACTTGGGTCTGTTCCACTCTGCAGGGAGATGCTTATGTCAACTACCCATCATTCCTATCTCTAATGTTTTGTCAACTGAGTGTATATAACAGTCTAATGTTACTTGGGTCTGTTCCGCTCTGCGCGAGGGATGCCCATGTCAACAGCCCATCACCCCTATCTCTAATGTTTTGTCTACTGAGTCTGATGTTACTTGGATCTGTTCCGCTCTGCGCGAGGGATGCCCATGTCAACTTCTCATCTTCCCTATCTCTAATGTTTTGTCTACTGAGTTTATATAACAGTCTAATGTTACTTGGGTCTGTTCCACTCTGCAGGGAGATGCTTATGTCAACTACCCATCATTCCTATCTCTAATGTTTTGTCTACTGAGTGTATATAACAGTCTAATGTTACTTGGGTCTGTTCCGCTCTGCGCGAGGGATGCCCATGTCAACAGCCCATCACCCCTATCTCTAATGTTTTGTCTACTGAGTCTGATGTTACTTGGATCTGTTCCGCTCTGCGCGAGGGATGCCCATGTCAACTTCTCATCTTCCCTATCTCTAATGTTTTGTCTACTGAGTTTATATAACAGTCTAATGTTACTTGGGTCTGTTCCACTCTGCAGGGAGATGCTTATGTCAACTACCCATCATTCCTATCTCTAATGTTTTGTCAACTGAGTGTATATAACAGTCTAATGTTACTTGGGTCTGTTCCGCTCTGCGCGAGGGATGCCCATGTCAACAGCCCATCACCCCTATCTCTAATGTTTTGTCTACTGAGTGTATATAACAGTCTAATGTTACTTGGGTCTGTTCCGCTCTGCGCGAGGGATGCCCATGTCAACAGCCCATCACCCCTATCTCTAATGTTTTGTCTACTGAGTCTGATGTTACTTGGATCTGTTCCGCTCTGCGCGAGGGATGCCCATGTCAACTTCTCATCTTCCCTATCTCTAATGTTTTGTCTACTGAGTTTATATAACAGTCTAATGTTACTTGGGTCTGTTCCACTCTGCAGGGAGATGCTTATGTCAACTACCCATCATTCCTATCTCTAATGTTTTGTCTACTGAGTGTATATAACAGTCTAATGTTACTTGGGTCTGTTCCGCTCTGCGCGAGGGATGCCCATGTCAACTTCTCATCTTCCCTATCTCTAATGTTTTGTCTACTGAGTTTATATAACAGTCTAATGTTACTTGGGTCTGTTCCGCTCTGCGCGAGGGATGCCCATGTCAACTTCTCATCTTCCCTATCTCTAATGTTTTGTCTACTGAGTGTATATAACAGTCTAATGTTACTTGGGTCTGTTCCGCTCTGCGCGAGGGATGCCCATGTCAACAGCCCATCACCCCTATCTCTAATGTTTTGTCTACTGAGTCTGATGTTACTTGGATCTGTTCCGCTCTGCGCGAGGGATGCCCATGTCAACTTCTCATCTTCCCTATCTCTAATGTTTTGTCTACTGAGTTTATATAACAGTCTAATGTTACTTGGGTCTGTTCCACTCTGCAGGGAGATGCTTATGTCAACTACCCATCATTCCTATCTCTAATGTTTTGTCTACTGAGTGTATATAACAGTCTAATGTTACTTGGGTCTGTTCCGCTCTGCGCGAGGGATGCCCATGTCAACAGCCCATCACCCCTATCTCTAATGTTTTGTCTACTGAGTCTGATGTTACTTGGATCTGTTCCGCTCTGCGCGAGGGATGCCCATGTCAACTTCTCATCTTCCCTATCTCTAATGTTTTGTCTACTGAGTTTATATAACAGTCTAATGTTACTTGGGTCTGTTCCACTCTGCAGGGAGATGCTTATGTCAACTACCCATCATTCCTATCTCTAATGTTTTGTCAACTGAGTGTATATAACAGTCTAATGTTACTTGGGTCTGTTCCGCTCTGCGCGAGGGATGCCCATGTCAACAGCCCATTACCCCTATCTCTAATGTTTTGTCTACTGAGTCTGATGTTACTTGGATCTGTTCCGCTCTGCGCGAGGGATGCCCATGTCAACTTCTCATCTTCCCTATCTCTAATGTTTTGTCTACTGAGTGTATATAACAGTCTAATGTTACTTGGGTCTGTTCCACTCTGCGGGGGGATGCTTATGTCAACTACCCATCATTCCTATCTCTAATGTTTTGTCTACTAAGTGTATATAACAGTCTAATGTTACTTGGGTCTGTTCCGCTCTGCGCGAGGGATGCCCATGTCAACAGCCCATCACCCCTATCTCTAATGTTTTGTCTACTGAGTCTGATGTTACTTGGATCTGTTCCGCTCTGCGCGAGGGATGCCCATGTCAACTTCTCATCTTCCCTATCTCTAATGTTTTGTCTACTGAGTTTATATAACAGTCTAATGTTACTTGGGTCTGTTCCACTCTGCAGGGAGATGCTTATGTCAACTACCCATCATTCCTATCTCTAATGTTTTGTCTACTGAGTGTATATAACAGTCTAATGTTACTTGGGTCTGTTCCGCTCTGCGCGAGGGATGCCCATGTCAACAGCCCATCACCCCTATCTCTAATGTTTTGTCTACTGAGTCTGATGTTACTTGGATCTGTTCCGCTCTGCGCGAGGGATGCCCATGTCAACTTCTCATCTTCCCTATCTCTAATGTTTTGTCTACTGAGTTTATATAACAGTCTAATGTTACTTGGGTCTGTTCCACTCTGCAGGGAGATGCTTATGTCAACTACCCATCATTCCTATCTCTAATGTTTTGTCTACTGAGTGTATATAACAGTCTAATGTTACTTGGGTCTGTTCCGCTCTGCGCGAGGGATGCCCATGTCAACAGCCCATCACCCCTATCTCTAATGTTTTGTCTACTGAGTCTGATGTTACTTGGATCTGTTCCGCTCTGCGCGAGGGATGCCCATGTCAACTTCTCATCTTCCCTATCTCTAATGTTTTGTCTACTGAGTTTATATAACAGTCTAATGTTACTTGGGTCTGTTCCACTCTGCAGGGAGATGCCCATGTCAACTTCTCATCTTCCCTATCTCTAATGTTTTATCTACTGAGTGTATATAACAGTCTAATGTTACTTGGGTCTGTTCCGCTCTGCGCGAGGGATGCCCATGTCAACAGCCCATCACCCCTATCTCTAATGTTTTGTCTACTGAGTCTGATGTTACTTGGATCTGTTCCGCTCTGCGCGAGGGATGCCCATGTCAACTTCTCATCACCCCTATCTCTAATGTTTTGTCTACTGAGTTTATATAACAGTCTAATGTTACTTGGGTCTGTTCCACTCTGCAGGGAGATGCTTATGTCAACTACCCATCATTCCTATCTCTAATGTTTTGTCTACTGAGTGTATATAACAGTCTGATGTTACTTGGGTCTGTTCCACTCTGCATGGGGATGCCCATGTCAACTGCTCATCTTCCCTATCTCTAATGTTTTTTCTACTGAGTGTATATAACAGTCTAATGTTACTTGGGTCTGTTCCGCTCTGCGCGAGGGATGCCCATGTCAACAGCCCATCACCCCTATCTCTAATGTTTTGTCTACTGAGTCTAATGTTACTTGGATCTGTTCCGCTCTGCAGGGGTATGCCCATGACAACTACCCATCACCCCTATCTCTAATGTTTTGTCTACTGAGTCTAATGTTACTTGGGTCTGTTCCGCTCTGCAGGGGTATGCCCATGACAACTACCCATCACCCCTATCTCTAATGTTTTGTCTACTGAGTCTAATGTCACTTGGGTCTGTTCCACTGTGCACGGGGGATGCCCATGTGAACTGCCCATCACCCCTATCTCTCTCTTTTTTTCTGAGTGTAACTTACTGCAGAGTTGAATCACGTGTCAAGACGACAAATCTGCAGCAGTACATTTCGTCGGTGTGGTTTAGTTGTTAGAGGAACTTTCTCCGGAGTGAGGTGGGACGCGGTTTCGATCCTCGTCCCAGACAAATTTGTGTTTTCACAATATGTAGAAGTACCGTAAGGCATAAAGAAATAGTGGAACTGATTTTCAAAGTAAACGAGCAATTGCTTAAGGTATGTATTAAACAACGAGAGCGAGTAAGAAAAAGTGCGGAGAGTCATTTGGTGTTGGCAGAACGGGTTCAGAAAGAATTCAGTTTGCTAAACGGGAAAGAATGAAATAACGGGAGATATTTTGAAAATAAGACCTTACCACGTGATTGCAGATCGAAGGATGCAACAAGGGAGTCATTTTGCGGAGGCCGCCGTCTTTTCGTAACAGATTGACATTCTATATTTTTACGTTCATGGCGCCCGATATCAGAGTTCCTAATTTCCCCCGGGAGTCTCTAGTCTCATCTCCATTTTTATCGCCCTCACTCCCCTGTCTCTCACCTGCTTGAGCTTCCCGGCGAGCGGGAAAAGAGCGGTCTTTGTTTCGTATTTCATTGGATCAGAAGTGACTCGGTGTGAGTTCATAAAAACACGATGACTTATTATGTTCCCCGCAAATAGCCTGCCATCGATTCACGGAATCTGCTGAAAATCCAATCGATGCACAGACTTTCTAAGCTTGTCTCCAAGTTTGACCCTGAGCAATGTTGGTGTCGCTTAAGGAAACGCTCATTAAATGAAGTAGAAATGAATTATGCGGTTTTTATTAAAGGCATGTTAAGTGTCCACATACACCGGTGGACACAAGTTGTGTTACATGAAAGCTTGATATAGCAATAAAACGATTTGATGGCCTTTAATTGAATTCAAGTGAGAGGTACAGGTGCCTACCAATAATTGAATTCAAGTGAGAGGTACAGGTGCCTACCAAAATCATGGAAACCAGGGCACAGCTACCGGGGAAGAGGGGTTGCCCTCCCAGGATGATCATTCCCGGGACGTAAGTTCATACTCTGGAGGATGTAAGAAATAGAAATCGTTATTAAAAAAGAAAGTTGCACCCTTCAGTATTTTC
Organism: Macrothele yani; assembly: GCA_039090855.1. NCBI lineage: Eukaryota > Metazoa > Arthropoda > Arachnida > Araneae > Macrothelidae > Macrothele > Macrothele yani. The sequence goes on from CM077031.1 coordinate 98,055,532, forward strand.
TTTTTAAATACCGTAAGTTGGGGCAATTGGGGCCCAAAATTTCACTCCTTGTCTAACGTAAGAGCATAATTTGAAAGAAGTGATTAATAATTAATAACAAGAAACTGTACAGCAATTACACTTAAAATAGTACAAGCGATCCGAATTTCTTGGCGTAGAATACTTTCCAATTACTCCACACCCAAATCTACTGTCATTCGCGAAACCTTGGAAATCTTGACCGCCGCCCCGGTGGCGCAGTGGTCTAAGCGATGGCCTCTGATCATTCGTCCGAAAGGGGTCCGGGTTCGAATCCCGGTGAGGCATGGATGTTGTGCTTGTCTTACGGCACTGGCTCTCTCCCTTCCCTGGAACCAGTGACCCTAAATTAGGGACGGGCGACTGCTTATAGCCCATTGAGTTGCTCACGGTAGTCGTTAAACCTCCAACCAAAACAAAAACAAAAATCTTGACCAGCAGCGAAGCCTGCAATGATAGCGTCTCTCTCGAGTTGCCACGCATTTGGAATCAATTCTTCAAATAATGCTGTGTTTTCTACAACAGTACCGCGTACTCAACCAACGTGACCTCGTTTCTTCGAATGACTGATCACACTTGCGCCTATTCATTTATTGTCTAGTCAAGTCACCGCGTTCAAATTGTTGAAGTGTTGTATTATCCAGTTTGCAGTTAGCTCTCTACCTTCCTTGAAAAAGCCATCGGGTTGATGTACGAAAGCTTGGAAACATTTATGGAGCAGTAGTCTGAGCGATGGCCTCTCATCATTCGTCCGCAAGGGGTCCAGGTTCGAATCCCGGTGAGGCATGGATGTTGAGTTTGCCCTGTGGCACTGATTCTCTCGCTTCCCTGGAACCAGTGACCCAAAATTAGGGACGTGCAACTGCTTATAGCCCACTGAGTTGCTCACGGTGGTCGTTAAACCTCCAATCAAAAAAAAATTCGATCACTAGTACTCTTTGAAAGAAGTATTCGATTATTACGGAGGCAATATTTTTTGTTTATATGCAGCATGAAAAAAGGATACATGGGTCATATAAATTGTTTCGAGTTTTTAAAGCCCCCCCCCACCAAATTTTTTTGAAATTTTGGGACAAAGTTACCATGACTTGGAGTAACTTTGCCCCTTATGTGATATTACACTGATTTGAGAGTAAAATATTGTTGCTACGCCCCGGGACGCCAGATTATCGAATAAAAGTAAGCTTTAAGAATTTAGATGTCACTATGTCAGGCAATGGCTGACGGCCCGGAGGTAGACATTAGAATTACGACTAATTACTTGTGAGCTCTTTTTATCGCCGAAATTTTATGTACAGGTGAAAAGAATTTAGCCAACGAAAACCAAGAAATTCTGAAACTCATTAATTATTCATGCAACTTCAGGACTGGCACGAGAGAACAGACATTTAATCAATTAACAACAAAATATGAAGATAATGATGAAGACGTCTACATACAGAGGATGGTGAAGGACCCCTTTTGGGATAGCTCTGAGGCTGAATTTATCACTGAAGACAATGATTATTTGTTGGCCTATACAAGTCCGGCTTTAAAAACAGTTCTCAGCAGATGAAAGTCTATTGGCTGACCGGAGCCAATTATTTCACAACTGGCATGCATACATAAGTTCCGTACTTACAGATATGCTGTTTCCTCGGGTATACATTTTTAGTGCACTCACTAACATTTCATGTGTTTTCGAAGCGTACCTGTGTGATGACACGCCCATTTCAGAGCGCGCAGTATAACCAATGGAGAGGGGAGTCGAACCCCATCTCCCACTTTCTCTCGTACACGGCATTCACCTGCATGGAATCAGGAACACATTTATGCGTACCAATGTCGTGGTGGAACGAAGCCGCTGAGGTGATAGAAGGATCCTTTCGTCTCTCCAAAGGTGATTCTCGCATACATCACCGGTCGGCATCTCAGTCATTCGAGGCTGTAATTCCATCACATCGTGTGACCTCCGTGATGCTGGCTTTCTCTTACGTGCAATCTAGCACCAGGAAAAGAGGTATCGTCCGTCCCCCTTCTTTTCCTTGCAGTAATATCAACAGCTCGGCCGCTCTTTGTATAGCTGGCCAGCATCTTCGGCAGGCAGAAGCTTTTCTTCCGCCGCAGGATCTCCTCTGGTCCTGCTGTCTTAAATTCCAGTCCCTTCATGAGCTTCTTTCAAACTACTCTTTTTCGCTTGTTCACATCGTTAACAGATTCCTTGCTCTTTCTTTAGGGGTCTGTTTTAACTCTCTTGTCAGCCTGAAAGCATTCGGCGCGATGAAGAGGTAAGAAATGCATGCCTCTTCATTCGTAATATGTGGTGGGTCCACTTCCCGAAAGTACGGAAAACACATAACTTAACTAACATTTCTTTGCCCTGGCAAGGTTCGGATTAGCAAACGTCATAACTTTCCTGATCTGTTGACACTCTAATGGCTACCCGACATGGTGAAAACCCGTTTCCCCTAATTCCCGTTTGCCCTAATCACCTTTTCCCCAATGGCGTTTCCCCGAAATCGCTTTTACCCGAATTCCCATTTCCCCTAATTTCTTTTGCCCTAATCTCGTTTCCCCTAATTCAAGTTTGCCCTAAACACGTTTGCCCCAATAACGTTTCCCCGAAATCGCTTTTACCCGAATTCCCATTTCTCCTAATTTCGTTTCCCCTAATCTCGGTTCCCCTAAATCTCGTTTCTCCTAATCTCGGTTCTCCTAAATCTCGTTTCCCCTAATTCACGTTTGCCCTAAACACGTTTGTCCGTATCAAAGTTTCCCCTAAAAACGTTTGCTGTGTCAAGTTTGTTCTAATTCTCCTTTGCCTTGATTCGCGTTTTCCCCAATTCATGTTTTCCGTAAGTCATGTTTGCCCTGATTTTCGTTGGGCAAAATAAAACGTTTCTTTTATCGCCAAAATTCAGGAGAAAAAATCGGATTTATCGTCAAATTCAGAAAAAAAGCGTTGTATGTGTTTTTTTTATCGTCAAATTCAGGAAAATATATGTACATCTAATCATCATCATCAACCATTATAAATCTACTGCTGGATGAAAGAAGATCTCACCAAGTGTCTTTCACTACGTTCTGTCTTGCCCCAGTCTCCACCTTCTCACTCCCGCATGCTTTCGAATTTCATCCACCCATCTCTCATGTGGTCTTCTTCTGGGTCTTTTCCTGTCCCTTGGAATAAAGTCTAAAATTTCGGCTGTCCATCGACGGTCTGTCCTTCTGGCAGTATGTCCAGCCCATTGCCATTTCAGGGATTTTACTCTGGTCATGATGCTTTCCACTCTTATCATTTTTCTGATCCACGAGTTCCTCTTCTTATCTCTCCTGGTTACACCAAGCATGCACCTCTCCATGCTGCTTTGAGTTGTCTGCAGCCTTTGTATGTCTCTTTTAGTTAAGGTCCGCGTCTGTGCACCATACGTAAGCACTGAAAGGATGCATTGATCAAACACTTTTCTTTTAAGACATAATGGCATATTGCTCTTGAAAATTATACTGTTTCTCCCAAAAGCTCTCCAGGCAAGTTTTATATGCCGATTAATTTCTTCATCAATGTGACCCTCACTTGATATCTGCTGTCCAAGATAAATGTAGGTATCGGCTTTTCCCCATCAATCGATATATCTTCATTTTTTGTAAAAGCATTGTACATCACTTTTGTCTTCTGAAAGTTCATTTTTAATACCACTTCTTTACTCTTGTCAGCAAGTTCCTGGATCATACTCTGCAGCTCTGATGGGGTAGTTGCAAAAGTGACTCTGATGGGTAGTTGCAATATATATATATATATCATCATCATCATCATTGTCAACCATTATCAATCCACTGCTGGACGAAGGTCTCCCCAAGTTTCCTCCACAACGGTCTGTCTTGTGCCAGTCTCCTCCATGTCACTCCCGCATATTTACGAATTTCATCCACCCATCTCCCATGTGGTCTTTTTCTGGGTCTTTTCCTGTCCCTTGGAATCCAATCTAAAATTTCGGCTGTCCATCTATGGTCTGTCCTTCTGGCAGTATGTCCAGCCCATTGCCATTTCAGGGATTTAACTCTGATCATGATGTCTTCCACTCTCGTCATTTTTCGGATCCACGAGTTCCTCTTCTTATCTCTCCTGGTTATACCAAGCATGCACCTCTCCATGCTGCTTTGAGTTGTCTGCAGCCTTTGTATGTCTCTTTTAGTTAAGGTCCACGTCTCTGCACCATACGTAAGCACTGGAAGGATGCATTGATCAAACACTTTTCTTTTAAGACATAATGGCATATTGCACTTGAAAATTATGCTGTTTCTTCCAAAAGCTCTCCAGGCAAGTTTTGTACGCCGATTAATTTCTTCATCAATGTGACCCTCACTTGATATCTGCTGTCCAAGATAAACATACGTATCTGTTATCTCCAGTTTTTCTCCATCAATCGATAAATCTTCATTTCTTGTAAAAGCATTGAACATCACTTTTGTCTTCTGAAAGTTCATTTTTAATCCCACTTCTTTACTCTTGTCAGCAAGTTCCTGGATCATACTCTGCAGCTCTGATGGAGTAGTTGCAAAAATGACTACGTCATCAGCAAAACGAAGGTGGGTTAGATAATCTCCATTAATCTTTATCCCTTTGTTTTCCCAGTTCAGTGATTGAAAGACATTTTCCAATGTGGCATTAAAGAGCTTCGGAGATATGGTGTCACCTTGTCTCACTCCCTTTCCAATTTTTATGTGTGTTGTATTTTCAAACAGCCGAATCTTTGCACTTGCATTTTCATAGATGTTATTAATAATATTAATGTATGCATCTTCAATACCGCAGGATTTCAGAGCCGTGGTAACTGCTGATGGTTTCACCGAATCAAAGGCTTTTTCATAATCGATAAAAGCCATGCACAATGGAAGTTCATATTCCCTCGCTCTTTCAATTAGTTCTCTCAGTACGTGGATATGATCTATTGTGCTGTAGCCACTCCTGAATCCAGCTTGTTCTCTCGGTTGAGCCATGTCCAGTGTTACCTTCAAGCGGTGTGAAAGAACTTTAGTTAAGATTTTATAAACCACTGATAGGAGGCTGATAGGTCTGTAGTTCCTGAGATCCTCAATGTCACCTTTTTTATGTAGCAGGATCATTGTAGCATTGTTCCAATCCTCAGGAATCTTCCCTTCATTAAGGCATCGAGTGAAAATTTGGGCGAGTACTGTTTCAATTTCTCCACTTGCTTCTTGTATGATGTCTATAGTAATTCCATCTTCTCCTGGAGCTTTCCCCCGCTTCATGTTCTTGATTGCATGAGCAACTTCTGCTGGGAGGACTGGAAGAACTCTGGTACCTTTCATGATGTCTGGAGTACATGTATCATCCCTTTCATATAATATGGAGTAGAAATCTTTCACTCTTGTCAAAATTTCGCCTCTATTTCTTGTTATAGAACCATCTTCTTTTCTCAGAGCCATAATCTGTTTTCTTCCCTTACTGAGATGTCCCTTTGCTATCTTTAGGCTTTGGTTGTTTTCAATTGCTTTCCTCACTAGTTCACAGTTGAATTTCCTTATGTCTTCAGTGATACTTTTTCGTGCTGTCTTGCATAGCTCTATATATTCCACTTTGGAAGTCACATCTTCTTTAGTTGTCCTCATCTCTCTTCTTTTTTTATATATATATATATCATCATCATCATCATTGTCAACCATTATCAATCCACTGCTGGACGAAGGTCTCCCCAAGTTTCCTCCACAACGGTCTGTCTTGTGCCAGTCTCCTCCATGTCACCCCTGCATGCTTTCGAATTTCATCCACCCATCTCCCATGTGGTCTTCTTCTGGGTCTTTTCCTGTCCCTTGGAATCCAATCTAAAATTTCGGCTGTCCATCGATGATCTGTCCTTCTGGCAGTATGTCCAGCCCATTGCCATTTCAGGGATTTAGCTCTGATCATGATGTCTTCCACTCTTGTCATTTTTCGGATCCACGAGTTCCTCTTCTTATCTCTCCTGGTTACACCAAGTATGCACCTCTCCATGCTTCTTTGAGTTGTCTGCAACCTTTGTATGTCTCTTTTAGTTAAGGTCCACGTCTCTGCACCATACGTAAGCACTGGAAGGATGCATTGATCAAACACTTTTCTTTTAAGACATAATGGCATATTGCTCTTGAAAATTATGCTGTTTCTTCCAAAAGCTCTCCAGGCAAGTTTTGTACGCCGATTAATTTCTTCATCAATGTGACCCTCACTTGATATCTGCTGTCCAAGATAAACGTACGTATCTGTTATCTCCAGCTTTTCTCCATCAATCGATAAATCTTCATTTCTTGTAAAAGCATTGAACATCACTTTTGTCTTCTGAAAGTTCATTTTTAATCCCACTTCTTTACTCTTGTCAGCAAGTTCCTGGATCATACTCTGCAGCTCTGATGGGCTCGTTGCAAAAATGACTACGTCATCAGCAAAACGAAGGTGGGTTAGATAATCTCCATTAATCTTTATCCCCTTGTTTTCCCAGCTCAGTGACTGAAAAACACCCTCCAATGTAGCATTAAAGAGCTTCGGAGATATGGTGTCACCTTGTCTCACTCCCTTTCCAATTTTTATGTGTGTTGTATTTTCAAACAGCCTAATCTTTGCACTTGCATTTTCATAGATGTTATTAATAATATTAATGTATGCATCTTCAATACCGCAGGTTTTCAGAGCCATTGTAACTGCTGATGGTTTCACCGAATCAAAGGCTTTTTCATAATCGATAAAAGCCACGCACAATGGAAGTTCATATTCCCTCGCTCTTTCAATTAGTTCCCTCAGCACATGGATATGATCTATTGTGCTGTAGCCACTCCTGAATCCAGCTTGTTCTCTCGGTTGAGCCATGTCCAGTGTTACCTTCAAGCGGTGTGAAAGAACTTTAGTGAAGATTTTATAAACTACTGATAGGAGGCTGATAGGTCTGTAGTTTCCGAGATCCTCAATGTCACCTTTCTTATGTAGCAGGATCATCGTAGCGGTGTTCCAATCATCAGGAATCTTTCCTTCATTAAGGCATCGAGTGAAAATTTGGGCGAGTACTGTTTCGATTTCTCCAATTGCTTCTTGTATGATGTCTACAGTAATTCCATCTTCTCCTGGAGCTTTTTCCCGCTTCATGTTCTTGATTGCATGTGCAACTTCTGCTGGAAGGACTGGAGGAACTCTGGTATTGGTATCTTTCATGATGTCTGGAGTGCATGTATCATCCCTTTCATATAATTTGGAGTAGAAATCTTTCACTCTTGTCAAAATTTCGCCTCTATTTCTTGTTACAGAACCATCTTCTTTTCTCAGTGCCATAATCTGTTTTCTTCCCTTACTGAGATATCCCTTTGCTATCTTTAGGCTTTGGTTGTTTTCAATTGCTTTCCTCACTAGTTCACAGTTGAATTTTCTTACGTCTTCAGTGATACTTTTTCGTACTGTCTTGCATAGCTCTATATATTCCACTTTGGAAGTCACATCTTTACTTGTCCTCATCTCTCTTCTTTTTTGCATCAACATTTTCGTTTTTCCTGATAATTTATTTACATGCAACTTGTTCTTAGACCCAGCTAATTTTGTTGCTGTTTCCATAAGAGCTTTGGTTACTTTTCTGTTAACTTCAGAGATGTCCACTTCTTCCGATGTTAGGCCTTCTAAAGCAGAGAACCTGTTCTTCAGTTCCAACTTGAAGGTATTATGGTGTTTTTTAAGGTTGGTTATGTCAATAGATTTTGTTTGTCTTATGAGCTTGCCACGTTCAAGTTTAGTGTTGAGGTGCATCTTACATCTCACCAATCTATGGTCACTACCTGTGTTGAACTTGTTTAGCACACTGCAGTCTTCTATGACAAATTTTTTGTTACACATAATAAAATCAATTTCACTTGTCGTCCCATTTGGATGTCTCCATGTCCATTTCCTGTGTGGCTTTTTCTTGAAAAAGGAGTTCAAGATGAAAAACCCTTCTGCCTCTGCAAACTCAACGAGAGTATTTCCACGCTGGTTTCTGTTGCCGTGACCGAATTTACCTACTGAAGTTTCATTCTGTTGCCGTTGCCCTATTTTTGCATTGAAATCTCCCATAATTATTTTCAAGTGCTGCTTACCTTTATTATTTAGATGACAAATTTCCTCATAAAATTCTTCAATTTCTTCTTCAGGATGACTTGTGGTGGGTGCATAAGTTTGAATAATCTGAGCCTGGTATCTTCTCGATAGTTGGATAACGAGTCGTGCAGCTCTGTCAGAGGAACTTTCAACTTCTACCACTTTATCCTTCAGTTTCTTGTTTATTATAAATCCAACACCACTAGTTCTGCCAGTATCTGTCCCACGATAGTAGAAGAGATGTCCACTTTTCAGTTCGATGAGATCTTCTCCTTTTCTCCTTACCTCACTTAGCCCCACGATGTCCCACTTGATCCTTTGTAGTTCCTCTTCCAATTCAAGAAGCCTTGAATCAGAAGATAGGGAGCGTCCATTGTACGTTGCCAAGGTCAGCATCAGATGGCAGCCTAGTCCGGTCCTCCGGGGATTCTTAGCACCCTCTGCCTTCATGTCGCACTGGCCGCTGCCTTGGCCAGGTACATTCCAGCTGCCGGAGACTGAGGGCCAAGATTTAAGTTGTGGAATCATTTTGGAGGGTTTGGCCATAACTCACCACGCTGGCCAAGCGGGTTGGTGAGTGTGGGATAGAATTTCCTCTGATCCCGATGGTATAGTTATACCGCTATTGGCGGTCGTCAGAGCCCCTTTAGTGGGAACAGGATGCACCACGAGAAGGCGGGGTTGACATTTGTCAAGGAGAGGCTGTGATGTTACGCATCACCTGACCTTACATCCCATATATATATATATATATATACATTAATATTATTAATAACATCTATGAAAATGCAAGTGCAAAGATTCGGCTGTTTGAAAATACAACACACATAAAAATTGGAAAAGGAGTGAGACAAGGTGACACCATATCTCCGAAGCTCTTTAATGCCACATTGGAAAATGTCTTTCAATCACTGAACTGGGAAAACAAAGGGATAAAGATTAATGGAGATTATCTAGCCCACCTTCGTTTTGCTGATGACATAGTCATTTTTGCAACTACCCCATCAGAGCTACAGAGTATGATCCAGGAACTTGCTGACAAGAGTAAAGAAGTGGGATTAAAAATGAACTTTCAGAAAACAAAAGTGATGTACAATGCTTTTACAAGAAATGAAGATTTATCGATTGATGGAGAAGAGCTGGAGATAACAGACACGTACGTTTATCTTGGACCGCAGATATCAAGTGAGGGTCACATTGGTGAAGAAATTAATCGGCGTACAAAACTTGCCTGGAGAGCTTTTGGAAGAAACAGCATAATTTTCAAGAGCAATATCCCATTATGTCTTAAAAGAAAAGTGTTTGATCAATGCATCCTTCCAGTGCTTACGTATGGTGCAGAGACGTGGACCTTAGCTAAAAGAGACATACAAAGGCTGCAGACAACTCAAAGCAGCATGGAGAGGTGTATGCTTGGTGTAACCAGGAGAGATAAGAAGAGGAACACGTGGATCCGAAAAATGACAAGAGTGGAAGACATCATGATCAGAGTTAAATCCCTGAAATGGCAATGGGCTGGACATACTGCCAGAAGAACAGACCATCGATGGACAGCCGAAATTTTAGATTGGATTCCAAGGGACAGGAAAAGACCCAGAAGAAGACCACATGGAAGATGGGTGGATGAAATTCGAAAGTATGCGGGAGTGATATGGAGGAGACTGGCACAAGACAGACCGTTGTGGAGGAAACTTGGGGAGACCTTCGTCCAGCAGTGGATTGATAATGGTTGACAATGATGATATATATATATATCATTGAACATCACGGGCGTCTCTTGAACTATTCTAACCAAAAAATATCTTCTATTGGTACATATTCAAATAAATTGTATAAAACTAAAAGTAGAATTCGAAATAATTGGTTTTCGTATTAAATGAAATTATAAATGAAATTATTTTTCCTATAAATTAAAAACTAAAGCTTTAAGAAAGCACACAAACAAGCGAAGTTTCAGGTAAAATTAACTTTTGTAGCTTTAAGCTTTTTTTTTTTCTTTTTGTTATAAACTTTATAACAGTGTCCAAATTGTTAAAGTCTGCAGCAATAAACTGTAGCAAAAACAAATACAAAACTTTTTATTCATCCTTTTTGGATTTCAAGTTCAACAGAAAAGAAATGGAAATATGTTTATTTTCACGCAGTGTAAAAATCCATAAAATCCAAAACAAATTTCGTTTAATTTAACATTTTACACGTGTGCCCTTCCCCGACAGGTTTCTAGAAGCAGCACATGCCCTCAGATAATTTGTTGACTTGTAGGTCGTAAATGCTGAAAATCTCTCGATCGGACCAGAAATATTTCATATTTTATATACTTTTGGAGTTACAAACATCACACCCCACCCCCGAAAGGTTTCGTGAGGCAGCACATGCCCTCAGATAATTAATTGCAGACTTGCAGTTTGTAAATCCTGAAATCTTTTGTTCAGTTGTAGATCATTAACATTTTTTTCAAAGAATTACATTAATAATCGCAATTAAGAAAAGACGAAATTACGGAAACTTGATGTGATTCAAATAACCAACTTCCGGGAACGTGGCCACGAAGCCGGTCGAAAACGCAATTTTTTATACAACCTGTTAAAATTTTCGTGGCCAGTTTACCGATGGCCAGTTCTCCTACACCCAATCAGTGATGGTGCTAATTGGGAAAACATTCAAACTGGACAAACTGACGTCTGCTGTTAAGGGGGAACCCAATTAGCAAAAAGGCATTTCCACGGCTCATGCTTAGACTCTTGTACGGTGGGGAGAATTGAGGGGTCTAGTACGCTAAGAACTCTTAAAAAGTTGGCCTTCTGCGTTCACAATTCTAGCGAATGCTTTTCAATACTATCTCTTGCTTTAATAAAAGTTTAGTGCCATGTAGTACTTCATCTGTGAGGGAGGGCAGCGGGGGGGGGGGGGAAGGTGACGGATACAATGGCTGCGTTAAAGACTAGCCGTATAATGGTCCTCACCATGTGCACTTCTTTACACTCTTGTTGGCATGGTTATCGACATCATCAACAAGAAAGGAAAGAATAATTCTCTCGAGATATCAAGACCCACCGTTTTATTTCGGTTAATAAAAATTAGGACAAATATGAATTAGGGCAAACGCGAATTCGGAAAAACTTGATACGGGCAAACGTGAAATAGGGGAAACGAGATTCGGGCAAACGAAATCAAGGGAAACGAGATTAGGGCAAACGAAATTAGGGGAAATGGGAATTTCGGGTAAAAGCGATTTCGGGGAAATGCCATTGGGGTAAACGTGATTAGGGCAAACGGGAATTAGGGCAAATGAGATTTAGGGGAAACGAAATTTAGGGGAAACGAGATTAGGGGAAATGGGAATTCGGGTAAAAGCGATTTCAGGGTAACGCCATTAGGGTAAACGTGTTTAGGGCAAACGTGAATTAGGGAAAACGAAATTAGGGGAAACGAAATTAGGGGCAATGGGAATTCGGGTAAAAGCGATTTCGGGGAAACGCCATTAGGGTAAACGTGATTAGGGCAAACGGGAATTATGGGAAACGAGATTTAGGGGGAACGAGGTTAGGGCGAACGGGAATAAGGGGAAACGAGATTTAGGGAAAACGAGTTAGGGCAAACGAAATTAGGGGAAATGGGAATTCGGGTAAAAGCGATTTCGGGGTAACGCCATTAGGGTAAACGTGTTTAGGGCAAACGTGAATTAGGGGAAACGAGATTTAGTGGAAACGAGATTTAGGGGAAACGAGATTTAGTGGAAACGAGATTTAGGGGAAACGAGATTAGGGGAAACGAAATTAGGGGAATGGGAATTCGGGTAGAAGCGATTTCGGGAAACGCCATTATGGTTAACGTGTTTAGGGCAAACGTGAATTAGGAAACGAGATTTAAGGGAAACGAGATTAGGGGAAACGAAATTAGGGGGAATGGGAATTCGGGTAAAAGCGATTTCGGGAAAACGCCATTATGGTAAACGTGTTTAGGGCAAACGTGAATTAGGAGAAACGAGATTAGGGAAACGAAATTAGGGGGAATGGGAATTCGGGTAAAAGTGATTTCGGGAAACGCCATTAGGGTAAACGTGATTAGGGCAAACGGGAATTATGGGAAACGAGATTTAGGGGGAACGAGGTTAGGGCGAACGGGAATAAGGGGAAACGAGATTTAGGGAAAACGAGATTAGGGCAAGCGAAATTAGGGAAAATGTGAATTCGGGGAAACGCCATTAGGGTAAACGTGTTTAATGCAAACATGAATTAGGGGAAACGAAATTACGGGAATTGGAAATTCGAGTAAAACCGATTTCGGGGAAACGCCATTAGATTAAACGTGATTAGGGCAAACGGGAATTAGGGGAAACGAGATTTAGGGGAAACGAGATTAGGGAAACGGAAATAAGGGGAAACGAGATTTAGGGAAAACGAGATTAGGGCAAACGAAATTAGGGGAAATGGGAATTCGGGGAAAAGCGATTTCGGGGAAACGCCATTAGATTAAACGTGATTAGGGCAAACGGGAATTAGGGGAAACGAGATTTAGGGGAAACGAGGTTAGGGAAACGGAAATAAGGGGAAACGAGATTTAGGGAAAACGAGATTAGGGCAAACGAAATTAGGGGAAATGGGAATTCGGGGAAAAGCGATTTCGGGGAAACGCCATTAGGGTAAACGTGATTAGGGCAAACATGAATTAGGGCAAATGGGAATTCGGGTAAAAGCAATTTCGGGGAAACGCCATTAGGGTAAACGGGATTAGGGCAAACGGGAATTAGGGGAAACGAGATATAGGGGAAACGAAATTAGTGGAAATGGGAATGCGGGTAAAAGCGATTTCGGGGAAACGCCATTATGATAAACGAGTTTAGGGCAAACATGAATTAGGGGAAACGAGAATAGGGGAAACGAAATTAGTGGAAATGGGAATGCGGGTAAAAGCGATTTCGGGGAAACGCCATTAGGATAAACGTGCTTAGGGCAAACGTGAATTAGGGGAAACGAGATTTAGGGGAAACGAGATTAGGGAAACGCCATTAGGGTAAACGTGGTTAAGGCAAACGTAAATTAGGGGAAACGATTATTAGGAGAAATGGGAATTCGGGTAAAAGTGATATCGGGGAAACGCCATTAGGGTAAACGTGATTAAGGCAAACGGGAATAAGGAGAAACGAGATTTAGGGGAAACGAGATTATGGTAAACGCGATTAGGGCAAACGGGAATTAGGGGAAATGGATTATGGGAAGTTAGACTACTCGCCCGACATGACCGCCGCGCGCTTAGGGTCGACGCATCGCGTTCCCCACACCAATCTGAGATTTCTCCCTTCCAAGAAAAGAGACCCTTATCTCTTCTCCTCTTTTGCAATGCGGGAAACCACAAGCTATTAATTTTCAACCAATAATTAATGCTGTTCCTGCCTCTTGCAAAACCTGCTAATCGAATTCATTACCGTACCCAAAAGTCATAACAATATCATTGGGATATTTATTCACATCATGATATATCATACTATCAGATTGTTCATCTCGGGAAAAAAATTTATTCCTCTTTGAAATCCCTTGTGGGGGATTTATTTTGCAAAAAACATCCTGCCATTCGTAATTTTTTTTTTTTTTTTTTTATGTACGCCATCTGCAAAACTTGAAGACTTTTTCCATACAATCAACTGTTGGTCCTTCTGAGATGCTGACGCTCCCTCCGAGGTAACTTTGACCGTTGAACAAAACAACTACAAAATCATCAACAGCATAATCCTGAAGCGTAGATTTTGGTGGTGAGGTGCATCGCATGCATATAGATAGAGACAGTGGACTTTGCGCCGTGAACGCAATGCGAATACAGGTAGGAAGCTGAAGTGGTACCTAATTAGACATAACCATACAACAAACGCTCCGATCCGTCGAGATGACCGCATTGTGTGAAAAGACCACCACGAAGTGAAATAGTGTGATTTTAGGTGTCTCATAAATATAAAGACAACTATGTAAAGTAGCCACGTACAAATGAGATGTACAAATTAGCATGTTGTACGCACGCGCATAGATCTCATTCCATCATGCGTTTAGTTTCATCCCAAAGGTTATCACTGCGTCAAGTTTCTCGGACTGTTGGTGTCACCGTCTTAAAGGACACAGTTCATCGACGAATCAAGGTATAAGTCGCAACATTGTGCTCCGTAAAATGCGCCGTGTACCACACCTCACGCGGCGCCAAGCTAGATTGTTATGGGCAAGCAGCCACATGCACTGGACGGACGAGTGGATCACAACTATTTTCTCCGATGAGAAAAAGTTCAACCTGGACGGTCCTGACGGTTGGAACTGCTATTGGCATGATTTACGACGCCAGCCACGCATTTTCTTCAGCAGGCAGAAAGGAGGAGGATCTGTGATGATCTGGAGAGCTTTTGCGTTCAATGGGACAACGGATATCGCTTTTCTGCAAGGCAGGCAAAACTCCGAAACGTATCAGTACATACTCAGCAGCCACCTTCTACCGTTTGCCGAAGCTCTAGCGGGTGTTGATAATCTGTTCCAGCACGACAATGCCTCTATCCATCGGTCTGCATCAACGAAAAGCTGGTTTAGCACTCATCATGTGACCGTAATGGATTGACCAGCACTCAGTTCAGATGTGAATCCTATCGAGAACCTCTGGGGTATCCTCGTTTGTGATGTGTATGCGAATGGATGGCAGTTCTCAAGTGTGGTGGCATTGAAAGAGCAGATTGAACGAAGCTGATACGCACTCCGTCCAGAACACTTACGTCACGTGGTGGACAGCATGCCCAATCGGGTTTTCAGTGTTATTCGGAACAACGGCTCCACTATTCGTACTGGAGGTGCTCATAGCTAGTAAGTCTTTATATTTTTGAGACAGCGTATTTCTGTTGCTTTTTTTACTTTTACTTGGTGCTGGAATTGTTATGTTTCCGTCAAACTATTGTGCAGTTGCGTGTCCTATGCTATTTTTGCCGTAAATATGAGGTGTATATTTCAGCTCGTTGTTGTTTCTTTTTTATTCGAGAATTTTTTCTGTCTCTACACTGAAGAGCAATTGAATTAGAGACAGCTGGCGTTATGCAAATGTGGCGATGTGGGCGGCCCTGTAAACGGAAACGACATGACGTATGCAGCGGTCCGACAATATAAGGAGTGATGCGACGGGAATCAGTAAGAATTGGACGCAGTATGGGTAAGACGAAGGATCTAAACGCATTTGGTCGTGGGGACATTGTCGAGGCCCGACGAATGGATCACTCCATCTTGGAAGTCGTGCAGGCACTGGAATTTTCACGAGCCACTGTGTCACGGGTGTACGGTGAGTACATCAAATCCGGTGAAACCATCCCTGCAAGGGCCAACTGCCGTGGACAACAGCGTGTGGATGAGCGGGGTCATCGTCGGCTAGCTCGCATTGTAACAGCGGATAGACTGGCCACAGTGCAAGAAATCACTCGGCAATTTAACGCTGGTGCACAAAAACGTGTAAGCAGCCACACCATCCAGAACCATCTTCTCGCTATGGGGTACAGAAGCCATCGTCCCACGAGGGTACCGCTGCTGACCGCACATCACAGGGTGCAAAGATTAGCATGGGCGCGGAACATCACCACTGGACCCTAGACATGTGGGAAAATGTTGCCTGGACAGATGAGTCGAGATTCACGTTGGTACATGCGGATGGCAGGATACGAGTACGACGCAAATCACATGAAACGATGGATCCTTCTTGCCAGCAGGGTACTCTTCAAGCTGGTGGGGGTGGCATTCTCGTGTGGGGACTGTTTACGTAGACTGAAATGGGACCCCTGGTACGTGTGACATCGTCCCTCACAGGTCAACGTTACCGGGATATCCTGGACGACCATTTGCTTCCGTTTGTGCGTCTTCAACATCCCACTGGGGACCTCATCCTGCAACAAGACAATGCAGCTCCCGAATTGTATCCGAATGGTTGGATGAACACTACACCGACGTGACCTCCCTTCCTTGGCCAGCTAGGTCACCTGACATCAATCCGATCGAGCACATCTGGGATGCCATCGAGAGAGATGTTCTAGGCTCTGACCCCCCTCCATCAAATCTTCGTGAACTGTGGGAGCTTGTTCAGGGGTCGTGGATCCGTATGGCTTCCCAACGCTTCCAGTGTCTTGTCGAGTCCATGCCGAGACGAATCGCCGTCGTCATAAGGGCGAAAGGGGTTGCTACACGTTACTAGACAGGTATCTCTAATTTAATTACTCTTCAGTGTATATTTATGCGACGCACTATATGATAGATGTATCATTTGCATGCTTTTGTAAATCAGAAAATGTTTCACACTCTGTGTCACACTTCAAGAGCATATCAAGATTCCTTTCATCTGAATGTTCGCTTGAGGAAATACTCAGAGATGGAAACTTTTGCCTCTTAGTTGGAGGCTGGGGTTTTGGTTTTGAAAGACCAGCATCGGAAAGTAAGCCATCTGCTAGACAAATGCTTTTGCCAGCAGGTATTTGCAATTTCTTTGTTTTTTTCTTCGACCCTTCAGTTCCTGAAAGGAATAAAAATACTTTTGGAAAGAGCTTATGTGCAGTGTTATGATAGACTAGATGAAAGCCGGTCAATAATGACAGAGGAAATTAAAATTTATGATACAGAAATTATTGACATTTATTTATTGAGTTTTTGTGTTCCACGTCAATAGATGGCGACGTTGGCTCTCAGCTTTCTAAAAATTTCCCGAGCAGTCGGTTATGGAATTTGATACGACGGGCTGTCTGTCTGTTATGTGTTTTGTAAAACCCTTAGTCCCTATTTCGTCAACACTTCCTTGTACACAACATTTTTCGTATACACTGACTCCGAACCCTGTATCAATTTTCCCTGTTCTCTTCCGTGAACTATTTTTGTCTTGACGTCGTCAGATCGTCGTACTCTTGACGTTGCCACATACAGATGGGTAAACACCGGTTCAGGTAGTGAACCAAAATTCCTGATGTAAAGTTTTTCGTAGCCGTCCCGGTGGCGCTGTGGTCTAAGCGATGGCTTCTGATCATTCGTCCGAAAGGGGTCCGGGTTGGAATTATGGTGAGGCATGGATGTTGTGTTTGTCTTACGGCACTAGCATTCTCCCCACCCTGGAACCAGTGCTTCTAAATTAGGGACGCCCACTAAGTTGCTCATGCACGGTGTTCTTAAACCTCCAACAACAACAAAAAAAAAAAAAAAAAAACGGTTTTCGTATCTCTAGAGTTGACCGTGTGACGTAACGAATCTCTGACGTCATGTGAAAACGATTTGGATTAGATGGCGTCACATCAGTAGCTGTGTTCTTTGTTGCTATGACAACAAAACAAAGTGGTATACGCGTGGATTGTGCGCGTGTAAGTGACGACGTCACCTACACGAAAACCTAAGCGTGACGTCACAAACATTTGATTCTCGGTTGTTGCTATGACGACGTAAATAGTGGCACGGAGTAGGGCTCTAGCAAATTATATATTAGGATGAGCCAAGAAGGTTAAAAATTGCAGTTGGGCCAATGTTACCCCAAGGCATACAAAAGGCAACAAAGAAAAGAATATGAAATAACTTTAATTTTTAACATTACTGACTTTATCTATACGTATACACTGAGTGGCCACTTTGTTATGGCCACCTGACAAGCAAATAAGCTATGGCTGCACGCTGTTGCCGCCAGAGGGCGAGGCTAGTATAAAAAGGGAAAGTTTAGTGCTTGCGACAGTAGTAGAAGTGATTTTTGGGTGACGAGATGAGTAAAAAATGCGATTTGACGGACTTTCAACGTTTGATGATTGTAGGAGCTCGGAGCCATGGAGCGAGTATCACCGAAACCGCCGCATTCGTGAAATGTTCCAGAGCAGCTGTTGTTAAAGTGTTTAAAGACTGGACTGTCAGCCCAAAAAACTGGGTCTCTACGTGCAACGTGTGGTCGTCATCGACTAGTGACTGCGCGGGCGGAACGGTGAGTGTCCAGACTGGTAACAGACAACAGAAGGGCAACAGTGCAGCAAATTACAGACCATTTTAATCAAGGATCTCCTCAAATGATCTCTGCATGCACTATTCGCCGTACACTGCATCGGATGGGATATGGCAGCCGAAGGCCTGTTCGAACACCTTTGCTGTCTGCAGTTAACAAGAGAAAACGTCTCCAGTTCACACAGGAGCACAAGGATTGGACAGTCGATAATTGGAAACAAATTATGTGGTCCGATGAATCACGTTTTCAGTTGCACCATGCCGATGGCCGAGTCAGAATTTGGCGGAAGCAGCACGAAAGCATGGACCCCAAATGCATTGCTGTAACCTTTTAAGCTGGTGGAGGCAACGTTATGATTTGGGGAATGGTTTCCTGGCATGCTTTAGGCCCTTCAATTCGTGTTGATCAACGTCTGACTGGCACATCGTATCTAAACATCGTTGCGGACCAAGTGCATCCTGTCATGTGGATGGTTTATCCCAATGGCGATATCAACTTCTAACAAGATAATGCGTCCTGCGATAGTGCTCGTATAACATGCCGGTGAGTTTACTTTGCTTAGGTGGCGCCCACAATCTCCAGATCTCAACCCCATTGAGTTGTGGGATGAAGTGGAACGAGCCATCAGACAGCTGGATCCACAACCTTGCAATCTCAGACTCCTGGAAAGTGCTATTCATCAAGCATGGTCTCAGATTGGTTTGTTTTGTGTTTGGTGTGGTGGACTTGGGAGCATGACCAACCGACAGTTTTTGGCTCTCCTTGTCGTTTGCTGGTACTAGAAAGGGCCAATCCAGCAGGTCGATGCTCTCCTGACGACGGCAACCTGTTTTTGTTTCATATTTTTTTGGTTTCCAATTTTGAATTTCAATTGTGAATTCAATTTTGTATTTTCTGTAAATTTTTCCATAAATTTTATTTTATTTCTTAAAAATGTACTCTGTATATGCTATTACACGAGGTACAGCTGCCTTTGTCACTTCTCATGATACTAGCTTTATCTCTTTCGTTCTGTTTTTTTAATTAAGATATTTTAATTTAAATGTCTATTCTTATTTTGCAAATTTGATGATATATATATATGGAGATGTCGAAAATTACCCCTTATTAACCACGCTGCCTCCCTACCAGCCCACCCATCCAAGCGGGGATTGACTTCGGAGTGGGTGGAACAACGGGAAGCGCCTGGGAGGCGTGAGGGAGCAGGAAAAATAAGAAAAAAGAAAGAAGTCCTGAAAAGACCATGTGGGAGGAAGCGGTGGGAACTTTTTTACGAATGATCTTTATGACCTTATTAAGATACGTACGTAGATCAGATTTTTATTCACAGTTTCTCCCACCTACTCTGATTTCAGTACCAAGCTTCGAGACGTTTCAGATACTAGACAATATGACGATAGCAAAGAAGTAACAAAGAATATCAAAATATCCCCATGCTTTTTACCCCAGTTGTCCCTGGTTTCCCTTTATCTTTTGCTCTCTCTCTCTCTCTCTCTCTTTTCAGTGAAAGTTTAACGACCACCGTGAGCAACTCAGTGAGCTATAAGCAGTCGCCCATCCCTAATTTAGGGTCACTGGTTCTAGGGAAGGGAGAGAGCCAGTGCCGTAAGACAAACACAACATCCATGCCTCACCGGGATTTGAACCCGAACCCCTTTCGGACGAATGGTCAGAGGCTATCGCTTAGACCACTGCGTCACCGGGGGCGGCTTTCTCACTCTTTCTTTATTCTATTCCCTTCTCTTTCTTTATTCTATTCCCTTCTCTTTCTTTTTTTACTGAACCTAAATCAATGCAATAAGTATTTTAAATCCTCCGTACTAAGTTTAATTGTTAATTTTTTTTAGAAAAACTGAAAACAAAATATGCAAAGTTAATCATTTGCGATCTCTGCTACTCTAAACGTAAAACCTTCGTTTGTGTGTAGGGGGAGATCTCCCCAATCGCTCCCCGGCTGGATCCGCCACTGCGTATAACGGCGGTGTGTGAGAAAGTAAAAACCACATATTATTTGAGTGGAACTAGAAAGGGGACGTAATTTTGAACTCGAGGAGACGTAATTTTAAACTTAAAGAGGCGTAATTTGGAACTCGAAGAGGCGTAATTTGGAATTTGAAGAGGCGTAATTTGGAATTTGAAGAGGTGTAATTTTGAACTCGAAGAGGCGTAATTTTGAACTCGAAGAGGCGTAATTTTGGCGTAATTTTGAACTTGAAGAGGCGTAATTTTGAACTCGAAGAGTCGTAATTTTGAGCTCAAAAAGGCGTAAGTTTGAACTCGAAGAGGCGTAATTTGGAACTCGAAGAGGCGTAATTTGGAATTTGAAGAGGCGTAAGTTTGAACTCGAAAAGGCGTCAGTTTGAACACAAAAAGCGTAATTTTGAATCTGAAGAGATGTAATTTTGAATTTGAAGAGGTGTAATTTTGAACTCGAAGAGGCGTAATTTTGAACTCGAAGAGGCGTAATTTTGAACTCGAAGAGGCGTAATTTTGAACTTGAAGAGGCGTAATTTTGAACTCGAAGAGCCGTAATTTTGAACTCGAAGAGCCGTAATTTTGAACTCAAAAAGGCGCAAGTTTGAACTCGAAGAGGCGTTACTTCAAGTCTCGCCCTCCCACAAAAGAAAATTTTACTACGGTCCTGATGGAAACACTTATTGTTTGTGGATATTTTTTCATTAACAAGCTGTGCACTAAAAAAAAATTCTGAAATTCACTAGCCAAATTCCGTGATTCCTTTTGGGAATTAACGAAGCATATCTCTGATACAACCTTTTCCGCGAAATCTAAAGAGATTTCGCGGAAAAGGTTGTATCAGGGATATGCTTCGTTAATTAATAATTTAAGAAACCTGAATTTCGTGGATTTTCTGTACTCTAGAAGAATTCTGAATTTTCAAAAACCTTTCCGTAATTCCTTTTTTACATTGACAGTAAACTGCCGTTTTTAAGATGTCTTAACGGAAAATTCTGAATTTTCAGAAACCTTTCCACAATCTCTTTCGCTACTGGGAAATTGGCGGACAAGATTCGGCAAGCCATCAGTTACGTCAGGTGATTGTCGGCTGCCACTGCCGTGAAACTAGCGGACCACATTAGGCTAGCTATCATTTATGGCACGTGCTTTCAGGGCAGGGTCGCTGAAGGGCTACTTGTAGCAGCTACTGCCTGTGATGAATAACTGATGGCCCTGTTTTGGCATATGACAACTGGTGGGGGTGCCAGCTGTTGGACTGAACTCCCGGCCCTTCTGTTGGCCTCCCGGACATTTTATTGACGGTTCGGTAGCGGCAACATAGTGCTGGGCCAGCAGACTGTTTTTGATGGGTACGATCGCGCAAACGGCGAGGCTTGTTCACGTGTCTTTGAAGTGAGTACGTATGAAAAGTAGTGCGCATATGGCCAACCGTGTGTTGTCCACAGCTCACTGATGGCAGAGGGGAGCGGAGACTGTCGCGCATTGTTCACAGCGACCGCAGGGCCACAGTGCGACAAATCACCCTCAGCTACAACAGTGGTGATCAAGGCAATGCGGAACAGCACAAGTTCATCGCAGCCTTCTCCGCACGGGCCCCCAGGCTCGCTGAACGTCATCGCCAACAACGCATAAAATGGGCCCAATCTAATCGAGATTGAACTGTGGATGATTGGAAGAAAATGGCCTGGTCTGACGAATCAAGATTCTTCGTGTATCACGTAGACGGCCGAGCGCGGATACGCCGATTACCATCGGAGTCAATGGCACGTGAATGTACTGTTGGGAGGAAACAGGCCGGCGGTGGCGGTGTTTTGCTGTGGGCGATGTTTTCTTGGGACACTTTAGGCCCATTATCCCAATAGTACCATCCCTGACAGCTGTCGGGTATCTGAGCATCGTTGAGGACCAGGTTCACCCATTCATGACAACTGTGTTCCCTGCTAGTGATGGCCATTACCAACAGGATAATGCGTCACTGCCAGAATCGTCAAGGAGTTGTTTGAGGAACATACTGGTGACTCTCTGTTAATGCCCTGGCCTCCAAATTCACCAGTACGAACCCAATTGAACATTTGTGGCTGGACTTCGAAAAGCGGGTACGTACTGAACCACCATCACTCCCAAATGTACGGGAACTGGATGACCTGCTGTTGACATTATGATACCAGATAACCCAGGATACGTATCACCACCTCGTGGAACCAATGCCTCACCGAGTAGCCGCTGGTTTGCGGGCTACTCGGCGAGACATAGGCTAAAGGGTGTCCTACAGCTTATTTGATAGGTGGTCATAATATAATGGCTCATCGGTTTGTTCAGTGAAGTCCAGGTTTCTACGTCGGCGCTCTTCATGACCCCGGAGTGAAGTGAATTAGAACTTCGGTTTTCATCTCTTCACATGACCTTCGTCTGTTCATCAGTTCGTAGTGTCATTTGAAACTGCGTGCTAATTCTTCTAGCTTGCATTTAGAAACTATAGTGCTTTCATTTCAAAGTCACAGCAGTTTCCAGAAACCATTATTGTAAACGAAAAAGATCCTATTTATACCAAAGAATTATTGTTTCGAAATTCTTTCTGTCAATCAGTACAGTTGGTAATAACCAACATAAGTAATTCATTTGAGATACAGTGGTGAAAATCTAAGGATTTCCTTGGTAATAAACTGGCGAGCAAAAATTAAGGACGAGACGGTTTTTCGAATGCAACGTCTTGCAGAAGTGCTCCACATCGACTCAAATCATACCATAAGATCCCCAAGGTGTAAAAATATGGGACAAGTGAGCAAAACCGTCCAAACAAGGAATCCAAAGGATGCAAAGGAACTTTATTGAAAAGGTAGCTTCGAACACAACTTGACAGAAGATAGAAACGTCCATGTGACAGTCGGCTGCCAAGAAAAATCAAGTCTTTAGTAGGGGATATGATCACCCCTGACTGCGTTGCAGGATTTACAACGTCTGTCCATGCTGAGGACGAGGTTGTCAAGGAGCTGTTGAGGCATCGCGACCCATTCCTCTTGTAGCGCCAATCGCAGCTGCGGAATCGTTGCTGGTGGCTGGTGACGTGCTGCCAAGCGTCTCCCGAGAAGGTACCACGCGTGTTCGATTAGATTTAGGTCCGAGGACCTTGCGCGCCAATCCATGCGTTGAATATCTTCACTGTCCAACAGCTCTGCGACAGCCACTGTACGATGAGGTGTAACGTTGTCGTCCATGAAGAGGAACTCAGGACCCACAGCACCTCTACACAGACGCACGTGAGGCAAGAGAACCTCGGTGCAATAGCGGACATCAGTGACTGAACATCCTTGAAAGATGTGCAGATCAGTACGGCTACCAAGTATGATACCGCCCCAAACGAGAACTCCGCCACCTCCAAACCGGACCCTTTCGATGATGTTGGAGGTGTGATTGCGTGTTCCCTGCTCTCTCCAGATGTGTATACGTCCAGAATCGCTCGTCAGACTAAATCGGCCCTCATCCGTAAAGAGAACTCGACCTCATTGCTGATGTGTCCAGTTTTTGTGTTTCTGGCACCACAGAACCGCCGTCTCCAATGAGCAGATGTAAATGGCACACACCGTACTGGTCGTCGTGCAAATAGATCACCTTTGTGCAGCCTCCTGGCCACGGTAAAACCCGATAACGGACGTCCAGTTTTCAGTTGCACGTGCCTTGCGATTTCTCCCGCTGCCTGCCGTCTGTCTCTTCTCGCCTGTAGGACAATATACCGGTCGTCCGCCGCCGTGGTTGCTCGTGGACGACCACTGCTAAACTCTCGGACAGCTGTTCCTGTCGTTGGAAATGCTCTCCAAGCTCGTGAAACGATGCTGTGAGCGATCCCGAACTCTTCGGCCACACTAGTCACACTTCGACCTTCTTCCAACTTCCCAATGGCGCGACCTCGGGTAAAGTCATTCAGATGTCGTCTACTGGATTGGCTGTTGGCCATATAACACGGTGGCAGCAACTCGACGTCGTTCAAACCGATGTACACCGTGAAATAGCTTTCACCGAACTGCAGAGCGTACATTGCCCGGACAATGCGCACGGCGCATTGTCCTGTTGGTAGACACCATCACTACCAGGGTAACCGTCCAGCATGAAGATTTGCATGTGGTCAGCGAGAATGGACAGGTAGCCATTGGCGTTCAGGGTACCCAACTGGTAGTACCAGCGGTCCCAGGTCATACCAGGAAAGCATCCCCCATACATTCGCACTGCCACCGCCGGCCTGTACTTGACCGATAAGCGTGTCCAGGTGTTGGTACTCCTGTGTCTAACGTCATATCCACCAACGCCCGTCACTTCTGCGCAGTAGAAACTTCGATTTGTGGCAACTTTTTCCCACTCTTCCACTGTCCAACGACGGTAGTCCCATGCGAACTGCAGGCGTCGTTGCCGATGGACATGGGTTAACATGGGCGCCTTGACACAGCGCAGACTCCGGAGACCTATGCGTAACAGGGTTCGCTCTACTGTTATCGGGGACATGGACCTGGCTGCCCCAACGTTCATTTGCGTGGTCAATTGCTGCACTGTTACGCGTCGATTGCCCTTTACCAGTCGACGGTGGGGACGTTCTCTTCTGGGGTCGATGGGCTTTAGGGCTCCACAGTTATGACGTCTGGAGGTACTCGGTGTGCCAGCGGTTCATTCTTGGTACATCCTTACTACAGCACCTTGTGAACAGCCCACGAAGTCAGCTGTTTCTGAGACTGCTGCGGTAGCCGATAATCATTCCTTTTTGTACGTCCGTCAGGTCGCTGTCTCTGCCCATTGTGCTCAGGTGAAGCACTATGACGCATCTGTCCTGGCCGGCCGCTTATATCTCCGTCTGGTCGACCTTGTCACGTGCACTCTGTGACGCGCCTGGGCGTATACATTGTGATTCCGGGGGTATATATTGGGTATATTACACTAAAGAGCAATTGAATTAGAGATACCTGTCTAGCAACGTGTAGCACCACCTTTCACCCTGATGACGGCGGCGATTCGTCTCGGCATGGACTCGACAAGACACAGGAAGCGTTGGGAAGCCATACGGATCCACGACCCCTGAACAAGCTCCCACAGTTCACGAAGATTTGATGGAGGGGGGTCAGAGCCTCGAACATCTTTTCAGTGGCATCCCAGATGTGTTCGATGGGATTAAGGCCAGGTGACCTAGCTGGCCAAAGAAGCGAGGTCACGTCGGTGGAGTGTTCATCCAACCATTCGGATACAATTCCGGAGCGATGGCGTGGTGCATTGTCTTATTGCAGGATGATGTCCCCAGTGGGATGTTGAAAACGCACAAACGGGAGCAAATGGTCGTTCCAGGATATCCCGGTAACGTTGACCTGTGAGGGACGATGTCACACGTACCAGGGGTCTCCTTTCTGTCCACGTAAACAGTCCCCAGACGAGAGTGCCACCCCCACCAGCTTGAAGAGTACCCTGTTGGCAAGAAGGATCCATCGCTTCATGTGGTTTGCGCCATACTCGTATCCTGCCATCCACATGTACCAACGTGAATCTCGACTCATGAGTCCAAACAACATCTTTCCACATGTGTAGGGTCCAGTGGCGATGTTCCCGCGCCCATGCTAATCTTTGCACCTTGTGAAGTGCGGTCAGCAGCGGTACCCTCGTGGGACGATGGCTTCTGTACCCCATATAGCGAGGAGATGGTTCTGGATGGTGTGGCTGCTTACACGTTTTTGTGCACCAGCGTTAAATTGCCGAGTTATTTCTTGCACTGTGGCCCGTCTATCCGCTGTTACAATGCGAGCTAGCCGACGATGACCCCGCTCATCCACACGCTGTTGTCCACGGCAGTTAGCCCTTGCAGGAATGGTCTTACCGGATTCGATGTACTCACGGTGCACCCGTGACACAGTGGCTCGTGAAAATCCCAGTGCCTGCACGACTTCCGAGATGGAGTGACCCATTCGTCGGGACTCGACAATTTGCCCACGATCAAATGCGCTTGGATCCTTCGTCTTACCCATACTACGTCTGACTCTTACTGATTCCCGTCGCATCACTTCTTGTATTGTCGGATCGCTCGCTGCATACGTCATGTCGTTTCCGTTTACAGGGCCGCCCACACAGCGCCGCATTTGCATAACGCCAGCTGTCTCTAATGCAATTGCTCTTCAGGGTATACTGATACGATACTACCTTTACTGTAATTTTATGAAGACGCCATCACAGAAAATTTACCGCGAACCAGCAAATGAGAACCGGTGCATTAGAGTATACATCACGGAGCGGCCTGACATTTCGATATGTAAAAGATAATTTTTCGTTTCCTAACACGTAATGCATAAATCAATTTAGATTGAGATCGTCAATGTACTTTACAGCAAATGCTTTTTTTTTTTTTTTTTTTCCCGGCTAAAAATACGATGTTTGGATTTTGTGGGCCATTATTCGAACCTGCGCACCAAACATTCTTTCCGGAGCGTCACGATCACTGGATTTCCAAGGCATCGGTATAGCTGTTAACAGAAGGGGATGTTCCCGCTGCGTTTGAAGTGAGAGCGGAACGATTTATGCGCCTCGACCCAACAATTACTTTCGCTAGGTTTGGTTGAAGCGACGTCGATTGTCTTTGGATAAAGCTGCTTTCTCAGTGAAAGTGACAGGCCGTTACGCTGTAGAGTGAGGCGTGCACCTTTCAAAGATGTCATTAGAAGCGCGTAAATATCAAAATTGCCGACAGCGTGGAACGTCGAAGAACTCATAAGACGATAGCGTTTGGGACTGATCGAAATCTGAACATTACTTTTCCGTTTATAGGTTATTGGTCGCTAGAGATATACAGTACATAGAGAGGGAAAAAAAATGTAATGCCTGTCAAACTGCCGTCTACAATAATTGACTAGTACGGCGTATTTGCCTATACACTAGCAGTTCCAGCGGGGGTCATTGGGGCAGAAGCCCCCCTACAGACTTTTTTTTATAAACGGCCAACAACGTTAACAATAGATATACAGAGTGTCTCAGAACTCCTTGACACATTTCAAAAAATTTATAAAAAACAAGTTAGTAAAATCATGCAATGCATTGATTATACACTGCCGGACAATTGTTAAGGACGGATGACAATAGCAACCATAAAACGGAAGGCAGGAAAATGTGGAAATTAGCATAAGTGCGGGATACAGTAAGACGTGTTGTGCGTATGCAAATTTTGGATGGCCGAACTTGTTCGTGACGTCATAGCGCTGATAAGAGATATAAAGGATTTGACGCGTATTGACCGTTGTTGTTCAAACGCAAAGTTGAAAGGGAAAGAATCAATTGACGAACTTGCAATTTTCAGTATGTCTTCCCGACATCACCTAGATGACTTTACGCGTGGCCGTATTATTGGCAAGATTGAAGAAGGGCGAAAAATAACAGATGTTGCCAGGGAATTTGACGTCAGCCACAGTGTTGTTTCAAGGCTTTGGAAATCATTTCAAACAAATGGAGAGTGTAGCAAACGTCACGGGGGAGGTCGTGTTCGCAGTACGACACCTGCAGAAGATCGGTACATAGTGCTATGAACAAAAAGACACCGGCGCAGCACAGCTAGTGAGGTAGCAAATCAGTTTATGGCTGCTACTGGCAAGCGGATCTCCCGAAAATCTGTCGCCAGACGTTTGCATGAAGGAGGACTATACGCCCGCCGTCCTGTTGTGTGCATCCCATTGTCCAGACGTCACCGTACCGCCCGTTTGCAATGGTGCCATCAACATCGCAATTGGACTGATAACGACTGGTCTGCTGTCCTCTTCTCAGATGAGAATAGATACAGTCTATCGTCTGATTGTCGACGACAACTGATCTGGTGTGGTAGTGGTACTGCATATTGTCCTGCAAACATACAGGAAAGGGACCGATATCCGACATGTAGTGTCATGGTATGGGCTGGCATCGTGATCAATGGCCGTACGTCCCTCTATGTGCTTCCAACTGGGACTATGACTGGCCAACGATATATTAATGATGTTCTGCTACCTCATGTTCGCATGTTCCGTGGTGCTGTCGGTGATAGATTCATTTTCATGGACGACAACGCAACATGTCATCGAACAGTCGCTGTCCAGGAGTGTCTTGAGAGCGAGGATATTCAACGCCTCGTATGGCCAGCACGTTCTCCAGATCTGAATCCCATTGAAAATGTGTGGGATGCTTTGGGGAGGAGTCTTGTTGGTCGCCAATGCCCACCAATAAACAAGGACACCCTCATCCGTGCACTGACAGAGGAATGGGATAAATTACCCCAACAGCTGCTTGATAATGTTGTGCAAAGCTTTGCACGACGTGTGGAATCACGCATCGCCCTCCATGGTGACCATATCCCGTATTGACATCTTACGCCGGAACGCCTGCGGACGGTATTTGTATTTTTCACGTTTACGTATTCTGCGCAAAATTGCCTGTTTGTCCCTTGAACACGTTCCAAAGCCTTCTGGATTTCAGAGCACAATAAATTGTCTTTCTTGTAATGTCCTGGCATTCTGACATTATTTTATTTCACTTATCATCCAACCACACTGACTTTTTTATGCGCTATATAGCCGTTTATGATTCGTCCTTAGCAATTGTCCTGCAGTGTATTTTTTTATTTTGATATGTTATTTCCAAGTATTGTAATGCTAAGTCGTTCAGTTGCACTTTGTCTCATCAAGTGTTCCAGTCGCTGAACACGTTCATCCGCGGTTTCGGTTGCGATTCACTGTGATGAACAACTTCGAGCGATGGTTACGTTCTTCGGATGATTCAGCTGCGATTCGCTGTTTACTTGCCACATTTGTTCGAGTTTTCTTCCGATATAGATTCATTGGGGATTATAATAACGTCGGACATTATTTCCATGCTCGTCGCCTTAGCTGCTCGGAATGGTCTTTTTGTAGGCTGATCTTCTTCCAATGGAAGGTCTTATATTTCGAGACTGGAATGTGATCCGAAACCATCGGCTCTTGAATGTCCAAGCTGTTCCATATTTACTTCTTCCGCTTGTTCTTGTTCCAACACTGCCGTATTCTACTTATTCTCTTATTAAAGTTGAAACGTCCACGTTTCGTAGGGGGTCGACTAGCCATATTTTTTTATATTGTTTTACCATCCACGTGACACTCTGTTAATAGTAATTAATAAAAATGAACTAATCATATTTTAGCACAGCGGTTACGCTCGTCATCAAGTGACTATTCTAAAACGTAAAAAAAAAAAAAGCTGTATTAACAGTTTAGCTTTTCAAGGGAAAAACACATCAGCGTTCCGCTGCTTATCAACTCCAAGCCGCTGGTACAACTCACTTTTTGTTCTAGAAGAAAATAGTAGTAATGGGTAATACGCACACAGCGCGGGACGTAATGAGGCAGATGGTCGCGAGAGTGGGACGTCATAAAACTTTAATGGGATCCACAAACAACGCGTGACGTAATGAGGCAGATAGCGTGACCGCGCGCCAACATCTCAATCGCGAGAGTGTGATGTCATAATATTTCTAAGCATAGGTAACATTAATAGGGCGACGCCATGACACTAAAAACGTGGTAATTCGGGGTGGTAATTTAACCCATCAAACGAATTTTCCTAAAGTCGAGATCAAGCTAAATCAATTTCTAGTACCAGAAAACGGTAGGTTAACGACTTTCAACAAAATCCTTAGAGCCGTTTTCAAAATAAAATTTACATTCATGCAAGAATTGCTCCTTTAGTAGTATGGGATACGGGCGATGGAATGGATCCCTATCCTATGTCCTGACCTTTGACACCTCTTCATCCATTTTCAATAGGATTCGTCCCCAGGTGGTCCCTACCATATACTAAAATTTCATCGAAATCGAACCATTATTACGCACGTGGAATGCATCCCGCTCCTATGTCCTAACCTTTGACCCCATTTCGCATATTTTCAATAGGGTTCGTCCCGAGGTAAGTTCCCTACCACATACTAAAATGTCATCGAAATCGAACCATTTTTACGGAAGTAATGACTCATAAGGGCAATGGAATGCATCCCGCTCCTATGTCCTGACCTTTCACCCCAGTTCACCCATTTTCAATATGGTTCGTCCCCAGGCGGTCCCCTACCACATACTAAAATTTCATCGAAATCGAACCATTTTTACGCGAGTTATCGTGAGGACAGACAGACAAACGGACGGACAAAGCTGGAGCATATACGCTTCTTCAACCTACGATTGGAAAGCGTAAAAAAGACAATTTACCGTCAATATAAGAAAGGAATTGCGGAAAGGTTTCTGAAAATTCAGAATTTTCCGTTAAGACATCTTAAAAACGGCAATTTACCGTCAATATGAGAAAGGAATTACGGAAAGGTCTCTAAAAATTTAGAATTTTCTGTTAAAAAACTTTAGAAACGGCAATTTACCTTCAATATAAAAAAGGAATGGCGGATAGATTTCTGAAAATTCAGAATTTTCTGTTAACACATCTTAAAAACGGCAATTTACTGTTAATGTAAGAAAAAAATTGCGTAAAGATTTCTGAAAATTCAGAATTTTCTGTTAAGACATCTTAAAAACGGCAATTTACCGTCATTATAGGAAAGGAATTAAGGGAAGGTTTCTGAAAATTCAGAATTTTCCGTTAAGGCTCCTGGAAAACGCAATTTACCGTCAATATAAGAAAGGAATTACGGAAAGGTTTCTGAAAATTAAGAATTTTCTGTTAACAAATGTTAGAAATGTCAATTTATTTTCAATATAAAAAAGGGAATTGCGGAAAGGTTTCTGAAAATTCAGAATTTTCTGTTAACACATCTTAAAAACGGCAATTTACTGTTAATGTAAGAAAGGAATTGAGGAAAGGTTTCTGAAAATTCAGAATTTTCTGTTAACAAATGTTAAATACATCTATTTATTTTCAATATAAGAAAGGAATTGCGGAAAGGTTTCTGAAAATTCAGAATTTCCCGTTAAGACATCTTAAAAATCGTAATCTACCGTCGATGTAGAAAAACGAATTGCGGAAAGGTTTCTGAAAATTTAGAATTTTCTGTTAAGAGATCTTAAAAACGGCAATTTACCATCAATATTAGAAAAGAATTGCGGAAAGGTTTCTGAATATTCAGAATTTTCCTGGCGTAAGAAAAATCTGAATAATTCAGGTTTCTTTCCGTCATTTCACGGAAAAGATTGTATCGGGAATATCCTTCGTTAATTCACGAAACGATTCGCGGAAAGTAGTTCGTGAATTCCAGAAAAATTCTTCATAGTGTGCGTGCTGTCATGAATTCAGTTACCAGATTTTGTACGGTTATTAGGTTTATTTCTCTATCAAGAGGCAGTTTAGTAGTGTGAAAATGTGGTACAGGCATAGCTCGAGGTATAAACAATGCTGCGTATTCGATTTCGGATTACATTCCGACCGATTATAACGACCTTACTAGCATAAAACCCCCTAGGCAGCAAACGTCAAGGAAAGCCTAATGGGATGAAGGAAAACAGCACCTGTTCTCTTTGAAGACATAGGTATGCTTAGCGTCTGAGTTCTGCGTGTTTCGTTCATTAGTGAACTATTTATTTTTGGTAACTGATGCTCCAAACACAATTGCCAAAAATTCTCAGAACGACAAAACTGGGAATAATCAACCGGTTTTATTTATTTAGCAAAAGTTCATTCTGAGGTAATTTACTTTGGACGACGAATGAACGATAATGTTGTGCTGTAATTTTGACATTCAGAAGGTATAAACATTGGATTTTAGGATACCAGGTAAGCTTTCGTTAAGATCACGAATTTCATTTCAGTCTCGTAATTAGACTCCAGAAATAATTTAAATTCTGCGGTGAGTATTAGTGTAACAATACTGTGATAAAAGAAATTTATAGTTTCCGTTTAAACAAAACCTTAGATTCCGAAATTTGTGTTATGTTAAACGTTTGCTATAAATGCCATCAAAATTTGGAAACTTTTAAATTTGAAGTCCAGGGTGCAAAGTATCGAAAATGTCATGAATTCGGATTTCAGTATGAATATCCTGGGAGTATTCAGATATTCAGTTCCTTAAACTCGTATGTATTCAGTGTATTTGCTTATTTTTATTACTTCTTCTCTCTTGTAATTCTTTCATTTAACATTTTTCGTTCTTTTTACATTTTAGTTTTTTATTTCTTTCAATATGTGTAGCTTTTTTTCCTTTCCTGTATTTTGTTTCATGTAATTTTTTTTTTCAATATGATTGGCTTTCTTCTTGAAATTTCTTCATTTAATTTTTTTCGCTCTTTTTATTTTTTAGTTTTTTTTTTATTTCTTTCAATATGACTGGCTTTTTTCTTGTAATTTTTTCATTTAATTTTTTTCGCCCTTTTTATTTTTTATTTTTTTATTTCTTTCAATATGTCTGGCTTTTTTCTTGAAATTTCTTCATTTAATTTTTTTCGCTCTTTTTATTTTTTAGTTTTTTTATTTCTTTCATATGTCTGGCTTTCTTTTTCTTTTCTTCTGGTTTTACATTTAATTTTGTTCGTTCATTTTACTCTAATTTTTTATTTATTTCAATGCCTGGCATTTTTTTTTCTTTCTTGTATTTTTCCATTTATTATTTTTCTTTCAATATGTCTCGCTCTTTTTTTTTTTTTTTCATTTAACGTTTTTCGCTCTTTTTGCTTTTTAGTTTTTTTATTTCTTTCGATATGTCTAGATTTTCTTTCTTTCTTGTATTTCTTTCATTTAATTTTTTCTTTCAATATGTCTGGCTTTTTTCTTTCTTCTGGTTTTTTCATTTAATATTTTTTCGCTCTTTTCACTTTATAGTTTTTTATTTATTTCAGAATGTCTGGATTTTCTTTCTTTCTTGTATTTTTTTCATTTAATTTTTTCTTTCAATATGTCTGGCTTTTTTTCTTTCTTGCAGTTTTCTCATTTAACTTTTAAGTTTTTTATTTCTTTCAATATGTCTGGCTTTATTAAATTATTTTCCTTTCTTTTTCTTTTTCATTTTTTTTAATATGTCCATCTTTTTTTCTTGTATTTTTTCACTTAATTTTTTCTCCTTCTTTTTACTTTTAAGTTTTTTATTTCCTTCAATTTGTCTGGTTTTTTTCTTTTTTCTGGTTTTCCATTTGATTTTTTCGCTCTTCTTACTTTTTTGTTTTTTATTTCCTCCAATATGTCTGGCTTTTTTTCTTTCTTATATTTTTTCATTTATTTATTTTTTTATTATGTCTTCTTATTTTTCTTGTATTTTCTTCATTTAATTTTTTCTCGTTCTTTTTACTTTTTAGTTTTGCTTTCTGTCTGGATTTTTTTTCCTTTCTTTCATTTTTTGTTTCATTTTACTCCTTTCGCTCATATTTCATTTGTTATATCTTCAGTTCCTTCTTTCCCAGGGCCGACTGGACCATCGGGGCAACCGGACCTACCGCCCCGAGCCCCGCGGCTCCATGGGGCGTGCATTTTTGTAAATAAAAACAAAATAATTTTGATTGAATTTTTTATATTTATTATTTTTTTAAGCTTCGCGGCGCGAGGCCCTTAACAAGATATTTTTCATAATGTCCTTTTTTTATTAATTTCCAATCCCCCACTTTCAAAAAGATTACCTCCTTTCGTCATACAGACACTGAGATTTCCAGATTTCAAATGACCACATAAAGCTTTTCCTCCCATAAAGGCAAAATCTCCTGCTGAATAATTCAAGTAAAAAAACCGTAGAAGCAATAGCTGTCATAAGCACGATTCACAAACACTTAGCCGAGTTAAACTGCAGAGATAAAAATATTTTATTTACAATTAAAATCAGCTAAAAGATACAGGCAAGATCTTTCACAGCCGCGACGGCCGCATCTTCAGGCCTAATCAGCAACACGGTGTGCATGTATAGTTATCTCCCCCACCACACACACACAATTCCCACAATGCATAGCGTGGCAAGTTCAGGTTGCCAGGTAACAGTATGATTAACAGAGTTTTATAAAGATAGTACATGATCACTAAAAGTTTATAACCGTTTACCCCCGACTGGTATGGGGTTAGGATTCTAACATCTGCTAGTAACAAACAGGCATTACTATTTACAGAGGCATTATACAGGGTGATCCATTTAAACCAGTACCATGTGATTTACTTATAACTTTTTTTATAAATAACAACAAAATCATACAGTAAGTTGAGAATTATACATGTTTTATTGGAAAATCATTTTATCAAAACAAATGTTGGAATTGTCTTCCATTTTCTTGTAAACACAGTTGAACACGCCGCACCATATTCAGTGGTCTCATGTAGAGTACGAGCAGTAACATTGCCAATTTCAGTCGTGATTGTTTCATGCAATGAATCCAATGTTTTTGGATGGGTTTTGTAAACTCTACCCGTTAAGTAGCCCCATAAAAAAAAAGTCAGGGGAAGTTAAGTCCGGAGATCGTGGAGGCCATATGTTTTTTGAAATTAATCTGTCATCAAAGAAGCTGGTTATGAGTTCCATTGAAACTTTCGATGTGTGACACGTAGCTCCATCCTGCTGCCGCTAAGAAGAGAACCGGTTTGCTCCAGTTTTTTTGCCATCGCCAGAATTGTTGACTTGCTTGGCACTTTTCGAACTCCAAACTCTCTTCGAAATGCTCGTTGCGTTTTGATGACAGAATTGGTTACCCAATACGATTTCACTAAAAAAAACACGCTCTGGAACAGAGTACTGCATGTTTCCGAATGCACGCAAGTGAATGACAACACAACAACAATCAAATCACGAGCTGAGTTACAGTTACGGTTAGCAATCTTCTTCACGGTGGCGGTTTTCATTCTCCAGGAGCTGCTGCTTCTATTGAAAAAAGGAAGTTCCTTGCGCGATCCCTTGCAAAAATGTAAGGTATTTTCAGGGTACTGGTTTAAATGGATCACTCTGTACATTACGTATTTTTCTGAAAAGTGCTGCAATGAGAAAACGCCGATCAATGTGAACTCTGTTTGGCAAGGACTACTGACACGGTTAAAAACTTTTAATGATCATGTACTATCTTTATAAAACTCTGTTAATCATACTGTTACCTGGCAACCTGAACTTGCCACGCTATGCATTGTGGGAATTGGAGGGAGATAACCATATAATACTCTACACGCACACCAGTGTTGATGATTAGGTCTGAAGATGCAGCCGCGGCTGTGAAAGATCTTACCTGTGTCTTTCAGCTGATTTTAATAGTAAATAAAATCTTTTATCTCTGCAATTTAACTCATTTCATTTCATTTATTTCGTTAGAGTTTTACATTTGACTATGTTACATTTCAAAATTAATTTTATAACATAAAGTATAAAGAAAAACAACATATATAATGTGAATACTTATGTACAGGGTAACCACAGAACAGGAAATTGAGTAAAAGGCTATATATATATATATATATATATATATATATATATATATATATATATATATATATATATATATATCATCATCATCATCATTGTCAACCATTATCAATCCACTGCTGGACGAAGGTCTCCCCAAGTTTTCTCCACAACGGTCTGTCTTGTGCCAGTCTCCTCCATGTCACTCCCGCATATTTACGAATTTCATCCACCCATCTCCCATGTGGTCTTTTTCTGGGTCTTTTCCTGTCCCTTGGAATCCAATCTAAAATTTCGGCTGTCCATCTATGGTCTGTCCTTCTGGCAGTATGTCCAGCCCATTGCCATTTCAGGGATTTAACCCTGATCATGATGTCTTCCACTCTCGTCATTTTTCGGATCCACGAGTTTCTCTTCTTATCTCTCCTGGTTATACCAAGCATGCACCTCTCCATGCTTCTTTGAGTTGTCTGCAGCCTTTGTATGTCTCTTTTAGTTAAGGTCCACGTCTCTGCACCATACGTAAGCACTGGAAGGATGCATTGATCAAACACTTTTCTTTTAAGACATAATGGCATATTGCTCTTGAAAATTATGCTGTTTCTTCCAAAAGCTCTCCAGGCAAGTTTTGTACGCCGATTAATTTCTTCATCAATGTGACCCTCACTTGATATCTGCTGTCCAAGATAAACATACGTATCTGTTATCTCCAGTTTTTCTCCATCAATCGATAAATCTTCATTTCTTGTAAAAGCATTGAACATCACTTTTGTCTTCTGAAAGTTCATTTTTAATCCCACTTCTTTACTCTTGTCAGCAAGTTCCTGGATCATACTCTGCAGCTCTGATGGGGTAGTTGCAAAAATGACTACGTCATCAGCAAAACGAAGGTGGGTTAGATAATCTCCATTAATCTTTATCCCTTTGTTTTCCCAGTTCAGTGATTGAAAGACATTTTCCAATGTGGCATTAAAGAGCTTCGGAGATATGGTGTCACCTTGTCTCACTCCCTTTCCAATTTTTATGTGTGTTGTATTTTCAAACAGCCGAATCTTTGCACTTGCATTTTCATAGATGTTATTAATAATATTAATGTATGCATCTTCAATACCGCAGGATTTCAGAGCCGTGGTAACTGCTGATGGTTTCACCGAATCAAAGGCTTTTTCATAATCGATAAAAGCCATGCACAATGGAAGTTCATATTCCCTCGCTCTTTCAATTAGTTCTCTCAGTACGTGGATATGATCTATTGTGCTGTAGCCACTCCTGAATCCAGCTTGTTCTCTCGGTTGAGCCATGTCCAGTGTTACCTTCAAGCGGTGTGAAAGAACTTTAGTGAAGATTTTATAAACCACTGATAGGAGGCTGATAGGTCTGTAGTTCCTGAGATCCTCAATGTCACCTTTTTTATGTAGCAGGATCATTGTAGCATTGTTCCAATCCTCAGGAATCTTCCCTTCATTAAGGCATCGAGTGAAAATTTGGGCGAGTACTGTTTCGATTTCTCCACTTGCTTCTTGTATGATGTCTATAGTAATTCCATCTTCTCCTGGAGCTTTCCCCCGCTTCATGTTCTTGATTGCATGAGCAACTTCTGCTGGGAGGACTGGAAGAACTCTGGTACCTTTCATGATGTCTGGAGTACATGTATCATCCCTTTCATATAATTTGGAGTAGAAATCTTTCACTCTTGTCAAAATTTCGCCTCTATTTCTTGTTATAGAACCATCTTCTTTTCTCAGAGCCATAATCTGTTTTCTTCCCTTACTGAGATGTCCCTTTGCTATCTTAAGGCTTTGGTTGTTTTCAATTGCTTTCCTCACTAGCTCACAGTTGAATTTCCTTACGTCTTCAGTGATACTTTTTCGTGTTGTCTTGCATAGCTCTATATATTCCACTTTGGAAGTCACATCTTCTTTAGTTGTCCTCATCTCTCTTCTTTTTTGCATCAACATTTTGGTTTTTCCTGATAATTTGTTCACATGCAACTTGTTCTTAGACCCAGCTAATTTTGTTGCTGTTTCCATAAGAGCTTTGGTTACTTTTCTGTTAACTTCCGAAATATCCACTTCTTCCGATGTTAGGCCTTCTAAAGCAGAGAATCTGTTCTTCAGTTCCAACTTGAAAGTATTATGGTGTTTTTTAAGGTTGGTTATGTCAATACATTTTGTTTGTCTTATGAGCTTGCCACGTTCCAGTTTAGTGTTGAGGTGCATCTTACATCTCACCAATCTATGGTCACTACCTGTGTTGAACTTGTTCAGCACACTGCAGTCTTCGATGACGAATTTTTTGTTACACATAATAAAATCAATTTCACTTGTCGTTCCAATTGGATGTCTCCATGTCCATTTCCTGTGTGGCTTTTTCTTGAAAAAGGAGTTCAAGATGAAAAATCCTTCTGCCTCTGCAAACTCAACGAGAGTATTTCCACGCTGGTTTCTGTTGCCGTGACCGAATTTACCTACTGAAGTTTCATTCTGTTGCCGTTGCCCTATTTTTGCATTGAAATCTCCCATAATTATCTTCAAGTGCTGCTTACCTTTATTATTTAGATGACGAATTTCCTCATAAAATTCTTCAATTTCTTCTTCAGGATGACTTGTGGTGGGTGCATAAGTTTGAATAATCTGAGCCTGGTATCTTCTCGATAGTTGGATAACGAGTCGTGCAGCTCTGTCAGAGGAACTTTCAACTTCTACCACTTTATCCTTCAATTTCTTGTTTATTATAAATCCAACACCACTAGTTCTGCCAGTATCTGTCCCACGATAATAGAAGAGATGTCCACTTTTCAGTTCAATGAGATCTTCTCCTTTTCTCCTTACCTCACTTAGCCCGATGATGTCCCACTTGATCCTTTGTAGTTCCTCTTCCAATTCAAGAAGCCTTGAATCAGAAGATAGGGAGCGTCCGTTATAGGTAGCCAAGGTCAGCATCAAATGGCAGCCTAGTCCGGTCCTCCGGGGATTCTTAGCACCCTCTGCCTTCATGTCGCACTGGCCGCTGCCTTGGCCAGGTACATTCCAGCTGCCGGAGACTGAGGGCCAAGATTTAAGTTGTAGAGTCATTTTGGAGGTGTTTGGCCATAACTCACCACGCTGGCCAAGCGGGTTGGTGAGTGTGGGATAGCATTTCCTCTGATCCCGATGGTATAGTTATACCGCTATTGGCGGTCGTCAGAGCCCCTTTAGTGGGAACAGGATGCACCACGAGAAGGCGGGGTTGACATTTGTCAAGGAGAGGCTGTGATGTTACGCATCACCTGACCTTATAAAATTTACTGTTATGTGGTCTGATTAATAAATTTTACCATAGAATTTTATATTTTAATTTGTTAGCAAATAGTTTTTCAGTTGTTTTCGAAAATAATTATAATTATTAATATGTGTTCATTGACAAGGTAGGTTACTCCATAGCATCAATCCCTGGTAATCAATAAATCTTTTTTGGGTTAAAGTGTTAGGCATTGGTAACGAAAATTCATTTCTATCTCTTGTTTGATAGGCGTGACCTACAGTATTCAGTTGAATTAAATGTTGATACCTATTCTCTTTTATTCTTTTATACATGAATCCTAATAATCTAAATTGCCATAATTTCTCAATATCTAAAAATCCATAAGAATTTATCCGTACCCCGTATTCAAGTTAATTCCCCTGAGGTTATTTAAAATTCTGACCGTCCTATTTTGTAATGATTGTAATTTATATAAATTAGTCTTAGTAGTTTGCCCCCATACTAATGAACAATAAGTCAAACATGGATAAATCAGACCCTAGTACAACATTTTTACTGTTTTAATTGTTAAAATATTTGAAATTCTCGTAATTAAACCCAATACCCCCGGAATTTTGTTTACAATATTTTGAATATTTATATTCCATTTTAGATGATCCTCAATTATTATTCCCAAATATTTAATATTGTTTACTATATAACGAAGTAAATTTCTCCGTCATTTCTGTCCACGCCAGGATTCGAACCCGGATCCCCTCATTCCGGAATAAGTCACTCTACCAATTCAGCTACGCGGACTTTTGTCCTGACTCCTATCTGCCTTTATGTCGTGTGCGTCCTTCTGGCAGGTACGTCACATCTCCTGGTACGTTACAACTATTTCAAGGGTATACTTCTCCACACAAATACACTAGCGGAAAGTGAAAAAAGGACACCAAGAAGGAATTGGCGGAATATCATGAAATGTACATATGTTAATGGGGTCGAGTTTACGTAGGCGTGATGTTAATTTCGGGACCAACCGGTGAGCGCTTACGTCACAGCACGGCATAATATGCAAATTATCTTCGGTAGTAATTTAGGAGTACGGCGAAGGGAATATAATCAGTCGTCGGCGTACGGACACGTGCGAAGATCCTGAAGAAGCTGCAATGCCTGGACATGGAAGACGTACGATTTCAGCAGTTATCGGACTTTGAGCGAGGTCGTCTAGTCAGACTCCGCGAGGCCGGGTGGTCGTATTGTCGTATTGCGGAGCGAATTGGACGGGAAGTATCGGTGGTGGTACGATGGTGGCTTAGATGGTCCGAGGAACATTAACACACGAGAAGACGTGGAATCGCGAATCACAGACGGACTGATGAGCGGATCGATCGACGCATAAGAAGATCTGCGTTGTCAAGCAGAACATCCGCTGCGACGCAAATCCGAGCTGCCGTTACACCTGAGGTTACTGTGCGAACAATCCGCAACCGTCTACTGGATGCAGGACTACGTGCACGTGGGCCTCTGGAATGTGTACCTCTGACTCCAGCCCACCGTCAGGAACGGCTGCAGTGGTATCGCCAACGTCTGCACTGCACAACGCAATGGTGATCTGTTGTGTTCAGCGATGAAAGCAGATTCTGCTTGGGGGCCTCCGATGGCCGTATGCGTGTTAGCAGACGCACACGGGAGCGTCTCTACCCTTCTTGCATCCGCCAGCGACACACAGGGCCTACACCTGGTCTCCTGGTGTGGGGAGCGATCAGCTATCACTCCCGTACACAACTAGTGTTTGTACCGGGTACGTTAAACAGCACCACCTACATCAACAACATCATTCAGCCCGTTGTTGTGCCATTTGTAAGGTCCATCGTGGTGTTTACCAGCAAGATACCTCACGCCCACACACGGCACGTGCAACGCAACATGCACTTCAGGTGTGAGACAACTTCCATGGCCACCGGATTTGTCCTGCATTGAGCACGTGTGGGATTTTATGGGACAACGACTTATCCGGTCTCCACGGCCAGCCACGACCATCCACGATTTAAGCATCCAGGTTGAGGATGCTTGGAACTCAATACCCCAAATTTACATCCAACATCTGTACGACAGACTCCATGCCAGAATTGCACAGTGTGACGCAGTTCGTGGCGGTTCAACCTCGTACTAACCATGTTACATGGAAATGTTATTTTTCAGCTTACCAGCAAATACAGCTGTATTTTGGCATAATGTTTTGATCACGTTATCCTCTGTATTCCGTTATTATGCTGTATACATTTCGTTGGTATCAGATGTCTTTTTCTTGGTGTTCTTTTTTCACTTTCCGCCAGTGTAGATGGCAGCTCAACAATCTGTCTATCCCTCTGTTTAAAAATTCTAATTTTAGTTTTTTCAATATTTAAACACAGAATCTCGGCTAACTGTGAATCGTGCTTCTGACAGCAACTGCTTCTACGGTTTTTTAACTTGAAGCTTTTCCACATTCACGAAATGGCAAATTAAATGTCACCATTTCGCGACTCCCTACTTTTATATATTCAATAATTTGTTTGAAAACCACAAACTTAAATTTAAAAAAATAAAACGAACAATATCAAAGTTATTTCAGGGCTATATACACGGATCAGCCATTACATTATGACGACCTACGTGATAAGCTGTAGGACCCCCTTCAGTCCGCAAAACAGCTGCCCCTCGGGGAGAGCATCGATTCGATGAGGTGGCAATAGGTATCCTGGGGTATCTGGTACCATAATGTCAACAGCAGATCCTCCAGTTTCCGTACATTTCGCGGTGGTTGTGATTTAGCGCGAACCCGCTTTTCCTAGTCGAAACACAAATGTTCGATTGGGTTCAAGTCAGGTGAATTTGGAGGCCATAGAAAGTCACCAGCATGTTCTTCGAACCACTCCTTGACGATTCTGGTAGTGGCGCATTATCCTGTTGGTAATGGCCATCACCAGCAGGGAACACAGTTGCCATGAATGGGTGATCTTGGAGATTAACAATATATTTGGAGATTAACAGAAAGTCACCAGCATGTTCCTAGAACCACTCCTTGACGATTCTGGTAGTGGCGCATTATCCTGTTGGTAATGGCCATCACCAGCAGGGAACACAGTTGCCATGAATGGGTGATCTTGGAGATTAACAATATATTTGGAGATTAACAGAAAGTCACCAGCATGTTCCTAGAACCACTCCTTGACGATTCTGGTAGTGGCGCATTATCCTGTTGGTAATGGTCATCACCAGCAGGGAACACAGTTGCCATGAATGGGTGAACTTGGAGATTAACAATATATTTGGAGATTAACAGAAAGTCACCAGCATGTTCCTAGAACCACTCCTTGACGATTCTGGTAGTGGCGCATTATCCTGTTGGTAATGGTCATCACCAGCAGGGAACACAGTTGCCATGAATGGGTGAACTTGGAGATTAACAATATATTTGGAGATTAACAGAAAGTCACCAGCATGTTCCTCGAACCACTCCTTGACGATTCTGGCAGTGGCGCATTATCCTGTTGGTAATGGCCATCACCAGCAGGGAACACAGTTGCCATGAATGGGTGAACTTGGAGATTAACAATATATTTGGAGATTAACAGAAAGTCACCAGCATGTTCCTCGAACCACACCTGGACGATTCTGGCAGTGGCACATTATCCTGTTGGTAATGGCCATCACCAGCAGGGAACACAGTTGCCATGAATGGGTGAACTTGGAGATTAACAATATATTTGGAGATTAACAGAAAGTCACCAGCATGTTCCTCGAACCACTCCTTGACGATTCTGGTAGTGGCGCATTATCCTGTTGGTAATGGCCATCACCAGCAGGGAACACAGTTGCCATGAATGGGTGAACTTGGAGATTAACAATATATTTGGAGATTAACAGAAAGTCACCAGCATGTTCCTCGAACCACTCCTTGACGATTCTGGTAGTGGCGCATTATCCTGTTGGTAATGGCCATCCCCAGCAGGGAACATATTTGCCACGAATGAGTGAACTTGGTCCGCAACAATGTTAAGATACCTGACAGCTATCAGGGATTGTGCTATTGGGATAATGGGGCCTGATGTGCCCTAAGGTAATTTCGCCCACAGCATAACACCACCACCGCCGGGCTGTTTCCGCCCAACAGTGCATCCATGTGCCATAGCCTCCGTTTGATAATCGGTGTATCCGCGCTCGACGGTCTACGTGATGCCCCATGAATCTTGATTCGTCAGACCAGACTACTTTCTCCCAATCCTCCGCGGTCCAATCTCGATGATCTTGGGCCCGTTTCATGCATTGTTGGCGATGACGTGCAGTGAGCAAGGGGACGTGGCTGGGTCTTTGGCTACGCAGGCCCATGCGCAAAAGGCCACGCTGAACTGTGTGCTATGACACATTGCCCTGATCACCACTGTCGTAGCTGCTGGTGATTTGTTGCACTGTGGCCCTGCGGTCGCTGTGAACAATGCGCGAGAGTCTCCGCTCTCCTCTGGCATCAGCGAGCTGCGGATCACACGCGGCTGGTGAACGATTCGTCGTTTAGCCATCTGTGCACCATTTTTGATACGTACTCACCACAGCGGTATGTGAACAACCCACAAGCTGCGCCGTTTCCGAGATCGTAGTTCCGGGGTGCCGTGGCATTGCAATTTGTTTTGTTTTTTTTATCAAACTCCGATAAATCGGCAGCTTTTGCCATTCTGACTCCGAATACTCTACTAACCGAAAGCCGATACTCGGGTTGTATATATACTACTGCTCTGTGAACTTCACTTGCGCCACCGTTCGGTCTCCAGGTGCGCTCATTTCTCTGGTCTGTGGGTGGTCATAATGGTGTCTCATCGGCGTATATGGGATCCAATTTTTTAGTAACTCTAAAAACAGTACTGGAAATGTTTTTTAAGAAAAAGTAATTTTCATGTATGAGAGGGTACAAAAGTTCAAAGAAGTCTCTAATTTTTGAGTTACTCACCCTTGCATCAAAAAGCACTCACTAGAACGTGTACTAGGCGAAAAAAAACTATTCGTACGAATTTATTTTATTTATTTTAACATTTGATACGCAGATTTGTTGAAGTTATCTCTTTATCATTTTGTGTGGGAGTTTTTACAAGAATTGCAAGACCTCTCTATCTCCGGATAGAAAATCGCAGATTTTAACATTTTTGACTTCCTCTCTGAAATTTCAATCCATCTTATGGTCTTTTTCTGAAGCATGAAGCAAGTACATTGGAGCTTCGAAAATCCGAATGTCAAAAATCCGAACAAGCTCCCCACCACTTTTTTATTTTTTATTTTTGTGGTGGTGGAAAGTTTAAGTATAGTCCGTTCATTTTAACTTCGCATTTGATGATAATGGAATCGTCTAAATTTGGGGGTGCAAGCATTATAGGGGCGACGTTTTGAAGAAGGTGGAGGTGACTTCAGATACTCAGAGACAAAAGGC
The DNA here is from genome assembly GCA_039090855.1 of Macrothele yani. Classification (NCBI taxonomy): domain Eukaryota; kingdom Metazoa; phylum Arthropoda; class Arachnida; order Araneae; family Macrothelidae; genus Macrothele; species Macrothele yani. The sequence continues at coordinate 98,099,563 of CM077031.1, forward strand.
GAAAACTTCCCTAGTCACTTGTTCCCTGCGGGGCTAAGATTTTAAGACCCATTACCACAGCAGTACCACCCCTTGTTTCATTCCTCAACCCCATTGTTCACTGTGAGCCGGAAGGAAAGTTATTCCCCCGGCACTCAGTATGGCAATCGGAACCATCTTGTAATATTTGGTAAGTTTTGGAAATTGTACTTCATGTATAAAAATTTCACAGCAGTAGTAAAAATGGCAAACTTGTTTTGTACTGCATAACAAAAAAAAAAAAATGAAAAAAAAAATATTTGTCCTATGTAATTTTTTTATTACAGTTGCTTATTTTTGGTACATGTATTTGGGTAGTATAATGTAGAAATGTTTGCGTATTTGTATTTTTAACGTGTTCGATAATCCGAACTACTAGTGGTCCCAATCAGTTCGGATTTTCGACGCTCTACGGTACTTTTTTGAGATAATAATTTTTTTCTTTATGGTAGTTTTCGTGTGTTCTTTACTGACGACACATTTCACGTGCCGACTTTCTTAAAATATGAGATTTATTTTTGCTCCGGGCCCCGCTACAAAATTCTGCCGCTCTCCCCGATCCAGCCCCTGCCCCTCCCCCTTTGTTCTTTCTTTTACTTTTTGTTTTTCTTTTGTTCTTGTGAGCCATAATAAAAAAAAACACTTTAGCTTCATCTTCATAAGTGAGCCGTTACAAAAACGAGTGCTTTAACTTCATCTTCATCAGTAAATCATTACCAAAACAAGTATATTTTTTCATCTTCATCAGAAAGTGAACCATTACAAAAATAATTAGTAGTTTTACTTCACCGTGGTAAGTTATGCAGCCATTACAAAAAGAAGTACTTTAACTAGGTCTTCATAAGTAAGCCATTACCAAAACAAGTACATTTTTTCATCTTCATCAGTAAGTGAGCCATTACAAAAATAATTAGTAGTTTTACTTCACCGTGGTAAGTTAGAGAGCCATTACAGAAAGAAGTACTTTAACTCGGTCTTCATAAGTAAGTCATCACCAAAACAAGTATATTTTTTCATCTTCATCAGAAAGTGAATCATTACAAAAATAATTAGTAGTTTTACTTCACCGTGGTAAGTTATGCAGCCATTACAAAATGAAGTACTTTAACTCTGTCTTCATAAATAAGTCATTACCAAACAAATACATTTTTTCATCTTCATCAGTAAGTGAGCCATTACAAAAATAATTAGTAGATTTACTTCACCGTGGTAAGTTATAGAGCCATTACAAAAAGAAGTACTTTAACTAGGTCTTCATAAGTAAGTCATCACCAAACAAGTACATTTCTTCATCTTCATCAGTAAGTGAGCCATTATAAAAATAATTAGTAGTTTTACTTCACCGTGGTAAGTTACAGAGCCATTACAGAAAGAAGTACTTTAACTCGGTCTTCATAAGTAAGTCATTACCAAAACAAGTAAATTTCTTCATCTTCATCAGTAAGTGAGCCATTACAAAAATAATTAGTAGTTTTACTTCACCGTGGTAAGTTATGGAGCCATTACAAGAAAGAAGTACTTTAACTCGGTCTTCATAAGTAAGTCATTATAAAAAAAAACACATTTCTTCATCTTCATCAGTAAGTGATCCATTACAAAAATAATTAGTAATTTTACTTTACCGTGGTAAGTTATGGAGCCATTACAAAAAGAAATACTTGAACTCGGTCTTCATAAGTAAGTCATTACCAAACAAGTACATTTCTTCATCTTCATCAGTAAGTGTGCCATTACAAAAATAATTAGTAGTTTTACTTCACACTGGTAAGTTAGGGAGCCATTACAAAAAGAAGTACTTTAACTCGGTCTTCATAAGTAAGTCATTATAAAAAAACACATTTCTTCATCTTCATCAGTAAGTGATCCATTACAAAAATAATTAGTAATTTTACTTTACCGTGGTAAGTTATGGAGCCATTACAAAAAGAAATACTTGAACTCGGTCTTTATAAGTAAGTCATTATCAAACAAGTACATTTCTTCATCTTCATCAGTAAGTGTGCCATTACAAAGATAATTAGTAGTTTTACTTCACACTGGTAAGTTAGGGAGCCATTACGAAAAGAAGTACTTCAACTCGGTCTTCATAAGTGAGTGAGCCATTAGAAAACGTACGTTACCTTCCTCTTCGTCAGTAAGTGAGCCATTAAAAAAATAATTAGAAGTTTTAGTTCACACTGGTAAGTTAGGGAGCCATTGCAAAAAGAAATACTTTAACTCGGTCTTCATAAGTAAGTGAACCATTAGAAAACGTACGTTTACATCATCTTCATAAGTAAGTAAGCCATTATAAAAACAAGTGCTTCTACTTCATCTTCACAAGTATGTCATTACCAAGACAAGTACTTTTCGTCATCTTCATCAGTAAGTGAGCTATTGCAAAAACAAGTACTTTTACTTCTTACGTAAGAAAGCCATTGCAAAACGAAGTACTTTACTTTATCTTGATAAGTAAATAAGTCATTGGCAAAATAAGTACTTGTTTTTCTTCTTCATTGGTAAGTAAACCTTATAAAAGCAGATACTTTTATTTCACCTTCATAAGTAAGTAAGTAACCCAGTGGCGTACCCAGGAATTCTTGTTGGAGGGGGCTGTATATATACAGTATGCGTACACAATGTGTGTACATATATTGTATATAGTGTACGGATATAGTTCATATACGGTTGTGACGTACGTCGCTCTTAATCTCTTTGGGGCTTTGGGAAGAAGACACTATGTAATAGAAGACATTATGTAATTTTTTGAACATGTAAAATAATATTTTTGGATGTTTAATTTGTGACATACGTCGCTCTTAATCACTTTGGGGCTTTGGGAAGAAGACACTATGTAACACACTATCTCCGACACTGTAATTTTTTGAACATGTAAAATAATATTTTTGAATGTTTAATCTGTGACGTACGTCGCTCTTAATCTCTTTAGGGCTTTGGGAAGAAGACACCATGTAATAGAAGACACTATGTAATTTTTTGAACATGTAAAATAATATTTTTGGATGTTTGATTTGTGAAGTACGTCGTTCTTAATCTCCATGGAGGGGCTTAAGCCCCCAAAGCTCCCTCCGTGGGCGCGCTAATGAAGTAAGCCATTACATAACGAAATGTTTTACTTCATCTTCATAAATGAGCCATTACTAAAAGGTTTTCTCCATCTTCATAAGTAAGAAAGTCATTACGAAACGAAATACTCTACTTCATCTTCATAAGTGAGCCATTACTATAGGTAAAAGGTGGTTTTCTTCATCTTCGCAAGTAAAGTAAGCCATTTCAAAAGGAGCACTTTTACTCCATCTTCATAAGTAAGAAAGCCATTACGAAACGAAGTACTTTACTTCATCTTCATAAGTAAGTGAGTCATTATTAAAAAGTTTTTTATAGTCTTCATAAGTAAGTAAGCCATTTCAAAAGAAGCACTTTTACTTCGATTTCATAAATAAGCGAGCCAGTTACAAAACGTTATACGTACTTTGATGACAGGAGTTCTCATTACTTTTTCCACCCCCTGTGATTCTATAGCTTCCTATTTCTAAGGGTTGTTTAAGACCAGCGGTCAGACACTCCCTTCCTAAAATCCTCTATACATATGATCTGATCTCTCAATCAGTATTTCGTTTCATCTCAACATAGGAAAAGCATAGGATTTATTTGATTTCGACAAAAACCAGATTGTTAGCAAGACTCCTTAGTAAGAGCAAAGAATATTCTTTGGTAAGAGCATTATATTCTTTGGTAAGAGCATCTCCGAAACAGCGACGCTGGTAAGCTGCTCACGCTACACTGTAAAAAAATTTCTGAAATTCACAGACAAGTGTCCGTCATTTCTTTCGTGAATTAACGAATCATGTTTCTGATACAACCTTTTCAGTGAAATGACGGAAAAAAGACTGAATTTAACGGACTTTTCGCGCCACGGGAAAATTCTGAATTTTCAGAAACCTTTCCGCAGTTTCTTTCTTATCATCATCATCATCATCATTGTCAACCATTATCAATCCACTGCTGGACGAAGGTCTCCCCAAGTTTCCTCCACAACGGTCTGTCTTGTGCCAGTCTCCTCCATGTCACCCCTGCATACTTTCGAATTTCATCCACCCATCTCCCATGTGGTCTTCTTCTGGGTCTTTTCCTGTCCCTTGGAATCCAATCTAAAATTTCGGCTGTCCATCGATGATCTGTCCTTCTGGCAGTATGTCCAGCCCATTGCCATTTCAGGGATTTAACTCTGATCATGATGTCTTCCACTCTTGTCATTTTTCGGATCCACGAGTTCCTCTTCTTATCTCTCCTGGTTACACCAAGTATGCACCTCTCCATGCTGCTTTGAGTTGTCTGTAGCCTTTGTATGACTCTTTTATTTAAGGTCCACGTCTCTGCACCATACGTAAGCACTGGAAGGATGCATTGATCAAACACTTTTCTTTTAAGACATAATGGCATATTGCTCTTGAAAATTATGCTGTTTCTTCCAAAAGCTCTCCAAGCAAGTTTTGTACGCCGATTAATTTCTTCATCAATGTGACCCTCACTTGATATCTGCTGTCCAAGATAAACGTACGTGTCTGTTATCTCCAGCTTTTCTCCATCAATCGATAAATCTTCATTTCTTGTAAAAGCATTGAACATCACTTTTGTCTTCTGAAAGTTCATTTTTAATCCCACTTCTTTACTCTTGTCAGCAAGTTCCTGGATCATACTCTGCAGCTCTGATGGGGTAGTTGCAAAAATGACTACGTCATCAGCAAAACGAAGGTGGGTTAGATAATCTCCATTAACCTTTATCCCCTTGTTTTTCCAGCTCAGCGACTGAAAAACACCCTCCAATGTGGCATTAAAGAGCTTCGGAGATATGGTGTCACCTTGTCTCACTCCCTTTCCAATTTTTACGTATGTTGTATTTTCAAACAGCCTAATCTTTGCACTTGCATTTTCATAGATGTTATTAATAATATTAATGTATGCATCTTCTTATATTAACGGTAAATTACCGTTTTAGAGATCTGTTAACAGAAAATTCTGAATTTTCAGAAACCTTTCCGCAATTCTTTTCGTATATTAACGGAAATTCTCCGTTCTCACTTTTTCCGTATCCGTATGACGAGAAATTTCCTCTAATAGTAGCGATTCGTGGAAATACTTGAGGTTTGATTAACTTTCAAATTTCAATCGTCTGTCGAATTTTGAAATTCCGTAGCAAGATCGGATATTGTGGATAGCATATCACATAGATTTTTTTTTTTTTTTTTTTTTTTTTTTGTGGCCCAGGATATTTCTCCTTTCCCCTATTTGGTGCACCAGCTACTTATTATATATTTTGTTACTGTAAGAAACCGGGTACTTATTGTACAGATCATTATACGATGTCTGTGTATCAGTCTTTGGACAACTTAAGACAAAAGCTATTACAGCTACCAAGAGTAAATCTTATATTTACTTTGTGTGTGTGTGTGTGAAATAATACTATAAAAAAGTACATTTCATATTTTTTAAAGATAAATGAAAGTCATTGTCAGTTTAAAAAAATCATGTTGCAAAGCATTTTGTTGCTTCGAAAAACCACGATGACAAAATGCTTAATTTGTGAAAAGTCCTCATATAGGCAAAAAAAAAAAAAAAAAAAAAAAATTCAAAGCTATTCAGATAAATATTAAAGCTCCAACAGAAAACAAGTTAGTAAAATCATGCAATGCATTGATTATGATACGCTTTCCAACATACCAGAAATCATTACTCAGGTTATTACTCAAGTTATGAGGTTAATGGCTGTAGAACAAATCTCGCTCCTATGACCTGACCTTTGACTCCATTTCGATGACATTCAACAGAACCGGTAAAGTATACTTCCGGAAATACATGATAAAGTTTTGTCTCAATCGAAACATTTCGTAAGTTATAAGGCATAAGGGCGATGGAATGAATCCCGATCCTATGTCCTGACCTTTGACCCCATTTTGTCCGTTTTCAATAGGGTTCGTCCCCAGGTGGTCCCCTACCACATACTAAAAGTTCATCGAAATCGAATCATATTTACGCAAGTTATCGTGCCAACGGACAGACAGACAGACGGACAAAGCTGGAGTATATACGCTTCTACAACCTACGGTTGGAAAGCGTAAATAAAGTGACTAAATCACTCACATTGACAAAAAACAAAATTTCTTTGTCGCGGAATTCGTTTTATGATGTACGTGAGTCAGATTACCGAGCGTTTGTGGATCAGTTCGTTAAGGCGTAAGTTACCTGTTCGGCGAGCTATAATATCGAGTGTTCGAGCCTGACGTCATCGGAAGGAATATCTGGGGGGGGGCAGTGCTGTACAAGGTTTGTTGATTTTGCGGAGTTTCAGTTTAAATACGGAAAAACCAGAAATGGACTTTTCTGAAATACACGGAATTTCTGTCTACGGAAATATCTGTGAAAATACGGAAGTTAAAATGAACGGGTACTTTTAAAAACGGAAATTTCTGAAAGACACGCATACCTACCGGCAACGTCATTTTCAGAAAATTTCCGTGAATTGACACCACTTATTTTTTACGGTGTACACAGTGCGTCAAAGAATTTTTAAGACTGGCGCTAGATTTCAGCCTACGGCGGCGCCACCAGTGTAATCGCGAATGCGTTATAAACCGTAACCATCTGCTTGCTTTCTGCCAAAAGTACTGCGCAGTTGTTAAAGTAACTCAAACGAAACGGCCGTTCATTAGAGAAGTACAATTTTTTTCATGTTGAATTATTAAGATGGAACAAAGGGCTGTTATTAAATTTAACGCAACACTTGGTAAAAGTGCCTCGGAAACGAACCAAATGATGAAACAAGTTTACGGTGAGTTTTGTTTAAGTAGATCAAATGTTTTCCTGTGGCACAAACGTTTTTTGGACGGAAGACAGACGCTAGAAGATGATAAGCATACCGGAAGACCAAGTTCATCTAGAACACCTGAGTTTATTGAAAAGGTGCGTGATTTCGTGGCAAGCAATCGATGTGCGTCACTAAGAATGATGGAAGAGTCTTTAAACATCAACAAAGAAACGATTCGAACCATCCTGCATGAAGATTTGGGCAAAACAAAAGTCTGTGCTAAATTTGTCCCCCACACGTTAACCAATGAACAAAAATCAAGGAGAAATGCACATTGCAGAGACATCGTTTCAGCCGCTGAAAATGATCCAAACTTCTTAAAATCGATTGTTACAGGTGATGAAACATGGTGTTTTCAATATGATCTTAAAACAAAGCGACAAAGTGCGGAATGAAAGTCAAAAAACTCACCACAAGCCAAAAAAGCAAGAAAAGTTCCATCGAAATTCAAAACAATGCTCACTACATCCTTCGATAGTAAGGGTATTATCCACAAAGAATTTGTTTCAAATGGACAAACAATTAATGGTGAGTTTTATTTAAATGTTTTGAGGCGTTTGATGGGCAGAATTCGTCGCATTCGTCCAGAATATCGGGATGAAAACAGTTGGTGTTTGTTGCACGATAATGCACCCAGTCACACCTCACTTCTTGTTCGTAGATTTTTGGCGAAAAATAGCGTCTGTGTGTTGAATCATCCACCGTATTCGCCTGATTTAGCACCCTACGACTTTTCTTTATTCCCAAAACTTAAAATGACGTTAAAAGGGTGTTATTTTGATGATATTTTGACCATGCAAACAGCTTCGACGCTTGCTCTGGAGGCAATTCCGCAAAGTGAGCTGGAACAGGCATTCGAATCATTATTAAATCGCTGTAACAAGTGTATTGAAGCCGGAGGGACTTATTTTGAATAACAAACCAAAACAAATTATAATTTCTTGTTTCTATTTCATTTTACAGACCCTGTCTTAAAAATTTTTTGCCACACTGTGCATGTCTCATCGAGTGGAAGCTCTTTTGACTACGAGAGAAGGACCTACATCATATTAGGTACGTGGTTTTGATGTTTTGGTTGATCGGTGTACGTGTGCAGCGCTAAATTTTAGTCTTTTGATCAAAAGAAGTTCCCATTACATTCAAAAGTACGATAGTTTCTATTTTTTAAGGATTTTTAATAGCAAAATGCAGTATTCATGTATGGTCCTAAAAATATTTTAGCATTTTTATTTCATTTCTCTTTGAGCAAAAGTTTTTTTTTTTTTTTTTTTTCTAAATCACTGTGTAGATAATTGCAAAACGCAATTGTTTAAGAATCGACAATGATTAACGGCGTTAGTTAATGACTGAATTATTCTCATCTGAATCTTAATTACGCGAAACGCGTAGGAAACGAGATAAAAATATCTAGTGCTTGCATCGAGTAATGCATGCTACATACAGAAAGCATTACTCTCACTAGTAAACACTGAAACAATGCAAGGAATTTGCTGTTTCATTGCGTAAATCTGGCTCACTGCTGCGCATGGAACAAGTCCAAAAACTTTTATCTCTCTTTATTATTACTTTACTAGCTTTATTACCCGACTTTGCCCGGGATTTAGGCTTATTAATTTCTTATTCCCTTTTATATCACTGAAAAAATCGGGGAAAAAATTGATGCTTGCAAGAAAGAAAAAAGCTGATTTCACAAATTCGATCATTACAAATTTTGATTAAAAATTGGCCTCTTCCTTTTGGGCATTGCTGTCAAAAATATTTGTCGAGAATTAAAGCAACGAAATGTACAGAATGTATGGAATCTGTAGAATCAAACGGACCAAAAGCGTTACGAATTATTTAACATGCGTCCAGGAGACACAGCATTAGAACACTGACTGAACAAAATTCGTTAACAATTTGTTATCGACGATCAAATGCATCACGTGCTTTCAGTTTCAGACGTCTTCGAGGGGCGAATCTCTGGGACAAAGAAGTTAAAAACGCAACTTTGCGAATATTTTATGAAACTGAATGAAATTTTAATGAATACCATCAATCGTTAATAAGGGCATGACCTCCAAAGTTCGACTGAATCGGTAAATAACTTTATAAATTAGCCGTCAAAATTTTATTAACTGTTTCTGCGTATATATTTCTGTTTACAGATGTATTAAAAATTCCATGCGTATTTTAAAAAGTTTTGACCGGATTCCGGTGAAATTTTGAGGGACTCCTCTTATTACCAATTGGCCGCCCCGGTGGCGCAGTGGTCTAAGCGATGGCCTCTGATCATTCGTCCGAACGGGGTCCGGGTTCGAATCCCGGTGAGGCATGGATGTTGTGTTTGTCTTACGGCACTGGCTCTCTCCCTTCCCTGGAACCAGTGACCCTAAATTAGGGACGGGCGACTGCTTATAGCCCATTGAGTTGCTCACGGTGGTCGTTAAACCTACAATAAAAAAAAAAAAATATTACCAATTCATAGTGTTGATAAAAATTTCAGCCCGTTTCGTTAAGATTTCGAAAAGTTCGTTTTTGCATTTTTTTATGTAAAGTTATCAAAGAATAGAAACACCTGTGGATGTGCCGGGGCGATGAATGCAGTCACGTGCTCTCAGATTTGGAACAGGATAACGATGACGTAGCAAACGACGCTGACTTTATTGATTACCTAATTAACTAATTCATAACTCGCAAACGGAACAACGTAGAGATCTTAAAATAGTTGCGTTGACCTAGAAATTCATGTATTAATAAGCTATGCAAATTTCACGATGTCACAGTTCGGCGTTCGATAGTTTTTGCTGCTTCAGACAAACAGACATTTTGTGTTTTATGCACTGAGTGGCTACTTTATTATGACCACCCCCTCACTACTTCGTTGGCCCATCTTTTGCCTTTAATACTGGGCCGATTCTTCGTGGCATGGACCACGAGATGTTGATACGTGGTTTGTGGAATCTGAGACCATGCTTGATTAATAGCACTTTCCAGGAGTGTGAGATTGCAGGGTTGTGAATCCAGTTGTCTGATGGCTCGTTCAACTTCATCCCACAAATTCTCAATGGGGTTGAGATCTGGAGATTGTGGGAGACACCTAAGCAAAGTAAACTCATCGGCATGTTCCTGAAACCAATCCTGTACAATACGAGCACTATGGCAGGACGCATTATCTTGTTGAAAGTAGCCATCGCCATTGGGATAAACCTTCCACATGACAGGATGCACTTGGTCCGCAAAGATATTTAGATATGATGTGCCAGTCAGACACGAATTAAAGGGCCCAAAGCATGCCAGGGAAAACATTCCCCAAACCATAACGTTGCCTCCACCAGCTTGAAGGGTTGTAGCAATGCATTTGGGGTCCATGCTTTCGTGCTGTTTCCGCCAAATTCTCACTCGGCCATCGGCATGGTGCAACTGAAAATGTGATTCATCGGACCACATAATTTGTTTTCAATTATCGACTGTCCAATCCTTGTGCTCCTGTGCGAACTGGAGATGTTTTCTCTTGTTAACTGCAGACAGCAAAGGTGTTCGAACAGGCCTTCGGCTGCCATATCCCATCCGATGCAGTGTACGGCGAACAGTGCATGCAGAGATCATTTGAGGGGATCCTTGATTAAGATGGACTGTAATTTGCTGCACTGTTGCCCTTCTGTTGTCTGTTACCAGTCTGGACACTCTCCGTTCCACCCGAGCAGTCACTAGTCGATGACGACCACACGTTGCACGTAGAGACCCAGTTTTTGGGCTCACAGTCCAGTCTTTAAACACTTTAACAACAGCTGCTCTGGAACATTTCACGAATGCGGCGGTTTCGGTGATACTTGCTCCATGGCTACGAGCTCCTACAATCATCAAACGTTGAAAGTCCGTCAAATCGCATTTTTTACCCACCTCGTCACCCAAAAATCACTTCTACTGCTGTCGCAAGCACTAAGCTTTCCCTTTTTATACTAGCCTCGCCCTCTGGTGGCATAGCTCATTTGCTTAAAACTGTCAGGTGGTCATAACAAAGTGGCCACTTAGTGTATATAAGATTATATATATGAGTAAATATTATTATTATTATTATTATTATTATTATTATTAAATCTATGGTAAATCAAATGTTCTACACCAGTGGCCTCAAATTCAGATCCTTGGAAGGGCCACTTTCTAATCTTGAATTAACTTAGGGGCCGCATGAATATTAATAAAGTTCTTCTGAATAAATATCAACTTTACAAAACTACACCAATGGCCACTAGTCCAATGTTATTTCTAATTATTAATAAAAACAAATACACCAATGGCTTGGCACTAGTCCAATGTTATTTCTAATTATCTGTAAATAATAAAAACAAATGCTTCATCAATCACTGAAAACAATCACTGTTACGTAACAATTATTTTCACTTAAATCTTAAAACAATCACATTTACCAACTGAACACGGTACACGGTACAGAAAATATTACTCTGACCAGAAACTTGGGCTCTCTTTTCTGTCACCAACGTATCGATATTTGAAATAATCAGTGCTATAGTCGTAAAGGGTAAACTATGTGCAAATCCTAAAATACTACACAGATAAAAAAAAAAAAAAAAAAAAAGTCACGGTACCCTCGTAGGGGTACCGTGACTTTTTAACAATTAATACTATGAGCTCACTTACCGATATGAATAAAGTATCTTCTCCTCCTGTCAATTATGACATGTGGAAGAGCATGCATAAGATTATTTTAATTTTTATTGAAATACAGGGTGACCGTAATTAAAGTATCCCTAGTCAACACTCTGTGGAGAGATATCTAGCAGTCCAAACGCAAGCAAATTTGGTATGCTGACAATCCAGGACATGCGGAAGAGTTTCCGAAAAAAAAAAAAAAAAAAAAAAAAGTTCCAAAAGTCGCCACTAGAGGACTTATGGCGCTGCAAGCTGCGATATTATAGACCATTTCAGGCTCTACGAGAGAAACGACACAAATATCGAAGCAGAAACCAACACACGTGTTGCGTTGGTTTCTGCTTAAAACAGCTTCACAAGAAGAGGGCGTTCCGGAAAGGTGATGCTCATTTTTTTTTTTTTTTTTTTTTTTTTTTTGGAGGTTTAACGACCACCGTGAGCAACTCAATGGGCTATAAGCAGTCGCCCGTCCCTAATTTAGGGTCACTGGTTCCAGGGAAGGGAGAGAACCAGTGCCGTAAGACAAACACAACATCCATGCCTGACCGGGATTCGAACCCGGACCCCTTACGGACGAATGATCAGAGGCCAACGCCTTAGACCACTGCGCCACCGGGACGGCATGTGATGCTCATTGCGGTTGATGGAATGCGAATCGCATTCGCCATGCCTAGGACAGTTTTACACCCACGAGTCGCCTGTAGCGTGGTTGAATTATGTAAATGATACGCTTTCTTGTCCCCCGTAGCGCCAGAAGGACTCGTTTCCCTCGTAGAGCCGAAATTTATGCATATTATTGCAGCTTGCAGCGCCAGAAGTACCCTGGTGGTGCTTTTGGAACTTTTTTTTTTTTTTTGCGGAAATCTCTCCCTCATGTCCTGAATTGTCAGCATGCCTAATTTGGTTGCTTTTGGACTGTTAGATATCTCTCCAGAGAACGTTAAATAGGGATACTTTAATTATGATCACCCGATATATCCCGTAAAGACTAAGCCGCCCCGGTGGCGCAGTGCCTAAGCGATTGCCTCTGATCATTCGTCCGAAAGGGGTCCGGGTTCGAATCCAGGTGAGGCATGGATGTTGTGTTGACAGTTGTCTTACGGCACTGGCTCTCTCCCTTCCCTGGAACCAGTCACCCTAAATTAAGGACAGGCGACTCTTTATAGCCCATTGAGTTGCTCACGGTAATCGTTAAACCTCCAACCAAAAAAAAAAAAAAAAAGCCTAACGGGATAAGTCCTTACAACACTGTTAGAAGAAACTCTTGATCTACTATCAGTTGCTGAACGATGAAACAAAGATCTTACACATTTTTTTTTGGATTAAATCGTTCGATGGGCGGTCGTTTTGAATTTATGAACATCAGGTTATCTACATTGGAGATTAACAAAGATGCTCTGAGATCGGTCATAACGTTGTTCATTACACTGAATCCTCCTTCGCATTCAGCTATTGAACAAGGCAGAGTTGAAATCGTTCTTAAGAGGGGCTTTAAGCTTTCTGGTACAACTTGGACGTTTTCAATATATTCTCTCATTAACGACATTTCATCAACATTCAAACGTTTACAGATTCACCCTGTTTCTAGTTTTCCATAGCGCACGTTGTCTGTTTTAATATTTATCCGCTCTAATGAAGAAATATCTTTAAGACGTACATTTTTAGCACGTCTTTTGTAAAAAAAGATCGTCCTTATTTTATCGGTTTGTCCGTCCGTCCGTCTGTACCCACGAAATCCCTGCAACTATTAGTCCGATTTGAAAAATTCTTTTTCGCATTGGGAAGCTTGAAATATGCGAATGATCATCCTTCATTTCTTCTTTTTTTTTATTTACGATGTACAATTTCGCCGCTAGAGGGCGTAAATGCCCACGAATTCAAAAATACGTTTTATTCCACATATTTGCTTCTAAACATCCGATTGAAAAAATTCTTTGATCTTTCGATTCCATTTATGCCGAAGAGTATTTTAGATATAGTTACATCTTCTAAAATACTCTTCGGCATAAATGGAATCGAAAGATCAAAGAATTTTTTCAATCGGATGTTTAGAAGCAAATATGTGGAACAAAATATGAGTTTCTAAATTCTCGATTGAAAAAAACGTCGTTTGTAGACCGATACTACTCATGTCGACAAACCTTTTTGAAACATTTTCTTCTTAAAATAATGCATGGTGTCTACTCCAGGGGGCGTAGATGCATATATTATTTTTGTCAATATCTCTACTTCTAGGAGTCCGATTTGAAAAATTCCTTCTTTGTTGGATAGTGTTTCCGATGTGAAATGTTTTCCCTATAATTTCAAAATTTTCAAGTAAATCATAGACTTTCCGTTAGGCGGCACGAAGGTAAATTGCGTTTTCTGCGTTATTTCTGCTTCTAAAACTCCGATTTGAAAAATTCTTCCTGTATCGCATACAAGACCTGATGGGAAATATTTTTCACATAATTTCTAATGTTTGGTAAAGAATGGTTTGGCCACCAGGGGGCATAAGAGTTAATTTCTACTTCTGATGTATTTGTAGCAAAATCTGGGCTCCTGAAAACTCGACTAAATTTTTTTTTTTTCTTGGACCGATACCGCTCATATGGAAAAACCTTTTGAGAATACTTTCTTCCTAAAATAATGCATGGTTTTCCCACCAGGGAATGTAAAGTCACACCATATTTTTGTCGATTTCTCTGTTTCTAAGAGTACGATTCGAAAAATTCTTTCTGTGTTGGAGAGCGTCTCCGGTGCGAAATGTTTCTCATATAAATTCATGTTTTTCTTAACGCACAAGTCTGCAACCAGAGGGCGTAAGCTCACGATTCCGTTTACAGCAATATCCGAGGGCTTAAAAACCCGATTGAAAAACTTCTTTCTTCCGTATATACTATTGTTTTCCATACCGGTTCCATTGACTTATCCGTTAGATTTTTGGTTCCATAATCTTTTATTACACCGTCGACATCTTTCTTTGTAATTATACACTTTCCACATTTTGAACAACAAGCATTCTCAACCTCCTTAATATTAAATCTATCCACATTAACAAATAAGGAGTTAATTTCGACATGGCATTTCATAGGAACGGGATGTTAGCACATCAATCGAAAACCTCTGAATGCTCAATGTAAAAGATGCGATGTGAAAAGTAACTCTTAGTCATACCGTGAACTTCGCACGGAGAGAGTGAATCAGATGAGAAGCAGCTGAATGGCGTTTGCCTGTACCTTGCCCTGGACAATCGCACTGTAAAGGAACGCAAAAGAAGGATCTTTTAACGATACGGTGTCGGTGTGTCTGACGTCGGTCGGTGGAAATCTTCGTTGCTTTAAGAAAGAGACGAAAATATGTTTGCATGGCAAATCATTATTCACTCCGTGGGCACCAGTATCGACTACAGAATTCCACAACGCGCATTTTTCTTTGGAATATATTTTTCTCTTTTCCAAAATTAAACGGGAATAAAACCGGGTCATAATCGGGTCAGGAACACCTTGACCCGACCCGTTGGACCCGCAAGAAATTGTCGACCCGTTGACCCGTGACCCGTTTCCATCTCTGGTGCCAGGAGCAAACAACGTGGACTACCGATGCATAAAATCTGGTAATGTGGTCAGGTGAATCCACATTCACACTATTTCCTACTTCAGGACATGTTTACGTATGGAGAACATCGTCAGAAGCGTACAACCCTGACTGTCTGCTCCCAACAGTTCAGTATGGTGGTGGTTCTGTCATGTTGTGGACGGCCATATCGTGGTTTTCAATAGGTCCCGTGATCACCTTGAAAGGACGGATGTCTGAAAGGCCGTATGAAACCATTTTGACCGACCAAGTCCATCAAATGGCTCATGCATTATTTCCTGCAGGGGATGCCATCAATCAAGATGATAACGACCCAAATCACAGAGCTCGGAATGTCCAATCATAATTTGAGCAACATGATGGCGAAGTTTTACACCTTTCCTGGCCTAACCAATCACCAGGTTTAAACATCATCGAGGGACCGTGGTCTATGTTGGAAAACAGAGTAAGATCCCGTTATTGTCCTCTTGCATCTCTCAATGACCTGGAGCAGTTTCTGCATGAAGAATGGTGTAACATCCCACCAACCACAATCCAGGATTTGTATGCGTCCATTCCAAGGAGGATTCAGGCGGTTTTGAATGCGAAAGGTGGTCCCACACCCTATTAGGTACGTAAAACCTTTCTGCATGAAGAATTATGTAACATCCCACTAACCACCATCCAGGATTTGTATGCGTCCACTCCAAGGAGGATTCAGGCGGTTTTGAATGCCAAAGGTGATTCCACACCCTATTAAGTACGTAATCCTTCTTTCTGCATGAAGAATGGTGTAACATCCCACTAACCACCATCCAGGATTTGTATGCGTTCATTCCAAGGATTATTGAGGCAGTTTTGAATGCTAAAGATGGTCCCACACCCTATTAGATACGTAAAACCTTCTTTCTGCGTGAAGAATGGTGTAACATCCCACTAACCACCATCCAGGATTTGTATGCGTCCATTCCAAGGAGGATTCAGGCGGTTTTGAATGCCAAAGGTGGTCCCACACCCTATCAGGTACGTAAAACCTTCTTTCTGCATGAAGAATGGTGTAACATCCCACTAACCACTATCCAGGATTTGTATGCGTTCATTCCAAGGATTATTCAGGCGGTTTCGAATGCTAAAAATGGTCCCACGCCCTATTAGATACGTAAAACCTTCTTTCTGCATGAAGAATGGTGTAACATCCCTCTAACCACCATCCAGGATTTGTATGCGTCCATTCCAAGGAGGATTCAGGCGGTTTTGAATGCCAAATGTTGTCCCACACCCTATTAGGTACGTAAAACCTTTTTCCTGCATGAAGAATGGTGTAACATCCCACTAACCACCAACCAGGATTTGTATGCGTTCATTAAAAGGATTATTCAGGCGGTTTTGAATGCCAAATGTGGTCCCACACCCTATCAGGTACGTAAAACCTTTTTCCTGCATGAAGAATGGTGTAACATCCCACTTACCACCATCCAGGATTTGTATGCGTCCATTCCAAGGAGGATTCAGGCGGTTTTGAATGCCAAATGTGGTCCCACACCCTATTAGGTACATAAAACCTTTTTCCTGCATGAAGAATGGGGTAACATCCCACTAACCACCATCCAGGATTTGTATACGTCCATTCCAAGGAGGATTCAGGCGGTTTTGAATGCCAAATGTGGTGCCACACCCTATTAGGTACGTAAAACCTTTTTCCTGCATGAAGAATGGGGTAACATCATACTAACCACCATCCAGGATTTGTATGCGCCCATTCCAAGGAGTATTCAGGCGGTTTTGAATGCCAAAGGTGATCCCACACCCTATTAGGTACTTAAAACCTTCTTTCTGCATGAAGAATGGTGTAACATACCACTAACCACCATCAAGAATTTGTATGCGTCCATTCCAAGGAGGATTCAGGTGGTTTTGAATGCCAAAGTTGATCATACACCCTGTTAGGTACGTTAAACCTTCTTTCTGCATGAAGAATAGTGTAACATCCCAGTAACCACCATCCAGGATTTGTATGCGTCCATTCCAAGGAGGATTCAGGCGGTTTTGAATGCCGAAGGTGGTCCCACACACTATTAGGTACGTAAAACCTTCTTTCTGCATGAAGAATGGTGTAACATCCCAGTAACCACCATCCAGGATTTGTATGCGTCCATTCCAAGGAGGATTCAGGCGGTTTTGAATGCCAAAGGTGGTCCCACACCCTATCAGGTACGTAAAACCTTCTTTCTGCATGAAGAATGGTGTACCATCCCACTAACCACCATCCAGGATTTGTATGCGTCCATTCCAAGGAGGATTCAGGCGGTTTTGAATGCCAAAGGTGGTCCCACACCCTATCAGGTACGTAAAACCTTCTTTCTGCATGAAGAATGGTGTAACATCCCACTAACCACCATCCAGGATTTGTATGCGTTCATTCCAAGGATTATTCAGGCGGTTTTGAATGCTAAAAATGGTCCCACACCCTATTAGATACGTAAAACCTTCTTTCTGCATGAAGAATGGTGTAACATCCCTCTAACCACCATCCAGGATTTGTATGCGTCCATTCCAAGCCGTATTCAGGCGGTTTTGAATGCCAAAGGTGATCCCACACCTTATTAGGTACGTGAAACCTTCTTTCTGCATGAAGAATGGTGTAACATCCCACTAACCACCATCCAGGATTTGTATGCGTCCATTCCAAGGAGGATTCAGGCGGTTTTGAATGCCAAATGTGGTCCCACACCCTATTAGGTACGTAAAACCTTTTTCCTGCATGAAGAATGGTGTAACATCCCACTAACCACCATCCAGGATTTGTATGCGTCCATTCCAAGGAGTATTCAGGCGGTTTTGAATGCCAAAGGTGATCCCACACCCTATTAGGTACGTAAAACCTTCTTTCTGCATGAAGAATAGTGTAACATCCCAGTAACCACCATCCAGGATTTGTATGCGTCCATTCCAAGAAGGATTCAGGCGGTTTTGAATGCCGAAGGTGGTCCCACAATCTATTACGTACGTAAAACCTTCTTTCTGCATGAAGAATGGTGTAACATCCCACTAACCACCATCAAGGATTTGTATGCGTCCATTCCAAGGAGGATTCAGGCGGTTTTGAATGCCAAATGTGGTCTCACACCCTATTAGGTACGTAAAACCTTTTTCCTGCATGAAGAATGGTGTAACATCCCACTAACCACCATCCAGGATTTGTATGCGTCCATTCCAAGGAGGATTCAGGCGGTTTTGAATGCCAAATGTGGTCCCACACCCTATTAGGTACGTAAAACCTTTTTCCTGCATGAAGAATGGTGTAACATCCCACTAACCACCATCCAGGATTTGTATGCGTCCATTCCAAGGAGGATTCAGGAGGTTTTGAATGCCAAATGTGGTCCCACACCCTATTAGGTACGTAAAACCTTTTTCCTGCATGAAGAATGGTGTAACATCCCACTAACCACCATCCAGGATTTGTATGCGTCCATTCCAAGGAGGATTCAGGCGGTTTTGAATGCCAAATGTGGTCCCACACCCTATTAGGTACGTAAAACCTTTTTCCTGCATGAAGAATGGTGTAACATCCCACTAACCACCATCCAGGATTTGTATGCGTTCATTCCAAGGAGGATTCAGGAGGTTATGAATGCCAAATGTGGTCCCACACCCTATTAGGTACGTAAAACCTTTTTCCTGCATAAAGAATGGTGTAACATCCCACTAACCACCATCCAGGATTTGTATGCGTCCATTCCAAGAAGGATTCAGGAGGTTTTGAATGCCAAATGTGGTCCCATACCCTATTAGGTACGTAAAACCTTCTTTCTGCATGAAGAATGGTGTAACATCAAACTAACCACCATCAAGAATTTGTATGCGTCCATTCCAAGGAGGATTCAGGCGGTTTTGAACGCCAAATGTGGTCCCACACCCTATTAGGTACGTGAAACCTTTTTCCTGCATGAAGAATGGTGTAACGTCCCACTAACCACCATCCAGGATTTGTATGCGTCCATTCCAAGGAGTATTCAGGCGGTTTTGAATGTCAAAGGTGATCCCACACCCTATTAGGTACGTAAAACCTTCTTTCTGCATGAAGAATAGTGTAACATCCCAGTAACCACCATGCAGGATTTGTATGCCTCCATTCCAAGGAGGATTCAGGCGGTTTTGAATGCCGAAGGTGGTCCCACACCCTATTAGGTACGTAAAACCTTTTTCCTGCATAAAGAATGGTGTAACATCCCACTAACCACCATCCAGGATTTGTATGCGTCCATTCCAAGGAGGATTCAGGAGGTTTTGAATGCCAAATGTGGTCCCACACCCTATTAGGTACGTAAAACCTTTTTCCTGCATGAAGAATGGTGTAACATCCCACTAACCACCATCCAGGATTTGTATGCGTCCATTCCAAGGAGGATTCAGGCGGTTTTAAATGCCAAATGTGGTCCCACACCCTGTTAGGTACGTAAAACCTTTTTCCTGCATGAAGAATGGTGTAACATCCCACTAACCACCATCCAGGATTTGTATGCGTCCATTCCAAGGAGTATTCAGGCGGTTTTGAATGCCAAAGGTGATCCCACACCCTATTAGGTAGGTAAAACCTTCTTTCTGCATGAAGAATAGTGTAACATCCCAGTAACCACCATCCAGGATTTGTATGCGTCCATTCCAAGGAGGATTCAGGCGGTTTTGAATGCCAAATGTGGTCCCACACCCTATTAGGTACGTAAAACCTTTTTCCTGCATGAAGAATGGTGTAACATCCCATTAAACACCATCAAATATTTGTATGCGTCCATTCCAAGGAGGATTCAGGCGGTTTTGAATGCCAAATGTGGTCTCACACCCTATTAGGTACGTAAAACCTTTTTCCTGCATAAAGAATGGCGTAACATCCCACTAACCACCATGCAGGATTTGTATGCGTCCATTCCAAGGAGTATTCAGGCGGTTTTGAATGCCAAAGTTGATCCCACACCCTGTTAGGTACGTTAAACCTTCTTTCTGCATGAAGAATAGTGTAACATCCCAGTAACCACCATCCAGGATTTGTATGCGTCCATTCCAAGGAGGATTCAGGCGGTTTTGAATGCCGAAGGTGTTCCCACACACTATTAGGTACGTAAAACCTTCTTTCTGCATGAAGAATGGTGTAACATCCCAGTAACCACCATCCAGGATTTGTATGCGTCCATTCCAAGGAGGATTCAGGCGGTTTTGAATGCCAAAGGTGGTCCCACACCCTATCAGGTACCTTCTTTCTGCATGAAGAATAGTGTAACATCCCAGTAACCACCATCCAGGATTTGTATGCGTCCATTCCAAGGAGGATTCAGGCGGTTTTGAATGCCAAATGTGGTCCCACACCCTATTAGGTACGTAAAACCTTTTTCCTGCATAAAGAATGGTGTAACATCCCACTAACCACCATCCAGGATTTGTATGCGTCCATTCCAAGGAGGATTCAGGAGGTTTTGAATGCCAAATGTGGTCCCATACCCTATTAGGTACGTAAAACCTTCTTTCTGCATGAAGAATTGTGTAACATCAAACTAACCACCATCAAGAATTTGTATGCGTCCATTCCAAGGAGGATTCAGGCGGTTTTGAACGCCAAATGTGGTCCCACACCCTATTAGGTACGTGAAACCTTTTTCCTGCATGAAGAATGGTGTAACGTCCCACTAACCACCATCCAGGATTTGTATGCGTCCATTCCAAGGAGTATTCAGGCGGTTTTGAATGTCAAAGGTGATCCCACACCCTATTAGGTACGTAAAACCTTCTTTCTGCATGAAGAATAGTGTAACATCCCAGTAACCACCATGCAGGATTTGTATGCCTCCATTCCAAGGAGGATTCAGGCGGTTTTGAATGCCGAAGGTGGTCCCACACCCTATTAGGTACGTAAAACCTTTTTCCTGCATAAAGAATGGTGTAACATCCCACTAACCACCATCCAGGATTTGTATGCGTCCATTCCAAGGAGGATTCAGGAGGTTTTGAATGCCAAATGTGGTCCCACACCCTATTAGGTACGTAAAACCTTTTTCCTGCATGAAGAATGGTGTAACATCCCACTAACCACCATCCAGGATTTGTATGCGTCCATTCCAAGGAGGATTCAGGCGGTTTTAAATGCCAAATGTGGTCCCACACCCTGTTAGGTACGTAAAACCTTTTTCCTGCATGAAGAATGGTGTAACATCCCACTAACCACCATCCAGGATTTGTATGCGTCCATTCCAAGGAGTATTCAGGCGGTTTTGAATGCCAAAGGTGATCCCACACTCTATTAGGTAGGTAAAACCTTCTTTCTGCATGAAGAATAGTGTAACATCCCAGTAACCACCATCCAGGATTTGTATGCGTCCATTCCAAGGAGGATTCAGGCGGTTTTGAATGCCAAATGTGGTCCCACACCCTATTAGGTACGTAAAACCTTTTTCCTGCATGAAGAATGGTGTAACATCCCATTAAACACCATCAAATATTTGTATGCGTCCATTCCAAGGAGGATTCAGGCGGTTTTGAATGCCAAATGTGGTCTCACACCCTATTAGGTACGTAAAACCTTTTTCCTGCATGAAGAATGGCGTAACATCCCACTAACCACCATGCAGGATTTGTATGCGTCCATTCCAAGGAGTATTCAGGCGGTTTTGAATGCCAAAGTTGATCCCACACCCTGTTAGGTACGTTAAACCTTCTTTCTGCATGAAGAATAGTGTAACATCCCAGTAACCACCATCCAGGATTTGTATGCGTCCATTCCAAGGAGGATTCAGGCGGTTTTGAATGCCGAAGGTGTTCCCACACACTATTAGGTACGTAAAACCTTCTTTCTGCATGAAGAATGGTGTAACATCCCAGTAACCACCATCCAGGATTTGTATGCGTCCATTCCAAGGAGGATTCAGGCGGTTTTGAATGCCAAAGGTGGTCCCACACCCTATCAGGTACGTAAAACCTTCTTTCTGCATGAAGAATGGTGTAACATCCCACTAACCACCATCCAGGATTTGTATGCGTTCATTCCAAGGATTATTCAGGCGGTTTTGAATGCTAAAAATGGTCCCACACCCTATTAGATACGTAAAACCTTCTTTCTGCATGAAGAATGGTGTAACATCCCTCTAACCACCATCCAGGATTTGTATGCGTCCATTCCAAGCAGTATTCAGGCGGTTTTGAATGCCAAAGGTGATCCCACACCTTATTAGGTACGTGAAACCTTCTTTCTGCATGAAGAATGGTGTAACATCCCACTAACCACCATCCAGGATTTGTATGCGTTCATTCCAAGGATTGTTCAGGCGGTTTTGAATGCCAAATGTGGTCCCACAGCCTATTAGGTACGTAAAACCTTTTTCCTGAATGAAGAATGGTGTAACATCCCACTAACCACCATCCAGGATTTGTATGCGTCCATTCCAAGGAGTATTCAGGCGGTTTTGAATGCCAAAGGTGATCCCACACCCTATTAGGTACGTAAAACCTTCTTTCTGCATGAAGAATAGTGTAACATCCCAGTAACCACCATCCAGGATTTGTATGCGTCCATTCCAAGGAGGATTCAGGCGGTTTTGAATGCCGAAGGTGGTCCCACAATCTATTACGTACGTAAAACCTTCTTTCTGCATGAAGAATGGTGTAACATCCCACTAACCACCATCAAGGATTTGTATGCGTCCATTCCAAGGAGGATTCAGGCGGTTTTGAATGCCAAATGTGGTCTCACACCCTATTAGGTACGTAAAACCTTTTTCCTGCATGAAGAATGGTGTAACATCCCACTAACCACCATCCAGGATTTGTATGCGTCCATTCCAAGGAGGATTCAGGCGGTTTTGAATGCCAAATGTGGTCCCACACCCTATTAGGTACGTAAAACCTTTTTCCTGCATGAAGAATGGTGTAACATCCCACTAACCACCATCCAGGATTTGTATGCGTCCATTCCAAGGAGGATTCAGGAGGTTTTGTATGCCAAATGTGGTCCCACACCCTATTAGGTACGTAAAACCTTTTTCCTGCATGAAGAATGGTGTAACATCACACTAACCACCATCCAGGATTTGTATGCGTCCATTCCAAGGAGGATTCAAGAGGTTTTGAATGCCAAATGTGGTCCCACACCCTATTAGGTACGTAAAACCTTTTTCCTGCATAAAGAATGGTGTAACATCCCACTAACCACCATCCAGGATTTGTATGCGTCCATTCCAAGGAGGATTCAGGCGGTTTTGAATGCCAAATGTGGTCCCACACCCTATTAGGTACGTAAAACCTTTTTCCTGCATGAAGAATGGTGTAACATGACACTAACCACCATCCAGGATTTGTATGCGTCCATTCCAAGGAGGATTCAGGAGGTTTTGAATGCCAAATGTGGTCCCACACCCTATTAGGTACGTAAAACCTTTTTCCTGCATAAAGAATGGTGTAACATCCCACTAACCACCATCCAGGATTTGTATGCGTCCATTCCAAGCAGGATTCAGGAGGTTTTGAATGCCAAATGTGGTCCCACACCCTATTAGGTACGTAAAACCTTCTTTCTGCATGAAGAATGGTGTAACATCCCACTAACCACCATCAAGAATTTGTATGCGTCCATTCCAAGGAGGATTCAGGCGGTTTTGAATGCCAAATGTGGTCCCACACCCTATTAGGTACGTAAAACCTTTTTCCTGCATGAAGAATGGTGTAACATCCCACTAACCACCATCCAGGATTTGTATGCGTCCATTCCAAGGAGGATTCAGGCGGTTTTGAATGCCAAATGTGGTCCCACACCCTATTAGGTACGTAAAACCTTTTCCTGCATAAAGAATGGTGTAACATCCCACTAACCACCATCCAGGATTTGTATGCGTCCATTCCAAGGAGGATTCAGGCGGTTTTGAATGCCAAATGTGGTCCCACACCCTATTAGGTACGTAAAACCTTTTTCCTGCATGAAGAATGGTGTAACATCCCACCACCACCATCCAGGATTTGTATGCGTCCATTCCAAGGAGGATTCAGGCGGTTTTGAATGCCAAATGTGGTCCCACACCCTATTAGGTACGTAAAACCTTTTTCCTACATGAAGAATGGTGTAACATTCCCACTAACCACCATCCAGGATTTGTATGTCCATTCCAAGGGTATTCAGGCGGTTTGAATGCCAAAGGTGATCCCACACCCTATTAGGTACGTAAAACCTTTTTCTGCATGAAGAATGGTGTAACATTCCACTAACCACCATCCAGGATTTGTATGCGTCCATTCCAAGGAGTATTCAGGCGGTTGTGAATGCCAAAGGTGGATCCCATACCCAATTAGGTACGTAAATCCTTCTTTCTGCATGAAGAATAGTGTAACATCCCAGTAATCACCATCCAGGATTTGTATGCGTCCATTCCAAGGAGGATTCAGGCGGTTGTGAATGCCAAGGTGGTCCCATCTATTAGGTACATTGCATTTGACATCCCACTAACCACCATCAAGAATTTGTTTGTATGCGTCCATTCTAAGGAGGATTCAGGCGGTTTTGAATGCCAAATGTGGTCCCACACCCTATTAGGTACGTAAAACCTTTTTCCTGCATGAAGAATGGTGTAACATCCCACTAACCACCATCCAGGATTTGTATGCGTCCATTCCAAGGAGGTCTCAGGCGGTTTTGAAAGCCAAATGAGGTTTCACTCCCTATTAGGTACGTAAAATCTTCTTTTTCTAGGTGTTCACATGATTCTGTCTGAACCCTGTATGCAACCTGAATTCAGGCACTGAAAACAGATTTATATGAACAAATGTAGGGTGAATTTTTCTGTTAGAAATCAGTTTGCTTCCCGAAATTTACGGCTTTATTTTACCACAATATACACTATATTGTCAAAAATCACCGGACACCCCTTCAAAAGCAAATGAACGGATCCGCCGCAAACAATATAAAAACAAGCTTGCAGCTGACCGCGATGATATCGCACTATGAGGTTGAGTGAAAATGTTGCAGAACTGACTTTGAGAAAGGAAAGATTGTTGGGTGTTATATTAGTGGGTTGTCTGTAAGAGAAACCGAGACCCGTTTAAACATACCCAACTCAACTGTTTTGGATGTACTGAATAAGTGGACGACACATGATGTGCCTGAAGCAACAAAACGTACCGGCAGACCAAAAAAACGTCAGTGATAGAGGACGTCGAAGTTTCAGGAGAGTTGTTACAGTTAATCGACGGAGTACTGCACAAGATCTCAGTGTACAGGTGAGTAAAAATGCTGGAGCTTCGGTATGTACACGTACAGTTTGCAGTGAACTTCATTCCATGGGTTACCGTGGTCGTGCGGCTGCTCATAAGCCTTTCATCTCCACTCGAAATGCTACTCGCCGTTTAGCATGGTGTAAAGAACATTTATCGTGGACCGTAGATCAATGGAAACGGGTCCTATGGACTGATGAATCCAGATACACGATCCATCAGTCTGATGGCCGTGTGTGGGTATGGCGGGATCCAGGAGAACGCTATTTTACCACAGTGTACTGTTCTTACGGTCAACTTTGGAGCTGTCAGTGTACTCGTGTGGGGGTGTTTTTCGTGGTGTGGTCCCGGCCCATTTGTTATCGTGGACAAACCTGTTAAGCCACGTCTACCTCGATATTCTAGACAATTATGCCCTACCAACTCTGTGGCAATACTATGAAACCGAGCCTTGTTGGTACCAGCAGGATAATGCACCGATATATAAAACGAGGACTGTTATGGCGTGGTTTGACGATAATTCCGTATCGTGTGTGGACTGGCCAGCAAGAGCCCCGATCTTAATCCCATAGAGCACCTATGGGATGAATTAGGGTGCCTCATAAGAAGTTTGGAGCCAAGGCCTACTGCTAAGCAACACTTAGCGTCAGCATTATGCACTGAATGGAAGCGCATACCTATCGGTGTGTTCCAAAATCTTGTCGAAGGCATGTCTCGAAGGGTCAGTGCATGCATTAAGGTCAAAGGTGGACCGACACCGTACTAATGTTTGTCAATTAATGCTATGTTGTTTCTAGATGTCAGGTGACTTTTGTCAATATAGTGTATTTTTTAAGATGTTATTTCAGAACTTACGTCTTCAAGTTTATTTCCGGAGTTATCGCATCTCACAAGTTTGAGGTTTACTTTTCTTTTTTTCCAAGGCACTCTATGTGTTTCTGTGGAAACCTTTTCGAGATAAACATATGACAGTTCTGGAAGACACCGTTTATATTAACTAGTTTTTTTTTTCAGGGTATCACCCACGTAATGAATGATAATATGAAAAAAAAAAAAACTGAAGTGCTAAGCTTATCATTGTATTCTACACACGCACTGCCATTTTTCTTTTCGTTTGTTGCAAAAAAAGAAGTGAACCGGTTTACGCAAATGCGGGTTTCTCGATTCACACTTTTCAATGGTGGGTGTGATATACAACAAAGAAAAAAGAATTGAAACATGGGGGAGTTTTCTGGTTGATATATATTTAGCTGATGTGGACGTTCTACAAGTATGCAAATTTCGCAGAAGATTTGGAGGTTAGAAGTGTGATACATTATGGCTACTTGATTCTTTTTCTTTCTTTCTCATTCTTACTTCACGACTATAGGCAGAGCTTGTTTTATTGCCGCTTTCCTCCTCCTACGACTCCTTAACCTTTCAAAGAGTCAGTCTGACACTTTTCTCGATAAGTGAGAGCAATATAGAAGTCGGCAATTTAAGGACAGTCACCCTCAGCAACAACATCATCCGGAATCATCGTTTCTCCACTGCTTTGGATTGGGTGTCACTGATGGTACTGAAGCAAGTTTTAGAAGGTCATGACCTCCACGAAAACCGGTTTCTCTGCTCCTTCTTGCTCTGCACTTTTTTATTTGTTCCATCTCTTTTTTTTTTTTTTTTCCCTGATGATCTCTCGTTTTCATCTTTTCGCTTTTACAATCCCTGGTCACTTTTCTCTCAGCTCTGTGGTAATTTATTTTTTATTTATTTATTAATGTAGTCTCCGTGACTTCTGATGTAAGCTTAAAGGTTGAAGGGAGGGGTATATGCTGTGCAAATCATACGAGGTCAATGCTATGTAACAATGTGATAATTAACTGGATTTTTTCATTCCTAGAAAGTCGCTGTCGTTTCCTTATGACTGTTTACAAAACACAACTACTACCATTAATATTACGACAGGTCGCCGACCTCACAAAAACCAGTCAGTATTCCGTTAAGTCGTCAGCCAGTAAGCGTCCAACGCCAAATTGCGACCGTAATCCCGAAGTGGTTTCACAAGTCACGCATTCTAACACCGCATCTCTAAAATTCATTCCAACGGTAACTGAGCAGATTGGAACTCATTTATGAAGCGCGTAATAGTATTTCGGTACGCTACCAAAATAATCTTGCCCTCCGCATTCCGAAAAGATGAGGGTAATTTTGGTATCACCGGTTAGAAGGAGCGTCTTTGAAAGATCCTTTCAAATATGTAGCTATGCACATGATTTCACGAATGCCTCACAGTGTTAGGGGGGGCTTAATAATTTGCGGGAAGGTACAAAGCCAGAGCAGGTGCTAAATCGCGAATTTCGAAACTTGCTGACTTCATGTCTAAAGCATTGCAAACGAAATGCGTTCCGCGCTTCATCTTGACGTTATGAAAAACTGCGAAAGAAGAAGCTTCAGCTCAGTAATTCTGTCGTTGCGTATTTATACATCAGCATGCTTCTTTTTTCTTTTTTTGATTGGAGGTTTAACGACCACCGGGAGCAACTCAATGGGCTATAAGCAGTCGCCCGTCCCTAATTTAGTGTCACTGGTTCCAGGGAAGGGAGAGAGCCAGTGCCGTAAGACAAACACAACATCCACGTCTCACCGGGATTCGAACCCGGACCCCCTTTTAGACGAATGGTCAGAGGCCATCCCTTAGACCACTGCGCCACCGGGGCGGCCAGCATGCTTCACGCGTATGAACTTTTCAGTGATTGATTATACCAGGGGTGTGCTTATAGAGGGGGCAAGGGGGGCCTCCCCCAGAAAGGGTTTCTTTTCTTTATTAAAATGCGACTTACATTAGAAAAATGCTTTCATTTAATAAAAATTCATCTACTTATAATTAAAAATAATGCCTTAATTTTCAGCACGTGTTTTGTAAAAAAGACCGTGCTTCTTATGTTATCGGTTTGTCCGTCCGGGGTTTTCTTTTTTTTTTTTTTTTTTTTTTTGATTGAAGGTTTAACGACCACCGTGAGTAACTCAATGGGCTATAAGCAGTCGCCCGTCCCTAATTTAGGGTCACTTGTTCCAGGGAAGGGAGAGAGCCAGTGCCGTAAGACAAACACAACATCCACGCCTCACCGGGATTCGAACCCGGACCCCTTTCAGACGAATGGTCAGAGGCCATCCCTTAGACCACTGCGCCACCAGGTCTGTAGACACCATATCTGCGCAACCATTAGTCCAATTTGAACAATTCTTTTTGCATTGGGAAACTTGAAATATGCGAATAGTAATCCTTCATTTCCCTTTCCTTTTATGATGTACAATTTCGCCGCTAGAGGTCGCAAAGGCAGATGATATCGAAGTCAGCCTACATTTTATGCCATACATTTACTTCTGAACCCCCAGCCCCCGTAACGCAGTAGTCTAAGCGATGGCTTCTGTTCATTCGTCCGAGGTAGGTCCGGGTTCGAATCCCGTGAAGCACGGATGTTGTGTTTGTTTTACGGCACTGACTCTCTACCTTCCCTGGAACCAGTGACCCTAATTTAGAGACGGACGATTGCTTATAGCTCATTGAGTTGCTCACGGTGGTCGTTAAACCTCCAATAAAAAAAACAACAACATCCGACTGATTTTTTTTTTTTTTTTTACTTTTCGATTCCATTTATGCCAAAGACTATTTTATTGTCGCGTTTTCAAGTTACGCATAGATCCGCAAGGGGGCGTAAAAGTATTGGGTTGTCAGAAAAGTCATGACGTATTTTAGCCATGTTTTGCAAAGGTCATTTATTGATAGAAAGAACAAAGTTCAATCAATGATATAATGCCCGTTTTGTTCGATAACCTTTTGCCATCTTTCAGTGAGCTGCAGAATGCCTCGTTCATAGAAGTACCTGTCTTTCGTGGCGAAAAACTGTACAAGGTGCTGATTTACAGCCTCATCTGAATTGAACGTTACACCACGCAAGGACTGTTGAAGAGAGCGAAACAAGTGGAAGTCTGACGGCGCAAGGTCAGGCGAGTATGATGGGTGTGGCAAGCACATCCCACCCAAGCTCCAATAATTTTTGGCGGGTGATCAAACTTGTGTGTGGTCTCGCGTTGTCGTGATGGAACACAACACCTTTACGATGAACGAGCTCCGGACGTTTCTGGATTCGTTCAAACTGTCCAATTGTCGACAGTACCCATTCGAATTGATTGTTTGGTTCCGTGGTAGGAGCTCAAAAAACACGACACCTTTAAAATCCCACCACACTGAGACCAGAACCTTCCGCTGATGAATGTGTGCTTTGGATGTCGTTTGAGGCGAAGCAGCACGTCGGGACCAAGACCGTTTGCGCAGCACATTGTTGTACACAATCCACTTTTCGTGACCAGTTATCAGTCGCTTCAAAAAAGGATCGTTTTCCTCACGTTTAATGAGCATATCGCAGATGTATATACGCGCCGTCAATTGAGCTTCTTCGAGTTCATGAGGAACCCACACATCGAGCTTGCTTACGTATCCCAGCTTCTTCAGGTGGTCGTGAATGCTTGAATGATGGATGTGCAATGTGTCTGCAATCTCTCGTGTCGTGTAACGTGGGTTTGACTCGATCAATGCCTTGATTTGGTCGTCATCAACCTCGGTGGGCCTCCCCGACCGAGGAGCATCGTTGAGGTCAAAATCACCAGCACGGAATTTTGCGAACCACCGCTGGCACTGATGTTCTTGTAGAGCATTATCACCGTACACTTTACGCAACTTTTCACAAGCTTGACGCGCGTTCTTCCCTTTACGGAATTAAAACAGTAAAATATGGCGAAAATGCACAGTTTGGTCTTCCATCTTCAACTTGATGTCAAATCTCCGCAAATCAACCAAATCACTCACTATTCCTTTTAGACTGCAGCTAGAACTAGCACCTGTCGAATGCCATAGCGATAACATAGCTGCGCATGCCTCTAGTACTTCCAAAACCGCCCAACCGCCATCGGGTGTCAAAATACGTCATGACTTTTTCGACAACCCAATAAATCGCGTTTCCCCTGGTATCTCTGCTTCTAAAACTCCGATTTGAGAAAATCTTTCAGCAGCTGATACAGCTCTTGATGAGAAATCTTTTGCCGGTGACTTCTAATTTGTGGTAATGATGGTTTGGTCACCAGGGTGCGTAAGTATTAATTTCTGCTTCCGATGTTTTTACAGCAAAATCTGAGCTTCCAAAATCTCGATTGAAAAACTTCTTTCGTGGACCGGGCCCACTCACTTCGCTAAACCTCTTCGGAATATCTACTTCTTAAAATATTGCATGGTTTCTCCGCCCGGGGTCGTAGATGCATATCTTATTTTTGTCAATATCTCTGCTTCTAATGGTGCGATTTGAAAAATTCCTTCTTTGTTGGATAGCGTTTCCAGTGCGACATGTCTTTCATATAATTTCAAGTAATTCATAGACTTTCAGCTAGAAGGCGTAAAGGTAAATCGTGTTTTCCCTGATACCTGTGCTTCCAAAATTACAATTTGAAAAATTCTTTCTGTACCGGATATAGAGCTCCTGGTGGGAAATCTTTTGCATATAATTTCTAATTTCTGGTAAAAAATGGTTTGTCCACCAGGGGGCGTATGTCTTAATTTCCGCTTCTGATGTATTTGCAGCAAAATCTGAGCTTCTAAAATCTCGATTGAAAAAAATTTTTTCGTGGGTCACATCGAAAAACATTTCGAGAATACTTTCTTCTTAGCACATGATTTTCCCGCCAGGGGGCGAAGATGAATATCTTACATTTGTCGATATCTCTATTCTAAGAGTCCGATTTGAAAAATTATTTTCTTGTTGGAGAGCGTTTCCGCTGTGAAATGTTTCTGATATGATTTTAAAAAATTTCTTAACGCACAAGTCTGCAACCAGAGGGCGTAAGCTCACGGTTCCGCTTACAGCATTATCTGAGGGAATTAAAAACCCGATTGAAAAACTTCTTTCTTCCGTCAGATACTATTGTTTTCTATATCGGTTCGATTGACTGTGAATAGCTTTGATAAATTTAATTCGCGTCAGAACGGATTCAAAAGACGTGCTCTTGCCGCCCAGGTGGCGCAGTGGTCTAAGCGATGGCCTCTGATCATTCGTCCGAAAGGGGTCCGGCTTCGAATCCCGGTGAGGTATGGATGTTGTGTTTGTCTTACGGCACTGGCTCTCTCCCTTCCCTGGAACCAGTGACCCTAAATTAGGGACGGGCGACTGCTTATAGCCCATTGAGTTGCTCACGGTGGTCGTAAAACCTCCAATCAAAAAAAAAAAAAAAAAGATGTGCTCGTTACACCCGAAAATCCGGTTTCGTCTTTCTTGTCTTTTCTACTTTTCATTAACTTTTACCTTTCCCTGAAGGATTTCACTTTCATTTCCGGTCGGCACCCCCGAAAAAAATGTATGTATGCGAGTTTGAATCACACCCTTTTTTTTTTAGGGGAAAGGGGGGGGGGTTGCATCGATTTCAATGTCGCCATATTTTCTGAAAAAATTATGAAATTCACGATCGATTTTCCAAGATTTCTTTCGTGAATTAACGAAGCATATTCCTCATATAACCTTCTCTATGAAATGACGGGGGAACCTGGATTTTTCGCACCGCAGGAAAATTCTGAATTTTCGGAAACAATTCCACAATCCCTTAACAGTATCACGGAGGAGACTGGCTCAAGACAGACAGTTATGGAGGAAACTTGGGGATTTTTTTTTTTTTGATTGGAGGTTTAACGACCACCGTGAGCAACTCAATGGGCTATAAGCAGTCGCCCGTCCCTAATTTAGGGTCACTGGTTCCAGGGAAAGGAGAGAGCCAGTGCCGTTAGACAAACACAACATCCATGCCTGACCGGGATTCGAACCCCTTACGGACGAATGATCAGAGGCCAACGCCTTAGACCACTGCGCCACCGGGGCGGCGAAACTTGGGGATACCTTCAATCGGCAGTGGATGTATAATGGTTGACAATGATAATGATACACACTGTATTGACAAAAGTCACCCGACACCCCTTCAAAAGCAAATGAACGGATCCGCTGCGTTGTTCAGATGCGCGGTACAGCTACAAACGGTATAAAAACAAGCCTGCAGCTGACCGCGATCATATCGCACTGTGCCGCCCCGATGGCGCAGTGGTCTAAGCGATGGCCTCTGATCATTCGTCCAAACGGGGTCCGGGTTCGAATTCCGGTGAGGCATGGATGTTGTGTTTGTCTTACGGCACTGGTTCTCTCCCTTCCCTGGAACCAGTGACCCTAAATTAGGGACGGGCGACTGCTTATAGCCCAATGAGTTGCTCACGGTGGTCGTTAAACCTCCAATCAAAAAAAAAAAAAAAAAAAAATATCGCACTGTGAGGTTGAGTGAAAATGTCGCGGAACTGGCTTTGAGAAAAGAAAGATTGTTGGGTGTTATATTAGTGGGTTGTCCATAAGCGAAACCGAGAGGCGTTTAAACATACCCAAGTGAATTGTTTTGGATGTACGGAATGAGTGGAAGACACACGGCGCGCCTGAAGCAGCAAAACATACCGGCAAACCGAAGAAAATCTGTGATAGAGGACGTCGAAGCCTCAGGAGAGTCGTTACAGCTAATCGACGGAGTACTGCACAACACCTAAGTGTACAGGTGAGTAAAAATGCTGGAACCAGGGTATGTACACGTACCATTCGCAGAAAACTTTATTCCATGGGTTACCGTAGTCGTGCGGCTGCTCATAAGCCTTTCATCTCCACTCGTAATACTACTCGTTGTTTAGCATGGTGTAAAGAACACTTATCGTGGACCGTAGATCAATGGAAACTGGTCCTATAGACTAATGAATCCAGATACACAATCCATCAGTGTGATGGCAGTGTGTAGATATGGCGGCAGCCGGGGGAACGCTATTTACCACAGTGTAATCTTCCTACGGTCACGTTTGGAACTGGCAGTGTACTCGTGTGGGGGTGTTTTTTGTGCTATGGTCCCTCCCTATTATCGTGGACAAACCTGTTAACCAGCACGTCTACCTCGATATTCTGGACAATTATGCCCTACCAACTATGTGGCAATACTATGGAAGCGAGCCCTTTTGGTAGCAATGCACCGAGCCATAAAGCAAGGATTGCTACGGCGTGGTTTGATAATAAATCCGTATCGTGTGTGGACTGGCCAGCAGAGATCCCTGATCTTAATCCCATAGAGCACCTATATGGGATCAATTAGAGCGCCGCATAAGAA
The DNA here is from genome assembly GCA_039090855.1 of Macrothele yani. NCBI lineage: Eukaryota > Metazoa > Arthropoda > Arachnida > Araneae > Macrothelidae > Macrothele > Macrothele yani. The sequence continues at coordinate 98,133,101 of CM077031.1, forward strand.
GTTTGGAACCAAGGCGGCTTACTACTAAACAGCAGTTAGCGGCAGCATTATGTACTGAATGGAAGCGCATACATATTGCTGTGTTCCAAAACCTTGTCGAAAGCATGTCTCGAAGGGTCAGTGCGTGAATTAAGTCCAAAGCTGGACAGACACTGTACTAATGTATGTAAAAAAAATGCTATGTTGTGTTTGTGTACTAGGTATCCGGTGACTTTTCTCAATATAGTGTATATATAGGTTCAACTACCTGAAACATATAGGTTCGGCTTTTTTATGTATATAAGCTATATAAGTTTCTGGTATTTGAGAACACAGCACTTATAAAAATTGGAAAAGGAGTGAGACAAGGTGACACCATATCTCCCCAACTCTTCAATGCCAAATTGCAAAGTGTCTTTCAATCATTGGAATGGGAAAACAAAGGGATAAAGATTAATAGAGATAATTTAACTCACCTTCGGTTTGCTGTTGACGTAATCGTTTTTGCAACTACCCCTTCGGAACTGCATAATATGATCCAGGAATTTGCTTGCAACAGTAAAGAAATGCGATTAAAAATCATCTTTCAGAAGACAAAACTGATGATTTACAAGTAATGAAGATTTTGCGATTGATGGGGTGAAATCTCGAGGCAAACGATACCAACATTTGCTTTGGATAACAGATAACAAGCAACTGTCATACTGATGATGAAATTAATCCGCGTATAAAACCTGGTTGGAGATATTTTGGAAGAAACAGTACAATTTTTAAGAGCAATATGCCATTATGTTTTAAAAGAAAAGTGCTTAATCATTGCGTCCTCCCACTTCTTCCAGCAGAGACATGGACCTTCACTGAAAAAATGACATACAAAAATTGCAGATAACTGAAAGCGACATGGAGAGATGCATGTTTTGTGTATCCAGAACAGATAAGAAGAGGAACTCGTGGATAAGGCAAATGACAAGAGTGGAAGGCATCACGATCAGAGTAAAATCCCTGAAATCGCAATGGGCCGAACATGTTGCCAGAAGAATCAATCAGCGATGGACAAATGAAATTTTAGACCGGATGAAGACCACATGGGAGATGGATGGATGAAATTCGAAACCATGCCGGAGTAACTTGGAGGAGAGGGTCTCAAAACAGAGAGGTGTGGAAGAAACCAGGGGAGATCTTCCCCGAGCAGTGGATTGATAGCGGTTGACAATGATGATGTACACGGTCGAGTCACATTATGGTGATCGCCACCTAACATCCAGAGTAACGACCGTGTGCATCGCGGACAGCAGCTGGACGTGCTGGGAGTGACTCAATAAGGTGCTGGAAGGCGTGAGGAGCCATGCTGACTGCAGTGCATCTGACAGCTGCTAGAGGGTGCGTGGTGGAGGATTCATAGAGCGAACAACACGATCGAGGTGGTCCCACAGATGCTCAATTGGGTTTAAGTCTGGGGAATTATGGGGCCAGAGAAATACTTGGAAGTCTCCAACGTGCTCCTAAAACCACTCTCGGACATTTCTAGCTGTGCGAAACGTCGCATTGTTGTTCTCGAAGATCCCATTTGCCACAGGGAAGCCAATCAACATGTATGTATGGCTGTACGTGGTCTGCAAGGATGGATTCATAACGAATTCGGTCCACAGTACCTTCCACAGGTACGAGTGGACCTAAAGAATACCACGAAAACATTCCCCAGATCATAATGCTGCCCCCACCAGCTTGTGTTCTTCCAACAGTGGTTGAAGAGTGTTCGTTCTCCGATGTTTCCCGCCTTATACGCCAGCGTCCGTCCGTTCGATGAAGCAGAAAACGTGACGCATCGCATAAGGCAATCCTTTGTCAATCAGCGGAGGTTCAATTCCGATACTGCCAAGCAAATGTTAGCCTTTTCTACTGATGCACCTATGTTAGCATAGGTGCAGTGACCATCCGTCTGCATCCGAGACCCACACGCAACAGGGTTCGCTGAACTGTCGTTTTAGACACACTTCCGGTAGCCCCCTGGTTCATTCGGCCAGTGAGTTGCTCCACTGTAGCGGGTCGATCGGCCCTCACGCACCTTCGCAGCCGACGTTCACCTCTCACATCACTGACACGTGGTGCTCCACAGTTTACACGTCGCTTATTCGTAATGATGTCATTTCTTCAATCACGATACACTTTACCCACAGCAACACCCGAATAGTTCACAAACTGCGCTGTTTCAGAAATACTGTCACCCTTTGCCCGTAAGCTGTTAATTGTCCCTTTTTGCAAATCTGATAAATCGCTCCTTTTATCCATGACAGCAACGAATGATATGTTTTCAGAATGCCTACAGCACACGTTATATACCCTCCAAGCCAGCTCACAACACGTACCTTCTTTCATTGGCTACGTGCTGTTGACGTCGAAAGTAGGAGGAGGTCACAATAATGTAACTCGACTGTGTATATATATATACACACAATACTGTATGTGTGTGTGTAAATTTTATACTCAGAGCTTCTGTGAAATAATACTATAAAGTAGTGCAATTCACAAATTATACTTAGTACTTGTACAGTTCACAATTTTACACTTAGAACTTTTGTGAAATAGTACTTTGAATTAGTCTAAGCATAATTGTGAAGTAATTCACAATTTACACTTAGTACGTGTACGATTCTCAATTTTATACTTAGAGTTTTTGTGAAATAATACTATGAAATACACTGAAGAGCAATTGAATTAGAGATACCTGTCTAGTAACGTGTAGCACCACCTTTCGCCCTAATGACGGCGGCGATTCGTCTCGGCATGGACTCGAGAAGACACCGGAAGCGTTGGGCAGCCCTACGGATCCACGACCTCTGAACAAGCTCCCACAGTTCACGAAGAATTGATGGAGGGGGGGGGTCAGAGCCTCGAACATCTCTCTCGATGGCATCCCAGATGCGCTCGATGGGACTGAGGTCAAGCTGGCCAAGGAAGCGAGGTCACGTCGGGGGATTGTTCATCCAACCATTCGGACACAATTCGGGAGCTATGGCACCGTGCATTATCTTGTTGCAGGATGAGCCCCCCCCCCCCCCCCCCAGTGGAATGTTGAAGACGCACAAACGGGAGCAAATGGTCGTCCAGGATATTCCGGTAACCTTGACGTGTGAGGGACGATGTCACACGTACCAGGGGTCCCGTTTCAGTCCACGTAAACAGTCCCCAGACGAGAATGCCAACCCCACCAGCTTGAAGAGTGCCCTGCTGGCAAGAAGGATTCATCGCTTTATGTGGTTTGCGCCGTACTCGTATCCTGCCATCCGCATGTACCAACGTGAATCTCGACTCATCAGTCCAGGCAACATTTCTGCACATGTCTAGGGTCCAGTGGCGATGTTCCCGCGCCCATGGTAATCTTTGCACCCCCTGATGTGCGGTCAGCAGTGGTACCCTCGTGGGACGATGGCTTCTGTACCCCATAGCGAGGAGATCGTTCTGGATGGTGTGGCTGCTTACACGTTTTTGTGCACCAGCGTTAAATTGCCGAGTTATTTCTTGCACTGTGGCCTGTCCACTGTTACAATGCAAGCTAGCCGACGATGACCCCGCTTATCCACACGCTGTTGTCCACGGCAGTTGGCCCTTGCAGGGATAGTTTTACCAGATTCGATGTACTCACGGTGCACCCGTGACACAGTGGCTCGTGAAAATCCCAGTGCCTACACGACTTCCGAGATGGAGTGACCCATTCGTCGGGCCCCGACAATTTGCCCGCGATCAAATGCGCTTAGATCCTTCGTCGTACCCATACTGCGTCCGACTCTTACTGATTGATTCCCGTCGCATCACTCCTTATATTGTCGGATCGTTGCATACGTCATGTCGTTTCGGTTTACAGGACCGCCCACAGGGCCACATTTGCATAACGCCAGCTGTCTCTAATTCAATTGCTCTTCAGTGTATTACAGTTCACCTTTTCTTAAACATAGTTGAAAGTCATTGGCAGTAAAACAAATATCGACTTTCAAATCTTTCGTTTCCTTTCAAAAATGTTGAATAGCAAATGTAATTTGTGATAGTCTCCCTGCACAAGAAATAAAGTTGTCATAATTATCATAAACTTCAAATAATCCACGTCAATTGTGTGTATTAATTATTATAAACTTATTTAGAAAAATAATAAGCTTCTGTAGAAATTCAAATGACTAATTAACTTGCATTAACAGCGAAAAACATTCAATTATCGCTCAATTCGAGTTATCTTCGTTTCTAATTTACACACGAGAAAATGTTAAATGTCTGTTTTAGGTCAATCAGGAGGGCGCTTCGCTAAGGTAGAAACCTCACGCCGTCCGATCGCCACTAGTGGAAAAGGGAAAACATTATTTCACTTCGTACGTCAAACAAAGATCTCTTTTACTGGGAAAGTAATCAAAATTTGGGGGAAATTTCTGTATAAAAAATAAAAATACCGATACTGACTTTTCTAAAAAAAAAAAGAAAATTAAAGTTTCTGTCAAAATACCGAAGAAGGAAACGGAAATTTTCAAGACGTTAATTTCCTTAAAAATCGGAGATCTTCCTGCAACTTTCTTGAACGCTATTTTCAGAAATTTTCCGTAAATCAACACCACTGATATTTTTCAGTGCGGAAACGTTTTGTGCTTTCTGATCGAAATGCTCCCCGAAAAACGGTTCCACAATTCTTTAATATTGCCAAAAACAAGTTAGTAAAAGCATGCAATGCATTCATTATGAAATGCTTTCCAACATACCAGAAATCACTACTCAAGTTTGAGGATAATGGCTGTGGAATAAATCTCGCTCCTGTGTCGTGACCTTTGACCCTATTTCGATGATATCAAACAAAATTGGTTCAGAATACATCTCCGGAACAACATACTAAAGATTTGTCGCAATAGAAGTATTTTTAGTCAAGTTATGAGGATAATGGCTGGGGAATAAATCTCGCTCCTGTGCCCTGACCTTTGACTCCATTTCGATGATAATCAACAGATCTGGTTCAGTATACCTCCGGAACAACATACTAAAGTTTTGTTGCAATTGAACCATTTTTAGTCAAGCTATGAGAATAATGGCTGTGGAATAAATCTGGCTCCTTTATCCTGACCTTTGACCCCATTTCGATGATATTAGACAGAACCGGTTCAGTATACAACAACATACTAAAGTTTTGTCGCAATTGAAGCATTTTTAGTCAAGCTATGAGAATAATGGCTGTGGAATAAATCTGGCTCCTGTATCCTGACCTTTGGCCCGATTACGAGGATATTAGACAGAACCAGTTCAGTATACCTCCGGAACAACATACTAAAGTTTTGTCGCAATTGAAGCATTTTTAGTCAAGCTATGAGAATAATGGCTGTGGAATAAATCTGGCTCCTGTATCCTAACCTTTGACCCCATTTCGATGATATTAGACAGAACCGGTTCAGTATACAACAACATTCTAAAGTTTTGTCGCAATTGAAGCATTTTTAGTCAAGCTATGAGAATAATGGCTGTGGAATAAATCTGGCTCCTGTATCCTGACCTTTGACCCCATTTCGATGATATTAGACAGAACCGGTTCAGTATACCTCCGGAACAACATACTAAAGTTTTGTCGCAATTGAAGCATTTTTAGTCAAGCTATGAGAATAATGGCTGTGGAATAAATCTGGCTCCTGTATCCTAACCTTTGACCCCATTTCGATGATATTCAACAGAACCGGTTCAGTATATCTCCGAAACAACATACTAAAGTTTTGTTGCAATAGAAGCATGTTTAGGTAAGTTATGACGCATAAGGGCAATGGAATGGATCCCGCTCCTATGTCGTGGCCTTTGACCTCATCTCTCCAATTTTCAATAGGGTTCGTCCCCAGGTGGTCCCCTACCACATACTAAAATTTCATCGAAATCGAATCATTTTTACGCAAGTTATGACGTATAAGGGCATTGGAATGGATCCCGCTCCTATGCCATGACCTTTGACCCCATTTCGTCCATTTTCAATAGGGTTCGTACCCAGTGGTTCCCTACCACATACTAAAATTTCATCGAAATCAAATAATTTTTACGCAAGTTATCGTGCGGACGGACAGACGGACAAAGCTGGAGCATATACGCTTCTTCAACCTACGGTTGGAAAGCGTCAAAAAGAAATTATTCTCTAAAAGGTTTTTCGATGTGAGCGGTAAAGAATTTTTTCCATCAAGTTTTCAGGAGCTCAGATATGCCTGCAAAATACATCAGAAACAGAAATTAACACTTACGGCCCCTGGTGACCAAGCCATTCTTTACCAAATATTCGATATTATACACATGTGTGTATGCAAAACATTTCCCATCAGGAGCTGTATCGATACATGAAGAATTTTTCAAATCGGAAGTTTAGAATCAGAAATATCGAAGAAACCACAATTTACCTTAACACCCCCAAGCGGAAAGTCTATGAATTGCTTCAATTTTTTGAAATTATACGGAAAACATGTCACACCGGAAATTCAATCGAACAAGGAAAGAATTTTTCAAATCGGACAATTAGAAGCAGAGATATTGACAAAAATAAGATATACATCTACACCCCCTAGCGGAGAAACAATGTAATACTTTAAGAAGAAATATTCCGAAAAGATTTAGAGACGTGATTGGGCCCGGTCCACGAAAGAAGTTTTTCAAACGAGATTTCAGAAGCTCAGGTTTTGCTGTAAATACATCAGAAGCAGAAATTAACACTTACGCCCCCTGGTGGCCAAATCATTTTTACCAAAAATTTGAAATTATATGCAAAATATTTCGCATCAAGAGCTGTATCTTCTGCAGAAAGAAATTTTCAAATCGGAGTTTTAGAAGCAGAGATATCGGGCTAAACACAATTTACTCTTACGCCTTCTAGCGGAAAATCTATACGTGACCAAAAAAAGTGACTATACCTAAAATAGTCTTCGCCATAAATGGAATCGAAAGGTAAAAAAAAAAATTTCGATCGGATGTTTAGTAGCAAATATATGGTATAAAATGTATTTTGAATTCGATATCATCTGTATTTACGCCCTCTTGCGGCGAAATAGTGCTACGTAAAAAACCCGAAAGGAGGGATCGTCGTTCGTACATTTCAAGCTTCCTAATGAAAAAATAATTTTTCTAATCGGACTAATACACTGCTGGACAATTGCTAAGGACGGATCATAAACGGCTATATAGCGCATAAAAAAGTAAGTGTGGTTGGATGCCAAGTGAAATAAAATAATGTCAGAATGCCAGGACATTACAAGAAAGACAATTTATTGTGCTCTGAAATCCAGAAGACTTTGGAACGTGTTCAAGGGACAAACAGGCCATTTTGTGCAGAATACGTAAACGTGAAAAAAATGCAATTACCGTCAGCAGGCGTTCCGGCGTAAGATGTCAATACGGGATATGGCCACCATGGACGGCGATGCAAGATTCCACACGTCGTGTCATGCTTTGCACAACATTATCAAGCAGCTGTTGGGGTAATTTATCCCATTCCTCTGTCAGTGCACGGATGAGGGTGTCCTGGTTTATTGGAGGGTATTGGCGACCAGCAAGACTCCTCCCCAAAGCATCCCACACATTTTCAATGGGATTCAGATCTGGAGAACGTGCTGGCCATACGAGGCGTTGAATATCCTCGCTCTCAAGATACTCCTGGACAGCGACTGTTCGTAACATGTTGCGTTGTCGTCCATGAAAATGAATCTATCACCGACAGCACCACGGAACACGAGAACATGAGGTAGCAGATCATCATTAATGTATCGTTGGCCAGTCATAGTCCCAGTTGGAAGCACATAGAGGGACGTACGGCCATTGATCATGATGCCAGCCCATACCATGACACTACATGTCGGATATCGGTCCCTTTCCTGTATGTTTGCTGGACAATATGCAGTACCACTATCACGCCAGATCAGTTGTCGTCGACAATCAGACGATAGACTGTATCTACTCTCATCTGAGAAGAGGACAGCAGACCAGTCGTTATCAGTCCAATTGCGATGCTGATGGCACCATTGCAAACGGGTGGCACGGTGACGTCTGGACAATGGGATGCACACAACAGGTTGGCGGGCGTATAGTCCTCCTTCATGCAAACGTCTGGCGACAGGTTTTCGGGAGATCCGCTTGCCAGTAGCAGCCATAAACTGATTTGCTACCTCACTAGCTGTGCTGCGCCGGTGTCTTTTTGTTGATAGCACTATGTACCGATCTTCTGCAGGTGTCGTACTGCGAACGCGACCTCCTCCGTGACGTTTGCTACACTCTCCATTTGTTTGAAATGATTTCCAAAGCCTTGAAACAACACTGTGGCTGACGTCGAACTCCCTGGCAACATCTGTTATTTTTCGCCCTTCTTCAATCTTGCCAATAATACGGCCACGCGTAAAATCATCTAGGTGATGTCGGGAAGACATACTGAAAATTGCAAGTTCGTCAATTGATTCTTTCCCTTTCAACTTTGCGTTTGAACAACAACGGTCAATAGGCGTCAAATCCTTTATATCTCTTATCAGCGCTATGACGTCACGAACAAGTTCGGCAATCCAAAATTTGCATACGCACAACACGTCTTACTGTATCCCGCACTTATGCTATTTCCACATTTTCCTTCTTCAACCTACGGTTGGAAATAATTTCCAGCCATTATTTCCAACCGTAGGTTGAAGAAGCGTAAATGCGCCAACTTTGTCCGTCTGTCTGCTTGTCCTTCCGTCCGAACGATAACTCGTGTAAAAATCGTTCGATTTCGATGAAATTTTAGTATGTGGTAGGGGACTACCTGGGGACGAACCCTATTGAAAATTGACGAAATGGGGTCAAAGGTCAGCACATAGGAGCAGAATCCATTCCACTGCCTTTATGCGTCATAACTTACGTAAAAATGCTGCCATTGCGACAAAACTTTAACACATTGTTCCGGATTTATACTGAACCAATTCTGTTTAATATAATCGAAATCGGGTCAAAGGTCAGGGCAGAGGAGCGAGATTTATTCCACAGCCATTATCCTCATAACTTGACTAAAAATGCTTCCATTGCGACAAAACTTTAACATGTTGTTCCGGAGGTATACTTGACCGGTTCTGTTTAATATCATCAAAATGGGGTCAAAGGTCAGGATACAGGAGCCAGATTTATTCCACAGCCATTATTCTCATAGCTTGACTAAAAATGCTTCTATTGCGACAAAACTTTAACATGTTGTTCCGGAGGTAAACTGAACCGGTTCTGTTGAATAAAATCGAAATGGGGTCAGAGGTCAGGACACAGCAGTGAGATTTATTCCACAGCCATTATCCTCATAGCTTGAGTAGAAATGCTTCTATAGCGACAAAACTTTAACATGTTGTTCCGGAGGTATACTGGACCGGTTCTGTTTAATATCATCAAAATGGGGTCAAAGGTCGGGGCACAGGAGCGAGATTTAGTCCACAGCCATTATCCTCATAGCTTGACTAAAAATGCGTCTATTGCGACAAAATTTTAGCATGTTGTTCCGGAGGTATACTGGACCGGCTCTGTTTAATATCATCAAAATGGGGTCAAAGGTCGGGGCACAGGAGTGAGATTTATTCCACAGTCATTATCCTCATAGCTTGACTAAAAATGCTTCTATTGCGACAAAATTTTAGCATGTTGTTCCGGAGGTATACTGGACCGGCTCTGTTTAATATCATCAAAATGGGGTCAAAGGTCGGGGCACAGGAGTGAGATTTATTCCACAGTCATTTTTGGTATGTTGGAATGTTGGAAATCGTATGCCGCCCCGGTGGCGCAGTGGTCTAAGGCGTTGGCCTCTGATCATTCGCCGGAAGGGGTCCGGGTTCGAATCCCGGTGAGGCATGGATGTTGTGTTTGTCTTACGGCACTGGCTCTCTCCCTTCCCTGGAACCAGTGACTCTAAATTAGGGACGGGCGACTGCTTATAGCCCATTGAGTTGCTCACGGTGGTCGTTAAACCTCAAAACAAAGCAAAACAAAAACAAAATCGTATCATAATCAATGCATTGCATGATTTTACTAACTTTTTTGCAAAAGACGTGCTAAAAAGGGCTGGGAAATGGTGTTCACTTTAAGAAGAACGCAGTATCTGCTATTTTTCTCACTTTCGAAGCGTGATATCCTATTATGCTCTTTCGAATTCAGCGCTTAGCTTTCCAGATTGTTTCAGGCAAGCATTTTCCCGAAACCCTGAAAATCCAGCTGCGTTCTACTAACCGCCAACCGCGAATCTGAAGCGGAAGAGATACAGCGGTCGCACGTGATGCTGCTCATCGCGTAAACACTACGGTCAAGCGAGAACAGAGTTTCTCCGTCTGTTACGTAACTCTTATTTCGCACTGTCTCCTTCTTGAAGCGCGAAAAATAACCGGAATATTTGGAATAATTTCTTTCGAGACAAACGCAGGTGGTCTTTAGTTATATAAACAACTAGCAGGGTACCCTGTATTAAAGAAAGGAACAGGAATGGAAATGCTTACCTTCGAGGAGATATCTATAGAACTGCGGTACATCTGGCGTGTGCTTTTGAGGATCTCGCGTCATTGAAATGCAATGTAGTTATGTCATGTCGCGAACATGCGATATGACATTGGAATTGATCATCCTTTTCATGAAAAAAATACGGGATTACACCATATAATACAAATTTTGAAGATGACAATCCGATTTTTGGTGTACATGTGACAAGGATGGTAAGTCAGATAATATCCGAAAACTTGAAAATGTCACCGTCCTGGAGCGGTACTCGAACCCGCGTCTCCCAAATAGCGCCCGGGTATGCTAACCACTACACCACCCAGAACGACCAAGTCTCAAGTTCCCAATTAATTTGAATATAGCCATCACAGGATTCGCTAGTCGAATATTATCTGACTTACCAATCTATGTCACATTTACACCAAAAATCGGATTGTCATTTTCAAAATTTGTATTATATGGCGTAATCCCGTATTTCTTTCATGATTTATCTGCTTCTCCGGACAAACACGGGATAAGATTCTTAACCTCCAGATTCGCTAAACATGAATGCCGGTTGCTTCGACTAGCGAATCCTGTGATGGTTATATTCAAATTAATCGGAAACTTAAGACTTGGTCTTTCTGGATGGTACAGTGGTTAGCATACCCGGACGCTATCTGGGAGACGCGGGTTCGAGTCTCGCTCCAGGACGATGAAATTTTCAAGTTTTCGTACATTATTTGACTTACCAATCCTTGTCACATTTACACCAAAAATCGGATTGCCATCTTCAAAATTTGTATTATATGGCGTAATCCCGTATTTCTTTCATGATTTATCTGCTTCTCCGGGCAAACACGGTATAAGATTCTTAACCTCCAGATTCGCTAAACATGAATGCCGGTTGCTTCGACTAGCGAATCCTGTGATGGTTATATTCAAATAGATCGGAAACTTGAGACTTGGTCTTTCTGGATGGTGCAGTGGTTAGCATACCCGGCCGCTATCTGGGAGACGCGGGTTCGAGTCCCACTCCAGGACGATGAAATTTTCAAGTTTTCGAACATTATCTGACTTACCAATCCTTGTCACATTTACACCAAAAATCGGATTTTCATCTTCAAAATTTGTATGATCATCCTTTTGTTTATCGTTTTGAATATCTGGAACTCTCTATTTACATAACATTATGTTTCTGCCTGATGGAGCATCCTATTGGTGGTGAAAGCTAACGTAAAACAAAAAAATTGCCCTTTTTATGAAAATTTTGTCAGTTGCTCCGATCCCTTCCGAAAACCATCTACGGTCAAAGTACCATGACATAGTATACCAAATTTGGTGGTTCTAACTGAAAAACTGTAGATACATGAGATCGCTGACGATGTTTAGTGAGGGTTGTCCTGGTATTGCGCATTATTTCCTCAAGCTCTGTTGTCGTCCACTTGATGATTCCGAAGAAATACGTGAGGACTGGAACTGCGTATGTGTTGATAGCCGGAGTGATGTTGCGAGCCTTGAGCTCAGTCTCCTCAGCCTTTGGTTGTATTTGGCTGTTAGATTGTTTTTGATTATTTTGTGTTCTAGGCGTTGTGCTTGAAGCATACATACCAAGGTACTTACAGACTTCTCCTTCCTCCATAGCTGCGATCTGTTCTCTGGTCTTCAATTAGTAACTACGTGCATCATGCTTTCCTTCTTTCATACCTTGTGTCTTGCATTTCTGTAGGCTGAATTCCATCCATTATATTATTATATTGTTATTTCATTATTATTATTATTATATATTAGTAATGTTATGTATTATTAGCATGTCTTTTGTAAAAAAAGATCGTGCTTATGTTATCGGTTTGTCCGTCCGTCCGTCCGTCTGTACCCACGATATCTCTGCAGCTATTAGTCCGATTTGAAAAATTCTTTTTGCATTGGGAAGCTTGAAATATGCGAATGATGATCCTTTATTTCGTTTTTTTTTTCACGATGTACAATTTCGCCGCTAGAGGGCGCAATGCAGATGATGTCGAATTCCAAAAATACGTTTTATTCCACATATTTCCTTTTTTTTTTTTTTTTTTTTTTTGATTGGAGGTTTAACGACCGCCGTGAGCAACTCAATGGGCTATAAGCAGTCGCCCGTCCCTAATTTAGGGACACTGGTTCCAGGGAAGGGAGAGAGCCAGTGCCGTAAGACAAACACAACATCCATGCCTGAGCGGGATACGAACCCGGACCCCTTACGGACGAATGATCAGAGGCCAACGCCTTAGACCACTGCGCCACCGGGGAGGCACATATTTCCTTCTAAACATCCGATTGAAAACATTCTTTTATCTTTCGATTCCATTTCTGTCAAAGTGTATTTTAGATATAGTTACTTTTTCTAATTACGCATATATTTTCCGCTAGGGTGCGTAAAAGTAAATTACATTTTTCCCGATAACTCTTCTTCTAAAGCTCCGATTTGAAAAAAAAAAAAAAAAAAAAATCCTTCAGCGGATACACCTCCTGATGGAAAATCTTTTGCATATAATTTCTAATTTTTGGTAAAGAATACTTTGGCCACCAGGGGGCGTAAGCGTTAATTTTTGCTTCTGATGTATTTGCCATAAAATCTGAGCTCCTAAAATATCGATTGAAAAAATTCTTTCGTGGACTGATGCCACTTACATCGATAAGCCTTTTCGGAATATTTCCTTCTTAAAATATTCCACAGTTTCTCCGCCAGGGGGCGTAGATGTATATCTTATTTTTGTCAATATCTCTACTTCTAGGAGTCCGATTTGAAAAATTCCTTCTTTGTTGGATTGCATTTACGATGCGAAATGTTTTCCCTATAAATTTAAAATTTTCAAATAAATCATAGACTTTCCGCTAGGGGGCGTAAAGGTAAATTGCTTTCCCCCTGTATCTCTGTTTCTAAATCTCCGATTTGAAAAATCCTTACTGCACGGGATACAGCTTCTGATGGGAAATCCTTTGCACATAATTTCTAATTTTTGTAAAAAATGCTTTGGCCACCAGGTGGCGTAAGCCTTAATTTCAGCTTCTGGTGTATTTGCAGCAAAATATGAGCTTCAAAAATCTCGATTGAAAAAAAAGTCGTTTATTGACCGATACCCCTCATGTCGACAAACCTTTTTGGAACATTTTCTTCTTGAAATAATGCCTGGTTTCTACGCCAAGGGGCGTAGATGTATATCTTATTTTTGTCAATATCTCTACTTCTAAGAGTCCGATTTGAAAAATTCCTTCTTTGTTGGACAGTGTTTCCGATGCGAAATTTTTTTCCTATAAATTCAAAATTTTTAAGGTAAATCCTAGACTTTTCGCTATGGGGCACAAATTTAAATTGCATTTTCTGCGTTATTTCTGCTCCTAAAACTCCGATTTGAAAAATTCTTCCTGTATCGCATACAAGACCTGATGGAAAATATTTTTCACATAATTTCTAATGTTTGGTAAAGAATGGTTTGGCCACCAGGGGGCATAAGTGTTAAAATCTGCTTCTGATGTATTTTAGCAAAATCTATGATCCTGAAAACTCGACTAATTTTATTTTTTTTTCTTGGACCGATACGGCTCAAATGGATAAACCTTTTGAGAATACTTTCTTCCTAAAATAATGCATGGTTTTCCCACCAGGGGACGTAAAGTCACATTTTATTTTTGCCGATATCTCTGTTTCTAGGAGTCCGATTTGAAAAATTCTTTCTGTGTTGGAGAGCGTTTCCGGTGCGAAATGTTTCTCATATAAATTCATGTTTTTCTTAACGCACAAGTCTGCAACCAGAGGGCGTAAGCTCACAATTCCGTTTACAGCAATATCTAAGGGATTAAAAACCCGATTGAAAAACTTCTTTCTTCCGTCAGATACTATTGTTTTCCATACCGGTTCCATTGACTTTGAATAGCTTTGATAAATTTAATTTGCGTCAGAATGGATTCAAAAGACGTGCTTATTACACCCGAAAACTCGGTGACATCTTCCGTGTTATTATTATTATTATTATTATTATCATTATATAATAGAAATATTATTTAATAATAATAATAATTTTCTTTATTCGAAATATACGAATCACAGACTATGACAAACAAAATAAACAACAAATTATCATTGACTGGTATTGTTAAACTGATACGAGTTTCCACCGGAGACCTAGGTGTCAGTCAAGAATCGGCGTAAAAGATATGATGTCCCAAGTAAAGCTGTCTTCTGCAGTTCTGTAGGTGGTATATCAGAAAGCTGCAATTTTTCAAAATGATTCATAAAATTTTTTGACATTGTTCCAGTTGTCCTGATGACAATGGGGAATACCGTTGTGTGTTTATTCCATAACCGGGTAACTTCTATGGTCAGGTCTTTATATATGGTCATTTTTTTTTTCAGTTCTTTTTCAACGACTCTGGCATCTCCAGGGATCGCTATGTCAATTATCCAGACTTTCCGATTTTATACGACTGTTATGTTTGGTGTATTATGTTCTATGTGTCGATCGGTTTGAATTCTGAAATCCCACAAGATCTTGACTTGATCGTTTTCTGACTTTCTCAGCCTCGTGTTCCCACGAGTTTTTCGATGCTGGCAGATTGTGCTTTCTGCATAATAACCAGTGAATCAATTTTGCAACTCTTATTATTATTATTATTATTATTATTATTATTTTCAAAACACGTCGTGCTAAAATGTTGTCTATACTTCTCTTTTGTCTATTAACTGTAGCTTTTCAGATTATTTAATCTCATTTTTAGAAGAAAAAATGCTGCCAAAAAGAGTTCACGTTTTCTCCCCTCTGATTCGTCTGTTTTCTTATGTTTTTTCCTCTTCGTTTGAATCTAGTTCTTCTCTTTGTTATCTTGACGTATTCTTTCATCTAAATGATAAGGTTAAAGTTGCTGCTGACCATGCTTGCGGATTTCTCATGTGGAACGAAGCAAATGCAGATATGTGCTGTTGTACGGATTATTACGCAACAGATTAGCGTTATATTACGAAGCAGAACATCATTGCGGCCAGTGAACTGGTTTCAAGAACAAAATATTGTTAAGCGGTGTTCAAGTGATTGAGAAGATTACTGGATTTGATATTTGACGCCCTGAATGAAATTGGTCACGAAAAACAACTTTCTTAGCCGTTCAACAGTGCGCGTTGCAGGTGAAAGAAACGTTATCGGTGGAATGCCATTACAAAAGAAATCCCTTGCACTTTTTCACGACTCTTTCACAGAATGGAACTTTCGGTAGTTATACAGGGTGATTCAAAAGTACCCGAACTCTGAATTCAAATATTTCTACCACGGATATCATCATCATCATCATTGTCAACCATTATCAATCCACTGCTGGACGAAGGTCTCTCCAAGCCTCTTCCACAACGATCTGTCTTGTGCCAGTCTCCTCCATGTTAATCCCGCATACTTTCGAATTTCATCCACCCATCTCCCATGTGGTCTACTTCTGGGTCTTTTCCTGTCCCTTGGAATCCAATCTAAAATTTCGGCTGTGTCTGTCCTTCTCGCAGTATGTCCAGCCCATTGCCATTTCAGGGATTTAACTCTGATCATGATGTCTTGTCATTTTTCTGATCCACGAGTTCCTCCTCTTATCTCTCCTGGTTACACCAAGCATGCACCTCTCCATGCTGCTTTGAGTTGTCTGCAGCCTTTGTATGTCTCTTTTAGTTAAGGTCCATGTCTCTGCACCATACGTAAGCACTGGAAGGATGCATTGATCAAACACTTTTCTTTTAAGACATAATGGCATATTGCTCTTGAAAATTACGCTGTTCCTTCCAAAAGCTCTCCAGGCAAGTTTTCTACGCCGATTAATTTCTTCATCAATGGGACCCTCACTTGATATCTGGTGTCCAAGATAAATGTACGTGTCTGTTATCTCCAGCTTTTCTCCATCAATCGATAAATCTTCATTTCTTGTAAAAGCATTGAACATCCCTTTTGTCTTCTGAAAGTTCATTTTTAATCCCACTTCTTTACTCTTGTCAGCAAGTTCCTGGATCATACTCTGCAGCTCTGATGGGGTAGTTGCAAAAATGACTACGTCATCAGCAAAACGAAGGTGAGTTAGATAATCTCCATTAATTTTTATCCCTTTGTTTTCCCAGTTCAGTGATTGAAAGACATTTTCCAATGTGGCATTAAAGAGCTTGGGAGATATGGTATCACCTTGTCTCACTCCCTTTCCAATTTTTATGTGTGTTGTACTTTCAAACAGCCGAATCTTTGCACTACCACGAATATAGTGATGTATGACTATTTTTACGTACTGTTATATTGACACTCATACAGGTAATGAGAACCAATTTACAATAGATGCTGGAATTGTCCACCATTCTGTTGAAGACACAAATTCACCCGACGACACATGTTGGTGGACACTCTTTCCAGCGTGTTGGCTGGTATGTCCTTCACGGCTGTAATGATGTTGTTCCGCAGATCCTGTGCCGTCTTAGGGTTGTTGTGGTAAACCGTGTCTTTCATATAGCCCCACAAAAAACAAAAGTCTGGAGGACTCGAGTCTGGTGAGCGATGCGGCCAATTTTTTCGAGAAGAATCGATCGTGGAAGAACTCACGGAGCATCTCCATTGTGTCGTTTGATGTGTGGCAGGTTGCACCATCTTGTTGAAACCAATAGTAACGTTCGTGTTCTTCCAGCATCGCTACAAATTGATAGACGATGTCTACATACACAGCGGGATTTACAGTTGTGTCGAAAAAAAAATGGCCCTACAATTCGCCGTCTAGACATGGCTCAGCACGCTCCAACTTTCTGACAGTCAAGTCCAACTTCATGCAATGCGTGTGGATTCTCCGCAGTCCATGTGCGAGTGTTTTGGCTATTGACATATCCATTCAAATGAAACCATGCCTCGTTACTGAAAAAAGTGTTGTTAAGCTGGTTAGTCACATTGTTGCGCGTGAAACCCTTAAACCATTGGCAGTGCGCTTTTCTGATTCCAAAAGACGTAGTTCTTGCACTACTCGAATTCTGTTCGGCCGTAGCTTTAGACGTTTAGTAGCCCTTTGGCGGGCTGAATACGATGACCCTAACTCTTGAGACAGCCGCCGAAGTGACTTCCGGGGAGAGCGCTGCAAGGAAACGTGGTCGTCACCACGGACGGCCGGCCGCTCTTAGGCTTATCGTGAACACTGCCTGTCTCGTGCAACCGGTTCACAAGGTCACACACAGTTGTTTTCCCTGGTATAGGAGCATCAGGGAACTTCCTTTGAAAGAGCTGGATGCAACGTTGGTAAGATTTTTCCGCGAAATAAACTTAAAACAAAGCGACTGTCTGTTCTTGCGTGAGACTCATGGCTAACTGAACGTTACTGCTTGCCAGCGCCCGCGTAAGCGTAGTATCACGTGGTGCTATCACGTGGTGCAGCTGGTTCCCGAAGGTCACGCACAACAGCCACAAGCAGCAATACTCGAATATCTTTTATGGTATACAAAACAAATACCGCAGTCTATGTACGATATTTAATAAAAGATGAAAGCTATTTACAGATAAAAAAAAAAACCTTCACTAGCACTTTCGGGGCAACATTTACCCCATCATCAGGTGCAACACAGAGGTTAATGCAGTACTCGAGTAGACCTTTATAGGAGTGCAGCAATGCACCAGGGCCGGATGGAACTTTTGTGAGGCCTGGGGCGAAGTTTCATAGCGAGGCCCTGAGCACAAATTTCTTTAAGCGCCCTAGAAAATAAATCTCATAGTTTAATAAAATCGTTACGTGAACAATGAAAACACACGAAAACTTTTATAAAGAAAAATGATTATCTCAAATTACCGTGAGCTTAAGAAAAAGACCATAATATGGATTGAAAGTTCAGAGAGAGAGAGAGAGACACACAAAGAGAGAGGGAGAGAAAGATAGAGACAAAAACAGACTGGCAAAGAGAGATAAAGATAGAGACAGACACATACAGAGAAAGACAGAAACAGACAGACAGAGAGAGGGAGAGAGAGTAAAGAGTGTTAAATCTATGGTTTTGTTTCCGGATATACCAAGAAAATATTCCCCAGACTATATTAGGTTGCAGTGCGACTTTTATAAAAACTTTTCCCCCAAAATGGTAAAACGATAAATTTAACTAATCTGCGTAGCGAATGTTTTTCTAAAGCAAACATTTTTACGTAGCGAATAATAAGGATCCTTCTTAAATAAATTCGTTTATATATATAAATTTCCTGGCACATTTTGTTTAGTGATTGATTTTTGATGCAAGGTGGTAAAACTGACAAATTAGTGAGTTACCTTGCATCAAAAATCAATTAGTACTTTCCTTCATCTTTCATACGCGCTCATATATGAAAGTTTCTTTTTTTTTTTTTAATTTCTAATACTGTTTTTAAAGTCACTGAACAACTGGAGTCCATATATAGCCCAAAAACAACGTCAATATTGTTCTTTTCATTTTTTTTAAATGTCGGTATCTGGTTTACACACAAATTGTTGAGCATACCGTAGGGAGTCATAAAATGTGATCAAATTTAATTTGCTATTTCATGAATGTGGAAACGTTTTAGGTCCAAAACAGTGGGGGGGGGGGTTGTAAACTGAAAAAAAAAAAACATTGTAAAAATAAATTTTAAGGGCCTCGCGCCCCAAAACTTAAAAAAAGTATCAATAAATATAGAGAATTCTAGTAAAAATGATTTTGTTTTTAGTTTCTAAGATGCGAGGCCCCGTGAAAATGCGGGGTAACCGGCTCTGCAATGTATCATGGGATAGTTCTCAAGCGTCACAAGGTTAAGGTGTTGCCATCGCAGCCGAGCAATACATACAATTTCTGACTTTAATAACACATGATAATACAAATTGTGTTGCACTGTTAAAATTATTGTCAAATTCACATGTTATTGTTTTATTAAATTTATTTTATAATTATAATTTAAAGTTCAAATCGACGACGTGGTTTTTTCCAAACTTTTGGTATGTCCACTGGCGTGTTATCATTACAGGACCTGTCCCCCAAGGCTTCAATGTACAGGCTTTCAGCAAGGTGCAGTGAGTGTACGTACGCAGACGTGTTCAGCGTACGTTCACTCACTGCACCTTGTGACGCTTGAGAACTATACCATGGTGCATTGCTACACTCCTATAAAGGTCTACGCGAGTACTGCATTAACCTCTCTGTTCTACCTGATGATGGAGTAAATGTTACCCTGAAAGTGCTAGTGAAGGTTTTAATTTGTGAATAGCTTTCATCTTTTATTAAATATCATACATAGACGGTGGTATTTGTTTCGTATGACATATTGTACGAATTGTGCTTTTATCTATCTTTTATGGTTATACAGCAAATACGTTTTAAAATATAGAGTTCGGGGACTTTTGAATCACCCTGTATAAATCCAATAAAATAAAAGAAAAAAAGTTCCTGAAAAGGTTTTTCTTTCTCGCGTTTCATATATCATTTCAATTTTGTTCAAGTTATTATCCAAAAAATTAAGATCTCTCACATTAGTCTTTATTCTCAAACGATTTCACCAAATGGAGAAACAATTCTGAAAACAAGCATAAAAAATGTGCGAAAGAAATAATAAATCATTAAAAAAACTCACGCTATTACAGATGATCTTCACACATTTTTAGAACAATTTTCCCAGCAATATAAACACTGGCGTGCAAACATTAAGGACGAGACATTGCAGAATGAGGTCCCCAGTGGGATGTTGAAGACGCACAAACGGAAGCAAATGGTCGTCCAGGATATCCCGATAACGTTGACGTGTGAGGGACGATGTCACACGTACCAGGGGTCCCATTTCAGTCCACGTAAACAGTCCCCAGACGAGAATGCCACCCCCACCAGCTTGAAGAGTACCCTGCTGGCAAGAAGGATCCATCGCTTCATTTGGTTTGCGCCGTACTCGTATCCTGCCATCCGCATGTACCAACGTGAATCTCGACTCATCAGTCCAGGCAACATTTTCCCACATGTCTAGGGTCCAGTGGTGATGTTCCTGCACCCATGCTAATCTTTGCACCCTGTGATGTGCTGACAGCAGCGGTACCCTCGTGGGACGATGGCTTCTGTACCCCATAGCGAGGAGATGGTTCTAGATGGTGTGGCTGCTTACACATTTTTGTGCACCAGCGTTAAATTGTCGAGTGATTTCTTGCACTGTGGCCCGTCTATCCGCTGTTACAATGCGAGCTAGCCGACGATAACCCCGCTCATCCACACGCTGTTGTCCACGGCAGTTGTACCTTGCAGGGATGGTTTTACCGGATTCGATGTACTCACGGTGCACCCGTGACACAGTGGCTCGTGAAAATCCCAGTGACTGCACGAGTTCCGAGATGGAGTGACCCATTCCTCGGGCTCCGACAATTTGTTCACGATCAAATGCGCTTAGATCCTCCGTCTTACCCATACTGCGTCCGACTCTTACTGATTCCCGTCGCATCACTCCTTATATTGTCGGATCGCTGCATACGTCATGTCGTTTCCGTTTACAGGGCCGCCCACAGCGCCAAATTTGCATAACGCCAGCTGTCTCTAATTCAATTGCTCTTCAGTGTATAAATCTACCACTAAGGAAAACAAAAGCAATGCAAAAAACGTTTCCGTAAGATGCTTACATCTTACCGAAATGCTAAACCATTAAACAACTGAGATAACTTTACCAACAAAACATGTGAGTAACAAATCCTTTTTTGAATGTACACTGACGGAAAAAAAAATCCCAACACCACGAAAAAATAGTTGTAGAGGAATGAAACGGCGGCAATACATTTGTATAGGTAACATATTTAATCGATTAAGGTTTCAAGATCACAGCTTAATGTAAGCGCGAGAAGAGCCATTTTAAATGTAAAATGCTGGTGCATTAATAAGCGGTGTAACCGCCAGAATGTTGAATGCAAGCACGCAAACGTTCATGCGTTGTGTCGTACAGGTGCTGGATGTCAGTTTGTAGGATGGAGTTCCATGCCTGTTGCACTTGGTCGGTCAATACAGGGACGGTTAATGCTGGTTGGGGGTGACGCTGGAGTTGTCGTCCAATGAAGTCCCATACGTGCTCGATTGGTGAAAGATCTGGTGATCTAGCAGGCCACGGCAACACGTCGACACTCTGTAGAGCATGTTGGGTTACAACAGCGGTATGCGGGTGAGCGTTATCCTGTTGGAAAACACACCCTGGAATGCTGTTCATGAATGGCAGCACAACAGGTTGAATCACTAGACCGACGTACAACTGTGCCGTCAGGGTGCGTGGGATAACCACGAGAGTGCTCCTGCTGTCATAGGAAATTGCTCCCCAGACCATAACTCCAGGTGTAGGTCCAGTGTGTCTCGGCCACAGACAGGTTGGTTTCAGGCGCTCACCTGGCCTCCTTCTAACCAACACACGGCCATCACTGGCACCCAGGCAGAACCAGCTTTCATCAGAAAACACAACAGATCTCCACTCCGACCTCCAATGAGCTCTAGCTTGACACCACTGACGTCGCAAACGGTAGTGGTTTGGAGTAAGTGGAATGCACGCTACAGGGCGTCTGGCTCGGAGCTGTCCTTCAAGTAACCGATTTGTAACAGTTCGTTGTGTCACTGTGGTGGCAACTGCAGCTCGAATTGCTGCCGCAGACGCGGTACGATGCGCCACGGCCATACGCCGTACACGGCGGTCTTTCCTTTCAATAGTGCCACGTGGCCGGCCGGAACCCGGTCTTCTTGGGGAAGTACCTTCCCTTGACCACCGCTGCCAACAATCATGCACAGTGGCTGCATTCTTGCCAAGTCGTTCTGCAATATTGCGGAACGAAAATCCACCTTCTCGTAGCCCTATTACACGACCTCGTTCATACTCCGTGAGCTTTTGATAATGGCTTCTTCGTCTTCTTAAAGGCATTCTTGACTAACATCAACACCCTACGTCGAATCTCAATGATAAGTAACGCTCACGAACTTTACAGCGCGTATTTACAGCAAACCTGCTTTGCATGTTCCGAGGGGCGCTACTAGCGCCACACGTATGCGCCGAGCGCGAAATTTGCATAGACGCCCTCTTACAGATGTACTCTCACCGCCTACCAACTGTCGTTCATCTAACAAAACCCCTTCTTGGTGTTGGGATTTTTTTTTTCCGTCAGTGTATATATAAATAACAAAAATTTGCACGTTATATTACTTAAGACAGAAAAGGAATCTTGTATATCAGTAACAGAAGGAACCAGCTGGTAGAAGTAAATAATCCTTTTTTTGTTTGTTTTTAAATGCCTAATTTTCTTCTGTTGTACGTTATATGCTATTACGAGTGCTGATTTGTATTTCTTTGGAAAGAAAATCACAATAATAAATCAAAATAATAAAATATAAACCACTTCACAGTAACATACCAATGGACTTCACCTGCAGTTCAGAGCATGGAAGTTGATACCTTCTTGGTCACATGACTAAATCGTTTCAGGGCCTCTTCTTTCCAGTAGGCTATGTACATCTGTCGCAATCACACGCGGTCAGTTTTTCGTGTGCGTGGTAGGCGAATCTCTGGCAATAATAAAAAAAATGAAAAACGTATATTTGCGTATTTTTTATGAAACTGGCTGAAATTTTTATTATAACACTATAACTGACAGATCGATTGTGCCTGACGACGACGTGTGCCGGGAATTGATTAATTGCAACGTAACGCCGATTCGGGATTATCAGGGCACTAGACCACTGCCAATGGTTCCCAGAGACTCTTACAAGCAAGCCGCGGACCAGTAAAATTTAACAAAATGCTTCGCGAACCGACCCGCACGAAGTTGATTTTATGTACAAGGACGTTTGTGAAGACCTGTTTTTACTGGTGAAATTCGGAAATCTCTACCATTTCTCAAGTTTTCCTCTGTTTCCGCGTACCAGCGGAAACCTCGTGACGGACCGGTGACGTTTGGGAAACACTGCACTTGACTGCTATCGCACTCACCTCATTTGGCTGCAAAGCTGAAAGCTCCCACTACCCAATAAAACAAATTACAATGAACTGTAGAACGTGGCCAGCAAAAGAATCTTTCTTCTTAGAAGTAAAGAGACAGAGTGATAAGGTAAGAGTTTTCTGAAAATTGCGTTACTCATTTAGTATTGTGCGGAACCTATCATCCTATTTTATTTGTTTAAACTATAGCTGTATTATACACTGGCGGAAAGTGAAAAAAGAACACCAAGAAGGAGACGTCTGATACCAACGAAATTTATACAGCATAATAACGGAATACAGAGGATAACGTGATCAAAACATTATGGCAAAATACAGCTGTATTTGCTGGTAAACTGAAAAATAACATTTCCATGTAACATGGTTAGTACGAGGTTGAACCGCCATGAACTGCGTCACACTGTGCAATTCTGGCATGGAGTCTGTCGTACAGATGTTGGATGTAAGTTTGGGGTATTGAGTTCCAAGCATCCTCAACCTGGACGCGTAAATCGGGGATGGTCGTGGCTGGCCGTGGAGACCGGATAAGTCGTTGTCCCATAAAATCCCACACGTGCTCAATGGGGGACAAATCCGGTGGCCATGGAAGTTGTCTCACACCCTGAAGTGCATGTTTCGTTGCACGTGCCGTGTGTGGGCGTGCGGTATCTTGCTGGAAAACACCACGATGGACCGACCTTACAAATGGCACAACAACGAGCTGAATGATGTTGTTGATGTAGGAGGTGCTGTTTAACGTACCCGGTACAAACACTAGTTGTGTACGGGAGTGATAGCTGATCGCTCCCCACACCAGGAGACCAGGTGTAGGCCCTGTGTGTCGCTGGCGGATGCAAGAAGGGTGGAGACGCTCACCTGTGCGTCTGCGAACACGCATACGGCCATCGGAGGCTCCCAAGCAGAATCTGCTTTCATCGCTGAACACAACAGATCGCCATTGCGTTCTCCAGTGCAGACGTTGGCGACACCACTGCAGCCGTTCCTAACGGTGGGCTGGAGTCAGAGGTACACATGCCAGAGGCACACGTGCACGTAGTCCTGCATCCAGTAGACGGTTGCGGATTGTTCGCACAGTCACCTCAGGTGCAACGGCAGCTCGGATTTGCGTCGCATTGGATGTTCTGCTTGACAACGCCGATCTTCTTATGCGTCGATCGGTCCGCTCATCAGTCCGTCTGTGACTCCCGGTTCCACGTCTTCTCGTGTGGGAATGTTCCTCGGACCATCTACGCCACCATCGTACCACCAGCGATACTTCCCGTCCAATTCTCTCCGGAGTACGACGATACGACCACCCGGCCTCGCGGAGTCCGACTAGACGACCTCGCTCAAAGTCCGATAACTGCTGACATCGTACACGTCTTCCATGTCCAGGCATTGCAGCTTCTTCAGGGTCTTCGCACGTGTCCGGACGCCGACGACTGATTACATTCACTTCGCCGTACTCCTTAAATACCACCGACGATCATTTGCATATTATGCCGTGCTGTGGCGTAAGCACTCACCGGTTGGTCCCGAAATTAACATCACACCTACGTAAACTCGACCCCATTAACATAAGTAAATTTCATGATCGTCCGCTAATTCCTTCTTGGTGTTCTTTTTTCACTTTCCGCCAGTGTATATCTTTTTTATTTTTTAATGAGTAATACTAACAGCTTATTATAACTCATGAATATATAATAATATTCCTTAGTACCACCATGCCTTATTAAGCTTTATGAGAAAATGAAAAAAATGTCGTTTCTTTACCTGACCCCGCTTTTCTTTCAAAAACGTTCTAACGTCCAAGCCCATTTAGTAGATGTAGAACTCACTGGGAAAAGGACCCCGCATTTTCGTTTTGCACTGGGCCCCGCAAATTATGCAGCCGGCTCTGTTTCTGTGGATGGACAAAGTGCTAGGGCACCATCAAAAGGCCCATGAAATCCCAGTAAAAATTCATGTGATATTTAAAAAAAAATTCATGATCAGAAAAATGGAATTTATTTTGAACGGAGTTTTATTGCGTTTCCAACAAGAAAGGAATTTTGTTCCGTAGCCGTCATCGCAGTAAGCTGTGTAATTGACCACATAAATGCTTTGCTAATTATTTTATGTCAACGAGCGGTTGATTTCATGTCTGTCACTGAAACACACGCGCTGAATATTCTTACCGGGGAAAAGTGTCGTGAACTGAATTTCAATCGGAGAAAGAGCACAATGTTTTATAACCCCGTGCATCAGCACGGTATACTTATCAGTAAAACGGCATTTCTGAATATGCAAAAAGAAAGTAGAACCATTTTTTTTTTTTTCAAACATAAAAAAAGAGGAAGAATGAAGAAAGGTGAAACAGTAGTTTTATTCAAAAGGTAGATTTAAGATGGGGATTAACAAAATTGTGCAAGCAGAAAAGAATAATAGTGATTTAGAAAGAAATTGGAAAACAGGTTCTGGACAACGTCAAGGCCCTCTGGGAAATTACACATACAATATTCTGAGGACATAAAGTCAGAATAAAGAAAAGGGTGGTTTCCACTGGAGTGAGACGCGATATAGCCTCGGGGTTGGAGTCCTCCGGCGACGAGAGAAGTTGTGTTCTCCATACGAGCTTACGATCGCGTTTCTGTGAGTGTGTATGTGTGTGCGTGTGTGACCAACAAAACTGTGTTGCCAGGCAAGTGGTGTTGTATACCCTCAACATGTGCGATTTGTCCTCTGTGTGAAATGGAGAAGTTTTTTGTTGGACATCCATACAAGATGGGACCACATTCATGTAAGTACCTTAATAATCCTTAAGCACTCTTACTAGCTTTTCCTGCAAATGTGTGAAATATGTGGACATTCATGGAAGAATAAATAAAAGCAGGCCCTGATTCTCGTGAGGGCACATAGGGCACGTGCGCTAGAGTACCAAATATAGCAGCCCAAAAGTGAAGAACCCAGTGGGCCTGAACCCACCCTTTAGCCCCCTCCCCCTCCCCTATAAAATATTTAAAAATGCCTTCTTTAGGAGCATTTTTCTCAAAAAGCTATCCAATATTTTTTAACGAAAATTTTACCAGTTATTTATTGAAAACTTGTGCACATTTTAACGGGAGCTTTTTATCAATATTTAAAGTTTTTGAGAATTTAAAATTTTTTCACGTGCATTTCATAGTTTTACCCTAAAAAACGACACATTTTAATTTTTAATATTTTTTTAAAAATTAGATACTTTTAATCCACGTCGTCTGTTTGTACAAATACATCGTATGTATATGTGGTAAAAATATCAGATTGAAACCTTTCATAGATTCTGAGAAAAATGCGCCCAAACATTGAAAAAGTAAGTTTTGTGATAAACGCGTTTGAAGTAAAAAATGACGGTTGCCGGTAAACCGCCACACAGGAAAACTGCCACACGTCTTTCAGTAACTTGGAAAAGTGCCACACAGGAAAATTGTCACACAGAAAAACTACCACATGTTTTTCATTAAGGGGCCGAGCACAAATTGTTATTACTCCAAGGAACACTTTGAATGTCTGGCAGTTTTCCAACTTTCCGAATTATGTGTTGCAGTTTTCCAAGGAGCCTAACGACGAGAAGGAGTTCTTTTGTTTGTCTGAATTTTCATTCATACCAGTTTAGGGCAACTGGCCACAAAATTTTAAAGGGGTGTGGGGGAGGGGGTATAAAGACTTGGCATATATTGAGAATTGAATTGGGAACTTCAAACGCATTTCGAGAAAACGTTTTATATAAGCCAAGCCAGAACTGAACTTTCATTTGAAGAAATAAATTGCGGTGACTTACTACACTTTTTAAAACTGCAGTGTTCAACGGAGCAACAGAATTACAGTATGACTCATGCTGTGTTCAGAAAGAGATGATGAGGTAGGATTTTTTAATAATGCTGCGCGTTCACTTAGGTACTAAATATATACATAACATGTCAAGTTATTAATATTTCTCTTCTTTTTAATTAATTCATATTCCTTAGACCTAGGCTTTTTTAACAGCTTTTAATCCGCCGACTTCATATTCATAAAGATTACGTATCGAATGAAGTTAATAGCATTGCGCTATTAGTTAGTCACTAAATATCAATTCATAGGCCTTAGGCCTTCTCAATAGTTTTATTCTTATGATGTCATATTCACAACGTTTACAAATCAACTTAAGTTAATAGCATTGCGCTCTTACTAAGGCACTAAATATTAATTCATAGGTCCTGGGCCTGGGTCTTTATAGAAAATTTTAATAAGCATATTAACTTGTGTCGATATGCAAACATTATAAGCATTACATAGAATAAATACTGGTAAAAGGGCCTAGACATAGAATAAATACTGACATAGAATAAATACTGTAAAGGGCCTAGACATAGAATAAATACTGTCATAGAATAAATACTGTAAAGGGCCTAGACATAGAATAAATACTGACATAGAATAAATACTGTAAAGGGCCTAGACATAGAATAAATACTGACATAGAATAAATACTGTAAAGGGCCTCGACCTAGGGCTTATGAATTAATATTTAGTGCCTAAGTAAAAGCGCAATATCATTATCTTGAATTGATACGTAAACGTTATGAATATGAAGTCGACGGATTAAGAACTGTTGAAAAGGCCTAGGCTCTACGAATTAATATTTAGTGCATAAGTAAAAGCGCAAGTTTAATAACTTGACATGTTACATAAACGTTATTGATAACAATTACGTGAACGTGATGGATTAAAAACTGTTTAAAAGGCCTAGGGTGTATGAAATATTTAGTGCCAAAGTAACAGCGCAATATTATTAATATAACTTGATGTGTAAATGTTGTGAATATTACATTGGTAGAATAAAACTACTAAAAATACCTTAGGCCTATGAAGTAATATTTCGTGCCCAAGTAAAAACGCAATATTATTAAATTGATTTGCTGTGTAAAGTTATGAATATGAAATTGGTAGAATAAAAACTGTTAAAACGGCCTAGGGCCTATGAATTAATATTTAGCGCCAAAGTAAAATCGCAGAGCTATTGACTTCATTTGATACGTAAGCGTTATGAATATGAAGTCGGCGGATGAAAAGCTGTTAAAAAGGCGAAGATGTAGAGCCTATGAATTAATTAAGTAAAATAAAAATATTACAAACTTCACATGTAATGTAAATTTTTAGTGTCTAAGTAAGATTGTAGCGTTATTAAAAAATCCCACCTTATCGTCCTTTTCGGAACACAACAGGAGCCACGCTGTAATTCCGTTGTTTCGTCGAAAATTGTAGTTTTGAGAAGTGTTCTAAGTCACGGGAATTTATTTCTTCAAATTCAAATACAGTTCTCGCTTGGCTTACGTAGAACATTTTCTCGAAATTTGTTTGAAATTCCCAATTCAATTCTCAATATATGCGAAGAAACGGCAATCTTTATTATACCCGCCCCCCCCCCCTCCTTGAACGTTTGTGGCCAGTTCCCTAAACTCGTATGAACCGGCATGAAAATTCAGACAAACAAAAGAGCTCCTTCCCGTCGTTAGGCACCTTGGAAAACTGCCACACATAATTCGGAAACTTGGAAAACTGCCACACATTCAAAGTGTTCCTTGGAGGAACAGCGATTTGTGCGCGGCCCCTTAATGAAAAACGCGTGGCAGTTTTCCTGTGTGGCAATTTTTCTGTGTGGCAGTTTTCCTGTGTGGCGGTTTACAGTGAACCAAAAATTACAATTTTCGCACATGTAAGCATTTATTTCATAATTTCCATCAGAGTAGGAAGGTTCATCTGGACCTTCTTCTTCTTCCAGGAAATCGTTTTCTAACATTGTTTGTATTTTGTTTCTTTATTGGCGTGCTTTTTTTTTTTCAGTTTCATCCATTTTTTGTTGTACTACCGAGACGCGTAAAATATCAGTATTTTTCATAACGTGTATACAATTTGCTCCTTGTTCAATTTCGGCAGTCTTCAAAACATATGCATCTCAGGGCATATACATATCTAAATTTAATTTCATAGAATTTGCCTTCTTGATGTGTTTTAAAATTGTATCATAAAGTTTTATTTGAACATGATGCACAAGATATTTGCAATTGTATCGCTAAGCCTATTCTTTTTTCGACAGTTACAATTATATCTTCTCCACATTCCTTGCCCACCGCCACATTTGAAATAGCAGAAGCCAGTAAAGATAAATCTATAATTTCATTAGTACTTTTCTGGTAGCTGAACTTGTCATATTCTGCTGACAATGTTTCACTTTTCGGCAATCCATTTTCAATGGACATGTTTTTCCAACACTTGTACGCTTTTTAAAAAGTCTTCCTATTCGAGGCAGGACTGGTTGTTATTAATTCATAAAATCAGGAAAAGTCGCACAAAAATATGTAGGAAGTGCTTCACATATACAAACACACACCCATCACATACGCAAAAAGCTTACAAACAATTTCGAAAAATTCGCTATGTATGAATGGCGGTTGCTTCGACTAGTGAATCCTATGGTGGTTATATTCCTATTAATCGAAAACTTGAAACTTGGTCGTCCTGGATGGTGTAGTGCATAAAGGAAGGATATATAGAGAAAACACCGGCTGTATAAAGCTGAAACTCATGACGTCATGAAGTCGACTGCAGCGCACCAGCGACCTAAAGCAGAACTGCAGTTGATTGACAGCTGGTTTCTCAGGGAACACGCACGAAGCACGTGATTTTTGTCCAAACGAATATTTTTACTTTGACTTTGGCTTGCTATCCGGCAGTGTTTAAGACGAATGCACGCAATACTTTATTAATTTTAAGATTCTTTTTGGTTTTCAATTCCTCTAGCGTTCTAATAAGTGGTATTATTTTGCTTATTACTTACTGATCGTATACTTTTTCTTACAGAATTCATAACTTTTGGGTTTTTACGTGTCTGTTGTTCATCTGATCATCTCCGAGCGCTGGGATGCCGTAGCAATTATTGCCGACGTCACGGGGTTACGTCACATTTTGCTTCTGTTTTAGGTCCGTGGGGGCGCCACTTTCTATGTGAGGAATTTCCATGGGCTCCTATGTCTGTTTCCACTCTATATATCCTTCCTTTATGGTGTAGTGGTTAGCATACTCGGGCGGGAGACTCGGATTCGATTCCCGCTGAAGGACTACGAAATTTTCAAGTTTCCGGATCTTAACTGACTTACCATCTTTGTCATAATTACACCAAAAAACGGATTGTCATCTTCAAAATTTGTAATATTGTTTATTTTACATTTAGAAATACATACTAATTCCATGATTTTCACAACGTTTTTAATTACAGAATACGAATATTTCTCTTCAGTTTTCAGATATCTGACTTAACATTCATGTCCTATTTACACCAATAAGCGGATTCATATCTTCCAAATTTGCATTGTACAATGGTGTAATCCCGTATTTCATACAATGATATTCTGTGCATCCGGGCAATCACGGGAATTAATTCAAAACCTCCAGATTCGCTATATATGAATGCCGGTTGCTCCTACTAGCCAATCTTGTGATGGTTTTATTCAAATTAATCGGAAATTTGAGACTTGGCCGTTCTGGGTAGTTTAGTGGTTATCATACTCGGGCGCTATCCGGGCTCACCACGACGATGAAATTTTCAAGTTTTCGGATGTTATCTGATTTACCATTCATGACATATTTACACCAAAAAGCGGATTCATATCTTCCAAATATGTGTGGCCATGTGCAATCAAGTTGCGGTTACATTTAATGTAACAATAAACAAATCAAAGTTACAGTTAAAACCTTAAAAAAAAAAAACCTTTTTCTGAACTGAATGTAAAATTTAAATTAGCGTGCAATATAAAAGTATTTGTAAAAAAAACAATAGGAGGTGAAAATATAATTTTTTTTTATTTTTTTTTTTTTTTTTTGCAAATTTTTTGAAAACACACTTTTTTATTTTTTTTAAATACTTCTAGTGCTCGGATTTTCTTATGCAATACATCATTGTAAAGGTAAGATTCCAAACTTTCAGAAAAGCTTATGAATACAAAATAAGATTTTTCGTGAATTTTAGTGCACAGGTCCTCCTTAAGCAGTCATAACACATGGTGGGTGCAACCATCTAAGATTCTAAGGAATTCGGATAAATGTATGTGAATTTCTCGAATTCATTGAAATTTGTTATATAAAACGAATTCTTTATTAAATTTAGTGCTTGTAGTTATGGGAAATTAAGGGAGACCTCTGAACAACTTTCTGGAATAGTAGAAACGCACCATTTTTGCAATTATAATTCAAAACGATGAGAGAGAGAGAGAGAAGAGAGAAAGGGAAGAGAGACAGACAGACAGAGATAAAGGGAGAGAGACAGAAAGAGAGAGAGAGAGAGAGAGAGAAGGGGAGTGAGGCAGAGAGAGAAAGAGAGACAGACGGACAGAGATAAAGGGAGAGAGACAGAACGAGAGAGAGAGAGAAGAGAGAGAGAAGGGAGAGAGAGGGAAGGGGAGAGAGGCAGAAAGAGAGAGAGAGAAGGGGAGGAAGACAGAGAGGAGAAAAGAGAGAGACAGGAGGAGACAGAGAGAGAAAGAGATTCCTTGTGCCAGGTTACAAACTAAAATTCATAAACAGCCTTATGAAAGAAAAAAAAGAAAACGAAAAATACCGACCTAATGTAAGCTAAACTTGGAAAGAAATAGTAACTTGTCACAGATATTCGTATCCATGGTACCCATACTACCAATGTTCCATCTAAGCTGCGCATGCGCGCGGCAGCGAACCCTCTTAACTTCATCCGCGCGGCAGCGAACCCTCTTAACTTCATCCGCGCAGTAAGCATTTTAGAATAAAATTCCCAAATCCCACTGAGAAAACCGTTTTGTTAATTCAGCAAAAAAAATTGTTGAATCAACCAAAAAATTTTGTCGATATGTAGTCAACAAAAATGTTTGTTGAATTTACAAAAATATTTTGCTGAAAATAATTGTTGATTCTGCAAAATTTATTGTTATCATGACAAAACGTTTTGTTCATTTAACAAAATTCCTAGGTTGATTTTTGGGAATTTGTTTGGTCCAACAATATGTATTGTTATCGTGATAAAACGTTTACTTGCTGCAACCAAACATATTGTTATCGTGACACAGTAATTTCTTGCTGCAACCAAACATATTGTTATCGTGACACAATACTTTCTTGCTCCAAGAAAAATTTAATTATGTAGCTGGGCAACTTTGTCCCTAATCTTTTTTTCAGGTGGAAACACTTTTGCCGATGCAGTAGTTTTAGGCGGTGCTCTTCAACACTGGGTATCCGCCATCTTTCCCCCCGCCGTATTTATTTCCTAGTAGTATTTAAATGAATTTGGACTGTGTTCCGTCACGAGAAAATTATTTTTGAACCAGCGAAAAAGCTCTCACTGAGCGAATTCGAACCTGAGACGTTCCGTTCAGGAACTACGCGTGCTAACCACTCGGCGGCACCTGTTCCTACCAATAAATTCTTATCTGCGAATTCAGCATTTGAAGGTTGGAATATTCACCTGGAATGTTCACGGACGATTTATACATGACATAACGATGTACTGTCACTATTTTGGTTCTAAATCCGTTTCTTTTTAAATGTTTTCCTTAGTTTTTTGATGAAACAAATTATTGACATTTTTGGTTAGACAAAAAAAAAAAAAAAAAAAAAAAGGTAATATTTTTCTTAACGTTCTATCAATAGTTCGTGTGGCCCCCATGGCTGGCAATAACGGCCGCTACGCGCCGCGGCATCGAACGAAAGAGGCTTTGGATGTGGGCTTGGGGTATGTCAGTCCAGGCTGCTTCCACACGTTGTCACAGTTCATCAGGCGTAGCCGCGGGTGGTGCTTGCCGGGCCACTCGGTTGTCCATCAGCGACCAGAGGTGTTTGATGGGCGACATATCGGGAGAACAGGCAGGCCACGGCATCAGTGACATCTGGTGGGCCGTGAAGAATTGTTGCACGATGCGTGCCAGGTGCGACCGCGTTGTCCTGTTGAAACGTGGCCGCTGACAGGTCCTGCAGATAAGGGAGGACTACAGGCTCCAAAACGTCGGAGATGTAGCGGTGGCAGTTGAGTGTACCGGCGATGCGTACCAGACGGGTGCGGGTGTCATATCCAATTGCGCCCCACACCATAACGCCAGGCGACGTACCGGTATGGCGATGCATAATGCGGACGTCATACAGTCTATCGCCGCGGTGCCGCCACACGTGGATCCGACCATCGTGGTGTGGCAGACAAAAGCGGGATTCGTCGGAGAAGACAATGTCGTGCCATTCCGTAGTCCAGGTGCGGCGTTCAACGGCCCACTGCCACTGCACTTGCCGATGGTGTAACGTCAATGGTAATTGGAGCAGTGGGCGCCGGGCGACAAGTCCCCGCTCTTGCAGACGACCTTGAATGGTACGTGCTGACACAGGTTGTTGCGCAACACACCCTAATTCCTGCGCTAACGTTCGTGATGTGGCAGTGCGAGCCGTCAATGCCCACCGCACAACATGCCGGTCCTTGCGCTCGGTGGTGTGCCGCGGCTCCGGCAACCGCTCACGTCGGTCCGTCCGTCCCTCCCGCACCCACCGAATCCGTACTCGCCTCACTGTGGCTGGATGTCGTCCTACACGGGCGCCGATGTCTCGGTACGATAAACCGCTTTCGCGATAAGACACTATTCGTCCTCTGTCGAACTCCGAAACGTGCTGGAATGACTGCCGTATTCTGCGACGAGTCATCAGGAAGCTTCCCACGCACAGGTCCGGTAGCACAACACACTTCCACGACTTACACCCCGTCTTCTGTGCACCTTTCTTATAGTGCTTCTCGGTGGCGTGCCGGGCGCACATGATTTGCATATGCCCTGCAATGCTAATCGTTTGCATGTCATTTCGCAGGCGACGCATGCTGCGAATTTCAGGTCAATCGGATGCTTCCTTGTTGGTATTGCATTTTGGGTGGCCAGCAGTGTAGTTGAATTAACAAAATAATTTTGTGTTGCCAACAAAACAATTCCGATGGTGTTTGGCTAAAGCAAGACAATAAATCGGCAAAACAGCTCAACAAAACTATTTTGTTGTTTCAAACAAACTGTTTTTCTCATTGGCCTAATTAATTTTCATAAATCGAAAATCAATTACCTGCAAAAATAATAATAAATAAATAAATAAAATTCGGGCTCTCAGAAGTCAAAACAACACTCTTCTTAAATTCCGTTCGCCTGCTTCTACGTTCGTCTCATTGTTCTCTTCATTCTGAAAGGCTTCTTGCAAAGTATTTTCAGCAGATAGTGAACGCGGGAATGCGGATTAGTGATTTTCCCACGCCGAGAAAGAGGCAGATATTGCGTCTTTTCTCAAAACAACACATCAGCGCCAGCCCATCGCAGCGAACCGTAACAGAGGTCATTGTACTAACTAATGCACCCACGCTAGTTGCCGGGGAAAGGCGTTCCGGTCAGTTAAATTGTAAACCGCTGAAACTGTGTATAACAAGAAACTGTGCATTATGCTTGTAAGGGCGAAAATTAATAATTCCACGAATATTAAATACTTTAAAATTGTTAATTTAGGCATGTTCAAAAAAAGAGAAAAACTATGCCACGTGTTCAGATGAGAACGAAATTTCACCTCGGGAAGAACTTTTCTCGCCCTGAGGGAATAACTTTCTTCTTTAACAGTGTTGTCAGGCGTGCTAGTAACAGCACCAAAGGAGTTCAAGGTGAGCATTCACCAACGGAAACATAGTATTCCTGAGAGACATTAACGTACACAGGAAATCTTTACGTTTAGAGGATTTTTAAAGTAGAGCTAGACAACGCTCTATGTCTAAGGGCGCCAGTAGGTCTGGCAGTTTATAATCTACCTTTATTAGGATCGTATGCTGCTATTGTTTGAATGGTATTCATGTTTCTGTAGAGAGTCTGGTTTCAAGCGGAGGCGGCGGTAGAAGAATGCCACGGGAGATCTCGGCCAGCGATAAGAATGGCAGGTATACATGTGGAGGGCCGGCGGGAGCTGCGCTCCCGAAATAGAAGCCATAGTAGCCTGGAGGCTTGAGTTCGGAGCGATCGGGAATTTGAAAGGTCAGAGGTCAAAGCCTAGGAGCAATACACAGTGCGTCAAAGAATATTTAAGACTGGGTCTGTAAAATGAAATAGAAACAAGAAATTATAATTCGTTTTGGTTTGTTATTCAAAATAAGTCCCTCCGGCTTCAATACACTTGTTACGGCGATTTAATAATGATTTGAATGCCTCTTCCAGTTCACTTTGCGGAATTACCTCCAAAGCACGCGTCGAAGCTGTTTGTATGGTCGAAATATCATCAAAATAACACCCTTTTAACGTCATTTTAAGTTTTGGGAACAACGAAAAGTTGCAGGGTGCTAATTCAGGCGAATAAGGTGGATGATTTCAACATGCAGACGTTATTTTTCGCCAAAAATCTACAAACAAGAAGTGAGGTGTGACTGGATGCATTATCGTGCAACAAACACCAACTGTTTTCATTTCGATATTCTGGACGAATGTGACGAATTCTGCCCATCAAATGCCTCAAAACATTTAAATAAAACTCACCAACAATTGTATGTCCACTTGGAACAAATTCTTTGTGAGTAATACCCTTACTATTGAAGAATGTTATGAGCATTGTTTTGATTTTCGATGGAACTTTCCTTGTTTTTTTTTTGGCTTGTGGCTAGTTTTTTTGACTTCCATTCCGCACTTTGTCGCTTTGTTTTAGGATTATATTGAAAACACCATGTTTCATCACCAATAACAATCGATTTTAAGAAGTTTGGATCATTTTCAGCGGCTGAAATGATGTCTCAGCAATGTGCACTTCTACTTGATTTTTGTTCATTGGTTAACGTGTGTGGAACAAATTTAGCACAGACTTTTGTTTGCCCAAATCTTCATGCAGGATGGTTCGAATCGTTTCTTTGTTGATGTTTAAAGATTCTTCCATCATTCTTAGTGACGCACATCGATTGTTTGTCACGAAATCACGCCCTTTTTCAATAACCTCAGGTGTCCTAGATGAACTTGGTCTTCCGTTATGCTTATCATCTTCTAGCGTCTCTCTTCCGTCCAAAAAACGTTTGTGCCACAGGAAAACATTTGATCTACTTAAACAAAACTCACCGTAAACTTGTTTCATCATTTGGTACGTTTCCGAGAAACTTTTACCAAGTTTTGTGTTAAATTTAATAACAGCCCTTTGTTCCATTTTAATAATTCAACATGAAAAAAATTTTACTTCTCTAATGAACCGCCGTTTCGTTTGAGCTACTTTAACAACTGCGCAGTACTTTTGGCAGAAAGCAAGCAGATGGTCACGGTTTATAACGCATTCGCGATTACACTGGTGGCGCCACCGTGAAATCTAGCGCCAGTCTTAAAAATTCTTTGACGCACTGTGTACATCGAGAGGAATGCTGAGATTCTCCGAAGAGGAGGAAAGAAGTTCACGTGATCCAGTAGAGAGGCGAAAGAGTTCGAAGTGCGTTTCTGAAGCGTTAAGGCGTGGCAGCAGGAGCTCCCGGGAAAATACGTTGAGAGGAAGCCGAGTACTTCCCGAGGGAAGACCCTGAGTTGCGGTAACTCGTGTACGACAGGTGCGTGGAGGCACCGAAGTTTCCGACAGGAGCAGAGGTAAAGTACGTAGAACTTACCAGGAGAATCGGATAGATTCCAAAAGGAGATAGCTGGAAGAGATAGGCCGGCTATCCGAAAACTGATTCGAGTTATAACGTGTCGAGTCAGATTAACCGCACGTACTCTTGCATCGAAGCCGTCATCGTGAGAAATCAGACTCTCAGACTTTGAATTGACTTTAAAAAATTTATTTATTCTCTACCACGGAGTGATTACTGCAGCTAAGATCTTATGCCTTAGTTAAAACCTTCCCTCCCTTCCTCGATTAGCAGATCACCCTAAGTAAGACTGAGGAGAGAGCCCCTGGGCCTTAGATTTACATACGAAAGTACTCCCTAAGTAGAAGCCATGGTAGCCTTGGGGCTTGAGTTCGGAGCGATCCGGAATTTGAAAGGTCAGAGGACAAAGCCTCGGAGCAATATACCGAGAGGAATGTGTGGACGAACCTCAGTAGATTTGCTGGTGTGTGGGTAGGTGCTAATAAATTAAGCTGACGACCTCCGGCGTGGAGGCGGGAATTACCCCTTACAATGCGTAAACATGCTTTGACTAATTTCCAGTGTTTTTATTCCAGAAGTAAGTTTGTGCTTCTCACTTTTTATAAAATAGAAATTGTAATTAATTAAATGTTTTCAATCATTTTTTTATATTTAGAATGAATTACGGGAAAAAGTGATAAATATGGGGGATTAGAACAAATAAGGGTTCCAATCCAAGTTCCAACTTCTGCATTAGTAAGAGAAGCCGAGAAAATAAATTTTTTTACCCAAGTGGCTTTGATGCCTGCCCAGCTCATTGGCTTAGGTGCGCATTTCCCTTGGCCAATTAGAGGGAATATTGCATACTAACATGCACGGAATAAATACTACATACCATAGACGCTAACTTTTTCATGAATGCCACGGGGGCGAACAAAAAAATCACCAGAAAGTAGCATTCACTTTTAAAATTGATCGTCGTTTAACCACACACATACAGTATACAGGGATGTAAGGTCGGGTGATGCGTAACATCACAGCCTCTCCTTGACAAATGTCAACCCCGCCTTCTCGTGGTACATATTGTTCCCACTAAAGGGGCTCTGACGACCGCCAATAGCGGTATAACTATACCATCGGGATTAGAGGAAATGCTGTTATATCTTTTATTTTGAACAAATTTATTATAAGAATAATCATATGTTATAAACAAATATTTAACCAATTCACCATAGTTATCTTCAAACGTTAATCGGTACCAACGTCACATTCCAATACGGAACACGTTTTAAAGTTATGAACAATGGCACACGTGTTAATGCTATTCACTGGAACACGTGTTACTGTCATCAATGTTAAATACAAGGTGTTAATTTTATTGTTATATTTATTATTATGAACAAATTATAGGTGCATCAATTACAGATCATTTACCGATTAAATTTACTTTATTGTGCCTTTTTATAACTATGGGACTTTTGTTCTACAGTGATCGTATATGGACAAAAACGTGCCCCTTATATGTACTGGCATATAATAAAGCACGGCGTTGTGATTCACCTTTATCCCGTCACTGGAATGGTGGGAGTAAAGGTGCCGCTCGTGAAAGAAATCAGAAACATAAACACATATCTTAGTTTACACATACCTTAACTTATGTCTTGTGTGGTTATAAGGAAAACAAACAGGAATCTTATGTGGAAGCAATCAAAATAGTTTAATACGAGAGAATTAGGAACACTAAGGTACCACGTGCGTGGGTGCAGCCGTTAACAATACCTTACACATAAAATTTACTGTTATTACGATTTTTCTCTATAACGTCTCCGATCATTTCTGCATACATCTATCTATATATATAAGTGCAAAGCTTAGTGATTCATTTTTCTTCCAGTTCCTTTTCTCCTATGCTTTACCTAAATGTTTTACCTAGCTAACTGGGTTTTCATTGTTTTATCATGACCAATACACACGCCACGTGCTCTAAATAGGGTTATGAATTAATTTAAGCAAGTACATGCAAATAAAAGGGAAAAGGAAAATAACTTATCTGGTATCTCCATATGTCTTTCAGGTTTTCAACACTGGGCATATAC
Organism: Macrothele yani; assembly: GCA_039090855.1. Taxonomy (NCBI): domain Eukaryota; kingdom Metazoa; phylum Arthropoda; class Arachnida; order Araneae; family Macrothelidae; genus Macrothele; species Macrothele yani. Next base: position 98,172,169 of record CM077031.1, read on the forward strand.
ACCTAATTGAGCTGACTGGCGCTATCCGAACTCGGCTCTCCGTTTGTCAACGTTGGGCATATTTCATTTCTCTCTCGTCATACTCGGCACTCAATACCCACGTCTGTTCCTTGTCGCTACCCGCACTCTACTACTCTTGACCAGTGAAAACCCCTGACCTTCTGAGCTTCACCTTGTCCGCTGATGCCAAGGTCACTTGACCTTCTGAGGGGTTCATCTATTCCGTCAGGTGAACGTTACGTCGCTCCCTTCTTGGGAACTGACCCTTCAACTTTTCCGACCCCCCTATATCCCCTGGGGCCTAAGTATCGTCTCAAGGCTTGAGATTGCCTCTCGCTATCCCCTGGGGCTATCTATGCACGTGCATGTTGGACTAAATTTATTTTAAATAATTTTATTTCCAACATTCCTTCCTTACCAGATGTAATCTTTATGGGGGGGCCAAAAGGAATGCTGGTGGGAAAAACTACACGCACGGATAGACTACTCCATCCTTACCTAGTAATCCTCTATCTTTTTTCCTCATGTGCACTTATATATACATATAGCAATGAAATTATATAAAATATTCATAATCACACATATACACAATACACTTTTCAAACACAAAAATTAATTAACTGTTACGGTCCTGCACCCACAATACATATCTAAAAATTATCAATTCAGTGATACTGCTGGCATCTGAAGCTTACATGCACGTGTCGTTTAGTACACTTTGAGCTGTTGCTGACCAAGTATCAGTAACACATTTAACTGCCAAACGCTTTTCCGTTTGTTTGTTTGCTTTCATATTAAATTTTTTTTTTTTTTTATTGTCATTGTCCACGTCCACCGATTCTTGAGTTTTATTGTTTGACTTAATTTTTTTTCCTGGTGGAAAGTAAGACATGGTGAAATTGTTCGATTTACGTTCAGTTCTGCGATTCACACACAATTCACACAAAAAGTTATCAGACATCACACCAATATCACTGGCAGTTCGCAATATTTGGAGAACATTGTCACCTGATTTGTGCTTTTTATATGCTGGTAATAAAATTAGCTGTAGAACACTTAGCTCTGTACGTATATGTTTATCTAGGTATTATTCGTCCACAGTCACCTATAGCATGGGTTATTCACCAAGGTCTCTTTGACCCTGGAACACAATAACAGCAAAATCATTTCACCTGTGTTTTATTCATCTCTGCATGCGCCCTCATGGACAATGTCCTTTGTGTTTTTAAACACCACACCGCTCATCGGCCATACCGTTTTCACCACAACGTTCATCGGCCATACCGTTTTCACCACACCGTTCATCGACCATACCGTTTTCACTACCTGTTGACCACACAGCACAACAAAGTCTTCGCTGTCAATGTAGCACTTTATTTAGTCTGTAGGTCATCCACATGAAAAACATGCGTTGCATTCACAGTAATTACGACCGTCCTTGGATACACCAGCACGCTTACATTACGTATGCCACGTGCGATCCGTTCATTATTTTCAAAAGCTTGCATCATTACTTGAATATCCTCCTGTTGTTTGAGTTTGGGAAAAGAAAACGGTGTTTCAATCACTGCTGCACTCTAGTTCCCGTAGGAAGCACAGTTCTTTTGTTCACCAACGCATGGTTCTTTTTCTGCACCAACACGTGGTTCTTTTCGTTCACCAACACGTGGTTCTTTTCGTTCACCAACACGTGATTCTTTTTGTTCACCAACACTTGGTTCTTTTTGTTCACCAACACTTGATTCTTTTTGTTCACCAACACTTGGTTCTTTTTGTTCACCAACACTTGATTATTTTTGTTCACCAACACGTGATTCTCTTTGTTCACCACCACATGGAACACACTGACTTTACTCACACTTTGATTTATTTTTTCTTCTATAACCTTCTCTCTTCCCCTGATTACGCACTGTACCGCTCTGTCACTACCCAGACTAGACGCGGCAGTGTGATCCGTCAATCGAAACAAAGTCAATTACCCAGTGGTTTAATTTTCATTTACCCTTATCTACATTCATTATCATTATTTTTTTATTTTTTTTCAGAATAGTTGTATATCTAATATCTTAGATTTACACTATTCTTTCCTTCCCAAGCAAAGATAGACCCGCGCAGCCAAACTTAAACAATACCGTCCTACTGCACCTAATTATTATTAACATTAATATTTTATATTACACTTGCCAATATCTCTACTAAATTTTTATCTGACGAATTTTTCGATCATACACCTCCACAAGAGATAACCATGTGTTCCTGGGGGAATATTCAGATATAACATAACGTTAGTTAACCCGTTAAGAAATTTCTTTTTTTTTTCTTTTTTTTTCTTTTTACACACCTTTCTATGCACTAACCACACACAGACTTGAAACATACTTGAAATACGGAATGGAAAATAATAATACCCGAACTCGAGAAAATTTTATACATATATATTACACAAAATACTAGTGAATTTTCCACCTTTTGCTTTAATATTAAGAGATATATGCTAATCCTATAATAAAACATTCTGACTTAACAACTTCCGTTTAAAATGCCTTCTAACTACAATAATAAATTACTAAATCTATCAAATAAATTTAATAAAGATCCGAATTAGATTTGCTACTGGAATTGGGGCTGGGGGGAGGGGTGTAAATGAAATAAACTGCAGCTCTTCTATTGCTTTGCACCTTTCTGTCTCGAACAAGATTTGCTTGGCTGCTTTAACTTAAAAGGATCTTTATCGTCCTGTACTCCTAATAACTGTGAAAGATCAAATGGCGATTCTGCAGTTTGTTCTTCACATTTTTCGTTAAGTGGATTATGAGGATTTGCGAACGACTGTGAGGAAGAACGAACTGGATTCGTTACAGACTTCTTCTCTTTACTGTTCTTCACAATCTGGGGGATTCTAAGTTGTCTTTTTCATTTTTACGTTGCTTATGTACAATTTCTGTAGTGGATTCAACTGTTGAGATTTTATCTACGCTTGCTTTGATCTTACTTCGGGAATCAACTATTGTCAAAACCTGGACCTTCTCTTGAGCCTCTTCATTTTGAGTAACACGTGGCTTTGGGGAACTTTGAGCACGCTGGTGTCTATTATTGTAAAAATGCCTACCCTGACTAGGTCTTGAGGGAAATGGATTTCTGTAATTATTTTTCCCTCTGCAAAATCTCACTTTGTGGCCTACAGTTCCACATCCAAAACAACGGAGGTTGTCATAAGCCTGACGTTGTTTCTGATGTGTTACGTAATGTGGTCTAGCATTCCTATTTGTTTGATCAAAATGCTTATTCTGCTCTAACGGAAAACTTCTATGTCTCTGGATGTGGAACGTATTGACAACTGCAGTGTTTACATTTCCCTGGTTGTTATTCCTGTTTTGTCTCTGGTACAAATTTCCGCGAGGATTAAAATGACCCGCGCCATTTGTATCCCGCGCTCCGTAACCTGAAGATTTGGGGACACGAAACGGGGCTCTATCTCCCTGTCTTTGGTTTCCAAAATTATTTGATTGCTGATTACATCTGCTAACTGGGTGTCCTAATGCACCACATCCGAAACATCTGACATTAACAAAATTTCGCCTAGCCTTATATCTGGAATTCTCATAATTTTGACTTTCATTAATTTTTGATTGCAATTTTGATAGCTCATTCTCGGCTTTCATTAATCTTTCACTCATTTGTTGTGATTCTTCTCGTAAGGTACTGATAAGTGCATTTTGCTGCCCGATGTATTGCTGAAACATGGGACAAAGTTCTGAAATACCATTAGCATCGCCTGGGGCGCTTTCTCGAGGGATTTGATCTGCATCATCGGCAGAATTGACACTCTTTGTGATGATATGTCGATTTGCCTCAGCAAGCAGTGCATCTTGTACTGCTTGATCGAAATTTGCAGGCCCTTTCGAAAGTACCTCTGTTTGAATACTTCTTTCCACACCTGCTAAAAATTGTGATAACATAATTGAATCAACCAGTGCCTTAACCTGCTCATCCCCTGAGACCGGTGTGCCTAGATAAGAATGCGCTGATCCTCTTAGACGTGATTCATACTGGGCGACCGACTCTTCTGGTCTTTGATTGCAAGAATTAAAATTTTGTATTGCCACTACTAGAGGTTGGTTATTGGCAAACCTTTTTATCATTGCTGATTTAAACATCTTGTAATCATCAAGCTGTCTAACATGGGGAGATTCACTCAAAAATCCTAAAGCTGCTTGCGTCATGCGAGCTTTTGCTACAAAAATTTTTACTTTTTCTGACCAATTAGTAACTGATTCTAATCCCTCTATTACTTCGAACAAGAAACAAGCTGGAATAAGCTTATCGTTTCCAGAGAATTCGGGAATCAGGGGAAGTACTGATGCAATAAATTGCAACTCCTGCATGGAATCTTGAACGGAGGAGCCTGACATTTTTAATAGAAGTTTAATACCTAAGTTATACACTAATACCAATTAAAATAATACCTTTCCCTACAACATGCAATTGCGCTTTTACCTAACTCTTAGTAATGAAGTTGTCAAAATAACACCTTAAGAAAACAATTGCATGATGCATACAACAAAAGAAAATAAAGAACTGCTACACATGAAGAAAAGAAAACCCATTCAATCCGTACTGCGACGGGGAAAAATACGTGACAGCACGAATGGCTCAAAAGTCACGGCACCAATGTTATATTCTTTTATTTTGAACAAATGTTATAATCATAAGAATAATCATATGTTATAAACAAATATTTAACCAATTCACCATAGTTATCTTCAAACGTTAATCGGTACCAACGTCACATTCCAATACGGAACACGTTTTAAAGTTATGAACAATGGCACACGTGTTAATGCTATTCACTGGAACACGTGTTACTGTCATCAATGTTAAATACAAGGTGTTAATTTTATTGTTATATTTATTATTATGAACAAATTATAGGTGCATCAATTACAGATCATTTACCGATTAAATTTACTTTATTGTGCCTTTTTATAACTATGGGACTTTTGTTCTACAGTGATCGTATATGGACAAAAACGTGCCCCTTATATGTACTGGCATATAATAAAGCACGGCGTTGTGATTCACCTTTATCCCGTCACTGGAATGGTGGGGGAGTAAAGGTGCCGCTCGTGAAAGAAATCAGAAACATAAACACATATCTTAGTTTACACATACCTTAACTTATGTCTTGTGTGGTTATAAGGAAAACAAACAGGAATCTTATGTGGAAGCAATCAAAATAGTTTAATACGAGAGAATTAGGAACACTAAGGTACCACGTGCGTGGGTGCAGCCGTTAACAATACCTTACACATAAAATTTACTGTTATTACGATTTTTCTCTATAACGTCTCCGATCATTTCTGCATACATCTATCTATATATATATAAGTGCAAAGCTTAGTGATTCATTTTTCTTCCAGTTCCTTTTCTCCTATGCTTTACCTAAATGTTTTACCTAGCTAACTGGGTTTTCATTGTTTTATCATGACCAATACACACGCCACGTGCTCTAAATAGGGTTATGAATTAATTTAAGCAAGTACATGCAAATAAAAGGGAAAAGGAAAATAACTTATCTGGTATCTCCGTATGTCTTTCAGGTTTTCAACACTGGGCATATACACCTAATTGAGCTGACTGGCGCTATCCGAACTCGGCTCTCCGTTTGTCAACGTTGGGCATATTTCATTTCTCTCTCGTCATACTCGGCACTCAATACCCACGTCTGTTCCTTGTCGCTACACGCACTCTACTACTCTTGACCAGTGAAAAACCCCTGACCTTCTGAGCTTCACCTTGTCCGCTGATGCCAAGGTCACTTGACCTTCTGAGGGGTTCATCTATTCCGTCAGGTGAACGTTACGTCGCTCCCTTCTTGGGAACTGACCCTTCAACTTTTCCGACTCCCCTATATCCCCTGGGGCCTAAGTATCGTCTCAAGGCTTGAGATTGCCTCTCGCTATCCCCTGGGGCTATCTATGCACGTGCATGTTGGACTAAATTTATTTTAAATAATATTATTTCCAACAATGCTATCCCACACTCACCAACCCGCTTGGCCAACGTGGTGAGTTATGGCCAAACCCCTCCAAAATGACTCCACAACTTAAATCTTGGCCCTCAGTCTCCGGCAGCTGGAATGTACCTGGCCAAGGCAGCGGCCAGTGCGACATGACATGGAAGAGACTGGCACAAGACAGACCGTTGTGGAGGAAACTTGGGGAGACCTTCGTCCAGCAGTGGATTGATAATGGTTGACAATGATGATGATGATACAGTATACAAGCACATGCGCACTAAAGCAATAGCATATAGTACAAGAATAATAATATATTTCAACTTCATGTTCGATAGAATTTTAAATTCCCAGATTAATTATACTTTATTGCTCATTGTCAAATTCTTAAATTACAGCAAACGTGTTTGCACGAACAGAACATTTCCGGATAAAGTCTTTATCAATATTTACTAAATTTAAAGACTCTTATCATAGCAGTTAAGTACTGCCAAATGATTTAAACGTGGTTGTGACATCGTACTTTGCAAGTATGTTTTCACTCTTCGTAATATGGAAAATCAGCGTTCACTGGTGCATGTTGTTAATCGTACAGTTAAAAGCAGCCGCACAAGTTTTTGCAGCTCTGTTAAGTACACAACAAGGTGCTGTTTCGTCTTGCATTTCCACGACGTCTCCAAAACATGATGCAGTTAACTCTTGTCCTTTAAATGTGTCGTGGAAGATGTCCCTATGTACTTTTAAGGTATCAGAGTTCAAATCATCCTTAAAAAAAATCGCAAACAGTTTGCGGCGAAACGCTTGTGTCAATTAAGAATTTTTCAGCATATCGTAAAAACTCTTTGGTTTCAGTACTGAATCTGGTTTACAAACCCGGTTAGCACGTGATCAGGAATATCAATTCTGTTATAGCGATCTTTCGCTGTGAAGACATTCCATCCCGGTGACTCCTGTTTTACGCCGCCCCGGTGGCGCAGTGGTCTAAGGCGCTGGCCTCTGATAATTCGTCCGTGAGGGTATAACGAAGTAAATTTCTCCGTCATATTTGGTCTACGCCGGGATTCGAACCCGAGGACGCTTATTCCGGAACAAGCAGCTCTACCAACTGAGCTACGCAGACATGTATTCTGATTCCTATCTGCCTTTATGTCATGTGCGTCCTGCTGGCAGGTACGTCACATCTCCCCCCCCCCAAAGAGGGCCGGGGGCATGGCCTACGGGTCAGCCGTGACCATGAATCGCTGCAGGCAGACAACCACTGTAGAACGTGCACTTGAGAACTCCCAGTCAATCTGGTGTGTGGAATGCAACGTCACACACATTTATTTTTCGAAGCACTGGAGAAGGGATTCTCTGATTTTTCCTATCTCGCGGTGTGGAAATAACATCACACCAATGCGAGATTTTGAACGGTCGGGTCATCCGGGTAGTTCGGGCGCCATTATAACGAAGTAAATTTCTCCGTCATTTTTATCCGCGCCGGGGTTCGAACCCGGGTCCACTCATTCCGGAATAAGTTGCTCTACCAATTAAGCTACGCGGACATGTATTCTGATTCCTATCTGCCTTTATGTCATGTGCGTCCTGCTGGCAGGTACGTCACAAGGGGTCCGGGTTCGAATCCCGGTCAGGCATTGATGTTGTGTTTGTCTAACGGCACTGGCTCTCTCCCTTCCCTGGAACCAATGGCCCTAAATTAGGGACGGGCGACTGCTTATAGCCCATTGAGTTGCTCACGGTGGTCGTTAAACCTCCAATCAAAAAAAAAAAAAAGACTCCTGTTTACAATTTCGCAACCGAAAACAGCTTGCGATGGTAGCTCGAGCACCCGAGTATCTCCCCTTCTCTCTTTGTAGAAAGAGCACAGTTAAACTGAAAGCAAACACTCAGCATTGTTAGATAAAATTAAAATGCTGATACAAAACCAGCATATTTAAAAATTTAAAAAGCATGCATTTCCAGAGGAGACCGAGGGGGCCAAAACATACTTTTGCCCCCGCGGTCTATTCACTGAGGGGGCAATCGTCCCCGTTGCTCCCGCGTAGTCGGTGCCTATGCTACGTACAGTATTTATTTGAAAACATTTTTAGCACGTCTTTTGTAAAAAAAGATCGTGTTTATGTTATCGGTTTGTCCGTCCGCACCCACGAAATCTCTGCAACTATTAGGCCGATTTGAAAAATTCTTTTTGCATTGGGAAGCTTGAAATATGCGAATGATGATCCTTCATTTCGTTTTTTCTTATGATGTGCAATTTCGCCGCTAGAGGGCGTAAATGCAGATGATGTTGAATTCAAAAATACGTTTTAATCCACATATTTGCTTCTAAACATCCGATTGAAAGCATTCTTTTATCTTTCGATTCCATTTATGTCGAAGAGTATTTTAGATGTAGTAACATTTTTAAATTGCGCATGGATTTCCCGCTAGGGGGCGTCAAAGTAAATTACATCTTCCCCGATAACTCTTCTCCTAAAACTCCGATTTGAAAATTTTTTCTTCAGCGGATACACCTCCTGACGGAAAATATTTTGCATATAAATTCTAATTTTTGGTAAAGCATATTTTGGCGCCACCAGGGGGCGTAAGTGTTAATTTTTGCTTCTGACGTATTTGCCATAGAATCTAAGCTTCTAAATTCTAAAATATCGATTGAAAAAATTATTTCGTGGACTGATGCCACTCACATCGATAAACATTTTCGGAACATTTTCTTCTTAAAATATTCCACAGTTTCTCCGCCAGGGGCGTAGATGTATATCTTATTTTTGTCAATATCTCTACTTCTAAGAGTCCGATTTGAAAAATTCCTTCTTTGTTGGATAGTGTTTTCAGTGCGACATGTTTTTCATATAATTTCAAGAGGTTAATTGCGTTTCCCCCTATATCTGTGCTTCTAAACCTCCGATTTGAAAAAGTCTTTCTGCACCGGATACAGCTCATGGTGGAAAATCGTTTGCACATAATTTCTAATTTTTGTAAAAAATGGTTTGGCCACCAGGGAGCGTAAATCTTAATTTCCGCTTCTGGTGTATTTGCAAAAAAATATGAGCTTCTAAATTCTCGATTGAAAAAAACGTCGTTTGTAGACCGATACTTCTCATCTCGATAAACCTTTTGGAAACATTTTCTTCTTAAAATAATGCATGGTTTCTACGCCAGTGGGCGTAGACGTATATCTTATTTTTTTTAATATCTCTACTTCTAAGAGTCCGATTTGAAAAATTACGTCTTGTTGGATAGTGTTTCCAGTGTAACATGTTTTTCATATAACTTCAAAATTTTCAAGTAATTCATAGACTTTCCACTAGGGGGCGTAAAGGTAAACTGCTTTCCCCCTGTATCTCTGCTTCTAAATCTTCGATTTGAAACATTCTTTCTGCACTGGATACAGCTCCTGATGGGAAATCCTTTGCACATAATTTCTAATTTTTGTAAAAAATGGTTTGGCCACCAGGTGGCGTAAGTCTTAATATCCGATTCTGATGTATTTGCAGTAAAATATGAGATTCTAAAATCTCGATTGCAAAAAAAGTCGTATGTTGACCGATACTACTCATGTCGACAAACCTTTTAGGAACATTTTCTTCTTGAAATAATGCATGGTTTCTACGCCAGGGGGCGTAGAAGTATATCTTATTTTTGTCAATATCTCTACTTCTAAGAGTCCGATTTGAAAAAAATTCATTCTTTGTTGGATAGTGTTTCCGATGCGAAATGTTTTCCCTATAAATTTAAAATTTTCAAGTAAATCATACTCTCCGCTAGGGGGCACAAAGGTAAACTGCGTTTTCTGCGATATTTCTGCTTCTAAAACTCCGCTTTGAAAAATTCTTCCTCTATCGCATACAAGACCTGATGGAAAATTTTTTCACATATTTTGTAATGCTTGGTACAGAATGGTTTGGCCACCACGAGGCATAAGTGGTAATTTCTGCTTCTGGTGTATTTGTAGTAAAATCTGGGCTCCTGAAAACTCGACTAAATTTTTTCTTGGACCGATACCGCTAATATGGGAAAATCTTTTGAGACTACTTTCTTCCTAAAATAATGCATGGTTTTCCCACCAGGGGACGTAAAGTCACATCTTATTTTTGTCAATATCTCTGTTTCTAAGAGTTCGTAAGCTCAGGATTTCGTTTACAGCAATGTCTGAGGGATTAAAACCCCTATTGAAAAACTACTTTCTCCCGTCAGATACTATTGTTTTCCATACCGGTTCCATTGACTTTGAATAGCTTTGAGAAATTTAATTTGCGTCAGAACGGATTCAAAAGACGTGCTTATTACACCCGAAAATTCGGTGTCAACTTTCTTGTTTTACTAGGGATAACATTGTCGCCGTCGGATAAAACGCACGACTGAAGATTTTTTTTGCTGCAATTTCGACCAAAAACTTCAAAATTTGTACATCCCCCACTCTCATCATGCATAAAGCCTCTCCTCATTAGCCCACCCAATTCTGAGCGGCTGAAGTCTCCACTGGTGTTCTCTGAGTGAATGCCTAAGAGAATGCTAGAATGTCACCATTTTTGTAGTTATGGTTGTATCGTTTATGTGTAGCTAACTCACTAAAAACACTACATACATCGAAACTTCACCTTCAGGGAAATACGAGTCACTCAAATAAAGTCAGGAAGTTGTTACAGCTAATATTTTATTTACGCTTTCCAACCGTAGGTTGAAGAAGTGTATATGCTCCAGCTTTGTCCGTCTGTCTGTCCGTCAGCACGATAACTCGCGTAAAAATGGTTCGATTTCGATGAAATTTTGATATATAGTACGGACAGCCCGGGGACGAACCCATTAAAAATGGTAGAAATGGGGTCAAAGGTCAGGACATAGGAGCCGGATCCATTCCATCGCTCTTATGCGTCATAACTTACGTAAAAATGCTACGATTGCAACAAAACTTCAACATGTTGTTCCGGACATTTACTGAACCACTCCTGTTTAATATCATCGAAATGGGGTCAAAGGTCAGGACACAGGAGCGAGATTTAGTCCACAACCATTATCCTCATAACTTAACTAAAAATGCTTCTGTTGCGACAAAACTTTAGTATTTTGTTCCGGACCCAGCAGAAACAGTCTTGCTGGCCCAGCACTATGTTGCCGCTGCCGAACCGTCAATAAAATGTCCGGGCGGCCAACAGAAGGGCCAGCAGTTCAGGCCAACAGCTGGCATCCCATCAGTTGTCATATGCCACAACATGGCCATCAGTGGTCCATCACAGGCAGTAGCTTCTACAAGTGGCCCTTCAGTGGCCCTGCAAGCACGTGCCAGAAATGATGGCTAGCCTAATGTGGTCCGCTAGTGGGCTGTTAGTGGCAGCCAGCAATCACGTGACGTAACTGGTGGCTTGCCGAATCTTGTCCGCCAATTTCCCAGTAGTAGCCATAATAATAATAAAAAAAAAAAATAAAGCAAGGATACCCGCAGTTTCCTAAAGCTACAATTTCTTTTTTCTACCCTTACGAAGCTTGTGAACTAACGCACTGCGACGGGGAAATTTTCTCAACAGACCGGAAAAACCCCCGTTCGCATTTGACTACATTCGATCCTGGGCCGTTTGCGTGGAAGCCACGCTCGCTACCGACTGAACTAATTCACTACGCTCAGACACGTGCTGGAAGCTATCATTTGGTATGCAATTTGTAATCGAATGCTTCCCTCTTTCATTTTACAATATTGAGAGGTATTTTTCATAAAAGTCAGTTTCATATAATTCATAAATTAATTTTTTCAACGTAACGATAGTTTTTTTTTTTTTTTACCTTAAGGGAACTTCACTCATTTTCAAGGCGTGTACATACTTAGAGTCGCTTTCCAAAGTTTTGTACTGTCCTTGCCGTCTTGAAAAGAGATTGTTGAATAAATATATATTTACCCGGGTTCATGTCACATTCTGTTACATTTTTAACGTTGTGTCTTTCCTTTCCGTTGTCCGAAGCTACATTTGTTTTAAAGAGTAAAAGATACTTTATTTTACTTCTCGTTATTTTTAGAAGCGAATTCCTCCCAGTCTTGTGTATTCAACCCATGGATGAGTACACCACATAGCGTTGCTTTTTTTTTCTTTCAAATAATTAATAAATTTTGTACGCGTATAATTCTTTTTTTTTTTTTCAACAAACGCTGTTTTAATGGTTTTCCAGGATAAGTGTTTCAAACGGTTTCAAATTTTTTCTTGTTATTCATCCACTCCATGAATTGTTATTCATGGGAAAGGAGTGGGTGTATTTCATGGCTGTAATCTAGTATTTCACGGCTTAATCTGATATCTTCGTCGACGTAAAATTTCATTAGGAAATTAATTCGCCTCTCCACATATGGACTTTTTCTTAACATCCACTAAAATAACACGTTGGCGATAGCGTCGTCTTCAACTAACTGGTACCATGAGAGACACAGCAAGTGTTGCTTCCGCGCATGCGCAATCCCGATGCTTCCACCTGCTGTTGGGAGGTTGCATTGGTTGCCAGCAATGGGCCACTAGTGGCACTTGCTTGGAGGCCCACAATTCACGGCGATGCTGCAGGGCCATCAATGGCTCGCCAACTGATAGCGTTGCCACCAACGGACCACTACCGGGCCGTGAGCTGCAGATTTCAGCCAGCAGTGACCCATCACTGCCAGCTGGTGGCCAGCAGTGACCCATCACTGCCAGCTGGTGGCCAGCAGTTTCCCAGCACTTGTGTTTTTGCTGGGGAGGTATACTGAATCAATTCTGTTTAATATCATCGAAATGGAGTCAAAGATCAGGGCACAGGAGCGAGATTTATTCCACAGCCATTATCCTCAGAACTTGAGAAATAACTGTAGTAATGATTTCATGGTATGTTGGAAAGCATATCATAATCAATGCATTGCATGATTTTACTAACTTGTTGCTATCAATAGGCACTTAATTACTGGCACTTCAATAAGGTGATCAATCAAAACTTGATTTAATATCCAGAAGAAAAACATTCACATATATTTAAACGGCAAGTAGGCAGTCGCGCATCCAAAAAGGAGAATTAACGTTCACCATCCAAAATCGTCCTCCTTACAGCTACTGCGTAGCCATTATACACTGGCGTGCAAAAATTAAGGACGAGGCGGTTCATCGAATGCAACGTCATGCAGAAAATGCTCCACTTCGACTCAAATCATACCATAAGATCCCCAAGATGTAAGAGGTGTAGCGTTGTCGTCCACGACGAGGAACTCGGGGTCCACAGCACCTCTAAACAGACGCACGTGAGGCAGGAGAGCCTCGGTACAATAGCGGACACCAGTGACAGAACCTCCTTGGTAGATGTGGAGGTCAGTATGTCTACCAAGCATGATACCGCCCCAAACGAGAACTCCGCCACCTCCAAACCGGTCCCTTTCGATGATGTCGGAGGTATGATTGCGTGTTCCCTGCCCTCTCGAGATGTGTATACGTCCAGAATCGCTCGTCTGACTAAATCGGCTCTCATCCGTAAAGAGAACTCGACCCATTGCTGATGTGTCCACTTTTTGTGCTCCTGGCACCACAGAAACCGTCGTCTCCAATGAGGAGGTGTTAATGGCACACACCGTGCTATTCGTCGTGCAAATAAACCACCTTTGTGCAGCCTCCTGGCCACGGTAAAACGCGATAACGGACGTCCAGTTGTCTGTGCCTTGCGATTTCTCCCGCTGTCTGCCTCTTCTCGCCTGTAGAACAATATACCGGTTGTCCGCTGCCGTGGTTGCTCGTGGGCAACCACTGTTAAACTCTCGGACAGCTGTTCCTGCCATTTGAAATGCTCTCCAAACTCGTGAAACGATGCTGTGAGCGATCCCGAAATCCTCGGCCACACTAGTCACACTTCGAACTTCTTCCAACTTCTCAATGACGCGACCTCGGGTAAAGTCATCCAGATGTCGTCTACTGGATTGCCTGTTGGCCATATCACACGGTGGCAGCAACTCGACGTCGTTCAAACCGATGTACACCGTGCAATAGCTTTCACCGAATTGCTGAGCGGTACGTGGTTGTCATTTTCATGTAGGACTTCCGTCCACAGGGAGTAGAGTTTAGGTCCCAGCCACCTACAGCGAGATTGCCTTTTGGGCAGGACACAGAAACGGACGGAATGAGAGCAAGTCTAGCGACTTTTGACAGAACAGTTTGTAGTGAAATTAGAGTACAGTAGATGGCGCCACCGTACTAGTACGATATTGCACATAGATGAGTGAGAGAATTTCAGGGAGGATATAGGAAAGGATACCCATTTAACCAGTGGGTCCAGCCTGGGGGTCGTCACTTAACGTGCTCGTCCGATGCACGGCGGATATTCAGCGATTGTTAGTAAATCACACCATCTCTGAAAGATCAGCCCAGGCTTGAACCTGGGGACCCAGCATCGATAGTCTGAAACACTAACCACTAAGCCATTCGCGGCTTGAATTGCTGAGCGTACACCGCCCGTGTGCTTTATACCCTTCCGACACTTATCACCTCCCTACGTCATGCTGTATATATGCGCATGCCCTACCGTACCGGATCCTAGTCTATCTCCTGAGTGGTCTTTCGGTCCGTTCTGCCTGCTCGTTCCGCTGTTATGCTAATTTCTCCTCTTCGTCCTTCATTTTTGCACACCAGTGAATTTGTAATTTGGGCTTTAACACAAATATTTGTTTTCCATAATATAAATAAGGGCACTGGTTGTAGGTACTTTTTCTAAGAGAGTAACTGAAATACGTTTATAAAGAACCATTAGGATATTTTAATGGTGGCATTTGTTCAGTTAAAGACTATTTACAAAAAGGTAGACCACCTCGGTGGCATAGTGGTCTAAGCGATGGCCTCTGATCCTTCGTCCGAAAGAGGTTCGAATCTCGGTGAGACATGGATGTTGTGTTTGCTTACGGCACTGGGTCTCCCCTTTCCCTGGAACAAGTGACCCTAAATTAGGAACGGGCGACTGCTTATAGCCCAATGAGTCGCCCCGGTGGCGCAGTGGTCTAAGGCGCTGGCCTCTGATCATTCGTCCGTAAGGGGTCCGGGTTCGAATCCCGGTCAGGCATGGATGTTGTGTTTGTCTTACGGCACTGCGTCTCTCCCTTTCCTGGAACCAGTGACCCTAAATCAATCAAAAAAAAAAAAAAATAGCCCAATGAGTTGCTCACGGTGGTCGTTAAACCTCCAATCAAAAAAAAAAAAAAAGAGGTAGCCATTTTGGTCAGAAATCTAAAATTTATTTCTGACCTACAACATTTTTAATTAGCAGTTGTGCCTAACTTCAGGTTTTCGTTTGAAGGTATATACATATATTTCATTCCGTGAAACTATCTGCAGTCATAATCACTTGGAAATCCTGTATATTGAAGATGCATCTCTCTCTCTCTCTCTCTCTCTCTCTCTCTCTCTTTCTCGTCCGTCCTATGACGGGTTGATTACCGCAAAGACGATCATGCGCCCTTGAGGGTTAATGGCAAATTAACGCAGTCGGCTTGCCATTCCTGAAGATGCATACATTAGCATTATTATAGTAACATCTATGAAAATACAAGTGCAAATGTTTGGTTATTTAAGGATACAGAACCAATAAACTGAAAGAAGCTTGGAGAGGTGCATGCTTGGTGTAACCAGAAAAAATACGAAAAGGAACTCGTGAATCAGGAAAATAATGAGAGTAGAAGACATCATGATTAGAGTAAAATCCCTGAAATGGCAATGGACTGGACATATAGCCAGAAGAACGGACCACCGATGGACATCCAAAATTTTAGACTGGATACCAAGGGACAGAAAAAAAACCCCAGAAGAAGACCATGAGTGGATGAAATTCGAAAGCATATCGGAGGGACATCAAGGAGACTGGCTCAAGACAAACCGTTGTGGGAGAAACTTGGGGAGACCTTCATCCAGCAGTGGATTGACAGTGGTGATGATACATACTGTACATACGTATATAACCTAGTTTGGTTGACGTCAGTTCCTTGTTTCTTTCACCGAAATCTGAGACGTCAGACAGCTGGCCCCCACAATTTCCAGATCTCAACCCCATTGAGAATTTGTGGGATGAAGTTAAACGAGCCATCGGACAGCTGGATCCACAACCCTGCAATCTCACACTCCTGGAAAGTGCTATACATCAAGTATGGTCTCAGATTCCACAAACCACCTATCAACATCTCGTGGAGTCCATGCCACGAAGAATCGACGCAGTATTAAAGGCAAAAGGTGGCCCAACGAAGTACTGAGGGGGTGGTCATAATAAAGTGGCCAGTCAGTGTATGTATAACCTAATGAAGTTGACATCAGTGCCTCGTTTCTTTCACCGAAATCCGGGACGTCATTTTATGTCCAAGCGGTATATAGAGAATATCTGAAGACAATTTTCGCGGTGTGCTGGAATCGATGCCATGCTATAGGTTTAAGCCATCATAACGGAGAAAGGCGGTTCTACCGATCACAACATTCTGGCTCAAAAGGGCAGAAAAAATTTGATTTCTAGTTCAAGATATACAAGTGAAGGAGAAAATTTAAGAGGTAGATGGATGGGAACAGAGAAAGGAAGAGCTGGTATTGCCGCTTTATTCAATTTGGACAAAAAAAGGAATAAAAAAAAAGCAATTTTTACCGTGCTGTAATAAATGCACTGCTGATTAGAAGGCATTCATTGTTAAACGAACAATGACCAGTGCAATTTATTGCTACTGAAACATCAAATCTTCGACTTTTATTCCCTTCGGAATGTGTTATAAACCGTTCGCGATTCAATAAAATCTGGTGTCCAATGAAAGGATTTTTACGAAGCAGAACTGAATCAAAATTTACATAAGAAATGTACGCCCTTTGTCATTGCGGTTTCAGAAGAATAGAAACACACTCACGGGTTATGACAGTTACGACAATGAGGTTTGATTTCGTGTTCGTAGACGGATACTCGCAGATGAAAGTCTGGCCGTCAGATAAAGTAACTGCCGATGGCGAATTTAAGACAGTCACAGACAAAAAGCGCCAATACAGTTGAGCTTCGTTTATACAACAGCCGTTCCATAAAAACCGAGAGCAAAATCACACAAAATGAAGAAATATAGGTACAGCTAAATATATGTTATTCTTTCTCAAAGTATCTTCCTTTGGATGATATGCAACATCGTTCAGCCCACTTTTCTAAGCATGTGGCGAAGGCATTTTGTGGAAGCTGCTTTAGCGACCCCTGTACAGCTTGAATAACATCAGCATCTTTGTTGAATGTTGCGCCACGTAACTTCTCCTTCATTGTCGGAAACAACCAGAAATCGCACGGCGCGAGATCAGGACTGTAGGCAGGCTGTGGCATGATTTCAATACTGCTTTTCGTAAGAAACTGTTGAACACAAATTAAGGTCTGCACGGGCCTTAATTTGGAAAGCCCGACCCGGCCCGGCCCAAGCCCGCACACGTCCAAGGCCCGGCCCGTTTAATTTTTTTTTTTTTTCATTTAAACCCGGGCTGACCGGCCCGTATATTTCTCCTGTTTCCAATTTCAACAATTACCAAAACACGAATTTGACACCTGGTGCACTCGGTCATTCGACTCCTGAAGAGTTTTCGTTTTCTTAATTGCTACACGTATTCTATTACAATAAACGTTAATTCAGAATATTTCTGAGACTCTGTGTAAGTCACGTGACGTCCGAAGAGGAGGGGGCTTGTATGCTCAAAAATATTACATGAAAAGAACAATTTCCATGCCTTTCAAATTTTCTGGGTTTTCAAATTATCATTCCCTACCGCTGATCATTTTGAAAGCACCATATTTCATCACCTGTAACAATCGATTTTACAAAGTTTGGATCATTTTCAGCGGCTGAAATGATGTCTCTGCAATGTGCACTTCTCCTTGATTTTTTTTCATTAGTTAACGTGTGTGAAACAAATTTAGCACAGACTTTTGTTTTGACCAAATCTTCATGCAGGATGGTTCGAATCGTTTCTTTGTTGATGTTTAAAGACTCTTCCATCATTCTTAGTGAAGCACATCGATTGTTTGCCACGAAATCACGAAATTTTTCAATAATCTCTGGTATCCTACATGAACTCGGTCTTCCGGCATGCTTATCATCTTCTAGCGTATCTCTTCCGTCCAAAAACGTTTGTGCCACAGGAAAACATTTGATCTATTTAAACAAAACTCACCGTAAACTTTTTTCATCATTTGGTACGTTTCCGAGGCACTTTTACCAAGTTTTGTGTTAAATTTAATAACAGCCCTTTGTTCCATCTTAATAATTCAACATGAAAAAAATTTTACTTCTCTAATGAATGCTCGTTTCGTTTGAGTTACTTTAACAACTGCGCAGTACTTTTGGCAGAAAGCAAGCAGATGGCCACAATTTATAACGCATTCGCGATTACACTCGTGGCGCCACCGTAGGCTGAAATCTAGCGCTAGTCTTAAAAACTCTTTGACGCACTGTGTAGATGGCGCGACCTGTACATCATGACGTCAGTAGACAAAAAAATGTTGGATTTCTTAATTATGGTTATGTTTTACCAAGTATTAAGTATCCCATGCTATAACTTAAAGTTAGTTTTATCGATGTGCAAATTTTCATCCTTGGGAATACATTAATTGCTAAAAAAATATGTAAAGAAGTTTAACCGTTGGAAACATAAGGCAGCGATTTTAGGTGGAACTACCTTAATGTGGACGTCAAGTAATTTTGCTTCCTATACTTCCGATGAAAAAACTTCTGTACACATTTTCTTCACAATTAATGCGTTCCCAAGGATGAAAATTTGAACATCGATTAAAATAACTTCATTTTATAACTTGGAATACTTAATATTTTCTAAAACATAACCATAATTATGCAAACCAACATTTGTTTGTCTACTGATGTCATCAAAGTACAGGTCGCGCCATCTTTTTTCTGGTTTCAACACCACCAAAGGAAAAGTAATTGATTTTTCATATAATTATGGTTATGTTTTAGAAAATATTAAGTATTCGAAGTTATAATACGAATTTATTTTAATCGATGTTCAAATTTTCATCCTTGGGAACACATTAATTGTGAAGGAAGTGTGTACAAAAGTGTTTCCATTGGAAGTATAGGAAGCAAAACTACTTGACGTCCACCTTAAAATATTGCTACAGTTAAAATTTTTGAATTAAGTAACTTGTATGTTTAATTTCAGTTTCTGCTGTTTTCATAATGAGTTATCGAGCTTTAGAATATATATTTCACGGCAACACCAACCGTCACTATAGCTTCTGATGAGTTGAAGCTTCCAAAAAATTGGGTGCTGATTCCATCATTGCCCCTCAGAAGGAAGGAACACTCATGAAATCAATATTCGCATTTCGGAAACTTTCAACTCATCGCAAGCTTGTGAAAATCGGTGTTGCTGTGAAACATATTCTGGTTTCTTATTAAAACGAAACAACCTCCAACGTTCACTCTTTCCCTTTTTATTTACGCTTTCCAACCGTATATTGAAGAAGCGTATATGCTCCAGCTTTGTCCGTCTGTCTGTCCACACGATAACTCGCGTAAAAATGGTTCGATTTCGATGAAATTTTAGTATGTACTAGGGGACTACCCTGGAATGAACCCAATTGAAAATGAGCGAAATGGGGTCAAATGTCACGACGTAGGAGCAAGATCCATTCCATTGCCCTTATGCGTCATAACTTGCGGAAAAATGTTTCGATTTCGATGAAATTTTAGTATGTGGTACAGGACCACCTGGGAACGAATTCTGTTGAAAATGGGCGCAATGGGGTCAAAGGTCAGGACATAGCAGCGGGATCCATTCGATTGCCTTTATGCGTCATAACTTACGTAAAAATGCTTCGATTGCGACAAAACTTTATCATGTTGTTCCAGAAGTACACTGAAACGGAACCGGTTGTGTTGAATATCATCAAATGGGGTCAAAGGTCAGGAGACAGCAGCGAAATTTGTTCTATAGCCATTGTCCTAATGACTTGACTAAAAATGCTTCTATTGCGACAAAACTTTAGTATGTTGTTTCGGAAGTACACTGAACTGGTTCTACTGAATATCATCGAAATGGGGTCAAAGGTCAGGACACAGGAGCGAGATTTATTCCACAGCTATCATCCTTATAACTTGAGTAATGATTTCTGGTATGATGGAAAGCGTATGATAATCAATGAATTGCATGATCTTACTAACTTGTTTTTCTTTTACATATTGATATTTTGTTAGAAATTTTCGGATGATTTAAAAATCAAATTTTCGTGTTCTATTTTGATAAAATCTTTAAAAAGCGCCTTTATTTTTATTATTGCTAACTATTTGTGAAATTTTAAAACGACCGTACAAAATTTAAACAAGCAACGTAATCACTCAATTAGTTAGAAATGCGTCAAAGTAAAATGATAAACTTACTTTTCAGTGTGCTTTTCGAAGTTCAGTGAAGTTCAGTAAAATTCTTCAATGATGAGTCCCAACAAGACATACAGCACCTGATTCCTGCCTATGCTCCTGCTCTGCCCCCCCCCCCCCCCATCCTCCATTAATTAACAGTACTGGAATTTTGTCAGCAATGGAAAGGAAACGAACCACTGGTGTTCGGCGGAGGGGGACAAGCTACAGGGTGATTCAAAAGTTCCCTAACTCTATATTTTAAAACGTATTTGCTGTAAAACCATAAAAGAGTGGCTGTTGTGTGTGACCTTGGGGAACGGGCTGCGCCACGTGACACTACGCTTGCGCGGGCGCTGGCAAGCAGTAACTTTCAGTTAGCCATGAGTCTTACGCAAGAACAGAGTCGCTTTGTTATAAGTTTATTTTAACGAAAAATCTTACCAACGTTGCATCCAGCTCTTTCAAAGGAAGTTTCCTGATGCTCCTATACCAGGGAAAACAACTGTGGATGGCCTTTTGAACCTGTTTCGCGAGACAGGCAGTCTTCGGGTTAAGCCTAAAAGCGGCCTGCCGTCCGTGGTGACGACCACGTTTCTGGAGAAAACTCAGGTTTCCCTGCAGCGCTCTCCCCGGAAGTCACTTCGGCGACTGTCTCAAGAGTTAGGGTCATCGTATTCAGCTTGCAAAAGGGCTACTAAACGTTTAAAGCTTTAAGAGTTTCACGCGCAACAATGTGACTAACCAGCTTAACCACACTTTTTTCAGTGACGAGGCATGGTTTCATTTGAATGGATATGTCAATAGCCAAAACACTCTCATATGGGCTGCGAAAAATCCACACGCATTGCATGAGGTTGGACTTGACTGTCAGAAAGTTGGAGTGTGGTGCGACATGTCTAGACGGCGAATTGTAGGGCCATTTGTTTTTCGACGCAACTGTGAATTCCGATGTGTATGCAGAAATCATCCATCAATTTGTAGCGATGGCGGAAGAACACGAACGTTATTGTTGGTTTCAACAAGATGGAGCAACGCGCCACACGTCAAACGACACAATGCAGATTCTCCGTGTGTTCTTCCAGCATCGATTAATCTCGAATAAAACTTTGGCCGCGTCGTTCACCAGACTTTTATTTGTGAGGCTATCTGAAAGACACAATTTACCACAACAACCCTAAGACGGCACAGGAGCTGCTGAACAACATCATTACAGCCGTGAAGGACATACCAGCCAACACGCTGGAAAGAGTGTCCACCAACATGTGTCGTCGGGTGAATTTGTGTCTTCAACAGAATGGTGGACAATTCCAGCATCTATTGTAAAGTGGTTTTCATTACCTGTAAGTACGAGTGTCAATATAACAGTATGTAAAAATATTCTATTAAGAAGAGACTCAAGCAAAAAAAATTTTTTGACTCATACCAAGTACAACATAGAAAAGGTTATGTATTGACCGGTTTAAATTCTCTCTCAGGCGACTAGGTAACTTGGCAATTTGTTATTGCTGAACATTTTTTCTGATTCATTATGTCACTCTTACAGCTTGAGTTTTCTATAATCATCTTCTTTCTGTTTATTAGTAGCAGATGAAGAGCATGGGTCGGGCCAGGAAAGTTATGGATGCAAGCTAAATTGTTAACTAAAGCTTGGTCATACAACTCTGTGGAGGTTATGACATATATATATTTTAATTTTTTTTTGGTGGGCTTATTACTTGCATCTATAATGAATAAAGTTCTCCGCTGGACGTGTAGTGCAGGGAAGTTTACGTTAAGTCACGTTAGGGTTATTGGAAGGTTACTTGACGTGGCTAAAGTGTACCTAATCTTGAAAGTGCTAGAGTTTGTTTAGGTAAGACTCGCACGTGCAATAAATTCATTGAATATGGAACTTCTTTTTTACTCCGCGTTCCTCATTATCTTGACTATCAGTACTATAACTTCGGTTTTAGTACATTAGTACCTTGAAGGCTCCTTATTAGAGCGGTAAACACAATATACCCTGGACTTAATGGAGACACTTAATGAAAGAGACTTAACGGCCAGACAGAGGTCTGACAATAATATGAACTGAGAAAACGAACTCACTTTAAACCTTTTATTGGAGAACTCCTGGTATTATCAAACACACTCTCAACAAATCACACTACTACTGAATATCCGAACTTTCGTAGAATCGCATAACAATAATTAAGATGAACCTATCACATAAAACGAAGCTCTTTTTGGTATAGTTGAGCGCGCCTATATATACTGCATACCACCACGTCATGACTTACACTCGTTGCCACATATCATTCAGCGGGAGAAATAACATCTCGTTAAGTGAGAAGATAATTTGCATAGGAAAATAAAATAACAAGAGATAGTAAAATCAAAAGGAAACTGAATCTAGAGTATACGTTACACATCTATGACTTTGCAGAAACCCATTTCCAAATAGGTCTTTGTGGAAGTGAGAAAATGCAGAGTTTTTGCTGGTTCTTGATAAAGCCAAGGCTCAGTATTCTCGACACTTTCTACATTCAGTTGTTCTATTTTTTTTTTCTCTTTTTACTCACACCGGTCAATACATAACCTTTTCTATGTTGTACTTGGTATGAGTCAAAAATTTTTTTTCTTGTCTCTTCTTAATAGAATGTGAATTCTGAATTTTCATAACTGCTGCGTTGCGCGTTTTTATCTTCAGGTTATTTTGCAACTTTCGTTTTAAATTCTTAAGTTTTTCTTATGTTTTCGGCTATGCTCTTAAGTATGTAAAAATAGTTATACATCACTATATTCGTGGTAGAAATACTTGAATTCAGAGTTCGGGGACTTTTGAATCACCCTGTGCAGCATTTCTCATATCATCATCATCATCATTGTCAACCATTATCAATCCACTGCTGGACGAAGGTCTCCCCAAGTTTCCTCCACAACGGTCTGTCTTGTGCCAGTCTCCTCCATGTCACTCCCGCATATTTACGAATTTCATCCACCCATCTCCCATGTGGTCTTTTTCTGGGTCTTTTCCTGTCCCTTGGAATCCAATCTAAAATTTCGGCTGTCCATCTATGGTCTGTCCTTCTGGCAGTATGTCCAGCCCATTGCCATTTCAGGGATTTAACTCTGATCATGATGTCTTCCACTCTCGTCATTTTTCGGATCCACGAGTTCCTCTTCTTATCTCTCCTGGTTACACCAAGCATGCACCTCTCCATGCTGCTTTGAGTTGTCTGCAGCCTTGGTATGTTTCTTTTAGTTAAGGTCCACGTCTCTGCACCATACGTAAGCACTGGAAGGATGCATTGATCAAACACTTTTCTTTTAAGACATAATGGCATATTGCTCTTGAAAATTATGCTGTTTCTTCCAAAAGCTCTCCAGGCAAGTTTTGTACGCCTATTAATTTCTTCATCAATGTGACCCTCACTTGATATCTGCTGTCCAAGATAAACATACGTATCTGTTATCTCCAGCTTTTCTCCATCAATCGATAAATCTTCATTTCTTGTAAAAGCATTGTACATCACTTTTGTCTTCTGAAAGTTCATTTTGAATCCCACGTCTTTACTCTTGTCAGCAAGTTCCTGGATCATACTCTGCAGCTCTGATGGGGTAGTTGCAAAAATGACTACGTCATCAGCAAAACGAAGGTGGGTTAGATAATCTCCATTAATCTTTATCCCTTTGTTTTCCCAGGTCAGCAGGAAATCTCAGACTCCATACCGTAGGACTTCTCTCTGAATTTTTGGTTATAAATATAGTACTGCAAAATAATAATTAATGCTTAATTTTTTTACCAAATTTTGCAGTGGAATAATTGCACAGATCAGTGGCAAAATTCGCCACTCCCGGTTAGCCCCCCCCCCTCCCCGCAAATACGGCACTGGTCATCTTTCTTGTTATCTTTCTATCTTTCGTAGGTAATTATTTAAATTGTGTAAACTGATGTGTGGAAATCCAGCTTCACGACGTAATGATAATTGTTGATATTAACAGTGGGTTAAGAGCTTTCTCATGTCCGGTGGCAGGTGCATGTACACTGTTCAAAATTGGTACTTAGAAATAAGCAAAATGTTCTCGTTTTTGAGTACATTCTGTGCTTATAACAGCTCCGAGTACTTGTGTCTCACTTTTGGAAAAGACACGTAGTCATTTTTGAGTACATACAGGGAATCAATTGTCAGTATGTCTGGTATTTCTAATTTGAAATATATGTACTCATTCTTGAGTACATATTTTTCAAATATATGTACTCAAACAAATCCGTATATTTGTGCTCTAACTTGATTCAGTTTCTGTGCCCTTTCGGGCAGAGCACAGAAACTGAAGCAAGTTGGAGCTAATCTAGCGACTCTGACAGGATAGTTTGTAAGTGAGAAGAGGACACTAGATGGCGCCACCGTACGATTTTGCACGTAGAAGGCCGAGAGAAATTAGGGGGAGAGGGGGCTTAGGAACTTTAATCGGGGGATTCCTACCCGGGGACCGTCACTTGACGCGCTCGTCCGATGCACGGCGGATATTTAGCGATTGTTAAAAATTCACACGACAACGGAGAGCCCCCAGGTTCAAGCTAGGTTTAAACCTGGGGTCCCTCCATTAGTAGTCTGAATCTCTAACCAGATGTAGAGGATTTTAGGAAGGGAGTGTCTGACCCCAGGTCTTAAACAACCCTTAGAAATAGGAAGCTAGGAGATTTGGGCTAGAGTGCCCGATAGGAAAGTGACACGGAAGCGAGGTAGAAGACGCCCTTATTTACTACCGGGGGCCAGTACCCGGGGTCCGACGGCTTAACGTGCCCACAATGCTCTTGTAGATCAGATCAGATCATATGTAGAGGATTTTAGGAAGGGAGTGTCTGACCCCAGGTCTTAAACAACCCTTAGAAATAGGAAGCTAGGAGATTTGGGCTAGAGTGCCCGACAGGAAAGTGACTCGGAAGCGAGGTAGAAGACGCCCTTATTTAATACCGGGGGCCAGTACCTGTGGCCCGAGGGCTTAACGTGCCCACAATGCTCTTGTAGATCAGATCAGATCATATGTAGAGGATTTTAGGAAGGGAGTGTCTGACCCCAGGTCTTAAACAACCCTTAGAAATAGGAAGCTAGGAGATTTGGGCTAGAGTGCCCGACAGGAAAGTGACTCGGAAGCGAGGTAGAAGACGCCCTTATTTAATACCCGGGGGCCAGTACCTGTGGCCCGAGGGCTTAACGTGCCCACAATGCTCTTGTAGATCAGATCAGATCATATGTAGAGGATTTTAGGGAGGGAGTGTCTGACCCCCAGGTCTTAAACAACCCTTAGAAATAGGAAGCTAGGAGATTTGGGCTAGAGTGCCCGATAGGAAAGTGACACGGAAGCGAGGTAGAAGACGCCCTTATTTACTACCGGGGGGCCAGTACCTGTGGCCCGAGGGCTTAACGTGCCCACAATGCTCTTGTAGATCAGATCAGATCATATGTAGAGGATTTTAGGAAGGGAGTGTCTCACCCCAGGTCTTAAACAACCCTTAGAAATAGGAAGCTAGGAGATTTGGGCTAGAGTGCCCGATAGGAAAGTGACACGGAAGCGAGGTAGAAGACGCCCTTATTTACTACCGGGGGCCAGTACCTGTGGCCCGAGGGCTTAACGTGCCCACAATGCTCTTGTAGATCAGATCAGATCATATGTAGAGGATTTTAGGAAGGGAGTGTCTGACCCCAGGTCTTAAACAACCCTTAGAAATAGGAAGCTAGGAGATTTGGGCTAGAGTGCCCGATAGGAAAGTGACACGGAAGCGAGGTAGAAGACGCCCTTATTTACTACCGGGGGGCCAGTACCTGTGGCCCGAGGGCTTAACGTGCCCACAATGCTCTTGTAGATCAGATCAGATCATATGTAGAGGATTTTAGGAAGGGAGTGTCTCACCCCAGGTCTTAAACAACCCTTAGAAATAGGAAGCTAGGAGATTTGGGCTAGAGTGCCCGATAGGAAAGTGACACGGAAGCGAGGTAGAAGACGCCCTTATTTACTACCGGGGTGCCAGTACCCGGGGTCCGACGGCTTAACGTGCCCACAATGCTCTCTTAGATCAGATCAGATCAGATGTAGAGGATTTTAGGAAGGGAGTGTCTGACCCCAGGTCTTAAACAACCCTTAGAAATAGGAAGCTAGGAGATTTGGGCTAGAGTGCCCGATAGGAAAGTGACACGGAAGCGAGGTAGAAGACGCCCTTATTTACTACCGGGGGGCCAATACCCGGGGTCCGACGGCTTAACGTGCCCACAATGCTCTCTTAGATCAGATCAGATCAGATGTAGAGGATTTTAGGAAGGGAGTGTCTGACCCCAGGTCTTAAACAACCCTTAGAAATAGGAAGCTAGGAGATTTGGGCTAGAGTGCCCGATAGGAAAGTGACACGGAAGCGAGGTAGAAGACGCCCTTATTTACTACCGGGGGCCAATACCCGGGGTCCGACGGCTTAACGTGCCCACAATGCTCTTGTAGATCAGATCAGATCATATGTAGAGGATTTTAGGAAGGGAGTGTCTGACCCCAGGTCTTAAACAACCCTTAGAAATAGGAAGCTAGGAGATTTGGGCTAGAGTGCCCGATAGGAAAGTGACACGGAAGCGAGGTAGAAGACGCCCTTATTTAATACCGGGGGCCAGTACCTGTGGCCCGAGGGCTTAACGTGCCCACAATGCTCTTGTAGATCAGATCAGATCATATGTAGAGGATTTTAGGAAGGGAGTGTCTGACCCCAGGTCTTAAACAACCCTTAGAAATAGGAAGCTAGGAGATTTGGGCTAGAGTGCCCGATAGGAAAGTGACACGGAAGCGAGGTAGAAGACGCCCTTATTTACTACCGGGGTGCCAGTACCCGGGGTCCGACGGCTTAACGTGCCCACAATGCTCTCTTAGATCAGATCAGATCAGATGTAGAGGATTTTAGGAAGGGAGTGTCTGACCCCAGGTCTTAAACAACCCTTAGAAATAGGAAGCTAGGAGATTTGGGCTAGAGTGCCCGATAGGAAAGTGACACGGAAGCGAGGTAGAAGACGCCCTTATTTACTACCGGGGGCCAATACCCGGGGTCCGACGGCTTAACGTGCCCACAATGCTCTTGTAGATCAGATCAGATCATATGTAGACGATTTTAGGAAGGGAGTGTCTGACCCCAGGTCTTAAACAACCCTTAGAAATAGGAAGCTAGGAGATTTGGGCTAGAGTGCCCGATAGGAAAGTGACACGGAAGCGAGGTAGAAGACGCCCTTATTTACTACCGGGGGCCAATACCCGGGGTCCGACGGCTTAACGTGCCCACAATGCTCTTGTAGATCAGATCAGATCATATGTAGAGGATTTTAGGAAGGGAGTGTCTGACCCCAGGTCTTAAACAACCCTTAGAAATAGGAAGCTAGGAGATTTGGGCTAGAGTGCCCGATAGGAAAGTGACACGGAAGCGAGGTAGAAGACGCCCTTATTTACTACCGGGGAGCCAGTACCCGGGGTCCGACGGCTTAACGTGCCCACAATGCTCTCTTAGATCAGATCAGATCAGATGTAGAGGATTTTAGGAAGGGAGTGTCTGACCCCAGGTCTTAAACAACCCTTAGAAATAGGAAGCTAGGAGATTTGGGCTAGAGTGCCCGATAGGAAAGTGACACGGAAGCGAGGTAGAAGACGCCCTTATTTACTACCGGGGGCCAATACCCGGGGTCCGACGGCTTAACGTGCCCACAATGCTCTTGTAGATCAGATCAGATCATATGTAGAGGATTTTAGGAAGGGAGTGTCTGACCCCAGGTCTTAAACAACCCTTAGAAATAGGAAGCTAGGAGATTTGGGCTAGAGTGCCCGATAGGAAAGTGACACGGAAGCGAGGTAGAAGACGCCCTTATTTACTACCGGGGGGCCAATACCCGGGGTCCGACGGCTTAAAGTGCCCACAATGCTCTTGTAGATCAGATCAGATCATATGTAGAGGATTTTAGGAAGGGAGTGTCTGACCCCAGGTCTTAAACAACCCTTAGAAATAGGAAGCTAGGAGATTTGGGCTAGAGTGCCCGATAGGAAAGTGACACGGAAGCGAGGTAGAAGACGCCCTTATTTACTACCGGGGTGCCAGTACCCGGGGTCCGACGGCTTAACGTGCCCACAATGCTCTCTTAGATCAGATCAGATCAGATGTAGAGGATTTTAGGAAGGGAGTGTCTGACCCCAGGTCTTAAACAACCCTTAGAAATAGGAAGCTAGGAGATTTGGGCTAGAGTGCCCGATAGGAAAGTGACACGGAAGCGAGGTAGAAGACGCCCTTATTTACTACCGGGGGCCAATACCCGGGCTCCGACGGCTTAACGTGCCCACAATGCTCTTGTAGATCAGATCAGATCATATGTAGAGGATTTTAGGAAGGGAGTGTCTGACCCCAGGTCTTAAACAACCCTTAGAAATAGGAAGCTAGGAGATTTGGGCTAGAGTACCCGATAGGAAAGTGACTCGGAAGCGAGGTAGAAGACGCCCTTATTTACTACCGGGAGGCCAGTACCTGTGGCCCGAGGGCTTAACGTGCCCACAATGCTCTTGTAGATCAGATCAGATCATATGTAGAGGATTTTAGGAAGGGAGTGTCTGACCCCAGGTCTTAAACAACCCTTAGAAATAGGAATTTAGGAGATTTGGGCTAGAGTGCCCGATAGGAAAGTGACACGGAAGCGAGGTAGAAGACGCCCTTATTTACTACCGGGGGCCAATACCCGGGGTCCGACGGCTTAACGTGCCCACAATGCTCTTGTAGATCAGATCAGATCATATGTAGAGGATTTTAGGAAGGGAGTGTCTGACCCCAGGTCTTAAACAACCCTTAGAAATAGGAAGATAGGAGATTTGGGCTAGAGTGCCCGATAGGAAAGTGACACGGAAGCGAGGTAGAAGACGCCCTTATTTACTACCGGGGGCCAATACCCGGGGTCCGACGGCTTAACGTGCCCACAATGCTCTTGTAGATCAGATCAGATCTGTTGTAGAGGATTTTAGGAAGGGAGTGTCTGACCCCAGGTCTTAAATAACCCTTAGAAATAGGAAGCTAGGAGATTTGGGCTAGAGTGCCCGATAGGAAAGTGACACGGAAGCGAGGTAGAAGACGCCCTTATTTACTACCGGGGGCCAGTACCTGCGGCCCGAGGGCTTAACGTGCCCACAATGCTCTTGTAGATCAGATCAGATCATATGTAGAGGATTTTAGGAAGGGAGTGTCTGACCCCAGGTCTTAAACAACCCTTAGAAATAGGAAGCTAGGAGATTTGGGCTAGAGTGCCCGATAGGAAAGTGACACGGAAGCGAGGTAGAAGACGCCCTTATTTACTACCGGGGGGCCAGTACCTGTGGCCCGAGGGCTTAACGTGCCCACAATGCTCTTGTAGATCAGATCAGATCATATGTAGAGGATTTTAGGAAGGGAGTGTCTGACCCCAGGTCTTAAACAACCCTTAGAAATAGGAAGCTAGGAGATTTGGGCTAGAGTGCCCGATAGGAAAGTGACACGGAAGCGAGGTAGAAGACGCCCTTATTTACTACCGGGGGGCCAGTACCTGTGGCCCGAGGGCTTAACGTGCCCACAATGCTCTTGTAGATCAGATCAGATCATATGTAGAGGATTTTAGGAAGGGAGTGTCTGACCCCAGGTCTTAAACAACCCTTATAAATAGGAAGCTAGGAGATTTGGGCTAGAGTGCCCGATAGGAAAGTGACACGGAAGCGAGGTAGAAGACGCCCTTATTTACTACCGGGGGCCAGTACCTGTGGCCCGAGGGCTTAACGTGCCCACAATGCTCTTGTAGATCAGATCAGATCATATGTAGAGGATTTTAGGAAGGGAGTGTCTGACCCCAGGTCTTAAACAACCCTTATAAATAGGAAGCTAGGAGATTTGGGCTAGAGTGCCCGATAGGAAAGTGACACGGAAGCGAGGTAGAAGACGCCCTTATTTACTACCGGGGGCCAGTACCTGTGGCCCGAGGGCTTAACGTGCCCACAATGCTCTTGTAGATCAGATCAGATCATATGTAGAGGATTTTAGGAAGGGAGTGTCTGACCCCAGGTCTTAAACAACCCTTAGAAATAGGAAGCTAGGAGATTTGGGCTAGAGTGCCCGATAGGAAAGTGACACGGAAGCGAGGTAGAAGACGCCCTTATTTACTACCGGGGGCCAATACCCGGGGTCCGACGGCTTAACGTGCCCACAATGCTCTTGTAGATCAGATCAGATCTGTTGTAGAGGATTTTAGGAAGGGAGTGTCTGACCCCAGGTCTTAAATAACCCTTAGAAATAGGAAGCTAGGAGATTTGGGCTAGAGTGCCCGATAGGAAAGTGACACGGAAGCGAGGTAGAAGACGCCCTTATTTACTACCGGGGGGCCAGTACCTGTGGCCCGAGGGCTTAACGTGCCCACAATGCTCTTGTAGATCAGATCAGATCATATGTAGAGGATTTTAGGAAGGGAGTGTCTGACCCCAGGTCTTAAACAACCCTTAGAAATAGGAAGCTAGGAGATTTGGGCTAGAGTGCCCGATAGGAAAGTGACACGGAAGCGAGGTAGAAGACGCCCTTATTTACTACCGGGGGCCAGTACCTGTGGCCCGAGGGCTTAACGTGCCCACAATGCTCTTGTAGATCAGATCAGATCATATGTAGAGGATTTTAGGAAGGGAGTGTCTGACCCCAGGTCTTAAACAACCCTTAGAAATAGGAAGCTAGGAGATTTGGGCTAGAGTGCCCGATAGGAAAGTGACACGGAAGCGAGGTAGAAGACGCCCTTATTTACTACCGGGGGCCAGTACCTGTGGCCCGAGGGCTTAACGTGCCCACAATGCTCTTGTAGATCAGATCAGATCATATGTAGAGGATTTTAGGAAGGGAGTGTCTGACCCCAGGTCTTAAACAACCCTTATAAATAGGAAGCTAGGAGATTTGGGCTAGAGTGCCCGATAGGAAAGTGACACGGAAGCGAGGTAGAAGACGCCCTTATTTACTACCGGGGGGCCAGTACCTGTGGCCCGAGGGCTTAACGTGCCCACAATCCTCTTGTAGATCAGATCAGATCATATGTAGAGGATTTTAGGAAGGGAGTGTCTGACCCCAGGTCTTAAACAACCCTTAGAAATAGGAAGCTAGGAGATTTGGGCTAGAGTGCCCGATAGGAAAGTGACACGGAAGCGAGGTAGAAGACGCCCTTATTTACTACCGGGGGCCAGTACCTGTGGCCCGAGGGCTTAACGTGCCCACAATCCTCTTGTAGATCAGATCAGATCATATGTAGAGGATTTTAGGAAGGGAGTGTCTGATCCCAGGTCTTTAACAACCCTTAGAAATAGGAAGCTAGGAGATTTGGGCTAGAGTGTCCGATAGGAAAGTGACACGGAAGCGAGGTAGAAGACGCCCTTATTTACTACCGGGGGGCCAGTACCTGTGGCCCGAGGGCTTAACGTGCCCACAATCCTCTTGTAGATCAGATCAGATCATATGTAGAGGATTTTAGGAAGGGAGTGTCTGATCCCAGGTCTTTAACAACCCTTAGAAATAGGAAGCTAGGAGATTTGGGCTAGAGTGCCCGATAGGAAAGTGACACGGAAGCGAGGTAGAAGACGCCCTTATTTACTACCGGGGGGCCAGTACCTGTGGCCCGAGGGCTTAACGTGCCCACAATCCTCTTGTAGATCAGATCAGATCATATGTAGAGGATTTTAGGAAGGGAGTGTCTGACCCCAGGTCTTAAACAACCCTTAGAAATAGGAAGCTAGGAGATTTGGGCTAGAGTGCCCGATAGGAAAGTGACACGGAAGCGAGGTAGAAGACGCCCTTATTTACTACCGGGGGGCCAGTACCTGTGGCCCGAGGGCTTAACGTGCCCACAATGCTCTTGTAGATCAGATCAGATCATATGTAGAGGATTTTAGGAAGGGAGTGTCTGACCCCAGGTCTTAAACAACCCTTATAAATAGGAAGCTAGGAGATTTGGGCTAGAGTGCCCGATAGGAAAGTGACACGGAAGCGAGGTAGAAGACGCCCTTATTTACTACCGGGGGCCAGTACCTGTGGCCCGAGGGCTTAACGTGCCCACAATGCTCTTGTAGATCAGATCAGATCATATGTAGAGGATTTTAGGAAGGGAGTGTCTGACCCCAGGTCTTAAACAACCCTTATAAATAGGAAGCTAGGAGATTTGGGCTAGAGTGCCCGATAGGAAAGTGACACGGAAGCGAGGTAGAAGACGCCCTTATTTACTACCGGGGGGCCAGTACCTGTGGCCCGAGGGCTTAACGTGCCCACAATGCTCTTGTAGATCAGATCAGATCATATGTAGAGGATTTTAGGAAGGGAGTGTCTGACCCCAGGTCTTAAACAACCCTTAGAAATAGGAAGCTAGGAGATTTGGGCTAGAGTGCCCGATAGGAAAGTGACACGGAAGCGAGGTAGAAGACGCCCTTATTTACTACCGGGGGGCCAATACCCGGGGTCCGACGGCTTAACGTGCCCACAATGCTCTTGTAGATCAGATCAGATCTGTTGTAGAGGATTTTAGGAAGGGAGTGTCTGACCCCAGGTCTTAAATAACCCTTAGAAATAGGAAGCTAGGAGATTTGGGCTAGAGTGCCCGATAGGAAAGTGACACGGAAGCGAGGTAGAAGACGCCCTTATTTACTACCGGGGGGCCAGTACCTGTGGCCCGAGGGCTTAACGTGCCCACAATGCTCTTGTAGATCAGATCAGATCATATGTAGAGGATTTTAGGAAGGGAGTGTCTGACCCCAGGTCTTAAACAACCCTTAGAAATAGGAAGCTAGGAGATTTGGGCTAGAGTGCCCGATAGGAAAGTGACACGGAAGCGAGGTAGAAGACGCCCTTATTTACTACCGGGGGGCCAGTACCTGTGGCCCGAGGGCTTAACGTGCCCACAATGCTCTTGTAGATCAGATCAGATCATATGTAGAGGATTTTAGGAAGGGAGTGTCTGACCCCAGGTCTTAAACAACCCTTAGAAATAGGAAGCTAGGAGATTTGGGCTAGAGTGTCCGATAGGAAAGTGACACGGAAGCGAGGTAGAAGACGCCCTTATTTACTACCGGGGGCCAGTACCTGTGGCCCGAGGGCTTAACGTGCCCACAATGCTCTTGTAGATCAGATCAGATCATATGTAGAGGATTTTAGGAAGGGAGTGTCTGACCCCAGGTCTTAAACAACCCTTATAAATAGGAAGCTAGGAGATTTGGGCTAGAGTGCCCGATAGGAAAGTGACACGGAAGCGAGGTAGAAGACGCCCTTATTTACTACCGGGGGCCAGTACCTGTGGCCCGAGGGCTTAACGTGCCCACAATCCTCTTGTAGATCAGATCAGATCATATGTAGAGGATTTTAGGAAGGGAGTGTCTGACCCCAGGTCTTAAACAACCCTTAGAAATAGGAAGCTAGGAGATTTGGGCTAGAGTGCCCGATAGGAAAGTGACACGGAAGCGAGGTAGAAGACGCCCTTATTTACTACCGGGGGCCAGTACCTGTGGCCCGAGGGCTTAACGTGCCCACAATCCTCTTGTAGATCAGATCAGATCATATGTAGAGGATTTTAGGAAGGGAGTGTCTGATCCCAGGTCTTTAACAACCCTTAGAAATAGGAAGCTAGGAGATTTGGGCTAGAGTGTCCGATAGGAAAGTGACACGGAAGCGAGGTAGAAGACGCCCTTATTTACTACCGGGGGGCCAGTACCTGTGGCCCGAGGGCTTAACGTGCCCACAATCCTCTTGTAGATCAGATCAGATCATATGTAGAGGATTTTAGGAAGGGAGTGTCTAATCCCAGGTCTTTAACAACCCTTAGAAATAGGAAGCTAGGAGATTTGGGCTAGAGTGCCCGATAGGAAAGTGACACGGAAGCGAGGTAGAAGACGCCCTTATTTACTACCGGGGGCCAGTACCTGTGGCCCGAGGGCTTAACGTGCCCACAATCCTCTTGTAGATCAGATCAGATCATATGTAGAGGATTTTAGGAAGGGAGTGTCTGACCCCAGGTCTTAAACAACCCTTAGAAATAGGAAGCTAGGAGATTTGGGCTAGAGTGCCCGATAGGAAAGTGACACGGAAGCGAGGTAGAAGACGCCCTTATTTACTACCGGGGGGCCAGCACCTGTGGCCCGAGGGCTTAACGTGCCCACAATCCTCTTGTAGATCAGATCAGATCATATGTAGAGGATTTTAGGAAGGGAGTGTCTGATCCCAGGTCCTTAACAACCCTTAGAAATAGGAAGCTAGGAGATTTGGGCTAGAGTGTCCGATAGGAAAGTGACACGGAAGCGAGGTAGAAGACGCCCTTATTTACTACCGGGGGCGGTACCCGGGGTCCGACGGCTTAACGTGCCCACAATGCTCTTGTAGATCAGATCAGATCATATGTAGAGGATTTTAGGAAGGGAGTGTCTGACCCCAGGTCTTAAACAACCCTTAGAAATAGGAAGCTAGGAGATTTGGGCTAGAGTGTCCGATAGGAAAGTGACACGGAAGCGAGGTAGAAGACGCCCTTATTTACTACCGGGGGTCAGTACCCGGGGTCCGACGGCTTAACGTGCCCACAATGCACTTGTAGATCAGATCAGATCATATGTAGAGGATTTTAGGAAGGGAGTGTCTGACCCCAGGTCTTAAACAACCCTTAGAAATAGGAAGCTAGGAGATTTGGGCTAGAGTGTCCGATAGGAAAGTGACACGGAAGCGAGGTAGAAGACGCCCTTATTTACTACCGGGGGTCAGTACCCGGGGTCCGACGGCTTAACGTGCCCACAATGCTCTTGTAGATCAGATCAGATCATATGTAGAGGATTTTAGGAAGGGAGTGTCTGACCCCAGGTCTTAAACAACCCTTAGAAATAGGAAGCTAGGAGATTTGGGCTAGAGTGCCCGATAGGAAAGTGACACGGAAGCGAGGTAGAAGACGCCCTTATTTACTACCGGGGGCCAGTACCTGTGGTCCGAGGGCTTAACGTGCCCACAATGCTCTTGTAGATCAGATCAGATCATATGTAGAGGATTTTAGGAAGGGAGGGTCTGACCCCAGGTCTTAAACAACCCTTAGAAATAGGAAGCTAGGAGATTTGGGCTAGAGTGCCCGATAGGAAAGTGACACGGAAGCGAGGTAGAAGACGCCCTTATTTACTACCGGGGGGTCAGTACCTGTGGTCCGACGGCTTAACGTGCCCACAATGCTCTTGTAGATCAGATCAGATCATATGTAGAGGATTTT
This sequence comes from Macrothele yani, assembly GCA_039090855.1. Lineage (NCBI taxonomy): Eukaryota > Metazoa > Arthropoda > Arachnida > Araneae > Macrothelidae > Macrothele > Macrothele yani. The sequence goes on from CM077031.1 coordinate 98,207,795, forward strand.
AGGAAGGGAGTGTCTGACCCCAGGTCTTAAACAACCCTTAGAAATAGGAAGCTAGGAGATTTGGGCTAGAGTGTCCGATAGGAAAGTGACACGGAAGCGAGGTAGAAGACGCCCTTATTTACTACCGGGGGCCAGTACCTGTGGTCCGAGGGCTTAACGTGCCCACAATGCTCTTGTAGATCAGATCAGATCATATGTAGAGGATTTTAGGAAGGGAGTGTCTGACCCCAGGTCTTAAACAACCCTTAGAAATAGGAAGCTAGGAGATTTGGGCTAGAGTGTCCGATAGGAAAGTGACACGGAAGCGAGGTAGAAGACGCCCTTATTTACTACCGGGGGTCAGTACCCGGGGTCCGACGGCTTAACGTGCCCACAATGCTCTTGTAGATCAGATCAGATCATATGTAGAGGATTTTAGGAAGGGAGTGTCTGACCCCAGGTCTTAAACAACCCTTAGAAATAGGAAGCTAGGAGATTTGGGCTAGAGTGTCCGATAGGAAAGTGACACGGAAGCGAGGTAGAAGACGCCCTTATTTACTACCGGGGGGTCAGTACCCGGGGTCCGACGGCTTAACGTGCCCACAATGCTCTTGTAGATCAGATCAGATCATATGTAGAGGATTTTAGGAAGGGAGTGTCTGACCCCAGGTCTTAAACAACCCTTAGAAATAGGAAGCTAGGAGATTTGGGCTAGAGTGCCCGATAGGAAAGTGACACGGAAGCGAGGTAGAAGACGCCCTTATTTACTACCGGGGGCCAGTACCTGTGGTCCGAGGGCTTAACGTGCCCACAATGCTCTTGTAGATCAGATCAGATCATATGTAGAGGATTTTAGGAAGGGAGGGTCTGACCCCAGGTCTTAAACAACCCTTAGAAATAGGAAGCTAGGAGATTTGGGCTAGAGTGCCCGATAGGAAAGTGACACGGAAGCGAGGTAGAAGACGCCCTTATTTACTACCGGGGGGTCAGTACCTGTGGTCCGACGGCTTAACGTGCCCACAATGCTCTTGTAGATCAGATCAGATCATATGTAGAGGATTTTAGGAAGGGAGTGTCTGACCCCAGGTCTTAAACAACCCTTAGAAATAGGAAGCTAGGAGATTTGGGCTAGAGTGCCCGATAGGAAAGTGACACGGAAGCGAGGTAGAAGACGCCCTTATTTACTACCGGGGGGCCAGTACCTGTGGTCCGACGGCTTAACGTGCCCACAATGCTCTTGTAGATCAGATCAGATCATATGTAGAGGATTTTAGGAAGGGAGTGTCTGACCCCAGGTCTTAAACAACTCTTAGAAATAGGTAGCTAGGAGATTTGGGCTAGAGTGCCCGATAGGAAAGTGACACGGAAGCGAGGTAGAAGACGCCCTTATTTACTACCGGGGGCAAGTACCCGGGGTCCGACGGCTTAACGTGCCCACAATGCTCTTGTAGATCAGATCAGATCATATGTAGAGGATTTTAGGAAGGGAGTGTCTGACCCCAGGTCTTAAACAACCCTTAGAAATAGGAAGCTAGGAGATTTGGGCTAGAGTGCCCGATAGGAAAGTGACACGGAAGCGAGGTAGAAGACGCCCTTATTTACTACCGGGGGTCAGTACCCGGGGTCCGACGGCTTAACGTGCCCACAATGCTCTTGTAGATCAGATCAGATCATATGTAGAGGATTTTAGGAAGGGAGTGTCTGACCCCAGGTCTTAAACAACCCTTAGAAATAGGAAGCTAGGAGATTTGGGCTAGAGTGCCCGATAGGAAAGTGACACGGAAGCGAGGTAGAAGACGCCCTTATTTACTACCGGGGGGCCAGTACCTGTGGTCCGAGGGCTTAACGTGCCCACAATGCTCTTGTAGATCAGATCAGATCATATGTAGAGGATTTTAGGAAGGGAGGGTCTGACCCCAGGTCTTAAACAACCCTTAGAAATAGGAAGCTAGGAGATTTGGGCTAGAGTGCCCGATAGGAAAGTGACACGGAAGCGAGGTAGAAGACGCCCTTATTTACTACCGGGGGTCAGTACCTGTGGTCCGACGGCTTAACGTGCCCACAATGCTCTTGTAGATCAGATCAGATCATATGTAGAGGATTTTAGGAAGGGAGTGTCTGACCCCAGGTCTTAAACAACCCTTAGAAATAGGAAGCTAGGAGATTTGGGCTAGAGTGTCCGATAGGAAAGTGACACGGAAGCGAGGTAGAAGACGCCCTTATTTACTACCGGGGGGCCAGTACCTGTGGTCCGAGGGCTTAACGTGCCCACAATGCTCTTGTAGATCAGATCAGATCATATGTAGAGGATTTTAGGAAGGGAGTGTCTGACCCCAGGTCTTAAACAACCCTTAGAAATAGGAAGCTAGGAGATTTGGGCTAGAGTGTCCGATAGGAAAGTGACACGGAAGCGAGGTAGAAGACGCCCTTATTTACTACCGGGGGTCAGTACCCGGGGTCCGACGGCTTAACGTGCCCACAATGCTCTTGTAGATCAGATCAGATCATATGTAGAGGATTTTAGGAAGGGAGTGTCTGACCCCAGGTCTTAAACAACCCTTAGAAATAGGAAGCTAGGAGATTTGGGCTAGAGTGTCCGATAGGAAAGTGACACGGAAGCGAGGTAGAAGACGCCCTTATTTACTACCGGGGGGCCAGTACCTGTGGCCCGAGGGCTTAACGTGCCCACAATCCTCTTGTAGATCAGATCAGATCATATGTAGAGGATTTTAGGAAGGGAGTGTCTAATCCCAGGTCTTTAACAACCCTTAGAAATAGGAAGCTAGGAGATTTGGGCTAGAGTGCCCGATAGGAAAGTGACACGGAAGCGAGGTAGAAGACGCCCTTATTTACTACCGGGGGGCCAGTACCTGTGGCCCGAGGGCTTAACGTGCCCACAATCCTCTTGTAGATCAGATCAGATCATATGTAGAGGATTTTAGGAAGGGAGTGTCTGACCCCAGGTCTTAAACAACCCTTAGAAATAGGAAGCTAGGAGATTTGGGCTAGAGTGCCCGATAGGAAAGTGACACGGAAGCGAGGTAGAAGACGCCCTTATTTACTACCGGGGGCCAGCACCTGTGGCCCGAGGGCTTAACGTGCCCACAATCCTCTTGTAGATCAGATCAGATCATATGTAGAGGATTTTAGGAAGGGAGTGTCTGATCCCAGGTCCTTAACAACCCTTAGAAATAGGAAGCTAGGAGATTTGGGCTAGAGTGTCCGATAGGAAAGTGACACGGAAGCGAGGTAGAAGACGCCCTTATTTACTACCGGGGGGCGGTACCCGGGGTCCGACGGCTTAACGTGCCCACAATGCTCTTGTAGATCAGATCAGATCATATGTAGAGGATTTTAGGAAGGGAGTGTCTGACCCCAGGTCTTAAACAACCCTTAGAAATAGGAAGCTAGGAGATTTGGGCTAGAGTGTCCGATAGGAAAGTGACACGGAAGCGAGGTAGAAGACGCCCTTATTTACTACCGGGGGGTCAGTACCCGGGGTCCGACGGCTTAACGTGCCCACAATGCACTTGTAGATCAGATCAGATCATATGTAGAGGATTTTAGGAAGGGAGTGTCTGACCCCAGGTCTTAAACAACCCTTAGAAATAGGAAGCTAGGAGATTTGGGCTAGAGTGTCCGATAGGAAAGTGACACGGAAGCGAGGTAGAAGACGCCCTTATTTACTACCGGGGGTCAGTACCCGGGGTCCGACGGCTTAACGTGCCCACAATGCTCTTGTAGATCAGATCAGATCATATGTAGAGGATTTTAGGAAGGGAGTGTCTGACCCCAGGTCTTAAACAACCCTTAGAAATAGGAAGCTAGGAGATTTGGGCTAGAGTGCCCGATAGGAAAGTGACACGGAAGCGAGGTAGAAGACGCCCTTATTTACTACCGGGGGCCAGTACCTGTGGTCCGAGGGCTTAACGTGCCCACAATGCTCTTGTAGATCAGATCAGATCATATGTAGAGGATTTTAGGAAGGGAGGGTCTGACCCCAGGTCTTAAACAACCCTTAGAAATAGGAAGCTAGGAGATTTGGGCTAGAGTGCCCGATAGGAAAGTGACACGGAAGCGAGGTAGAAGACGCCCTTATTTACTACCGGGGGTCAGTACCTGTGGTCCGACGGCTTAACGTGCCCACAATGCTCTTGTAGATCAGATCAGATCATATGTAGAGGATTTTAGGAAGGGAGTGTCTGACCCCAGGTCTTAAACAACCCTTAGAAATAGGAAGCTAGGAGATTTGGGCTAGAGTGTCCGATAGGAAAGTGACACGGAAGCGAGGTAGAAGACGCCCTTATTTACTACCGGGGGGCCAGTACCTGTGGTCCGAGGGCTTAACGTGCCCACAATGCTCTTGTAGATCAGATCAGATCATATGTAGAGGATTTTAGGAAGGGAGTGTCTGACCCCAGGTCTTAAACAACCCTTAGAAATAGGAAGCTAGGAGATTTGGGCTAGAGTGTCCGATAGGAAAGTGACACGGAAGCGAGGTAGAAGACGCCCTTATTTACTACCGGGGGGTCAGTACCCGGGGTCCGACGGCTTAACGTGCCCACAATGCTCTTGTAGATCAGATCAGATCATATGTAGAGGATTTTAGGAAGGGAGTGTCTGACCCCAGGTCTTAAACAACCCTTAGAAATAGGAAGCTAGGAGATTTGGGCTAGAGTGTCCGATAGGAAAGTGACACGGAAGCGAGGTAGAAGACGCCCTTATTTACTACCGGGGGTCAGTACCCGGGGTCCGACGGCTTAACGTGCCCACAATGCTCTTGTAGATCAGATCAGATCATATGTAGAGGATTTTAGGAAGGGAGTGTCTGACCCCAGGTCTTAAACAACCCTTAGAAATAGGAAGCTAGGAGATTTGGGCTAGAGTGCCCGATAGGAAAGTGACACGGAAGCGAGGTAGAAGACGCCCTTATTTACTACCGGGGGCCAGTACCTGTGGTCCGAGGGCTTAACGTGCCCACAATGCTCTTGTAGATCAGATCAGATCATATGTAGAGGATTTTAGGAAGGGAGGGTCTGACCCCAGGTCTTAAACAACCCTTAGAAATAGGAAGCTAGGAGATTTGGGCTAGAGTGCCCGATAGGAAAGTGACACGGAAGCGAGGTAGAAGACGCCCTTATTTACTACCGGGGGTCAGTACCTGTGGTCCGACGGCTTAACGTGCCCACAATGCTCTTGTAGATCAGATCAGATCATATGTAGAGGATTTTAGGAAGGGAGTGTCTGACCCCAGGTCTTAAACAACCCTTAGAAATAGGAAGCTAGGAGATTTGGGCTAGAGTGCCCGATAGGAAAGTGACACGGAAGCGAGGTAGAAGACGCCCTTATTTACTACCGGGGGCCAGTACCTGTGGTCCGACGGCTTAACGTGCCCACAATGCTCTTGTAGATCAGATCAGATCATATGTAGAGGATTTTAGGAAGGGAGTGTCTGACCCCAGGTCTTAAACAACTCTTAGAAATAGGTAGCTAGGAGATTTGGGCTAGAGTGCCCGATAGGAAAGTGACACGGAAGCGAGGTAGAAGACGCCCTTATTTACTACCGGGGGGCAAGTACCCGGGGTCCGACGGCTTAACGTGCCCACAATGCTCTTGTAGATCAGATCAGATCATATGTAGAGGATTTTAGGAAGGGAGTGTCTGACCCCAGGTCTTAAACAACCCTTAGAAATAGGAAGCTAGGAGATTTGGGCTAGAGTGCCCGATAGGAAAGTGACACGGAAGCGAGGTAGAAGACGCCCTTATTTACTACCGGGGGGTCAGTACCCGGGGTCCGACGGCTTAACGTGCCCACAATGCTCTTGTAGATCAGATCAGATCATATGTAGAGGATTTTAGGAAGGGAGTGTCTGACCCCAGGTCTTAAACAACCCTTAGAAATAGGAAGCTAGGAGATTTGGGCTAGAGTGCCCGATAGGAAAGTGACACGGAAGCGAGGTAGAAGACGCCCTTATTTACTACCGGGGGCCAGTACCTGTGGTCCGAGGGCTTAACGTGCCCACAATGCTCTTGTAGATCAGATCAGATCATATGTAGAGGATTTTAGGAAGGGAGGGTCTGACCCCAGGTCTTAAACAACCCTTAGAAATAGGAAGCTAGGAGATTTGGGCTAGAGTGCCCGATAGGAAAGTGACACGGAAGCGAGGTAGAAGACGCCCTTATTTACTACCGGGGGTCAGTACCTGTGGTCCGACGGCTTAACGTGCCCACAATGCTCTTGTAGATCAGATCAGATCATATGTAGAGGATTTTAGGAAGGGAGTGTCTGACCCCAGGTCTTAAACAACCCTTAGAAATAGGAAGCTAGGAGATTTGGGCTAGAGTGTCCGATAGGAAAGTGACACGGAAGCGAGGTAGAAGACGCCCTTATTTACTACCGGGGGCCAGTACCTGTGGTCCGAGGGCTTAACGTGCCCACAATGCTCTTGTAGATCAGATCAGATCATATGTAGAGGATTTTAGGAAGGGAGTGTCTGACCCCAGGTCTTAAACAACCCTTAGAAATAGGAAGCTAGGAGATTTGGGCTAGAGTGTCCGATAGGAAAGTGACACGGAAGCGAGGTAGAAGACGCCCTTATTTACTACCGGGGGTCAGTACCCGGGGTCCGACGGCTTAACGTGCCCACAATGCTCTTGTAGATCAGATCAGATCATATGTAGAGGATTTTAGGAAGGGAGTGTCTGACCCCAGGTCTTAAACAACCCTTAGAAATAGGAAGCTAGGAGATTTGGGCTAGAGTGTCCGATAGGAAAGTGACACGGAAGCGAGGTAGAAGACGCCCTTATTTACTACCGGGGGTCAGTACCCGGGGTCCGACGGCTTAACGTGCCCACAATGCTCTTGTAGATCAGATCAGATCATATGTAGAGGATTTTAGGAAGGGAGTGTCTGACCCCAGGTCTTAAACAACCCTTAGAAATAGGAAGCTAGGAGATTTGGGCTAGAGTGCCCGATAGGAAAGTGACACGGAAGCGAGGTAGAAGACGCCCTTATTTACTACCGGGGGCCAGTACCTGTGGTCCGAGGGCTTAACGTGCCCACAATGCTCTTGTAGATCAGATCAGATCATATGTAGAGGATTTTAGGAAGAGAGGGTCTGACCCCAGGTCTTAAACAACCCTTAGAAATAGGAAGCTAGGAGATTTGGGCTAGAGTGCCCGATAGGAAAGTGACACGGAAGCGAGGTAGAAGACGCCCTTATTTACTACCGGGGGGTCAGTACCTGTGGTCCGACGGCTTAACGTGCCCACAATGCTCTTGTAGATCAGATCAGATCATATGTAGAGGATTTTAGGAAGGGAGTGTCTGACCCCAGGTCTTAAACAACCCTTAGAAATAGGAAGCTAGGAGATTTGGGCTAGAGTGCCGGATAGGAAAGTGACACGGAAGCGAGGTAGAAGACGCCCTTATTTACTACCGGGGGGCCAGTACCTGTGGTCCGACGGCTTAACGTGCCCACAATGCTCTTGTAGATCAGATCAGATCATATGTAGAGGATTTTAGGAAGGGAGTGTCTGACCCCAGGTCTTAAACAACTCTTAGAAATAGGTAGCTAGGAGATTTGGGCTAGAGTGCCCGATAGGAAAGTGACACGGAAGCGAGGTAGAAGACGCCCTTATTTACTACCGGGGGCAAGTACCCGGGGTCCGACGGCTTAACGTGCCCACAATGCTCTTGTAGATCAGATCAGATCATATGTAGAGGATTTTAGGAAGGGAGTGTCTGACCCCAGGTCTTAAACAACCCTTAGAAATAGGAAGCTAGGAGATTTGGGCTAGAGTGCCCGATAGGAAAGTGACACGGAAGCGAGGTAGAAGACGCCCTTATTTACTACCGGGGGCCAGTACCCGGGGTCCGACGGCTTAACGTGCCCACAATGCTCTTGTAGATCAGATCAGATCATATGTAGAGGATTTTAGGAAGGGAGTGTCTGACCCCAGGTCTTAAACAACTCTTAGAAATAGGTAGCTAGGAGATTTGGGCTAGAGTGCCCGATAGGAAAGTGACACGGAAGCGAGGTAGAAGACGCCCTTATTTACTACCGGGGGCCAGTACCCGGGGTCCGACGGCTTAACGTGCCCACAATGCTCTTGTAGATCAGATCAGATCATATGTAGAGGATTTTAGGAAGGGAGTGTCTGACCCCAGGTCTTAAACAACCCTTAGAAATAGGAAGCTAGGAGATTTGGGCTAGAGTGCCCGATAGGAAAGTGACACGGAAGCGAGGTAGAAGACGCCCTTATTTACTACCGGGGGGTCAGTACCCGGGGTCCGACGGCTTAACGTGCCCACAATGCTCTTGTAGATCAGATCATATCATATGTAGAGGATTTTAGGAAGGGAGTGTCTGACCCCAGGTCTTAAACAACTCTTAGAAATAGGTAGCTAGGAGATTTGGGCTAGAGTGCCCGATAGGAAAGTGACACGGAAGCGAGGTAGAAGACGCCCTTATTTACTACCGGGGGGCAGTACCCGGGGTCCGACGGCTTAACGTGCCCACAATGCTCTTGTAGATCAGATCAGATCATATGTAGAGGATTTTAGGAAGGGAGTGTCTGACCCCAGGTCTTAAACAACCCTTAGAAATAGGAAGCTAGGAGATTTGGGCTAGAGTGCCCGATAGGAAAGTGACACGGAAGCGAGGTAGAAGACGCCCTTATTTACTACCGGGGGTCAGTACCCGGGGTCCGACGGCTTAACGTGCCCACAATGCTCTTGTAGATCAGATCAGATCATATGTAGAGGATTTTAGGAAGGGAGTGTCTGACCCCAGGTCTTAAACAACCCTTAGAAATAGGAAGCTAGGAGATTTGGGCTAGAGTGCCCGATAGGAAAGTGACACGGAAGCGAGGTAGAAGACGCCCTTATTTACTACCGGGGGCCAGTACCCGGGGTCCGACGGCTTAACGTGCCCACAATGCTCTTGTAGATCAGATCAGATCATATGTAGAGGATTTTAGGAAGGGAGTGTCTGACCCCAGGTCTTAAACAACTCTTAGAAATAGGTAGCTAGGAGATTTGGGCTAGAGTGCCCGATAGGAAAGTGACACGGAAGCGAGGTAGAAGACGCCCTTATTAACTACCGGGGGCCAGTACCCGAGGTCCGACGGCTTAACGTGCCCACAATGCTCTTGTAGATCAGATCAGATCAGATCATATGTAGAGGATTTTAGGAAGGGAGTGTCTGACCTCAGGTCTTAAACAACCCTTAGAAACAGGAAGCTAGGAGATTTGGGCTAGAGTGTCCGATAGGAAAGTGACACGGAAGCGAGGTAGAAGACGCCCTTATTAACTACCGGAGGGCCAGTACCCGAGGTCCGACGGCTTAACGTGCCCACAATGCTCTTGTAGATCAGATCAGATCAGATCATATGTAGAGGATTTTAGGAAGGGAGTGTCTGAACCCAGGTCTTAAACAACTCTTAGAAATAGGTAGCTAGGAGATTTGGGCTAGAGTGCCCGATAGGAAAGTGACACGGAAGCGAGGTAGAAGACGCCCTTATTAACTACCGGAGGGCCAGTACCCGAGGTCCGACGGCTTAACGTGCCCACAATGCTCTTGTAGATCAGATCAGATCAGATCATATGTAGAGGATTTTAGGAAGGGAGTGTCTGACCCCAGGTCTTAAACAACCCTTAGAAATAGGTAGCTAGGAGATTTGGGCTAGAGTGTCCGATAGGAAAGTGACACGGAAGCGAGGTAGAAGACGCCCTTATTTACTACCGGGGGCCAGTACCTGTGGCCCGAGGACTTAACGTGCCCACAATGCTCTTGTAGATCAGATCAGATCATATGTAGAGGATTTTAGGAAGGGAGTGTCTGACCCCAGGTCTTAAACAACCCTTAGAAATAGGAAGCTAGGAGATTTGGGCTAGAGTGTCCGATAGGAAAGTGACACGGAAGCGAGGTAGAAGACGCCCTTATTTACTACCGGGGGCCAGTACCTGTGGCCCGAGGGCTTAACGTGCCCACAATGCTCTTGTAGATCAGATCAGATCATATGTAGAGGATTTTAGGAAGGGAGTGTCTGACCCCAGGTCTTAAACAACTCTTAGAAATAGGTAGCTAGGAGATTTGGGCTAGAGTGCCCGATAGGAAAGTGACACGGAAGCGAGGTAGAAGACGCCCTTATTAACTACCGGGGGGCCAGTACCCGAGGTCCGACGGCTTAACGTGCCCACAATGCTCTTGTAGATCAGATCAGATCAGATCATATGTAGAGGATTTTAGGAAGGGAGTGTCTGAACCCAGGTCTTAAACAACTCTTAGAAATAGGTAGCTAGGAGATTTGGGCTAGAGTGCCCGATAGGAAAGTGACACGGAAGCGAGGTAGAAGACGCCCTTATTAACTACCGGAGGGCCAGTACCCGAGGTCCGACGGCTTAACGTGCCCACAATGCTCTTGTAGATCAGATCAGATCAGATCATATGTAGAGGATTTTAGGAAGGGAGTGTCTGAACCCAGGTCTTAAACAACTCTTAGAAATAGGTAGCTAGGAGATTTGGGCTAGAGTGCCCGATAGGAAAGTGACACGGAAGCGAGGTAGAAGACGCCCTTATTAACTACCGGAGGGCCAGTACCCGAGGTCCGACGGCTTAACGTGCCCACAATGCTCTTGTAGATCAGATCAGATCAGATCATATGTAGAGGATTTTAGGAAGGGAGTGTCTGAACCCAGGTCTTAAACAACTCTTAGAAATAGGTAGCTAGGAGATTTGGGCTAGAGTGCCCGATAGGAAAGTGACACGGAAGCGAGGTAGAAGACGCCCTTATTAACTACCGGGGGGCCAGTACCCGAGGTCCGACGGCTTAACGTGCCCACAATGCTCTTGTAGATCAGATCAGATCAGATCATATGTAGAGGATTTTAGGAAGGGAGTGTCTGACCTCAGGTCTTAAACAACCCTTAGAAACAGGAAGCTAGGAGATTTGGGCTAGAGTGTCCGATAGGAAAGTGACACGGAAGCGAGGTAGAAGACGCCCTTATTTACTACCGGGGGGCCAGTACCTGTGGCCCGAGGACTTAACGTGCCCACAATGCTCTTGTAGATCAGATCAGATCATATGGAGAGGATTTTAGGAAGGGAGTGTCTGACCCCAGGTCTTAAACAACCCTTAGAAATAGGAAGCTTGGAGATTTGGGCTAGAGTGCCCGATAGGAAAGTGTCACGGAAGCGAGGTAGAAGACGCCCTTATTTAATACCGGGGGCCAGTACCCGGGGTCCGACGGCTTAACGTGCCCACAATGCTCTTGTAGATCAGATCAGATCATATGTAGAGGATTTTAGGAAGGAAGTGTCTGACCCCAGGTCTTAAACAACTCTTAGAAATAGGTAGCTAAGAGATTTGGGCTAGAGTGACCGATTGGAAAGTGTCACGGAAGCGAGGTAGATAGGGGGAGGAAGACGCCCTTATCTATTACCAGAGGGGCCAGTACCCGGGGTCCGACGGCTTAACGTGCCCATCCGACGCACTGCGGATATTTAGTGGTGGAAGCGTTCGTACCTGCTTGGGGTCGAACCTGAGGTCATCTCCAAGGCAGTCACGAACGTTGACCACTAGGCCACCCGCTGCCCGATTTCAAATTTGGAATAGGTGTTCTCCATACATACTCATTTATTCATAGAATCAACTGGAAGTATATTATTCGATGGCTCATCTGGGATAATAGATATACTCGTTGTCACATGCTGGGCAAATGGACTGCACAATTTTATAACAAATATAGTGATGAAGCGACAATAAATTATTTATGAGATTGACACAACTATATAGTTAATATAAAAACGTGCACAAAGATACTTTATGCATAATTAAATTGCTTGTGATCAGTGACTTTGTTGTACTAAATTATTTATGTGTATCACTTTACACATTTATTAAACAATTTCTTTTGAAATCTATAATATCTAAAATGAAGTAATACAAGATTATATATTTATATTTATCGACGCAATTATTTGTAAGTAGTACGGTTACTTATATTTGACCATGTCATGCACTCGTTTACAATACGATCAGCGGAGGATTTACCACTAGGCCAACTAGACCGCGGCCTAGGGAAAGCTGTAGAGTGCCGCACGTGTAAAATCCAGAAAAACGGAGAGAATAGAACAGAAAAACTTAGAAAAGGGAGGTACAGTTATTTTAATTTATTTGAATAAAATAAAGTGTGACGTACCTGCCAGCAGGACGAACACGACATAAAGGCAGATAGGAATCAGAATAAAACGTCTGCGTAGCTCAGTTGGTAGAGCGACTTGTTCCGGAATAAGCGGCCTCGGGTTCGAATCCCGGCGTAGACCAAAAATGACGGAGAAATTTACTTCGTTATAATGGCGCCCGAACTATCCGGATGACCCGACCGTTCAAATTCTCGCAATGGTGTGATGTTATTTCCACACCGCGAGATAGGAAAAATCAGAGAATTCCTTCTCCAGCGCTTCGAAAAATAAAAAATGTGTGATGTTACATTCCACACAGCAGATTGACTGGGAGTTCTCAAGTGCACGTTCTACAGTGGATGGCTGCCTGCAACGATTCATGGTCACGGCTGACCCGTGGGCCATGCCCCCGGCCCTCTTTCGGGGGGAGATGTGACGTTCCTGCCAGCAGGACGCACACGACATAAAGGCAGATAGGAATCAGAACAAATGTCTGCGTAGCTCAGTTGGTAGAGCGACTTGTTCCGGAATAAGCGGCCTCGGGTTCGAATCCCGGCGTAGACCAAAAATGACGGAGAAATTTACTTCGTTATAATGGCGCCCGAACTATCCGGATGACCCGACCGTTCAAATTCTCGCAATGGTGTGATGTTATTTCCACACCGCGAGATAGGAAAAATCAGAGAATTCCTTCTCCAGCGCTTCGAAAAATAAAAAATGTGTGATGTTACATTCCACACAGCAGATTGACTGGGAGTTCTCAAGTGCACGTTCTACAGTGGATGGCTGCCTGCAACGATTCATGGTCACGGCTGACCCGAGGGCCATGCCCCCGGCCCTCTTTCGGGGGGGGAGATGTGACGTACCTGCCAGCAGGACGCACACGACATAAAGGCAGATAGGAATCAGAACAAATGTCTGCGTAGCTCAGTTGGTAGAGCGACTTGTTCCGGAATAAGCGGCCTCGGGTTCGAATCCCGGCGTAGACCAAAAATGACGGAGAAATTTACGTCGTTATAAAAGTAGCGGTATTTTTTTATTTTATATGATAACTAAAGAAATAAGAACGTAATTATAGTCCCAAAACACTTTACAATTAATTTTTATATACTTTATTAATTTCTGTTGTTGTAATGCCATTTTAAAGAATCAAAACAAGAAATACTATTGCTTACTTTCGTGTTACAAGAATGCATTGTGTGTCAGTTTCAAAATGTAGGCCTAAGGTTTTAAAAATGTAAAGTTTGTTCCTGGATAAATATATGTTTGCAAATATTTTTTATTACCTTATAACAAGTTAAATCAAAGAAATATAACCTTAATAACAAGTTAAATCAATATACATTTAATAACAAGTTGAATCAAAATAACTTTTATTTAAGTAATACTTACTTTACAATAAAATTATACTGCCAATTATTATACTTTTAACTTAAAGATAAGTTTATTAGAAAGTCTTATAGGAGCAAATTCAAATATGGGTGGCCGGATGGGGGAGGGGCGCATAGAAAATTTGGCCTAGGGCTAAAAAGTCTTAAATCCGGCACTGGATGCGATGTACTTAAACAAAACGAGCAGGTTTAGGTTCTCATTTTCAAGTAGATTTTTTTAATAGTGTATCTTCCAATTGTTTTCTGGTTTTGTTTTGCTTTTTTTTTTTTTTTTTTGTAAGTGTGTGGTTTCTTTATTTCGACTGATTGCTAGGAAAGGTCACCAGAGGCGCTCAGAGACGAAAAAAAAAATCTTTATCTTCGCAACAAACAAATAAAGAAAACAACTCCACTGATTTTCAAATTCCTTTTTCCCTTATGAATATAAAACATGAAACAGAGACGACGATTTCTGGGTGGTTCCGCCTAAGCGAAAGGGCGCAAAGCAAAAGTCCCTTGAAGCCAAGAGTCGAGTTAATTGGCCTAAAGACAATCGAGAAATAAATCCGCCCGTGAAATGCGTGTTGTCGTTGCAGGAGAGCGTCATGCTCGAGTGAATCGGTGTGGGAAAGTCGGTGGATGAAAGTATTCATCCCGGAACGATACACCCTCTGATGTCTGTACCCATTTTAAAGAGCCTATTTAATAAAAGCGATTTTCTCTTTCAGTACTTAATGGTCGAATCGGCTTTGTCTTCGACACTGTTTCGGGTTTTAGTTCGCACGTCTCATTAAATATGACTGACTGTTCTTCGATGGACCACAGACCTCGTCTCCAAGATACAACAAAACCGGTCTGACATCACAAAATGTAAAAATCCTATCTCACTCCAGCAAAATTCAAAGAAAAACACATGCAGGAGTTTAAAGTTGATTCAATAATTGCCTTTTTATTCAGTCGCGATAAAATCCCTTCCGTTAAATCAGATTGCATATGCACTGCCAACAGTGGCGTATCTTGGGTCGAGACCTGGTTTATCTCATCCGTCCCTTCCCCCTTCCCCCAGTACTGTTTTTTTTTATTGCGAAGTTTTATTTTTAATTGTTAAGTAATAGAAGTAATTTTTTTTCTAAATTTTAGGTACATGCCATTGCTAACAGGATACCAAATAATTATGAAGATCAGGATTTGAACACTTATTTGTACCTGAACTCCATTCTTCTTCTGCATACTTTATTTGTACATGAACTCCATTCTTCTTCTTCGTCTTCCAGTGCCGTACTGCCGCTCTTGAAGCGCGAGTGCCACTCAAAACACCTCGAACGACTCATTGCTTCATTGCCGTAAGCCTGCCGCAACATTTCATGCGACTCCGTTCCCGATTCACCGAGTTTGACGCAGAATTTGATGTTCGCTCGCTTCTCTAGTTTGCAGTCCATGCCGAAATCGCAGCTGTGGTCACCAAATATCGTGTAGCGCAGCTCCCGATGTCCACAGAACGACGCCACTAGGCACAATGACTCATACAGGTCACTGCCCTCCACCACTGCACGTGCATCCGCGTACTGCCATCTGTTGGTGCGCTACGTACCTAGTCTCGGAACTTCTTGATCGCACTATGTACTAGTAGTAAGAATTAATCCGTCTTATTGCACCATGACATTTATTCAGTTAAAAACGAGTACTTTCCGAGTCCCAGTGCCTCCTTCATCAGATGTGATTTCTCTCATGTGGCTACATGCTGATATTAAATACGTGGAACAGGTGCATCATGGGAAAAGGTAATGTCAGTGTCACATGTTGTACCAGCATTGACTTTTTTAATAAAAAATTTTATACATCTTACTCAGTGGCGTATATTCGAGGCTAGCTGCGAAGCCCAGGGAATGCACAAATAAAAGTCAATTATCAACGGTATTAAAATATGTCGATGGTTTCATTGCCAAAAAAAAAAAAAAAAAAAAAACGCGTGTGGATTCGCTTCTTTTTTTTTTTTTTTTTATTGGAGGTTTAACGACCACCGTGAGCAACTCAATGGGCTATAAGCAGTCGCTCGTCCCTAATTTTAGGGTCATTGGTCCCAGGGAAGGGAGAGAGCCAGTGCCGTAAGACAAACACAACATCCATGCCTCACCGGGATTCGAACCCGGACCCCGTTCGGACGAATGATCAGAGGCCATCGCTTAGACCACTGCGCCACCGGGGCGGCGATTCGCTTCTTTGACTCAGTCTTCTGAGCGAAAACCAACGGCATAACGCAAGCAGTTCTGATGCGAAAACCTTCCGTACAATCGCCTTCTAGCGTTTCCATGACAACACGAATCAGCTGGTAGAGTGGATTGGCCCATTGCTTTGGGAAACTGTTCGCTCAGAAAAAAGAAGAGTTAGACTATCTCAGTCACTCGCATACTCCCTCCCATAAGTGTGTTGTGAGAGTTGTTTCAGTTTTTGTGAAGTGTCAATGAATTAAAATCAGTGATATTATATCTTAAATTCCTGGCTTTGTTGGATTCGAACTGTTTTGATAAATTTTGTGAAAGCTTCCCTGAACATCTACTTTCAGAACTTAAAGAACTCTATGCTTCAAATTTTGATACAGCTCGACTAAAAAATGAACTGAAGGTGTTTTATTCCCTTGATGAATACAAAAACAAATCAGTAAGAGACATTACGTGTTGCATAAAGTTGTGTGAAGTGTCAATGAATTAAAATCAAATTATATCTTAAATTATATCTTAAATTCGTGGCTTTGTTGGATTCGAACTGTTTTGATAAATTTTGTGAAAGCTTCCTTAAATATCTACTGCAAAACTTAAAGAATTCTACGCTTCAAATTTTGATACAGCTCGACAAAAAAATGAACTGAGGGTATTCTTTTTTCCTTGATGAATACAAAAAGTATTCAGTAAGAGTCATTATTTGTTACATAAATTTGAATAAATTGGACATAATGTTTAGTGAGATGTACAAATTTGCAGACCTAATATTAAAGTTTCCATCAACAACTGCAACTGTCGAAAGAAGTTTTTCTGTATTAAAAAGAATCAAGATATATCTTAGAGCCACACAAGGACATGTACATACAGGGTGTCCGAGAATTATTGGACACATTACAAAATTATATAAAACAAAGCATTAAACAGATAGAAAGAAACTGACTGTACTAACTTATATACAATGCAAGTATATAAGTTAATAAATTTCGATGTGAGATCCCTTGGTTGCTCGTAGTACGTCCAAGCGATACTCGATTTCATGCCATGTATTGGCAAGCATCTGAGGAGTTATGGAATTAATAGCAGCTGTGATGCGCTGCTTCAGTTCCTGCAAATCAGTACAAGGCGTCTGATAGACACGATCCTTCACATAACTCCACATGAAATAATCCAATGGAGTTAGATCTGGAGAGCGAGGAGGCCACGGAATGGGACCACCACGCCCAATTCATCTGTTGCGAAAATGCCCATTTAGGCACTTGCATACACAAGTTGACTAATGCGGAGGCTCGCCGTCTTGTTGGAAAACGACGTTGTCATATCTTTTGATCTTGGGTATAGCGAAATTTTCTAGCAAATTCAAGTAAATGTCACCATTTATGGTTTTTTTCGCAGAAGAAGAAAGGGCCAATCACTTCTCTTTTTGATAGGGCGCACTACACATTGACTTTTGGAAAATCACGTTCCAGTTCAATAGCAGCATGAGGCGGTTCACTGCCCCATATTCTACAGTTGTGGCGATTCACAATACTTGATACATGAAATGTGGATTCGTCACTAAAAATTACAGTACTGAAAAAGTTTTCTTCATTTTCCACTCGATTCAGCATATCCACAGCGAAATCGCATCGCAGAGTGTGATCATTTACATGCATCTTTTGCACTGTCTGAATTTTATAAGCATGAAACTTTAATTTCTTGTGCAAGATATCGTGAACTGTCGATTTCGGAATGGACAGTTCTCTGTTTGCTTTACAAACGGATTTCCTGGGGCTACGTCGGAAACTTTCAATAACTTGGTCAACCGTCTCACCGCTGACGCTAGGCCTACCGGCTCCTCCACGATGTTCCACATTGCCAGTTTCTTTCAACTGTTTCATCCACCGCTTAAATGAATTCGTTGACGGAGGATTACAACCGTACTCTAAACGGTACCGTCTTTTAACTTTAATGACAGACTTTAATTCCGCAAGCCATAACACACACATCGCTTTCTGCTGTACGGATGACATGACTACTGATTGCGCATTTCTGATACATTCCTCATCAGGCCACACCTGGCGCCATCTATCGGATTCTAGGAATAACACTTCTGCAAAACAAAAATATAGAAACCTTGTTAGTAATACGTGACATAGAAAAACAGACAATGCTCATTGTTTTTTTGTTTTTTTTACATAATTTTGTAATGTGTCCAATAATTCTCGGACACCTTGTATATTCGAGCAACTTGGCAGATTTGTCAATAGAAGAAAATATTGTTTTTAAATAAAAAAAAGTACTCGAAAGAAACATTTTAAAAAGTAACACTCAAGTTCACACAAAAGGAAAGAAGAATGGAGTTCATGTACAACTAAAGTATTCAAATCCTAATCCTCAAAATTATTTGGTGCGTTAGCCATAGCATGTACCTAAAATAAATTACTTCTATTACTTAAGCTGGACGTCTGGGGATTTTGCTTCCTATACTTTCAATGGGCAAACTTCTGTACACATTTTCTGCACAATTGATGCGTTCCCAAAGATGAAAATTTGAGCATCGATTAAAATAACTCCATACACTGGCGTGCAAAAATTAAGGACGAGACGGTTTTTCGAATGTAACGTCTTGCAGAAGTGCTCCAAATCGACTCAAATCATACCATAAGATCCCCAAGATGTAAGAATATGGGACAAGTGAGCAAAACCGTCCAAACAAAGAATCCAAAGGATACAAAGGCACTTTATTGAAAAGGTAGCTTCGAGCACTACTGGACTGAAGACAGAAACGTCCATGTGACAGGCGGCTGCCAAGAAAAATTTAGTCTTTAGTAGGGAATATGATCCCCCTGACTACGTTGCAGGATTTACAACGTCTGTCCACGCTGAGGACGAGGTTGTCAAGGAGCTGTTGAGGCATGGCGGTCCATTCCTCTTATAGCGCCAGTCGCAGCTGCGGAATCGTTGCTGGCGGCTGGTGACGTGCTGCGAAGCGTCTCCCGAGAAGGTCCCACACGTATTCGATTGGATTTAGGTCCGGGGACCTAGCGGGCCAATCCATGCGCTGAATATCTTTACTCTCCAACAGCTCTTTGCGATAGCCACTGTACGATGAGGTGAAGCGTTGTCGTCCATGAAGAGGAACTCAGGACCCACAGCACCTCTAAACAGACGCACGTGAGGCAGGAGAACCTCAGTACAATAACGGACACCAGTGACTGAACCTCAATGGAAGATGTGGAGGTCAGTACGGCTACCAAGCATGATACCGCCCCAAACGAGAACTCCGCCACCTCCAAACGGGCCCCTTTCGATGATGTTGGAGGTGTGATTGTGTGTTCCCTGCCCTCTCCAGATGTGTATACGTCCAGAATCGCTCGTCAGACTAAATCGGCTCTCATCCGTAAAGAGAACTCGACCCCATCGCTGATGAGTCCAGTCTCTTCTCGCCTGTAGGACAATATACCGGACGTCCGCCGCCGTGGTTGCTCGTGGACGGCCACTGCTAAACTCTCGGACAGCTGTTTCTGTCGTTTGAAATGCTCTTTAAGCTCGTGAAACGATGCTGTGAGCGATCCCGAACTCCTCGGCCGCACTAGTCACACTTCGACCTTCTTCCAACTTCCCAATGACGCGACCTCGGGTAAAGTCATCCAGATGTCGTCTACTGGATTCCCTGTTGGTCATATCACACGTGGCAGCCCTCCAACGTCATGCTGCATATATGCGCATGCCCTACCGTACCGGACCCTAGTCTATCTCCTGAGTGGTATTTCGGTCCGTTCTGCCTGCTCGTTCCGCTGTTATGCTAATTTCTCCTGTTCGCCCTTAATGTTTGCACACCAGTGTATTATAACTTTGAATATTTAATATTTTCTAAAACATGACTATAATTAAGCAATCCAACATTTGTTTGTGTACTGATGTCAGTTTGGTTGTTAGTAGCAAACAAACTGGCGTGTTCAGTGTTGTAATGGAACGCGCTTCATAATCATTGCACTGTATTATTTTCCTTACTTGTTATTGCTAGCATTTAGCGTATAACGCAGCATATATCACAGTGAATCTTTTGCTTTGATCAACAAGTGTAACTTGGAAATCTCCACCCCCTATCCCGCCATCATTCATCTTGCAGTCCATGTGAACCGGTTGTTATCGATTTGGTACATCACCCCTGCGTGGATTGATTGGTGTTACTATTGATGACTCCTTATATGTTTTATAAAGCTAGGGAGAAAAGAAAGCCTCAACAGAATTATGTCAAACAAACAAACAATAACTGCAACAACAACAGCAAAAAAAAAAAAAAAATCCATTCAAAATTATTCTTTGAGCGAGAAAATATCATTCGCAGTCTCGCTGTGTCTTCTGCTTTCGGACGGCCATTCATTACTCCCGCTTTGACATTTATGGCTTTATGAACCTACCAAAGCTCATGGCGCGCATGGTGAGCTGCTGACAACTTACTGTTGTGCAAGGAACGTGATTGCGAAAAAAAAAAAAAGAATCTGTTGTAACGTATACTCTAGATTCAGTTTCTTTTTGATTTTACTATCTCTTGTTATTTTATTTTCCTATGCAAATTATCTTCTCACTTAACGAGATGTTGTTTCTCCCGCTGAATTACATGTGGCAACGAGTGTAAGTCATGACGTGGTGGTATGCAGTATATATATATATAGGCGCGCTCAAGTATACCACAGAGCTTCGTTTTATATGTGATAGGTTCTTCCTGATTATTGATATGCGATTTACATACTTTTCTACGATATTACGATAGTACGAAAGTTCGGGCTATCAGTAGTTGTGTTATTTTGGAGTGTGTATTTGAGTAATACCAGGAGCTCCCAAATAAAAGGTTAAAAGTGAGTACGTTTTCTTAGTTCATTTTATTGTCAGACCTCTGTCTGGCCGTTAAGTCTACTTCATTGAGTGTTTACGTTAAGTTCAAGGTATATTGTGTTTACCACTCTAATAAGGAGCCTTCAAGGTACTAATGTACTAAAACCGAAGTTATATTACTGATATTCAAGATAATGAGGAACGCTGAGTAAAAATAAATTCCATATTCTTGGAATTTATTGCACGTGCATGTCTTACCTAAACAAACTCTAGCACTTTGAAGATTAAGCACACTTTAGCTACGTCAAGTAACCTGTCAATAACCCTAACGTGACTTAACGTAAGCTTTCCTGCACTACACGTCCAGCCGGAGAATTTTATTCATTATACTGTAGCTTAAAACAATTAGGAAGGTAGGGTACAAACCACATCCCACACTCCCGATTTATCGCTTGATAAGCTGTCTTATTTCTTAAGTGTTTTGTTAACAAGTTCTTTGCTATCTTTGTTCTAGTTGTCAACTTGAAATTGTTAATTAGTCCGTAGTGGTTGGAGATGGTAATATAACTAACAGTAATAACCAAATGATAATAATTGTATGCAAATAATTCTTGCGATCTGTAAATATGTCTAAGAAACTTTTATTCTTTTCTTCACTTAATTCCGTGCGAAGGTTGTCCGTTAGCTGTGCTATGTTTCCTTATAATGAATATAACTTCCTTCTCAATTATAATGAATATAACTTCCTTCTCAATTATAATGAATATAACTTCCTTCTCAATTATAATGAATATAACTTCTTCTACTATAATGCTTCTTCTAATGCTTGTTGTGTTATTAATTATATCATGAATAAACTTTCCTGCTAGTAGTGTAGTAATAATAATGAACAAGCTTTTAACTGCTAGTAATGTTGTAGTAGTAATTAAGATGAATAAAGTCTTATGCTGGTTGTTAATAATAGTCAACTAATGAAATAAACCTAACAGCCAGACAGAGATCTGACAAAACTATGAACTGAGAAAGACGTACTTACGATGACAATCTTTTATTTGGGAAACTTCTGGCTCTCACATAAACGAAGATCTCTTTATACAACAGCTTTCTGACACATAAACCACAGCTCACTTCGTACAACAATAGCTCACTCTACGCACATCAACTAAAAGCTCTCCTCCACATAAACAAACGCTCTCTCTATACAACAACAAACGCTCTCCCTACGTATCGTTGAACGCGCCTATTTATACTGGCTACCACCACGTCATGACTTACACTCATTGCCAGATCTCATTCAGCGGGAGAAATAACATCTCGTTCAGTAAGAAGATAATTTACATAGGAAAAAAAAAAAAATAACCAGAGATAGTAAAAATCAAAAGGAAAGTAAATCGAGAGTATACGTTACATCCTAATTGTTCCACTTTCGATCATCTCTCGCGCTGTCCGTGAAAATCTCTTATCCTGTCGGTCCGCCTAAACTTCCTAGACTCGCCTGGGGCAATTACCTCGTCGCACCTTTCGCGACCGCTCGCTCCCGAAGACCAGAGACCTCTCGCCTCCGCCTCCCCTGTCTCCAAAAGATGCCCTTAAGCACATCCGAAAGTTCCTCGTGAGAAACAAACACACTGCCCTCGGTAGATCTAAAGCCTCAAAGTAAAATGTGAGGGACTAGTACATTAGTCGCTCGCACTGAAATAGAAACCTGTAAAGTATCAAAGGAGGCGTGATAGATCTAATTTCTATTCAACATACAATGTGTAAATACTAAGCTCCTACAATCTGGTGTACAAAATGAACCATGCTTCCTGTGTTTAATGGGGAACTGAGTCTGAGAAATTTCTCTCACGCTTTGTGGAAAGAGATGGAATAAAAGTTGTAATATTGAGACTTTATATGAAATCCTAAAACTCAGTATAAAATCTCTGTAACAGTTTATTCGGTATCGGTGGTTAAAACGCGATTTTTTTTTAAGATATTGATTTTTTTTTATAGAAACCAAATATTTGCGCTATATTTCGATTATCTTATTTAATTTTATGTAAAGTGGAACTAAATATTTAAGTATGAATCCAGTACATATAAAAAATTCGGAGGGGTGCGGAGTAGGGTGTTCAAGCCCCAGTAGTTGGCGCCAGTGCGAGGAACCATTCCATTTTCGTGGGCTAAGCGCCTAAATTGCACTGACATCCATCGTGAAATGTGTGCTGTATCATCATCATCATCATCATTGTCAACCATTATCAATCCACTGCTGGACGAAGGTCTCCCCAAGTTTCCTCCACAACGGTCTGTCTTGTGCCAGTCTCCTCCATGTCACCCCTGCATACTTTCGAATTTCATCCACCCATCTCCCATGTGGTCTTCTTCTGGGTCTTTTCCTGTCCCTTGGAATCCAATCTAAAATTTCGGCTGTCCATCGATGATCTGTCCTTCTGGCAGTATGTCCAGCCCATTGCCATTTCAGGGATTTAACTCTGATCATGATGTCTTCCACTCTTGTCATTTTTCGGATCCACGAGTTCCTCTTCTTATCTCTCCTGGTTACACCAAGCATGCACCTCTCCATGGAACTTTGAGTTGTCTGCAGCCTTTGTATGTCTCTTTTAGTTAAGGTCCACGTCTCTGCACCATACGTAAGCACTGGAAGGATACATTGATCAAACACTTTTCTTTTAAGACATAATGGCATATTGCTCTTGAAAATTATGCTGTTTCTTCCAAAAGCTCTCCAGGCAAGTTTTGTACGCCGATTAATTTCTTCATCAATGTGACCCTCACTTGATATCTGCTGTCCAAGATAAACGTACGTGTCTGTTATCTCCAGCTTTTCTCCATCAATCGATAAATCTTCATTTCTTGTAAAAGCATTGAACATCACTTTTGTCTTCTGAAAGTTCATTTTTAATGCCACTTCTTTACTCTTGTCAGCAAGTTCCTGGATCATATTCTGCAGCTCTGATGGG
Organism: Macrothele yani; assembly: GCA_039090855.1. Lineage (NCBI taxonomy): Eukaryota > Metazoa > Arthropoda > Arachnida > Araneae > Macrothelidae > Macrothele > Macrothele yani. Next base: position 98,231,335 of record CM077031.1, read on the forward strand.
GTAGTTGCAAAAATGACTACGTCATCAGCAAAACGAAGGTGGGTTAGATAATCTCCATTAATCTTTATCCCCTTGTTTTCCCAGCTCAGCGACTGAAAAACACCCTCCAATGTGGCATTAAAGAGCTTCGGAGATATGGTGTCACCTTGTCTCACTCCCTTTCCAATTTTTACGTGTGTTGTATTTTCAAACAGCCTAATCTTTGCACTTGCATTTTCATAGATGTTATTAATAATATTAATGTATGCATCTTCCATACCGCAGGTTTTCAGAGCCATTGTAACTGCTGATGGTTTCACCGAATCAAAGGCTTTTTCATAATCGATAAAAGCCATGCACAATGGAAGTTCATATTCCCTCGCTCTTTCAATTAGTTCTCTCAGCACGTGGATATGATCTATTGTGCTGTAGCCACTCCTGAATCCAGCTTGTTCTCTCGGTTGAGCCATGTCCAGTGTTACCTTCAAGCGGTGTGAAAGAACTTTAGTGAAGATTTTATAAACTACTGATAGGAGGCTGATAGGTCTGTAGTTTCCGAGATCCTCAATGTCACCTTTCTTATGTAGCAGGATCATTGTAGCGGTGTTCCAATCCTCAGGAATCTTTCCTTCATTAAGGCATCGAGTGAAAATTTGGGCGAGTACTGTTTCGATTTCTCCACTTGCTTCTTGTATGATGTCTACAGTAATTCCATCTTCTCCTGGAGCTTTTCCTCGCTTCATGTTCTTGATTGCATGTGCAACTTCTGCTGGAAGTACTGGAGGAACTCTGGTACTGGTATCTTTCATGATGTCTGGAGTGCATATATCATCCCTTTCATATAATTTGGAGTAGAAATCTTTCACTCTTGTCAAAATTTCGCCTCTATTTCTTGTTACAGAACCATCTTCTTTTCTCAGTGCCATAATCTGTTTTCTTCCCTTACTGAGATGTCCCTTTGCTATCTTTAGGCTTTGGTTGTTTTCAATTGCTTTCCTCACTAGTTCACAGTTGAATTTCCTTTCGTCTTCAGTGATACTTTTTCTTACTGTCTTGCATAGCTCTGTATATTCCACTTTGGAAGTCACATCTTCTTTAGTTGTCCTCATCTCTCTTCTTTTTTGCATCAACATTTTGGTTTTTCCTGATAATTTGTTCACATGCAACTTGTTGTTAGACCCAGCTAATTTTGTTGCTGTTTCCATAAGAGCTTTGGTTACTTTTCTGTTAACTTCAGAGATGTCCACTTCTTCCGATGTTAGGCCTTCTAAAGCAGAGAACCTGTTCTTCAGTTCTAACTTGAAGGTATTATGGTGCTTTTTAAGGTTGGTTATGTCAATAGATTTTGTTTGTCCTATGAGCTTGCCACGTTCAAGTTTAGTGTTGAGGTGCATCTTACATCTCACCAATCTATGGTCACTACCTGTGTTGAACTTGTTTAGCACACTGCAGTCTTCTATGACGAATTTTTTGTTACACATAATAAAATCAATTTCACTTGTCGTCCCATTTGGATGTCTCCATGTCCATTTCCTGTGTGGCTTTTTCTTGAAGAAGGAGTTCAAGATGAAAAACCCTTCTGCCTCTGCAAACTCAACGAGAGTATTTCCACGCTGGTTTCTGTTGCCATGACCGAATTTACCTACTGAAGTTTCATTCTGTTGCCGTTGCCCTATTTTTGCATTGAAATCTCCCATAATTATCTTCAAATGCTGCTTACCTTTATTATTTAGATGACAAATTTCCTCATAAAATTCTTCAATTTCTTCTTCAGGATGACTTGTGGTGGGTGCATAAGTTTGAATAATCTGAGCCTGGTATCTTTTCGAGAGTTGGATAACAAGTCGTGCAGCTCTGTCAGAGGAACTTTCAACTTCTACAACTTTGTCCTTCAGTTTCTTGTTTATTATAAATCCAACACCACTAGTTCTGCCAGTATCTGTCCCACGATAATAGAAGAGATGTCCACTTTTCAGTTCAATGAGATCTTCTCCTTTTCTCCTTACCTCACTTAGCCCCACGATGTCCCACTTGATCCTTTGTAGTTCCTCTTCCAATTCAAGAAGCCTTGAATCAGAAGATAGGGAGCGTCCATTGTAAGTAGCCAAGGTCAGCATCAGATGGCAGCCTAGTCCGGTCCTCCGGGGATTCTTAGCACCCTCTGCCTTCATGTCGCACTGGCCGCTGCCTTGGCCAGGTACATTCCAGCTGCCGGAGACTGAGGGCCAAGATTTAAGTTGTGGAATCATTTTGGAGGGGTTTGGCCATAACTCACCACGCTGGCCAAGCGGGTTGGTGAGTGTGGGATAGCATTTCCTCTGATCCCGATGGTATAGTTATACCGCTATGGGCGGTCGTCAGAGCCCCTTTAGTGGGAACAGGATGCACCACGAGAAGGCGGGGTTGACATTTGTCAAGGAGAGGCTGTGATGTTACGCATCACCTGACCTTACATCCCGTGTGCTGTATACGGGAAGAAAAATGCCATGTCCCGCCCAGCCATTGTAAAAAGTTGCCAACGATTTGAAAAATTGTCGCACAAATTTGAAAGACGAGTACCGCGAAGGGAGACCATCAACATCTAGCACTTCGGAGCACATTGATGGCATGATAAGGTGTAATAGTCGTAACAAAATAAGGAAATTGCCAGTACGTTAGGCATTTCGTATGGGGCTGTGCATTCCATCATTCACGGGTAGCTGGGATTTCGGAAATTCTGTGCGAGATGAGTGCCACGTTTACTCACAGACCAGCATAGGAACCAACGTTTCCTGTCGTCTTTCGCTCTTCTGCAACGATATTCTGCTGAGGGTCACAATTTTTTGCGTAGAATCATCACAGGTGAAGAAACGTCGTATAACGAAGTAAATTTTTCCGTCATTTTGGTCCACGCCGGGGATCGAACCCGAGTCCACTTATTCCGGAACAAGTCGCTCTACCAACTGAGCTACGCAGACGTTCGTTCCCGCTGCTATTTGCCTTTATGTCGTGTGCGTCCTGCGGTGCAGGCACGTCACAGTGGTTTCACCATTTCTCCCCTGAAACCAACCGATTGTCCTCTCCAACAAGAAAAAAGTGCAAAGTCCAACCTTCTGCGGGAAAGGCCACGGCAACTGTTTTCTTTGACTGTAAAATGTTGTTTACACACAATGTCTGCCAAAGGGGACGACTATCAACGCTGACTCATGTTACGATACGCTACGAAGTTTGCGAAAAGCAATTAATGCCGGACGCCGGGGTAAATTGAGCGAAGGTGTCATTCTGTTGCACGACAATACCACACCCAACACAGCACGGAAAACAAAGGAATTGCTGCAGTCATCCACCATACCGTACCGACTTATTCCCGTGTGATTACCATTTGTTCGGCAAAATGCAACAGGACCACGATTCCGAACCGATGAGGCTGTGAAATCTGCGGTCCTTAACTGGTTGCACCAAACTGCAGGGGGCTTTTTCTGTACAGGTATAGAAAAATTAATCACACGTTCCGAAAAATGTTTACAGTCCTTAGGCGACTATGTCGAAAAATGAATAAATGTATCAATACAGACACTTGACGTGGACCAGGAACATCAAACAGAGGTCATCGCTCTTTCCACGTTTATAAGTGAGTCACGGAATGTTCCTGGTCCTCGTCAAGTATCTGTATTGATTATTCACACGCCTTCTAGTTATTTGTTCAGTTGCTGCTTACCATCTTTGGTGAATCCCCAGCATTGTGCGGGACTCCAAGAAGCAACCTGCCAAATTGGCTTGGCAGTTAGCGTGTGTGAGTCTGGAGGAATTCGAGGCAGCTGTGGTGTAGCGGAAGCATATCCGGCGCGTAACTGGAAGACCCTGAGTTCGACTCCCGGTGCCGGCCAATGAGAATTTTTTCGTGACTCACTTATAAACGTGGAAAGAGCGAAGATCTTTGTTTGATGTTCCTGGTCCACGTCAAATGTCTGTATTAATTATTCATTCTCCTTGTAATTATTTGTTCAGTTGCTGCCTACCATCTTTGGTGAATCCCCAGCATTGTGCGGGACTCCAAGAAGCGACCTGCCAAATTGGCTTGGCAGTTAGCGTGTGTGAGTCTGGAGGAATTCGAGGCAGCTGTGGTGTAGCGGAAGCATATCCGGCGCGTAACTGGAAGACCCTGAGTTCGACTCCCGGTGGCGGCCAATGAGAATTTTTTCGTGACTCACTTATAAACGTGGAAAGAGCGAAGACCTTTGTTTGATATTCCTGGTCCACGTCAAATGTCTGTATTAATAATTCATTCGCCTTCTAATTATTTCTTCATTTGCTGTTTACCATCTTTGGTGAATCCCCAGCATTGTGCGGGGCTCCAAGAAGCAACCTGCCAACTTGGCTTGGCAGTTAGCGTGTGCGAGTCTGGAGGAATTCGAGGCAGCTGTGGTGTAGCGGAAGCATATCCGGCGCGTAACTGGAAGACCCTGGGTTCGATTCCAGGTGACGGCCAATGAGAATTTTTCCGTGACTCACTTATAAACGTGGAAAGAGCGATGACCTCTGTTTGATGAAATGTTGTATCTTTAAACTAACACACATCTCTTGAGTGTATCGCTTTATTTGTTTTTGAAAATCCTCCGAATACGTGGCGTCAGTGAATAAACAAAGACATCGCTCTTTCCACGTTTAGCAACGCAGAGCAACCGAAAAATTGTTGTTCGGTCACCGCTGAGATTCGAATCCCAGATCTCTCGATATCTAACCGATCGAGCGCATTAGCCTTTCGCTACGGTGTCCAACAATCAACGGCATTATGTATGTATTTCTGCAAGCTTCTGACATCATAAATCCGTAAGATGCGCTCAGCCACTGAGACGTCTCCATCTGGTGGACATTAACGGCACTCGGCTAGATATCGAGAGATCTGGGATCCGGAAGCCCAGCGGAGACCAGATAACAATTTTTCAGTTGCTATGTGTTGATAAAACGTGGAAAGGGCGATGTCATTGCTTGTTTATTCGGGTTTTTTTTTTTTTTTTGTACGCTTTCCAACAGTAAGTAGGTGGAAAAAGCGGATATGCTCCACCCTTGTCCGTCTTTCTGTCTGTCCACACGATAACTAGCGCAAAAATGGTTCGATTTTGATTAAATTTTAGTAGTGGTAGGGGACCACTGGGGACGAACCCTATTGAAAATGGGCGAAATGGGGTCAAAGGTCACGACATAGGAACGTAATCCATTCCATTGTCTTTATGCGTCATAACTTACGTAAAAATGCTTCCATTGCGACAAAACTTTACCATGTTGTTCCTTAGGTATACTGAACCAATTCTGTTTAATTCACTGGTGTGCAAAAATTAAGGACGAAGAGGAGAAATTAGCATAACAGCGGAACGAGCAGGCAGAACGGACCGAAAGACCACTCAGGCGATAGACTAGGGTCCGGTACGGTAGGGCGTGCGCATATATGCAGTATGACGTAGGGGGAGGGGGAGGAGAGTGTCGGAAGGGTATAAAGCACACGGGCGGTGTACGCTTCGCAATTCGGTGAAAACTATTGCACGGTGTACATCGGTTTGAACGACGTCGAATTGCTGCCACCGTGTGATATGGCCAACAGGCAATCCAGTAGACGACATCTGGATCCCTTTACCCGAGGTCGCGTCATTGGGAAGTTGGAAGAACATCGAAGTGTGACTAGTGTGGCCGAGGAGTTCGGGATCGCTCACAGCATCGTTTCGCGAGCTTGGAGAGCATTTCAAACGACAGGAACAGCTGTCCGAGAGTTTAGCAGTGGCCGTCCACGAGCAACCACGGCGGCGGACGTCCGGTATATTGTCCTACAGGCGAGAAGAGACAGACGGCAGACAGCGGGAGAAATAGCAAGGCACATGCAACAGACAACTGGACGTCCGTTATCGCGTTTTACCGTGGCCAGGAGGCTGCACAAAGGTGGTCTATTTGCACGACGAGCAGTACGGAGTGTGCCATTTACGCCTGCTCATCGAAGACGGTGGTTTCTATGGTGCCAGGAACACAAGAACTGGACACATCAGCAATGAGGTCGAGTTCTTTTTACGGATGAGAGCCGATTTAGTCTGACGAGCGATTATGGACGTATACACATCTGGAGAGAGCAGGGAACACGCAATCACACCTCCAACATTATCGAAAGGGACCGGTTTGGAGGAGACGGAGTTCTCCTTTGGGGCGGTATCATGCTTGGTAGCCTACTGACCTCCACATCTTCCAATGAGGTTCAATCACTGGTGTCCGCAATTGTACCGAGGTTCTCCTGCCTCACGTGCGTCTGTTTAGAGGTGCTGTGGGTCCTGAGTTCCTCTTCATGGACAACAACGCTACACCTCATTGTACAGTGGCTGTCGCAGAGCTGTTGGAGAGTGAAGATCTCGGGAGACGCTTGGCAGCACGTCACCAGCCGCCAGCAACGATTCCGCAGCTGCGATTGGCGCTGCAAGAGGAATGGGCCGCGATGCCTCAATAGTTCCTTGACAATCTTGTCCTAAGCATGGACAGACGTTGTAAATCCTGCAACGCAGTCAGGGGTCATCATATCCCCTACTAAAGACTGGATTTTTCTTGGCAACCGCCTGTCACCTGGACGTTTCTGTCTTCTGTCCAGTTGTGCTCGAAGCTACCTTTTCAACAAAGTGCCTTTGTATCCTTTGGGTTCCTTGTTTGGACGGTTTTGCTCACTTGTCCCATATTCTTACATCTTGGGGATCTTATGGTATGATTTGAGTCGATGTGGAGCACTTCTGCACCACGTTACATTCGAAAAACCGTCTCGTCGTTATTTTTTGCATGCCAGTGTATAATCGAAATGGGCTCAAAGGTCAGGGCACACTAGCGAGATTTATTCCACAGCCATTATCCTCATAACTTGACTAAAAATGCTTCTATTGCGACAAAACTTTAGTATGTTGTTCCGGAGCTATACTGAACCGGTTCTGTTGAATGTAATCGAAATGGGGTCAAAGGTCACGACATAGGAGCGGGATCCATTCCATTGCTCTCATGCGTCATAACTTTCGTAAAAATGCTTCTATTGCAACAAAACTTTAGTATGTTGTTCCGGAGGTATACTGAACCGGTTCTGTTGAATATCATCGAAATGGTATCAAAGATCAGGGCACAGAAGCGAGATTTATTCCACAGCCATTATCCTCATAACTCTAGTAATGATTTCTGGTATGTTGGAAACCGTAGGATAATGAATGCATTGCATGATTTTACTAACTTGAGCGTAAATATTGTTTTTATCCGCCCTCATAATTAGTCGCCCTAAAATAAGGAAGGGGACTTAGATTTCCACAGAGATCGTAAACAGCCGGACAAAATTGTGTACAGTGTGTTTAGTGCGGCACAGAATGAAGACTACCTACGAGAAGGTTACAGCTCATTCTTAAAATCATGACGTCACAATTACTTTAATTTCATGAAAGTTTTAATTTAATTTTAGATGGTATACCTCTCCGTGTTTGCAAATGGTTTACTAAGTAACAAAAAAAAAATAAAGATAAAAAGCTCGGTCATTGAGCAGGGAAATCAAAAGACTGCTCAAACTGTTCTGAACAGGTTAACGTTCGAACCCTCACGCAATAGATAACATCTTAGCAAGAGGTCACGATCGTGACTGCCTCTAAATGCTGCGGGGCGGAAGGAGGTTAAGTTGAAATAAGTAATCAATGAACTCTCGATCAATTATCAGGGACGGGGACCTCACGACAGACACTTGGGCCGGCTTGCTCTATTGTGTGTCAACATGGATGTTATCGCAGTTGGAAGGGGGGCAATCTACAACAATGACGCAAATGGTTACATACACATGAGTCAGTGGCAATGCGATTGGAAAGGGTGGCTGTTGTGTTTGTGAGCTAACAATACAATACCTTCCTTCCTTCTGCAGAGCTAATTGATTCATTTCCTCTTTATATCGTTTTGTTTCAGCTTGGAGTGTGTAAGGCGTTTACACCCCGCATTCTATCTGGCTTGTTTGAATGCACGCTTTGAGCTCTCAAGAAAGGGCGTGTTACTCAGGATGTGCTCAGTTTAAATGCGTTAAAACAGAGGTATGACCTGCATTAAAAATCAGTTGTATATTATTTTTCACATGGTAAGTAACCGTAATCAACATTGCCAAATCCTTAAGGAATTTTTGTAAGATTCGCTAGCTCACAGGAAAGAACCGAAGCTGTAGTGGTCTCTAGAGGAGGCTGCTAGTCAGTGCCGTCTTACAGAGCAGTATTTTGTCATTTTCTTGTAAGACTTCCGTCCACAGTGAGTAGAGTTTAGGTCCCAGCCACCTACAGCGAGATCGCCTTTTGGGCAGGACACAGAAACGGAAGGAATGAGAGCAAGTCTAGCGACTTTGTCAGAACAGTTTGTAGTGAGATTAGAGTACTGTAGATGGCGCCACCGTACAAGTACGCTGTTGCACATAGAGGGGTGAGAGAATTTCAGGGGGGGGGGCATAGGAAAGGATACCCATTTAACCAATGGGTCCAGCCTGGGGGTCGTCACTTAACGTGCTCGTCCGATGCACGGCGGATATTCAGCGATTGTTAGTAAATCACACCATCTCTGAAAGATCAGCCCAGGTTCGAGCCTGAGGATCTTGCATTGATAGTCTGAACTGCTAACCACTCAGCCATTTTCGGCCCCCTAAAATTACGGCCGCCGGGAATCCTCCTTAAGAACTTGCTTGTGACGTCGCGCTAAGCGACGGGCATGTCCACGGTAACTGAAGTCATTAATGTAAAAATATTCATTATTTGCTTCAAATTATTTAAGTTCTTTTCGACTCATGATTGTGAGCAATTAATTAATCCATGTACAAAAGGTAAAATTTGTGTTAAAAAAATTAGCTGCAAAGTAGGTTGAAGAGTTGAATGTGGTAAATGGAAAATGTTCAAAATGTAATCCACATAAATTAAATTTGAACTAGGACTAAAGTGCGCTTCTGTATTTTTAAATAACAACTCAAATTTGAAAAATGACCGCTTAAATAACAAATCAGGGAAAAGAAAATATGCTATATGTTTGTAGTAGCTACTTAATGAATCTGATCTATACCTGTGTGCCTCAACAACAGTAGGAATATCTCCAAATTTTGGAAGACTTTTGATAATCATCATTACAGGGAAATTAAATTCTAGTTCCAACCTAACTACCCTAAACCCCATAGAAGTAAATATATTTCAATCTTCATTTTCAATCTTCATTTCATGTGTGGGACAAAATTATCAAGCATGCATGTTCTAACACATGCTCATAACCATGTGGGCGAAATCAGTACAATGTGAGTTTATTATTTAGTAATTTCTGGGTGCGCATTGTGCAGAGATTTTTCCGTATTAATTTAGTCTACTTGGCAGCCTCAACGCTTTTTTATTTATATCTGTATGCACTGCAACATTATGCAAATAAATAGTGAGAAAAGATTATCTTAAATTCCTAATTACTTCAGTTTTTATTTATATCAAAATAAACTAGGAGGGGGGGCTAAGTCACTTAATTTTCGAAATACGTCCTCAGTATTAATTTAGTATGTAGTTAGCCTCTCCCATTTATATTTTTTTTAATTTATTTCTGGGTGTACTGTAACATTAGCCAGGTGCAGCATTATTATAACTTTTCTTATGTAAATTACCTTTGCAAACACATTCTCAGTATATTAGTTTTAGAACATGCCTCTTCAAATTTGTTATTTTTTGGATGAAAGCAATATGTTATTTCACCAGAAAAAGTTAGGGTCTAAAAACGCACTTTTGGAGGCTGTTGTATTAATTTTTCGCCGGTTTTTCTTTTACACATGCAAATTGCAATGTAACAGTATGTCAACGTACTAATAGATTGCGTTTCAGTTATTTTTTGCGTCTGTTTAAAGCTTCATTAACAGAGCTTTTCGGAATAACTGTTTATACTCATTCAGAACAGAGAAAGCATAATTCCTGAGAAAGGTAAACAGACGCAAATTTCGCTCTCGAATAATCCAATAATAATTTTCACTGTTACTGCACAATTTAAAATCTGATTTAATAAAATCGCATTAAAGGTTTATTACATTAAAATATATCATTTACAAGTTAAAATCTACTACATCTTTCATGTCGATAAAAATATACTAGATCTTGCAGTGTCGATTATTATTGGATTATTCGAATGGTGTACGACAACTAATTCTGAGTTCTTTCTTTCCCCCCTTTTTTTTTTTTTTTTTTTTTAGTCGGTAGAACTGGCGTGCAAAAATTAAGGACGAGACGGTTTTTCGAATGTAACGTCTTGCAGAAGTGCTCCACATCGACTCAAATCATACCATTAGATCCTATGTAAGAATATGGGACAAGCGAGCAAAACTGTCCAAACAAGGAATCCAAAGAATACAAAGGCACTTTATTGAAAAGGTAGCTTCGAGCACAACTGGACAGAAGACAGAAACGTCCAGGTGACAGGCTGCTGCAAAGAAAAATCCAGTCTTTAGTAGAGGATATGATCACCCCTGACTGCGTTGCATGATTTACAACGTCTGTCCACGCTGAGGACGAGGTTGTCAAGGAGCTGTTGAGGCATCGCGGCCCATTCCTCTTGCAGCGCCAATCGCAGCTGCGGAATCGCTGCTACGATTGTACCAGGAGATGTGACGTACCTGCCCGAAGAACGCACACGACATAAAGGCAGATAGGAATCAGAATAAAACGTCCGCGTAGCTCAATTGGTAGTGTAACTTATTCCAGAATGAGGGGACCCGGGTTCGAATCCTGGCGCGGATAAAAATGACGGAGAAATTTACTTCGTTATAATGGCGCCCGAACTATCCGGATGACCCGACCGTTCAAAATCTCGCATTGGTGTGATGTTATTTCCACACCGCGCGATAGGAAAAATAAGAGAATCCCTTCTCCAGCACTTCAAAAAAAAAAAAAAAAAAAAAAATAAGGGGGAGATGATGTAACGTACCAGGAGATGTGACGTACCTGCCCGAAGGACGCACACGACATAAAGGCAGATAGGAATCAGAATAAAACGTCCGCGTAGCTCAATTGGTAGAGTGACTTATTCCGGAATGAGGGGACTCGGGTTCGAATCCTGGCGCGGATAAAAATGACGGAGAAATTTACTTCGTTATAGCACCTCTAAACAGAAGCACGTGAGGCAGGAGAACCTCGGTACAATAGCGAACACCAGTGACTGCACCCCATTGAAAGATGAGGAGGTCAGAACAGCTACCAAGCATGATACCGCCCCGAACGAGAACTCCGCCACCTCCAAACCGGTCCCTTTCGATGATGTTGGAGGTGTGATTGCGTGTTCCCTTCTCTCTCCAGATGTCTATACGTCCAGAATCGCTCGTCAGACTAAATCGGCTCTCATCCGTAAAGAGAACTCGACCTCATTGTTGATGTGTCCAGTTCTTGTGTTCCTGGCAGCACAAAAACCGCAGTCTCCGTTGAGCAGGCGTTAACGGCACACACCGTACTGGTCGTCCTGCAAATAGACCACCATTGTGCAGCCACCTGGCCACGGTAAAACGCAATAACGGACGTCCTGTTGTCTGTTGCATGTGCCTGGCGATTTCTCCCGCTGTCTGCCGTCTGTCTCTTCTCGCCTGTAGGACAATATGCCGGTCGTCCGCCGCCGTGGTTGCTCGTGGACGACCACAGCTAAACTCTCGGACAGCTGTTCCTGTCGTTTGAAATGCTCTCCAAGCTCGTGAAAAGATGCTGTGAGCGATCCCGAACTCCTCGGCCACACTAGTCACACTTCAACTTTCTTCAAACTTCCCAATGACGCGACCTCGGGTAAAGTCATCCTGATGTCGTCTACTGGATTGCCTGTTGGCCATATCACACGGTGGCAGCAACTCCACGTCTTTCAAACCGATGTACACCGTGCAATAGCTTTCATCGAATAGGTGAGGCCGCTCCTGTGGCGCAGTGGTCTAAGGCGCTGGCCTCTGATCATTCGTCTGTAAGGGGTCCGGGTTCGAATCCCGGTCAGGCATGGATGTTGTGTTTGTCTTACGGCACTGGCTCTCTCCCTTCCCTGGAACCAGTGACCCTAAATTAGGGACGGGCGACTACTTATAGCCCATTGAGTTGCTCACGGTGGTCGTTAAACCTCCAATCGAAAAAAAAAAAAATAGGTGAGCGTGCACCGGCCGTGTGCTTTATACCCTTCCGAACACCCCATCCCCCCGTCATGCTGCATATATGCGCATGCCATACCGTACCGGACCCTAGTCTATCTCTTGAGTGGCCCGGTTCGTTCTGCCTGCTCGTTCCGCTGTTATGCTAATTTCTCCTCTTCGTCCTTAATTTTTGCACACCAGTGTATAATAAAGTAGTATATTATGCAATAATATGTAGAAAACTGAAATATAGACCTTATTAAGCTGTTTTTCAAGCATTAATTACGACTGAATGCCCAGAAACGTACAGTGCTGTAAAATTCTCGGTGCATTACTCCATCGCTTAGCGTGACGTCACAAAAACGATGGCCAAGCCCGTAAAGAGAGAAGGGATGAGTCCTGGGAGCCCCGCGTCTTAGCCCTTTTGGGGGATCTGGACCATCACATTTTTCGAGGGCCCTGATCTTTATATATCATCATCATCATCATCATCATCGTGAACCATTATCAATCCACTACTGAATGAAAGTCTTCTCCCCAAGTTTTTTAACTGACATAGAAACATTCAGTATCAAGCAATATCCAGTAACTTTTTAAATACCACTTGAGTGAAAAACGGTAAATGACAAAAATTGTAGAACTCCACGCACCAAATGCACTCACACTTAGTTGATTAGCAAATCACAAGAAAATGGGTGCTGAAAGATATGTTTCTTCCTTATTCTACAAATTATTCAGCGAAAACTAAATTAGAACAGAAGATAGAAATAAACCAAGCAGCGCCGTTTCCAGACAATTGGACGAACCGAGACAAAAATGCCGATATGCCCCCCCCCCCCTATTGTTATTTATTTAAGCAGCGAAGATTGGATATATCTAAGTAACACCTGGTGATAAACATACTGTACGTGAACTTCTTCGTATATACAACACAAATGACTGTTTAAAAGGAAAAAGTGATTCGGAAAAAATTCGATTTGTGCGTGGAAGGAAAGAAAGAAAAAGCCTATCTCACATGAACGGGAGCCAGTTTTAACGTAATTTTACGTTCTAGCCTACTGAATGACATTTGGCTCTGAAATTCTTTTGAAAATGAATCATCTGAGGTCGGGAAACAGTTGTGTTTTAAAAATCGACACTTCTCTTGTGAGAACATAAACACTTCCCAGCAAAAACAGTCTTGCTGGGCCAGCACTGGGCCATTGCTTGCTGCCAGCAATTGCCCAGCACTATGTTACCGCTGCCGAACCATCAATAAAATGTCCGGGCGGCCAACAGACGGGCCAGCAGCTGGCACCCCCATCAGTTGTCATATGCCACAACAGGGCCATCAGTTATCCATCACAGGCAGGGGCTGCCACAAGTGGCCCTTCAGCGGCCCTGCAAGCACGTGCCATAATTGATGGCTAGCCTAATGTGGTACGCTAGTTTTCCGGCATTAGCAGCCGGCAATCACGTGACGTAACTGATGGTTTGCCGAATCTTGTCCGCCAATTCCCTAGTAGTAGCCATAAAAAGAAAGATAGCAGTTTCCCAAAGCTACAGCAACTTTTTTCTTTTCTCCTTACGAAACTTCTGAACCGTAGCACTGCGCTGGGGTAATTTCCTCAACAGGTCCGGAAAAACACCGGTTTGTATCTAGTTGGAAACGAACCAAGGACTGGCTGCGCGGGAAGCGGGCGTTCTACCAACTGGACTGATTTGACACGCATGATCGTTAGTTGAAGCTGACCCTCTTTTCTGCGGAATGTGTAACGAATGGTTCTCTTTTTTTATTTTACAATATTGCGAGGTATTTTTCATACATGTCAGTTTCATGTAATTCATAAATGTATTTTTTCAACGTACGATTGTTTTTTTTTTTTACCTTAATGGAACTTTACTTTTTCAACGAGTGTACCAACTTAAAAGTACTTTCCAAAGTTTCAAACTGTCCTTGTGGTCTTGAAAGGCGGTTGTTGAATTAATATATTTCCCGTTCATGTCACATTCTGTTACATTTTTAACGTTGTATCTTTCCTATCCGCTGTCCGAAGCTACATTTGTTTTAAAGAGGAAATATTTTTTTGTATTACTTCTCGTTATCTTTAGAAGTGAATTCCTCCAGTCTTGTGTATTCAACCCATGGATGAGTACATTATATCTACATAGCGTTGCTTTTTTTTTTTTTTTTTTTTTCTTCAAATAATTGATACATTTTGTACGCGTATAATTCTTTTTTTTTCAACAAAACGCTTTTTTAATGTTTTTCCAGGACTTTTGTTTCAAGCAGTTTAGTGAATGTTAAAACGAAAGATTACACAGAAATTATTTCTTGTTATTCATGGGAATGGAAGTGGGTGTATTTTATGGCTGTAATCTAGTATTTCATGGTTATCTTCGTCGACGTGGCATTTCATTAGGAAATTAATTCGCCTCGCTACATATGTTGTTGTTTTTTTCTTAACATCCACTAAAATAACACGATGGCGATAGCGTCGTCTTTGGCACCACGAGAGAGAGAGACAGCACGTGTTGCTTCTGCGCATGCGTTGTTCCATTGCTTCCACCTGGTGTTGGGGTTTCATCGGTTGCCAGCTACGGGCCACTAGTGGCACTTGCTTGGTGGTGGCCCGCAATTCACGGTCATGCTGCAGGGCCATCAATGGCTGCCAACTGATGGCGCTGCCACCAACGGACCGCTAACGGGCCGTGAGCGGCAGATTTCAGCCGCGGTGACCTATCACTGCCAGCAGTTTCCCAACACTTGTGTTTTTGCTGGGTTGGATACGCGCTTGTGGAAGTGTACTGGTTTTGAATTCGATTCGGAATTGTAGAGGTGTATGCCAAAAATAAGATAAAACGAAACATCACTTGCTCCGTCAGCCAAAAATAAATCCATGCACTTTCTTGAGAACTTTGTTCTTCGGATACATGTTGACACGCGGCTTCGTTTTTCTAATACATGATACATATTTGCAAATCACGCATTTTTACTTCCGTTCAGAATTTTCAGTTAATTGTTTTATCAAATCACTATCACCCCCACTTGGGACCGGGGAGGGGGGAGGTTAGCTTTCTTTGTTTTTCGTCACAAAAGATCCACACTAACACCTAACTTCACTCCTGTCTCCCTGGAAAATCGAAGCTACGAGCAAGGATTGAAATGAAAAAAAAAAGAAGGGGGGTGGGGTGGAATTCCAACTTCCTACACTGGTGTTTCCTCTTTTCTTTAAATAAATAAAAAAGAAAACTACTGGTGACTGGTGAAAGAGTTGGACTTTTTGCAAACGCTTAGAGCTGTTGAACGAATGTAAGAGAAATTCTATCCTATATCTGCAATGTGAATTCTTTTGTACACATTTTCTCGAAGAATATTACTTTTTAGTGTTTGAGATCTTGAGCATAAATAAAAATCTCCCATAGCTAATATGTGCGACAGGTATTATTCCGAAATAATTGTTAGAATATTTTTTTTTTAAATTCAATTTATCTGACTCGAAAGTATTCCAATTTTACGCTAGATGGCGCCATAAGTTAGCTTTGCAGTGTTTATGTCTGGAAGAAACGAAATACCTCATTTCTGTCTGATTCTTTTTAATTATCTAGGCCAAACAGAAATAACTGAACGGGGCCAAAAGAGAGGCTGGAATATTAACTTCCATAAATCATCTTAAATCCTACTGTTCGTTCATTATTTGAAGAGAAAATGTGTACATTACCAGAGAACCTCTGAATTTGAGCTATGGAAACTCGGCCTACTTACTCAGCTCCACCTTCTTTCTGAGCTCCACCCCCAAATAACGTCATTGGTTAAAAAGTAACAGCGCCTATTTTGTGTTTTCTTGTAGAGCCAACGGGAGACCACTGCCATTCTGAATATGGCTAGGTTTGCAGTGATTCGATGACTCCAACTTCTGGGACGTTCCCTAAAGACGTAAAAGCCACGCCCAAGGAGTGATTTTTTGCTCCATCTATCGTAGAAGATGAACCCTAACACTCATTCGAAAACAGCCTTAAGACAGTTGGGGCTTCGGGGGCCCCATTGGGACCCTGCGCACCGGTCCCGTTGGCCCACCCCTTAAGACGGTCATGCTGCTAGTAATGTAGGTGAGGGTATAAAAGGTTTTGTTTTATATGTAGGAGCAAATGGCTTAATAGCGGGAGCACCTCCTCTTTTGGTGTGATTAAGTTACCAAAAAAAGGAGGTGCCCTCGGGAGGCTTTTTCTGTTAAGGGTGAAATGACTCAAAAACTGTTTAACTGATCAGGATTAAATTTGGTACTTCCAAGCTTTATTTATTTTTTTTTATAGTCGAATTCAGTGGCGTACCTGAGAAACTTGGGGTCCCCCGGCTGGAGGTCTGCATGGGCCGGCCGGTCTTTTTTCCCAGACACGACCGGGACGGTACGGGACAAGTCGACCCATTGTTTTTATCGCAATGGTTAAGAAAGAAAAAAGACGGATTCCCCGATTTCCTGGTCTGTTTAACTGTTTTGCTGGCTTTACTTACTTTCATGACATAGCGCAGGGCGTAATAACAGAAGCGAGGAGAGGCACTCACACTGTTTTTACCATTTGTAGGTAAATAAAGAAAAAAATCGTGTTCCCCGATTTCCTTGTCTGTTTTGCTGGATTTACTTACTTCCATGACATAGCCCAGGACGTAATCACAGCTGCGAGGAGAGGAACTCACAGTGTTTTTACCAATCTCTAGGTATTAAGATGGTAAAACCATTTTGGGGCTTGTTGACAGCAAAAAGATTTGACCCCAAGCGAGTGTGTGTTGTGTAGAGTGGGGAACGGGGAGTGTCTGCGGTGATATGGAGTGTCCGTGTGTGTGTGTTTGTATGAGAGAGTGAGACGACATCGATTTTTTCTCCTATCCCTAATCTGTATAGGGATTTACTTGTTGTGTTACCGCTTACTAGTTCAGAGAAAATGATATTCTGAACGAGCTTAGTCTTCCTATTTTTCTCTCTTTAAAGGTTATATTCTTCGCTAACTGCCAAAGTTTAGTTAATATTTTTAGACTTACATTCAACTAAATATTTTCAATAATATCTCATTTCATTATTTAATTTTCCCATTTTAATAAAATACAATAAAAAAAGAAAATAATAACAAATGGCACATCACGGGCTGGGCCGGGCCTAAATAAGAGCTACAATTGACAGGCCCGGGCGAGGATGGGCCGAGTGTCTAATATTTGAAACGGGGTCGGGAAGGGCTGCGCTTGAAACGCATGGACTTGGGCCGGGCAGGACTCACCGAATTAGGCCCATGCAGACCTCCAGAATTCTTCTCTTTGTAATGTGGTGGTTACGCAGAAATATGAGCGTTTCTAGTATTGCTGAGGAGAATACTGCAATTCTTTCCAAATAGGTTTTGCATTCCTATAGAGAAAAGTAGTTTAAACAAGTTAGTAAAATCATGCAAAGCATTGATTATGATACGCTTTCCAACATACCAAAAATCATTACTCAAGTTATGAGGATAATGGCGGTGGCATAAATCTCGCTCCTGTGCCCTGACCTTTGACCTCATTTCGATTATATTCAACATAACCAGCTCAGTATACCTACGGAACAACGTACTAAAATTTTGTCTCAATAGGAGCATTTTTAGTCAAGTTATGAGGACAAAATTAGCGGAATAAATCTTGCTCTTGTGCCCTGACCTTTGACCCCATTTCGATTATATTCAACATAACCGGTTCAGCATACCTACGGAACAACATACTAAAATTTTGTGGCAATAGAAGCATTTTTAGTCAAGTTATGAGGACAATACTAGTGGAATAAATCTCGCTCCTGTGCCCTGACCTTTGACCCCATTTCGATGATATTAAACAGAAATGGTTCAGTATACCTCCGGAACAACATACTAAAGTTTTGTCGCAATAGGAGCATTTTTTAGTCAAGTTATGAGGACAATACTAGTGGAATAAATCTCGCTCCTGTGTCCTGACCTTTGACCCCATTTCGATGATATTAAACAGAATTGGTTCAGTATACCTTCGGAACAACATACTCAAATTTTGTCCGAATAGAAGACATTTTAGTCAAGTTATGAGGACAATATTAGTGAAATAAATCTCGCTCCTGTGCCCTGACCTTTGACCCCATTTCGATTATATTAAACATAAATGGTTCAGTATACCTCCGAAACAACATGATGAAGTTTTCTCGCAATCGAATCCTTTTTACGTAAGTTATGACGCATAAGGGCGATGGAATGGAACCCGCTCCATGTCCTGACCTTTGACCCCATTTCGTCCATTTTGGAAAGGGTTCGTCCCCAGGTTGTCCCCTTCCACATACTAAAATTTCATCGAAATCGAACCATTTTTACGCGAGTTATCGTGCGGACAGATAGATAAAGCTGGGATACACGCTTTTTCAACCCATGGTTCGAAAGCGTGAAAAACCAAAACGTAGGTTGTCTGAGAGAGGAACCCAAGAGAACAAAAGGAAGAAAAATCGTTACCTAACGAGACATATTTGCTTCTGGAAGTTCTGTTGGCAATGGATTTGGTATCGAACTCCATCCAGTTTCTCTCCTTATTCATATCGGTGACGCTATTTTTCCTTAAAATGTGGAACACTACGAGACAATTGTTCGTTTCAGAAGCGGCTGGCTTCCGCATTGAAGCTGAAATCATTCCTAAAGTCGCTCCCACTAATCTTTGTAACGATTGTACGAAACTATCTGTTTCTTGTTCGTTTTTTTCTAGCTTTATTTATTTATTTTTCCCCTTTTATCGTTCGCATATATGAGAATGATACGAAAGACTCAGGATTTTATTTTTGCGTCATTTGAAAATTGCGCTGTTATTCTAGTAGCATTTCGAATAAGGAGTACGCAATCAACTGCCAAGTGCCAGCCAAAAGTTCCTCCCGTTTCGAGTGTCCGTTCCTGAGCGAATCGTAGCGTCGAATGGGTGCTGCAATGACGTGGAACACACGAGGCTGATGACGTGCATTTTGCAGGGAGCCAAATTACACTGTAAAAAATTTTCTGAAATTCTCAGGCCGCTTTCCCTGATTCCTTTCCTGAATTAAAGAAGCGTGTTTCTGATACAATATTTTCGATGAAATGACGGAAAGAAACCGGAATTTCACGGATTTTCCGTGCACCAGTAAAATTCTGAATTTACAGAATCCTTTCTGCAGTTCCTCTCTGATGCTGACAGTAAATTTACGTTCTTACCACGTCTTTTTTATAAAAAAAAAAAAAAAGTTAGTAAAATCATGCAATGCATTGATTATGATACGCTTTCCAACATACCAGAAATCATTACTGAAGTTATTACTCATGTTATGTAGATAATGGCTGTGGAATAAATCTCGCTCCTGTGTCCTGACCTTTGACTCCATTTCGATGACATTAAACAGAATTGGTTCAGTATACCTCCGGAACGATATACTAAAGTTTTGTCGCAATAGAAACGTTTTTAGTCAAGCTATGAGGATAATGGCTGTGGAATAAGTCTGGCTCCTGTGTCCTGACCTTTGACCCCATTCCCATTATATTCAACAGAGCCGGTTCAGTATACCTCCGGAACAACATACTAAAGTTTTGTCGCAATAGAGGCATTTTTACGTAAGTTATGACGCATAAGGGCAATGGAATGGATCCCGCTCCTATTTCGTGACCTTTGGCCCCATTTCGTCCGTTTTCAATATGGTTCGTCCCCAAGTGGTTCCCTACCACATACTAAAATTTCATCGGAATCGAACCATTTTTACGCCAGTTATCGTGCGGACGGACGGACAAGTCTGGAGCATATACGCTTCCTCAACCTACGGTTGAAAAACGTAAAAAAGACTTACAAAGGCTGCAGACAACTAAAAGAAGCCAGGAGAGATGCATGCTTGGTGTAACCAAGGAAGCTAAAAAGAGGAACTCCTGAATAAAGAAAATGACAAGAGACATCATGATCAAAGCAAAGTTCCTGAAATGGCAATGGGCTGGACATATTGCCAGAAGGACAGACCATCGATGGTCAGCCGAAATTTGAGACTGGATTCCGAGGGATGGGAAAAGACCCAGAAGAAGTCCATGTGGGAGATGGGTGGATGGAGGAGGCTGGCCCAAGACAGTCCATTGTGGAAAAAACTTGGGGAGACCTTCATCCAGCAGTGGATCGATATTGATCGACAATGACGATGATGATATACTCGAGTTTATAGCTAAAAGCATTTTTGTCCAACTCGGGTCCGGGTCAAGTCCAATTACACTCAATGTCATAAAAATCCGCGCACCAAGAAAAATCCATGTGAGTAACGCGAAACTCGGCGAATAGCTATACGGGAAGGGCAGACATGCAAATCATTAGAGTTTTGTGCGATTCCGAATTCCCGCGCGTCCACAACCGGCGTTGCAGTCCGAATCCTTTGGGGCTTATAAGGCGCTGCCCATGGGACTCCACATTCGTGCCGAAAGGCACGGTAAGAGTCAGGTGAGATCCCTGAGCGATAGACGTGCTGAGGAGCCACCGTAGATGTACGTACGGACAACTGACGGAGTTTGAACTACGCCATATCTTCGGGATGAGAGAGGTAGGGTGGCCGGCGCGCCGAATCGGCAGCTATTGGGGCCAGTCGGACAGTAGGGTGCGGTTGTGTTGGAAGGCACCCGACACGACGGACTGGCTCTGCCTAGCAGAGGCGAATCTGCACTCTCAACGGAGCTTACGTTTTCTGCTATTAACACTTGTCCATCGTCGGCGTCGATTGCAGTGTTGTCAGCAGCGAGCAACGTGGACTGCTACGGACTGGCGACGTATAATGTTCAGCGACGAATCCCGCTTCTGTGTGGGAACGGACGACCACCGTGTCAGAGTGTGGAGGACCGCAGATGAGCGCTACAATCCCAACGTCACTGTACAGCGGCACACGTCCCGAACTGCAGGCGTGATAGTCTGGGGAAACATCGCGTATGACTGCGGGACTTCCCTCGCAGTGATCCGAGGGACGTGGACAGTCCAATGCTACGTACGGAGATCCCGCGGTCCCATGTGCTGCCTTTCCGGGCAGCCATTTTCCAACAAGATAACGCCCGTCCGTACACGGCTCCGATTTCCCAAGATTGTCTAGATCATGCTTCGACGCATCCGTGGCCTGCCAGATCGCCTGATCTCTCGCCCTTCGAGCACGTGATGGGACGCCAGCTTTCTCCATGTCCCAGTGTTCGTGATTTAGAGCGTCAGTTGCAAGAAGTGAGGGCCAATTCGTCCCAGGGTAACATACGGCGTTTCTTTGACTCCATGCCGGACTGTGTCACAGAGTGTATCCGAGGACAAGGCTCTCCGACGCAATACCAACGCTGACCGGAATGTGTACCGCATAGGCGTAACCACTGGGTGGTCGGGGGCTCAGGACCCTCCCAGATTTTCAGAGTCGGGGATCCCCAATGTAAAGGACCCCCCCCTAATTTTTCGGGAATATAATGATATAATGCACACTTCTTATGATGTGAACCAACTAAATTTAATAATATAAGACTGTAATTTTTCGTAGAATGCAAACACGTGTATAATTTGTACTCAATAAAACAGCGATATCGATTCCTAATAAGCAAAGTCAGTTCTACAACTTTGTAATTTAAATTTCTGCCCTATCTCTCATAGTTTTACAGTTGTGTTCGCTAAGTTCCACAATTCGCCAACAGAGGCGCCTATGTCGTGCCTCAGCAACTGCTTTGCTCCTGCGTGTGTGTCTGTGTAGGGGAGGGGTACCATACTCTATGTTATACAGTATGTATATAATATTGTACGTACACTGAAGAGCCAGTAAAACTGGTACAGACGAGCTTATGCAAAATGCATAGCAACGTCCCCTATGCGCGTACTCAGTTGCGTCCGCTAGTGCATATATAACGCGATAGACATCCTTGCCAGCTGTCAGAGCTGTTTTCGGCATGAGAATGACAAGTAATAACGATTTAAGCGATTTTCAACGCGGTGTCACAGTTGGCGCTCGTAAGATGGGCCATAGTATTTCGGAGGTAGAAACGAAGTTCGGATTTTCACGGACGACCATTGCAAGGGTGTATCGTGACTACAAGAATTCCGGTAAAGACCTTCAACCTACGATACTTGTGTGACCGTAAAAAGACATTGGGTGAACGTGACCATCGTCGGCTGTCAAGAATCGTTTCACGTGACACTCTCGCAGGTATCATCGGAATTCAATGCTTGAGCCTCAACAAGCATCAGCGTCCGGACTGTGCAACGTACACTGCACGATATGGGCTTTGGGAGCCGACGCCCAACTCGAGTCCCCTTGATGGGTGCACGACACAGAGCTATTCACTTCGCTTGTGCACGGCAACACTCCCACTGGACACTTGATGTCTGGAAACAAGTACCCTGGTCTGACGAGTCGCGTTTCCACCTGTACCGGGAAGATGGAAGGATTGGTGTGTGGCGCAAACCCTATGAAGCCATGGATCCCGCCTGTCAACAGGGAACTGTACCGGCTGGTGAGGGGTCTGTAATCGTATGGGGTGTGTTTAGCTGGACTTCACTGGGACCCCTGGTACGTCTACAAACGTCTGTCACCGGCCAAAGCTATGCGCGCATCCTTTCTGACGAGGTTCACCCTTTCATGTCCTGCATTCATGCTGATGGGTTGCGCCTGTTCCAACACGACAATGCACCTCCACACAATTGTCGCGACGCCACGTTATTGTTAGAGGAGCATTCATCTGAGTTTGGGGTGTTGCCATTCCCACCCAAGTCCCCAGATCGTAACGTGATATAGAACACATTTGGGATGCCATGCAACGCGCTATCGAACACAGGAATCCGAGACCTGGGAATACAGTTGAATTGTGGAACGCTCTGGAGGAAGTATGGTGTGCACTGCCTACAGCATATTTCCAGAAGCTAGCGGAGTCCATGCCCCGTCGTATTTCTGAAGTTCTGGGCTTCTGAGGGGGGCCTACCAAGTTTAGACTGGTGTACCAGTTGTTCAGGCATTTCAGTGTATGTATGGGTACGCCACTGAGAAAATGAAAGGAGTGGACGACATCATGACCAGAGTGAAATCACTGAAATGGCAATGGGCTGGACGTGTTGCCAGAAGAACGGACCACCAATGGGCAACCGAAATTTTAGACTGGATTCCAAGGGACAGGAAAAGACCCAGAAGAAGACCCCATGGGAGACGGAAGGACGAAATTCGAAAGTATGCTGGAGTGACATGCAGGAAACAGGCTTAAGATAGACAATTGTGCAAGAAATTTTGGGAGACCTTCATCCAGCAGTGGATTGATAATGGTTGATGATGATGATGACATATGTATACATACGCTGAAGAGCAATTGAATTAGAGACAGCTGGTGTTATGCAAATGTGGCGCTGTGGGCCGCCATGTAAACGGAAGCGACATGACGTATGCAGCGATCCGACAATATAAGGAGTGATGCGAGGGGGAATCAGTAAGAGTCGGACGCAGTATGGGTAAGACGAAGAATCTAAGCGCATTTGATCGTGGCAAAATTCTCTGGGCCCGACGAATGGGTCACTCCATCATGGAAATCGTGCAGGCACTAGGATTTTCACGAGCCACTGTGTAACGGGTGCACCGTGAGTACATCGAATCCGGTAAAACCATCCCTGCTAGGGCCAACTGCCGTGGATAACAGCGTGTGGATGAGCGGGGTGATCGTCGACTAGCTCGCATTGTAGCAGCGGATAGACGGGCCACAGTGCAAGAAATCACTCGGCAATTTAATGCTGGTGCACAAAAACGTGTAAGCAGCCACACCTTCCAGAACCGTCTCCTCGCTATGGGGTACAGAAGCCATCGTCCCACGATGGACCGCACTTTACGATGTTCCTGCGCCCATGCAAATCTTTACAGGGTGCAAAGATTAGCATGGGCGCGGGAACATCGCCACTGGACCCTAGACATGTGGGAAAATGTTGCCTGGACTGATGAGTCGAGATTCACGTTGGTACATGCGGATGGCAGGATACGAGTACGGCGCAGACCACATGAAGCGATGGATCCTTCTTGCCAGCAGGGTACTCTTCGAGCTGGTGGGGGTGGCATTCTCGTCTGGGGATTGTTTACGTAAACTGAAATGGCACCCCTGGTACGTGTGACATCGTCTCTCACAGGTCAACGTTACCGGGATATCCTGGACGACCATTTGCTCCCGTTTGTGCGTCTTCAAGATCCCACTGGGGACCTCATCCTGCAACAAGACAATGCAGCTCCCGAATTGTATCCGAATTGTTGGATGAACACTCCACCGACGTGACCTCGCTTCCTTGGCCAGCTAGGTCACCTGACCGAGCACATCTGGGATGCCATCGAGAGAGATGACCCCCTCCATGAAATCTTCGTGAACTGTGGGAGCTTGTTCAGGGGTCGTGGATCCGTATGGCTTCCCAACGCTTCCGGTGTCTTGTCGAGTCCATGCCGAGACGAATCGCCGCTGTCATCAGGGTAAAAGGCGGTGCTACACGTTACTAGATAGGTATCTCTAATTCAATTGCTCTTCAGTGTATAATATGTGTATGTCTGATCGGACCCCCCCCCCGATTTTCAAAACATGATTTCGCCCGCCACTGGTGTACGGTATGTCCGCGGGAAATCGTCCTGCTGCTGTGATATTATAATCACTTCTGTCCTTGGTTTGTACCATCTCACTACTAAAACCTCATTTGTATCCGACGACTCCTTCTTGGTGCGCGGATTTTTATGACAATGAGCGTACACGACGGCCGGGTCCGGGTCAGGTCCGAGTCAAAATGTTTTGACCCGTTTCCAACTCTGGCACGGGGGTTTCTGTTGCTCTACAGCGGACGGAGCTAGTGGAGGAATTGAGAGCGTTTGCTTCTGAAATCGTCCAAATACTCCGCTCCACGTGGAAATTGCAGCGTTGTACATTGAAACCTCGATTTAACGAACTTCAAGAAACCAACAGCCTTGTACGTAAAATAGTGGGATTGCTAAATCGAGTAAGACTTTCGAATGAAACATTCAAATTAAACTAGTGTTCATAACAGAATACGTAAACAGCTAAGTTCTCTTTCTTCCAGTGAAATTTTAATTATTTATAGTACTTTTAATTACGGCATCTGCTATCAGTAATGTTATAATACACTGGTGTGCAAAAATTAAGGACGAAGAAAAGAAATTAGCATAACAGCGGAACGAGCAGGCAGAACGGACCGAAAGACCACTCAGGAGATAGATTAGGGTTCGGTACGGTAGGGCATGCGCATATATGCAGCATGACGTAGGGGGGGGTATTGTCGGAAGGGTATAAAGCACACGGGCGGTGTACGCTCAGCAATTAGGTGAAAACTATTGCACGGTGTACATCGGTTTGAACGACGTCGAGTTGCTGCCACCGTGTGATATGGCCAACAGGCAACCCAGTAGACGACATCTGGATGAATTTACCTGAGGTCACGTCAATGGGAAGTTGGAAGGAGGTCGAAGTGTGACTAGTGTGGCCGAGGAGTTCATGATCGCTCACAGCATCGTTTCACGAGCTTGGAGAGCATTTCAAATGACAGGAACAGCTGTCCGAGAGTTTAGCAGTGGTCGTCCACGAGCAACCACGGCGCCGGACGACCGGCATATTGTCCTACAGGCGAGAAGAGACAGATGGTAGACAGCGGGAGAAATCGCCAGGCACATGCAACAGACAACAGGACGTCCGTTATTGCGTTTTACCGTGGTCAGGAGGCTGCACAAAGGTGGTCTATTTGCAGGACGACCAGTACGGTGTGTGCCGTTAACGCCTGCTCAACGGAGACTGCGGTTTTTGTGGTGCCAGGAACACAAGAACTGGACATATCAGCAATGAGGTCGAGTTCTTTTTACGGATGAGGGCCGATTTAGTCTCTCGAGCGATTCTGGACGTATAGACATCTGGAGAGAGCAGGGAACACGCAGTCACACCTCCAACATCATCGAAAGGGACCGGTTTGGAGGTGGCGGAGTTCTCGTTTAGGGCGATATCATGCTTGGTAGCCGTACTGACCTCCACATCTTCCAAGGAGGTTCAGTCACTGGTGTCCGCTATTGTAGCGAGGTTCTCCTGCCTCACGTGCATCTGTTTAGAGCTGCTGTGGGTCCTGAGTTCCTCTTCATGGACGACAACGCTACACCTCATCGTACAGTGGCTGTCGCAGAGCTCTTGGAGAGTGAAGATATTCAACTCATGGATTGGCGCGCAAGGTCCCCGGACCTAAATCCAATCGAACACGTGTGGGACCTTCTCGGGAGACGCTTGGCAGCACGTCACCAGCCGCCAGCAACGATTCCGCAGCTGCGATTGGCGCTACAAGAGGAATGGGCCGTGATGCCTCAACAGCTCCTTGACAACCTCGTCCTCAGCATGGACAGACGTTGTAAATCCTGCAACGCAGTTAGGGGTGATGCTAAAGACTGGATTTTTCTTGGCAGCCGCCTGTCACATGGACGTTTCTGTGTTCTGTCCAGTTGTGCTCGAAGCTACCTTTTCAATAAAGTGCCTTTGTATCCTTTGGATTCCTTGTTTGGACGGTTTTGCTCACTTGTCCCATATTCTTACATCTTGGGGATCTCATGGTATGATTTGAGCCGATGTGGAGCACTTCTGTACGACGTTACATTCGAAAAACTGTCTCGTCCTTAATTTTTTGCACGCCAGTGTACTTATTTAATGATTTCAAGATTATAAGTTACATAATGAGATATGTTGTTTAATTTGACCTGTAAAGTTAACACCGAGAAGAAAAGAAGAAGTGCAGCTTGGGGAAGAATTTCAGAGGTTCAGGAATGGGTGCGTATAATGTGTGTCGTCTGAGTTGACAGAAAGCTATTGTTCTGTCTGTAGCTGAAAACAAAAATCTGGCTAGATTTCCTCCCACCACACCGCCTTTCTTTTTCCTGCTTCCTATCCATGCTAGAAAACGTTGCGCTCCTTTGGAACTTGTTGGTAATTTGCTTCCCTTTATAAGAAGCTTACGCTTGATAGTCGTAGAAAAGGCGAACTAATTTATGATTCCGACAAACTGTGTCACTGATAGTGTTCTTTGAAACGCTGGTGAAATTATCCGGTTATGCTAAAAATTATCCTGTTTTGTTAAAAATTGTCCTGTTATGCGAAGCTCTCTTTCTATTAGGTGTGCAACTTAATTCTCGGCCCGTAACCACAAGCGATCATCATAGAACGTCGGGAAATGCAAATAGTTGTGTGCGATAATGGCTGCTTGCAGCGTTATCCAACAGCTTTCCAGGTAACCGTAACCGTCCACAGCTGTAGTGACAGAAGGGACGAAAGTTGACGGTGAAAGCAATGTCATTCGAGAAGCAACATTTGTGGAACTGCCTCCAGTTCGCGTTTCAGCTGAAAAAAGTGCACAGGAAATGATCTGTGCTGCTTTGGGTGAGGCTGTACGTGTAAGCAGTGGTTCCAGCAGTTTAAGCAAGAAAATTTCTGGAACCACTTCTTACAGTACAAAAGGAATAAGGAACCGCTGGAACCACTCCTTACATTACGTGTAAGAAGTGGTTCCAGCGGTTTCAGCAAGGAAATTTCGATCTCCGTGATGCAGAACGTTCGGGACAGCCACAGAAAGTTGACGATGAGGAACTGGAACAACTGTTGGACGCGGATCCCTGTCGCACACAGTCAGAGCTCGCTCAGGAACTCGGCAAGCCATTGCAAAGTTCCTGCACAAGCTTGGACAGATTCATAAGGAGGGCCGTTGGGTGCTCCACCAACTCACAACTGCGAACAAGTCTAGGCGCTACGATGTTGCTGTGTCCTTGCTCTCCAGATTCAAGAAGAAGGATGCCCCCCACAAGATGTGGTGAGAAGTGCATCCTCTGCGATAATCCTAAGCGGCGCAAATCGTGGATTTATCCAAGTCAGCCTACCACCAGTACCGCCAAACCGAATATCCATGCCAGGAAGTTGTTGCTGTGCGTATGGAGGGATCAGCGCGGTGTCGTACACTATGAGTTGCTCAAACCTGGTGAAACGGTCAATGCTGAGCGTTATTGCCAGCAACTCATTCGTGTGAGTGACGCAATGGAGGCGAGGAGGCCATACACCGGCAAGGGCAGAAGGTCGGTCCTGTTGCTTCAGGAAAACGCGCGTCCTCACACCGCGGAAACGACTTGAAACACGATCAACGAACTGGGATGGGAGATTTTGTCCCATCCGGCGTATTCTCGAGACTTCGCCCAGTTGGATTATCACCTGTTTCGCTCCCTGCATCATCACCTGAGTGATACGCACTTCACTTCTGTCGAGGAGTTCCACACATGTATTGATGACTTTATCAACTCGAAACAGCCCTCTTTTTTCCGCAGTGGCATTCGGCAGCTCCCTGACCGATGGCTCAAATGTATCCAACACGAAGGGGATTATTTCCCTGATTAGGTACGTATTCTATTTGCTATAATTCGCTGTCAACGTGTTGTGCCTGTGGCCGAGAATTAAGTTGCACACCACGTGAAAATGCTGGTTAACAAAACCAGGTAGCACATGATGTAACGTACCAGGAGATGTGACGTACCTGCCCGAAGGACGCACACGACATAAAGGCAGATAGGAATTAGAATAAAAAAGTCCGCGTAGCTCAATTGGTAGAGCAACTTATTCCGGAATGAGTGAACCCGGGTTCGAACCCCGGCGCGGATAAAAATGACGGAGAAATTTACTTCGTTATAATGGCGCCCGAACTATCCGGATGACCCGACCGTTCAAAATCCCGCGTTGGTGTGATGTTATTTCCACACCGCGAGATAGGAAAAATAAGAGAATCCCTTCTCCAGCACTTCGAAAACAAAAATAATAATAAATAAATAAAAAAAAATAAGGGGGAGATGATGTAACGTACCAGGAGATGTGACGTACCTGCCCGAAGGACGCACACGACATAAAGGCAGATAGGAATCAGAATAAAACGTCCGCGTAGCTCAATTGGTAGAGTGACTTATTCCGGAATGAGGGGACCCGGGTTCGAATCCTGGCGTTTATAGAAATGACGGAGAAATTTACTTCGTTATAATGATTTCAATGCAATTTAGGCTAGGCCCACCACCTTCTATTTCTAAAAGTGGGTGGATCAGTGTTGGTCATACGTTAGATTGCAAAGCTGTGCTACATTGGTAGTTTGTTGGTTTAAAAAAATTAAAAATGTTCGCTAAATTGAGGAAATATGTTCGTTAAATCGAGAAACACTAAGCATTAATTTCAATGAGATTCCACCCGTACCATAAAAAAATGTACGTAAAATCGCGGAATTCGTTAAATCGCAGTACGTTAAATAGGGGTTTGACTGTATTCCCACAATAAAAATTCTTGAATAAGTCCTTCACATACGGCTTCAATTAATGTCGGGGAACTCCAGGACGGTTCAAGCAATGTGATAAACAAATTACGTCAGAAAAGGAAAGGCTGATTGGGGCTTAGATTGAAAAGCTGATAAACAGCGAAGCATTTGTTTTATGTGGAAATATCTACTTCCCGATGTGAAGTGAAAACATAATTGATGCAATAGGAAATTCTACTCACATTTTAAATCTGTCTGATAACTTAAAGAGCGTAAAAGAAAAAACAGAAAAAAGAAAAAGAAAACTTAAGCATGGGCCAGCTTAGTTTCGCATCAGTTGTGACTTTGACAGTTCTCAGGAATCGCTTGTTCACCTCACAGGGGAAATGTTCATGCTCTGTACACATTTTCACGTGGTACTTTTCCGAACGATTTAAGCACGAGTCATGTGACTTAGCCCCGCCCCTTTGTTGTTTTCTGTCTCGTTCAGTGTAATCACTCTTAGAGAACTCTTTTTTCTTAAAACGCATTCACTACAATTACCCCACAATCAATGCTTCCAAAATTGAATCCACGAGACCTACATTGCAAAAAGATAACATAAGCAACTGACTGAAAACCATTTGGTATGGCAGCAACTTGTTTAAAGTTTCCAAAATTTTCTGATGTTATGTTGAAGAGAATGCTGAAATTAAGCGCAAAGAATGTTTCTCATCTGAGAATTTTTCAGATAAGTTAAATCTAGTGTCATCCATCTGTTTTGTACTGATAATTACCTTTTCGATTCATACACGTCTTTTTGCCACGTCTTTTGATATCGTCGTCATCGTCAACCATTATCAATCCCCTGCTGGATGAAGGCATCCCTAGGACCGCAGCTGGTGGTGAATTCCAGGGAGACTAACAGAAATGTAGGGAAGGCTCAAAAAGTTTTTGTTACTTCGGTAAATTCATATGTGTTATACATAACTATATATTTTTAATAATCTTGTATATAATTACATATACATGGTCGAGTATGATCCAGGAACTTGCTGACAAGAGTAAAGAAGTTAGATTAAAAATAAGCTTTCAGAAGACAAAAGTGATGTTCAATGCTTTTACAAGAAATGAAGATTTATCGATTGATGGAGAAAAGCTGGAGATAACAGACACGTACGTTTATCTTGGACAGCAGATATCAAGTGAGGGTCACATTGATGAAGAAATTAATCGGTGTACAAAACTTGCCTGGAGAGCTTTTGGAAGAAACAGCACAATTTTCAAGAGCAATATGCCATTATGTCTTAAAAGAAAAGTGTTTGATCAATGCATCCTTCCAGTGCTTACGTATGGTGCAGAGACGTGGACCTTAACTAAAAGAGACATACAAAGACTGCAGACAACTCAAAGCAGCATGGAGAGGTGCATGCTTGGTGCAACCAGGAGAGATAAGAAGAGGAACTCGTGGATCCGAAAAATGACAAAAGTGGAAGACATCATGATCAGAGTTAAATCCCTGAAATGACAATGGGCTGGACATACTGCCAGAAGGACAGACCATCGATGGACAGCCGAAATTTTAGATTGGATTCCAAAGGACAGGAAAAGACCCAGAAGAAGACCACATGGGAGATGGGTGGATGAAATTCGTAAGTATGCGGGAGTGACATAGAGGAGACTGGCACAAGACAGACCACTGTGGAGAAAACTTGGGGAGACCTTCGTCCAGCAGTGGATTGATAATGGTTGACATGATGATGATGATGATGATGATGATGACATGGTCGAGTCACATTATTGTGGCCACCAACTAATATCCAGAGTAACCGCAGTGTGCAGCGCGGACAGCAGCTAGACGGGCTGGGAGTGACTCATTAAGGTGCTGGAAGGTGTTCACATGTATGTGGAGCCATGTTGACTGCAGTGCATCTGACAGCTGCTGGAGGGTGCGTGGTGGAGCGTAGAGCGAACAACACGATCGAGGTGCCCCCCCCCCCCCATAGATGCTCAATTGGGTTGAAATCTGAGGAATTAAGGGGCCAGGAGAGTACTTTGAAGTCTTCATCGAGCTCTTCCAACTACTCTCGGACATTTCTAGCTGTGTGACACGTTGCATTGTCGTTCTGCAAGATTCCATCCGCCTCAGGGAAGACAATCAGCATGTATGAGTGTACGTGGTCTGCAAGGATGGATTCCTAACGAATTCGGTCCATAGTGCCTTCCACAGGTATATGAGTGGACCAAGAGAGTGCCAGGAAAACATTCTCCAGACCATAACGACTCCCCACGAGCTTGTGTTCTTCCAGCAATGGTTGAAGAATGTTTGTTCTCCGACGTTTCTCTCCTTATACATTATAAGCGTTTTCTGCCGTTGCACTTTCGTTAGCATAGGTACAGTGACCATCCGTCTGCATCGGAGATCCATACGCAGCAGGGTTCGCTGAACTGTCGTTTTAGACACACTTCCGATAGCCCCCTGATTCATTCGGCCAGTGAGTTGCTCCACTGTAGCGTGTCCATCGGACTTTACGCACCTTCGAAGTTGACGTTCACCTCTCACCTCATTGGCACGTGGTGCTCCACAATGTACACGTCGCTTAATCGTAATGGAGCCATTTCTCCAATCACGATACACTTTAACTACAGCAGCACGCGGACAGTTCACAAACTGCGCTGTTTCAGAAATACTGCCACCCTTGGCCCGAAAGGCAATAATCATCTCTTTTTGCAAATCTGATAAATCGCTCCTTTTATCCATGACAGCAACGAGTGATATGTTTTCAGAATGCTTACAGCACACCTTATATACCCTTCAAGCCAGTTCACGACACGCGTTTTCTTTCATTGGCTACGCGCTGTTGACGTCAAAAGTAGGAGGTGGTCACAATAATCTGACTCGACTGTGTATATGTTTTTAAGAAAAAATTCATATGTGTTATATGTAACTATAAATTTTTAATAATTGCATATGTTTTTAAGAAGAAATTCGTATGTGTTGTATCATCATCATCATCATCATCATCATTGTCAACCATTATCAATCCACTGCTGGACGAAAGTCTCCCCAAGTTTCCTCCACAACGGTCTGTCTTGTGCCAGTCTCCTCCATGTCACTCCCGCATACTTTCGAAATCCATCCACCCATCTTCCATGTGGTCTTCTTCTGGGTCTTTTCCTGTCCCTTGGAATCCAATCTAAAATTTCGGCTGTCCAGCGATGGTCTGTCCTTCTGGCAGTATGTCCAGCCCATTGCCATTTCAGGGATTTAACTCTGATCATGATGTCTTCCACTCTTGTCATTTTTCGGATCCACGAGTTCCTCTTCTTATCTCTCCTGGTTACACCAAGCATGCACCTCTCCATGCTGTTTTGAGTTGTCTGCAGCCTTTGTATGTCTCTTTTAGTTAAGGTCCACGTTTCTGCACCATACGTAAGCACTGGAAGGATGCATTGATCAAACACTTTTCTTTTAAGACATAATGGCATATTGCTCTTGAAAATTATGCTGTTTCTTCCAAAAGCTCTCCAGGCAAGTTTTGTACGCTGATTAATTTCTTCATCAATGTGACCCTCACTTGATATCTGCTGTCCAAGGTAAACGTACGTGTCTGTTATCTACAGCTTTTCTTCATCAATCGATAAATCTTCCTTTCTTGTAAAAGCATTGAACATCACTTTTGTCTTCTGAAATTTCATTTTTAATCCCACTTCTTTACTCTTGTCAGCAAGTTCCTGGATCATACTCTGCAGCTCTGATGGGTAGTTGCAAAAATGACTACGTCATCAGCAAAACAAAGGTGGGTCAGATAATCTCCATTAATCTTTATCCCTTTGTTTTCCCAGTTCAGTGATTGAAAGACATTTTCCAATGTGGCATTAAAGAGCTTCGGAGATATGGTGTCATCTTGTCTCACTCCTTTTCCAATTTTTATGTGTGTTGTATTTTCAAACAGCCGAATCTTTGCACTTGAATTTTAATAGATGTTATTAATAATATTAATGTACGCATCTTCAATACCGCAGGATTTCAAAGCCATTGTAACTGCTGATGATTTCACCGAATCAAAGGCCTTTTCATAATCGATAAAAGCCATGCACAATGGAAGTTCATATTCCCTCGCTCCTTCAATTAGTTCTCTCAGTACGTGGATATGATCTATTGTGCTGTAGCCACTCCTGAATCCAGCTTGTTCTCTCGGTTGAGCCATGTCCAGTGTCACCTTCAAGCGGTGTGAAAGAACTTTAGTGAAGATTTTATAAACCACTGATAGGAGGCTGACAAGTCTGTAGTTCCTGAGATCCTCAATGTCACCTTCCTTAGGTAGCAGGATCAGTGCAGCGTTGTTTTAATCCTCAGGAATCTTTCCTTCATTAAGGCATCGAGTGAAAATTTGGGCGAGTACTGTTTCGATTTCTCCACTTGCTTCTTGTATGATGTCTACAGTAATTCCATCTTCTCCTGGAGCTTTTCCCCGCTTCATGTTCTTGATTGCATGTGCAACTTCTGCTGGAAGGACTGGAAGAACTCTGGTACTGGTACCTTTCATGATGTCTGGAATACATGTATCATCCCTTTCATATAATTTGGAGTAGAAATCTTTCACTCTTGTCAAAATTTCGCCTCTATTTCTTGTTACAGAACCATCTTCTTTTCTCAGTGCCATAATCTGTTTTTTCCCCTTACTGAGATGTCCCTTTGCTATCTTTAGGCTTTGGTTGTTTTCAATTGCTTTCCTCACTAGTTCACAGTTGAATTTCCTTACGTCTTCAGTGATACTTTTTCGTACTGTCTTGCATAGCTCAATATATTCCACTTTGGAAGTCACATCTTCTTTAGTTGTCCTCATCTCTCTTCTTTTTTGCATCAACATTTTGGTTTTTCCTGATAATTTGTTCACATGCAACTTGTTCTGAGACACAGCAAATTTTGTTGCTGTTTCCATAAGAGCTTTGGTTACTTTTCTGTGAACTTCAGAAATACCACTTCTTCTGATATTAGGCCTTCTAAAGCAGAGAATCTGTTCTTCAGTTCCAACTTGAAGGTATTATGGTGTTTTTTAAGATGAGCTTGCCACGTTCAAGTTTAGTGTTGAGGTGCATCTTACATCTCACCAATCTATGGTCACTACCTGTGTTGAACTTGTTTAGCACAGTGCAGTCTTCGATGACGAATTTCTTGTTACACATAATAAAATCAATTTCACTTGTCGTCCCATTTGGATGTCTCTATGTCCATTTCCTGTGTGGCTTTTTCTTGAAAAAGGAGTTCAAGATGAAAAACCCTTCTGCCTCTGCAAACTCTACGAGAGTATTTCCACGCTGGTTTCTGTTGCCGTGACCGAATTTACCTACTGAAGTTTCATTCTGTTGCCGTTGCCCTATTTTTGCATTGAAATCTCCCATAATTATCTATAAGTGCTGCTTACCTTTGTTATTTAGATCACGAATTTCCTCATAAAATTCTTCAATTTCTTCTTCAGCATGACTTGTGGTGGGTGCATAAGTTTGAATAATCTGAGCCTGGTATCTTCTCGAGAGTTGGATAACGAGTCGTGCAGCTCTGTCAGAGGAACTTTCAACTTCTACAACTTTATCCTTCAGTTTCTTGTTTATTATAAATCCAACACCACTAGTTCTGCCAGTATCTGTCCCACGATAGTAGAAGAGATGTCTACTTTTCAGTTCAATGAGATCTTCTCCTTTTCTCCTTACCTCACTTAGCCCGACGATGTCCCACTTGATCCTTTGTAGTTCCTCTTACAATTCAAGAAGCCTTGAATCAGAAGATAAGGAGCGTCCATTATACGTAGCCAAGGTCAGCATCAGATGGCAGCCTAGTCCGGTCCTCCGGGGATTCTTAGCACCCTCTGTCTTCATGTCGCACTGGCCGCTGTCTTGACCAGGTACGTTCCAGCTGCCGGAGATCGAGAGCCAACCAAACCTGCGAAATTGGCTTGGCAGTTAATGTGTGTGAGTGTGGAGGAATTCGAGGCCGCTGTGGTGCAGTGGAAGCATATCCGGCGCGTAACTGGAGTACCATGGGTTCGATTCTCGGTGGCGACCAATAAGAATTTTTCCGTGACTTACTTATAAACATGGAAAGAGAGCGATGAGCTCTGTTTGATGTTCCTAGTCCACGTCAAATGCCTGTATTAATTTTATATATAATATAATTATACAGGGTGTTTCAAAACTAATGGAGCCGCCCCGGTGGCGCAGTGGTCTAAGGCGTTGGCCTCTGATCATTCGTCCGCAAGGGGTCCGGGTTCGAATCCCGTTCAGGCATGGATGTTGTGTTTGTCTTACGGCACTGGCTCTCTCCCTTCCCTGGAACCAGTGACCCTAAATTAGGGACGGGCGACTGCTTATAGCCCATTGAGTTGCTCACGGTGGTCGTTAAACCTCCAATCAAAAAAAAAAAAAAAAAAAAACTGATGGAACAAACTTTAAGGGTTGATAGGACACACCGAAACAAGTACTTTCGTGATAGAATGCATGGTCGTAAGTTAAGCGGTTAGGCGCTGGAGGGCGCTTTTCGTTTCCCCATACACGCCGTCTTTCGCAACCCATATCTTCTACCGGAACGTCTGGCTGGGAGGACGTACCTTATTTTCCTTCAACAAGTCTTGCCTGAATTGATCCAGTATGTACCAGCAGCCGTCAGCCGTGAAATGTGATTCCAGCATGATGGAGCGCCGGCTCATTTCAGCACTCAGGTACGTGATTACTTGAACGCCACATCTCCAGGGTAACGCATTGGCCGAGGTGGACCCATCGCATGGCCCCCAAGATCACCAGATCTGTCCCTTTTGGATTTCTTTTTATGTGGGACATCTTAAGTACGTAATGTACGACACTCCCATTGATTCCAATGAGGAACCAGTCACCGGATTTTCAGTCGCTGTTGCAGCTGTCCGGGAAATGCCTGGTATTTTCCACAACATCCGGGCATCTTTACGTCGACGATGCGAAGCGTGTATCAGGAGTGGGTGTCGCCCTTTTGAGCAGCTTTTGTAAATGTAATTAATTTCAGTATTCACTTATTAATGTTTGCAATTTTGTGCTGTCACGTTTTGTTTTTATTTTGTCTGCAATAAAGCTTTGTTTTTATTACATTCCTATCTTTGCGTTGCGAAGGACGGCGTGTGTGGGGAAACGGAAAGCGCCCTCTAGCGTCTAACGGCGTAACTTGCGACCATGCATTCTATCACGAAAAGTGCTTCTTTCGGTGTGTTCTATCAACCCTTAAAGTTTGTTCCATTAGTTTTGAAACACCCTGTATATGTGTTTTTGAGAAGCCCAAAGGGGAAAATCATTCAGGAAAGACCAAAGACAACATACACACTGATTAATTTTTATGCGATGAATAGTTAACTAACTCATTCCAGGAAAACGTGTTTTTGAACTGATACAGGTGTCTGGAAATATCAGGTAATCCCAAAAATACTGTCGTTTTTTCAACGTGTGAAGAAAAGAAAGAAAAACGTACCTGGAAGAGATGTTTTAATCCTATAATAAGTGCTCCCGGTAGTTACAATCTTCTCCTGAGCCGCGGGTGGCTTAGTGGTTAGCGAGTCAGACTATCGATGCAAGGTCCTCAGGTTCGAACCTGGGCTGATCTTTCAGAGATGGTGTGATTTACTAACAATCGCTGAATATCCGCCTTGCATCGGACGAGCACGTTAAGTGACGACCCCCAGGCTGGACCCACTGGTTAAATAGGTATCCTTTCCTATGCCCCTCCCCTGAAATTCTCTCACCCCTCTATGTGCAACATCGTACTTCTACGGTGGCGCCATCTACTGTACTCTAATCTCACCACAAACTGTTCTGTCAAAGTC
Source organism: Macrothele yani (assembly GCA_039090855.1). Lineage (NCBI taxonomy): Eukaryota > Metazoa > Arthropoda > Arachnida > Araneae > Macrothelidae > Macrothele > Macrothele yani. Next base: position 98,268,524 of record CM077031.1, read on the forward strand.
CCTAGACTTGCTCTCATTCCTTCTGTGTCCTGCCCAAAAGGTGATCTCGCTGTAGGTGGCTGGGACCTAAACTCTACTCACTGTGGACGGAAGTCCTACAAGAAAATGACAAATACTGTGGTACAATCTTCTCCCATCGATCGACAAGGTTTTGAATCCCAGACTTCCATGGGTTTCGATGCAAACAAGGATGAAAGGGTTCGCGGTACCTCCTCCATATTTCGAAGTGTAGTCCCAGCGAGATGGTTTTGCAGGCTGCGAAAGAGGTGGTACTCGGATGGGACGATGTAATGGGAATATGCTGGATGCAGAAGCTTTCCCAATCCGAAGTCCTGCAACGGGGCACTGGTCATTTTCGCTGTGTGTGGTTTTGCGTTGTCCTGTGCAGCAGCACGCCTTTACGATTCACGAGTGCTGGACGTTTATCCTGCAAAGCAGTGCGTAGACACTGCAGCTACTGACAGTAGACTTCCCCTGTAATGGTTTTGTTGGGTGACAGCAGCTCGTAATGGATTACGCATTGCATATTCCACCACACAGACATCAAAACCTTTCGTGGGAAACGTCCTGGTTTCGCCACTGCTGCAGGCACATTCTCTTTGGGAAGCCACTGCCGTTTACGCTTAATGTTGTGATAAACAATCCATTTTTCATCGCACGGGACAATTGTGTGCAAAAACGGCTCCCTTTTCGAACGGGAGAGCAAAGAAGTGCAAATGTCTACACGCTGTTGGGGAGTGAGATCTTCACTTATCCAGTTTCGGCACATAACCAAGGTCCTGCAGATGCCGGTGAACAGTTGAATGGGTTGAATGAACAAATGTGGCGAATTCCTCCACTGTTGCCTGCGGATTTCCCTCAACAGCAGCTTTCAGCACGTCGTTATCCAGCTCAATAGGCCGTCTGGGTCGATACACTGAAGAGCAATTGAATTAAACACAGTTGGCGTTATGCAAATGTGGCGCTGTGGGCGGCCCTGTAAACGGAAACGACATGACGTATGCAGCGATCCGACAATATAAGGAGTGATGCGACGGGAATCAGTAAGAGTAGGAAGCAGTATGTGTAAGACGAAGGATCTATGCGCATTTGATCGCGGGCAAATTGTCGGGGCCCGACGAATGGGTCACTCCATCGCGGAAGTCGTGCAGGTACTGGAATTTTCATAAGCCACTGTGTCACGGATGCACCGTGAGTACATCGAATCCGGGAAAACCATCCCTGCCAGGCCCAACTGCCGTGGACAGCAGCGTGTGGATGAGCGGGGTCATCGTCGGCTAGCTCGCATTGTAACAGCGGATAGACGGGCCACAGTGCAAGACATCACTCGGCAATTTAACGCTGGTGAGCAAAAACGTGTAAGCAGCCACACAATGCAGAACCATCTCCTCGTTATGGGGTAGAGAAGCCATTGTCCCATGAGGGTACCGCTGCTGACCGCACATCACAGGGTGCAAATGTCAGCATGGGCGCGGGAACATCGCCACTAGACCCTAGACATGTGGGAAAATGTTCCCTAGGCTGATGAGTCGAGATTCACGTTGGTACATGCGGATGGTAGGATACGAGTACGGCGCAAACCACATGAAGCGATGGATCCTTCTTGCCCGCAGGGTACTCTTCGAGCTGGTGGGGGTGGCATTCTCGTCTGGGGACTGTTTACGTTAACTGAAATGGGACCCCCGGTACGTGTGACATCGTCCCTCACAGGTCAACGTTACCGGGATATCCTGACGACCATTTGCTCCCGTTTGTGCGTCTTCAACATCCCACTGGGGACCTCATCCTGCAACAAGACAATGCAGCTCCCGAACTGTATCCGAATGGTTGGTAAAACACTCCACCGACGTGACCTCGCTTCCTTGGCCAGCTAGGTCACCTGACCTAAATCCCACCGAGCACATCTGGGATGCAATCGAGAGAGATGTTCGAGGCTCTGACTCCCCTCCATCAAAACTTCGTGAACTGTGGGAGCTTGTTCAGGGTCGTGGATCCGTATGGCTTCCCAACGCTTCCGGTGTCTTGTCGAGTCCATGCCGAGACGAATCGCCGCCGTCATCGTGGCGTAAGGTGTTGCTACAAGTTACTAGATAGGTATCTCTAATTCAATTGCTCTTCAGTGTATATCCTTGAGGCTGGTGCCCCCTTCCCCCCTCGAAATTCCTGGAAACAGCGTTGACATTTCCTGACCTCCAGGGTACCAGGCCCATATGCGGCATTGATGTTTCGTGTTGCTACCGTCGCTGAATGTTGATGGTGGAACTCATACAGCATAATGTGCCTAATGTGGGTTTCTGACACTGCCATTTCCCATGCAGTTTAAGTACACAACGACTGCATCTAGAACTCCCGTTTGCGGTCTCAAGTGACTTGAAGGTCTGCTCACGTCATCCCTCTTACACTCACCGTGGTCGACGTCATAGTCTGGGCACCAGGGGAATCACTACTGTTGCGCTTACGCAAAACGACATTACTTCTGGGATGACCTGATAAAAGACATGTCTAATAATGATCTGTTTTGCATCACAAACTTTTCAGATTCTACTCCTTTCACACCATAACGATGCAATATTATACCTATTGCGTGTATTGGTTTTACATTCTGTAGTGCAACACAGCTTTTAGTGTTGCTTTTCAATGTTTGTGTTCCTTTTCTTTGAATTTTTACGTTTAAATTTATTTGTTCTTATCAAAACTTGTCATGGGAGGCTTAGACTTTCCTGGACATCCCCAAGTCTCCTCGACAATACCCTGTGTTCAGCAATTCCCTTCTATGTAATTGCGGCATGCTTCCCAATTTTATCCGCCCATCTCCCACGTGGTCTTCTTCTGGGTCTTTTCCTATCTCTTGTTATCCAGTCTAAAATTTCGGCTGTCCATCGATGGTCTGTCCTTCTGGCAGTATGTCCATCCCATTGCCATTTCAGGGATTTTTTTCTGATCATGATGTCTTCCACTCCTGTCATTTTCCATATCCCCGAGCTCTTCCGCTTATCTTTCTTTGTTACATCAATCATGCATCTCTCCATGTTGCTCTTAGTTGTCTGCAACCTTTGCATGTCTTTTTTACGCTTTCCAACCGTAAGTTGAAGAAGCGTATGGACTCCAGTTTTGTCCGTCTGTCTGTCTGTCAGTCTGCTCGATGACTCTCGTAAAAATGGTTCGATTTCGATGAAATTTTAGCGTGTTGTAGGGGACCACCTAGGGAGAAACCCTATTGAAAATGGGTGAAATGGGGTCAAAGGTCAGGACATAGGAGCGGGATTCATTCCATTGGCCTTATGCGTCATGACTTGCGTAAAAATGGTTCGATTTGGATGAAATTTTAGTATTAGGTAGAGAACTACCTGGGGACGAACCCTATTAAAAATGGGCGAAGTGGAGTCAAAGGTCAGGACATAGGAGTGGGATTCATTCCATTGCCCTTATGCATCATAACTTACGTAAAAATGCTTCGCTTGCGACAACAAAACTTTGTCATGTTGTTGCAGAAGTATACTGAACCAGTTGTGTTGAATATCATCGAAATGGGGTCAAAGGTCAGGGCACAGGAGCGCGATTTATTGCACAGCTATTATCCTTATAACTTGACTGAAAATGCTTCTATTGCGACAAAACTTTAGCATGTTGTTTCAGAGATATACGGAATCAGCTCTTTTGAATATAATTGAAATGGGGTCAAAGATCAGGGCACAGGGGCGAGATTTATTCCACAGCCATTATCCTCATAACTTGAGAAATGATTTCAGGTATGTTGGAAAGCGTATCATAATCAATGCATTGCATAATTTTACTAACTTGTTTAGTTGAGATCCATGTTTCTGATCCATATGTAAGAACTGGAAGGATGCATCGGATAAACACCTTTCTTTTAAGAAATAACGGCATATTGCTCTTAAAAATTTTAGTTTCTTCCAAAAGCTCTCCAGCCAAGTTTTATACGCCGATTAAGTTCTTCACCACTCGCTTGATATCTGTTGTCCAAGGTTAATATGTATCGGTGATCTACAGCTTTTCCCTGTCAGTCAAAAAATCTTATGACCTTAAAAAGACATTGTACATCAATTTCGTTTTCTGAAAGTTCATTTTTAGTCACACATCTTTGCTCATGTCAGCAAGTTCCTGGATCATACTCTGCAGCTGTGAAGGTGCAGTTACAAAAACGACTATATCGTTAGCAAAATAAAGGTGGGTTAAATAATTTCCATTAAATTTTATCCCTATGTCTTCCCAGTTCAATGACTGAAAAACATTAAGAAAACACCCCTGGTCGTGTGTATTATATTGCACAGAAATGTCTGAACGTTGTATAAAACATATAAAGATATTTATTTTAGATAACGGAATCAAAACAGTAAGTATTCAAAATGGACTTACGAAGCTGTCGGTTTTTAGTACAGTCTTTGAAAAGAATTTTTTCTTTTTTTGATTGGAGGTTTAACGACCACCGTGAGCAACTCAATGGGCTATAAGCACTTTCCCCGTCACTAATTTAGGGTCACTGGTTCCAGGGAAGGGAAAGAGGCAGAACCGTAAAACAAACACAACACCAATGCCTCACCGGGATTCGAACCCGGGCCCCTTTCGGACGACTGATCAGAAGCCATCGCTTAGACCACTGCGCCACCGGGCGGCAGAAAAAAAGGTACTTGTTACAGTATCACTATACACATCTGTGGACGCGGGTGGCCTAATGGTCAGCGTTCGTGACTGCCACGGAGGAACCTCTGCCGTGTATCGGATGGGCTCGTTAAGCTGTCGGGCCTTGGATACTGGCCCTCCAGTAATAAATAAGGGCGTCTTCCTCCCCCTTACTACCTCTCTCCCCTGTCACTTTCCTATTGGGCACTCTAGCCCAAATCTCCTAGCTTCCTATTTCTAAGGGTTGTTTAAGACCTGGGGTCAGACACTCCCTTCCTAAAATCCTCTAAATATGATCTGATCTGATCGTCTGTGGACACCATATCTCTGCAACTATTTGTCCGATTTGAAAAATTCTTTCTGTGTCGGGAAGCTTAAAATGGCGAAAATAAAGATCTTTGCATTTGGAGTGTTTTCTGATGCACAACTTCACCGCTAAAGGGCGTAAATGCGGGTGATATCGAATTCAAAATATATTTTATTCCAGATGTTAGCCTCAAAATATCCGATTGAAAAAAGTTATTTTTCCTTTCGATGCCATTTATATCGAAGACTCTTTTAGGTATATTCTCTCTTTCAAATAATGCGTAGGTTTTCCGCTAGGGGGCGTAAAGGTGAAGTGCGTTTTCAGAGATATATCTGCTTCTAAAAGTCTGATTTGAAAAATTCTTCCAGCATCGGAAAAAATCCTAATGGGAAATGTTTCGCATATCATTTCTAATTTTCGGTAAATAATGGTTTAGCCACCATGGATCGTAAGTGTTTATTTCTGTTTCTGATGTGTTTACAGCAAAACCTGAGCTTTTGACAAATCGATTGAAAAAAATCTTTCGTAAACCAATACCACTTACATGGAAAAACCGTTTCAGAATTCCTCCTGCTAAAAATAGAGCACAGTTTTTCCGCCAGCGGGCGTAGGTGTATATCTTATTTTTGTCGATACCTCTGCTTCGAAGTGTGCGATTTGAAAAATTCTTGCTATGTTTGCGAGCGTTTCCCGTGCGAAATGTTCCTCTTGTAATTTCAAATTTTTCTTAACTCACAAGTGTGCCACTAGAGGGCGTAAGCTCTCGTTTCCCTTTACAGCAATATCTTGCGGGACTAAAAACCCAATTAAAAAAAAAATTCGGTCAGATACTACTTACTAACTATGAAACCCTTTGTGTATATTTTCTTCACAAAATAATGCAGAATATTTCAGAGCTATTGATGCTTTTTTCAATAGCTTTGCTTCTAAATGTGAGATTTAGAAAATTATTTTAATACCGTATACCATTTAACTTGTGGAACATTTTAGGCTTGAATTTTAGGGGTATGTAGTTCACAGTTCTGTCGCTAGGTGGTGTTTGTGTACTTCTGTTTGCAGCTGTATCTCCGCTTCTAAAAATTCTGTTTAGAAATTTTCTTTTTTACTGCATGGTGCCACGTCGCCTGATCCAATACCGTAGGAGTGTGTTGTCAAAGTGGCTCCGTAACGACAAAGCAAAATGAGGAGGGGCCACATCTTGTTAAAAGGACAGTTCGTTGAAGTCATCCCTGGTTGGAAGTTGCGGCACCACCACGTTGCGCAACATGTTTAGATAATTGTTTCCATCCAGAGTTGTATCGAAAAAAGACCCGGCCACATGACCCAATCGACACTGGAAGAGAGAGAGGGAGAGAGAGAGAGCGAGAGAGAGAGAGAGAGAGAGAGAGAGAGAGAGAGAGAGAGAGAGAGAGAGAGAGAGAGAGAGAGAGAGAGAGAGAGAGAGAGAGAGAGCTAGTGCAGTAAGGATTCGAACCCAGACCCGTCTCGGACAAATAGCCAGCAGAGATGGTGGCGGGTCAGCGGGTCAACAATTTCCTCCGGGTCAAACGTGTCAGGTCAAGGTGTTCATGACCCGATTTCGACCTCGTTTTATTTACGTTTTATTTTTGAAAATAAAATAAAATATCTTAAAGAAAAATGCGTACTGTGGAATTTTGTGCCGGATACTGGTATCAACGGAGTGAAAAATAGTTTGTCACACAAAAATATAGCTGTCTCTTTCTTGAAGCCAAAGAAGATTTTCACCGCCCGGCGATGACATATCGTAAAACGACATTTCCTTTGCGTCTGTTTTCAGTGAGATTGTCCGGAGCAAGAGACAGGCAAACACCTGTCGCCTGCTTCTCTGCTGATTCACTTTCTCACACCCCGCGTGTCACATTGTAAGACTGAGAGTTACTTTTCACATCACATGTTTTGCATTGAGCATTCAGAGATTTTCGTTCGACGTGCTGACATCCCTTTCCATTTCTCTGCCAGCGTGTCACATTGTAAGACGGAGAGTTACTTTTCACATCGCATATTTTGCATTAAGTATTCAGAGGTTTTCGTTTCACGTGATGACATCCCTTTCCATTTCTCTGCCAGCGTGTTACATTGTAAGACCGAGAGTTATTTCTCACATCGCATATTTTGCATTCAGCATTCAGAGGTTTTCGTTTGACGTGCTGACATCCCTTTCCATTTCTCTGCCAGCGTGTCACATTGTAAGACTGAGAGTTACTTTTCACATCACATGTTTTGCATTGAGCATTCAGAGGTTTTTGTTTGACGTGCTGACATCCCTTTCCATTTCTCTGCCAGCGTGTCACACTGTAAGACTGAGAGTTACTTTTCACATCACATCTTTTGCATTGAGCATTCAGAGATTTTCGTTTGACGCATTCACATCCGTTTCCAATTCTCTGTCAACGTGTCATATGGTATGACTGAGTTACTTTTCGCATCACATCTTTTGCATTGAGCATTCAGAGGTTTTCGTTTGACGAGCTGACATCCCTTTCCATTTCTCTGCCAGCGTGTCATATTGTAAGACCGAGAGTTACTTTTCACATCGCATCTTTTCCATTGAGCATTCAGAGGTTTTCGTTTGACATGCTGACATCCCTTTCCATTTCTCTGCCAGCGTGTCACATTGTAAGACTGAGAGTTACTTTTCACATCACATCTTTTGCATTGAGCATTCAGAGGTTTTCGTCTGACGTGCTGACATCCCTTTCCATTTCTCTGCCAGCGTGTCACATTGTATGACCGAGAGTTATTTTTCACATCGCATCTTTTGCATTGAACATTCAGAGGTTTTCGTTTGACGTGCTGACATCCCTTTCCATTTCTCTGCCAGCGTGTCACATTGTATGACCGAGAGTTACTTTTCACATCGCATCTTTTGCATTGAGCATTCAGAGGTTTTCGTTTGACGTGCTGACATCCCTTTCCATTTCTCTGCCAGCGTGTCACATTGTATGACCGAGAGTTACTTTTCACATCGCATCTTTTGCATTGAGCATTCAAAGGTTTTCGTTTGACGTGGTGACATCCCTTTCCATTTCTCTGCCAGCGTGTCACATTGTATGACCGAGAGTTACTTTTCACATCGCATCTTTTGCATTGAGCATTCAGAGGTTTTCGTTTGACGTGCTGACATATCTTTCCATTTCTCTGCCAGCGTGTCACATTGTATGACCGAGAGTTACTTTTCACATCGCATCTTTTGCATTGAGCATTCAAAGGTTTTCGTTTGACGTGCTGACATCCCTTTCCATTTCTCTGCCAGCGTGTCACATTGTATGACCGAGAGTTACTTTTCACATCGCATCTTTTGCATTGAGCATTCAGAGGTTTTCGTTTGACGTGCTGACATCCCTTTCCATTTCTCTGCCAGCGTGTCACATTGTAAGACGGAGAGTTACTTTTCACATCGCATCTTTTGCATTGAGCATTCAGAGGTTTTCGTTCGACGTGCTGACATCCCTTTCCATTTCTCTGCCAGCGTGTCAGATTGTAAGACGGAGAGTTACTTTTCACATCGCATATTTTGCATTAAGTATTCAGAGGTTTTCGTTTCACGTGATGACATCCCTTTCCATTTCTCTGCCAGCGTGTTACATTGTAAGACCGAGAGTTATTTCTCACATCGCATATTTTGCATTCAGCATTCAGAGGTTTTCGTTTGACGTGATGACATCCCTTTCCATTTCTCTGCCAGCGTGTTACATTGTAAGACCGAGAGTTATTTCTCACATCGCATATTTTGCATTCAGCATTCAGAGGTTTTCGTTTGACGTGCTGACATCCCTTTCCATTTCTCTGCCAGCGTGTCACATTGTGAGACTGAGAGTTACTTTTCCCATCGCATCTTTTGCATTAAGTATTCAGAGGTTTTCGTTTGACGTGCTAACATCTCTTTCCATTTCTCTGCCAGCGTGTCACATTGTGCGACCGAGAGTTACTTTTCACGTCGCATCTTTTGCATTGAGCATTCAAAGGATTTCGTTTGACCTGCTGAGATCCCTTTCCATTTCTCTGCCAGCGTGTCACATTGTGCGACCGAGAGTTACTTTTCACGTCGCATCTTTTGCATTGAGCATTCAAAGGTTTTCGTTTGACGTGCTGACATCCCTTTCCATTTCTCTGCCAGCGTGTCACATTGTGCGACCGAGAGTTACTTTTCACGTCGCATCTTTTGCATTGAGCATTCAAAGGATTTCGTTTGACGTGCTGACATCCCTTTCCATTTCTCTGCCAGCGTGTCACATTGTGCGACCGAGAGTTACTTTTCACGTCGCATCTTTTGCATTGAGCATTCAAAGGTTTTCGTTTGACGTGCTGACATCCCTTTCCATTTCTCTGCCAGCGTGTCACATTGTGCGACCGAGAGTTACTTTTCACGTCGCATCTTTTGCATTGAGCATTCAAAGGTTTTCGTTTGACGTGCTGACATCCCTTTCCATTTCTCTGCCAGCGTGTCACATTGTGCGACCGAGAGTTACTTTTCACGTCGCATCTTTTGCATTGAGCATTCAAAGGTTTTCGTTTGACGTGCTGACATCCCTTTCCATTTCTCTGCCAGCGTGTCACATTGTGCGACCGAGAGTTACTTTTCACGTCGCATCTTTTGCATTGAGCATTCAAAGGATTTCGTTTGACGTGCTGACATCCCTTTCCATTTCTCTGCCAGCGTGTCACATTGTGCGACCGAGAGTTACTTTTCACGTCGCATCTTTTGCATTGAGCATTCAAAGGTTTTCGTTTGACGTGCTGACATCCCTTTCCATTTCTCTGCCAGCGTGTCACATTGTGCGACCGAGAGTTACTTTTCACGTCGCATCTTTTGCATTGAGCATTCAAAGGATTTCGTTTGACGTGCTGACATCCCTTTCCATTTCTCTGCCAGCGTGTCACATTGTGCGACCGAGAGTTACTTTTCACGTCGCATCTTTTGCATTGAGCATTCAAAGGTTTTCGTTTGACGTGCTGACATCCCTTTCCATTTCTCTGCCAGCGTGTCACATTGTGCGACCGAGAGTTACTTTTCACGTCGCATCTTTTGCATTGAGCATTCAAAGGTTTTCGTTTGACGTGCTGACATCCCTTTCCATTTCTCTGCCAGCGTGTCACATTGTGCGACCGAGAGTTACTTTTCACGTCGCATCTTTTGCATTGAGCATTCAAAGGTTTTCGTTTGACGTGCTGACATCCCTTTCCATTTCTCTGCCAGCGTGTCACATTGTGCGACCGAGAGTTACTTTTCACGTCGCATCTTTTGCATTGAGCATTCAAAGGATTTCGTTTGACGTGCTGACATCCCTTTCCATTTCTCTGCCAGCGTGTCACATTGTGCGACCGAGAGTTACTTTTCACGTCGCATCTTTTGCATTGAGCATTCAAAGGTTTTCGTTTGACGTGCTGACATCCCTTTCCATTTCTCTGCCAGCGTGTCACATTGTGCGACCGAGAGTTACTTTTCACGTCGCATCTTTTGCATTGAGCATTCAAAGGTTTTCGTTTGACGTGCTGACATCCCTTTCCATTTCTCTGCCAGCGTGTCACATTGTGCGACCGAGAGTTACTTTTCACGTCGCATCTTTTGCATTGAGCATTCAAAGGTTTTCGTTTGACGTGCTGACATCCCTTTCCATTTCTCTGCCAGCGTGTCACATTGTGCGACCGAGAGTTACTTTTCACGTCGCATCTTTTGCATTGAGCATTCAAAGGTTTTCGTTTGACGTGCTGACATCCCTTTCCATTTCTCTGCCAGCGTGTCACATTGTGCGACCGAGAGTTACTTTTCACGTCGCATCTTTTGCATTGAGCATTCAAAGGATTTCGTTTGACCTGCTGAGATCCCTTTCCATTTCTCTGCCAGCGTGTCACATTGTGCGACCGAGAGTTACTTTTCACGTCGCATCTTTTGCATTGAGCATTCAAAGGTTTTCGTTTGACGTACTGACATCCCTTTCCATTTCTCTGCCAGCGTGTCACATTGTGCGACCGAGAGTTACTTTTCACGTCGCATCTTTTGCATTGAGCATTCAAAGGTTTTCGTTTGACGTGCTGACATCCCTTTCCATTTCTCTGCCAGCGTGTCACATTGTGCGACCGAGAGTTACTTTTCACGTCGCATCTTTTGCATTGAGCATTCAAAGGATTTCGTTTGACGTGCTGACATCCCTTTCCATTTCTCTGCCAGCGTGTCACATTGTGCGACCGAGAGTTACTTTTCACGTCGCATCTTTTGCATTGAGCATTCAAAGGTTTTCGTTTGACGTACTGACATCCCTTTCCATTTCTCTGCCAGCGTGTCACATTGTGCGACCGAGAGTTACTTTTCACGTCGCATCTTTTGCATTGAGCATTCAAAGGTTTTCGTTTGACGTGCTGACATCCCTTTCCATTTCTCTGCCAGCGTGTCACATTGTGCGACCGAGAGTTACTTTTCACGTCGCATCTTTTGCATTGAGCATTCAAAGGTTTTCGTTTGACGTGCTGACATCCCTTTCCATTTCTCTGCCAGCGTGTCACATTGTGAGACCGAGAGTTACTTTTCACGTCGCATCTTTTGCATTGAGCATTCAAAGGTTTTCGTTTGACGTGCTGACATCCCTTTCCATTTCTCTGCCAGCGTGTCACATTGTGCGACCGAGAGTTACTTTTCACGTCGCATCTTTTGCATTGAGCATTCAAAGGTTTTCGTTTGACGTGCTGACATCCCTTTCCATTTCTCTGCCAGCGTGTCACATTGTGCGACCGAGAGTTACTTTTCACGTCGCATCTTTTGCATTGAGCATTCAAAGGTTTTCGTTTGACGTGCTGACATCCCTTTCCATTTCTCTGCCAGCGTGTCACATTGTGAGACTGAGAGTTACTTTTCCCATCGCATCTTTTGCATTAAGTATTCAGAGGTTTTCGTTTGACGTGCTAACATCCCTTTCAATTTCTCTGCCAGCGTGTCACATTGTGCGACCGAGAGTTACTTTTCACGTCGCATCTTTTGCATTGAGCATTCAAAGGTTTTCATTTGACGTGCTGACATCACTTTCCATTTCTCTGCCAGCGTGTCACATTGTGCGACCGAGTGTTACTTTTCACGTCGCATCTTTTGCATTGAGCATTCAAAGGTTTTCGTTTGACGTGCTGACATCCCTTTCCATTTCTCTGCCAGCGTGTCACATTGTGCGACCGAGAGTTACTTTTCACGTCGCATCTTTTGCATTGAGCATTCAAAGGATTTCGTTTGACGTGCTGACATCCCTTTCCATTTCTCTGCCAGCGTGTCACATTGTGCGACCGAGAGTTACTTTTCACGTCGCATCTTTTGCATTGAGCATTCAAAGGTTTTCGTTTGACGTGCTGACATCCCTTTCCATTTCTCTGCCAGCGTGTCACATTGTGCGACCGAGAGTTACTTTTCACGTCGCATCTTTTGCATTGAGCATTCAAAGGTTTTCTTTTGACGTGCTGACATCCCTTTCCATTTCTCTGCCAGCGTGTCACATTGTGCGACCGAGAGTTACTTTTCACGTCGCATCTTTTGCATTGAGCATTCAAAGGTTTTCGTTTGACGTGCTGACATCCCTTTCCATTTCTCTGCCAGCGTGTCACATTGTGCGACCGAGAGTTACTTTTCACGTCGCATCTTTTGCATTGAGCATTCAAAGGTTTTCGTTTGACGTGCTGACATCCCTTTCCATTTCTCTGCCAGCGTGTCACATTGTGCGACCGAGAGTTACTTTTCACGTCGCATCTTTTGCATTGAGCATTCAAAGGTTTTCGTTTGACGTGCCAACATCCCGTTTCATTGCATATCGTGTCGGAATTAATACCTAATTTGTTATCATGGATGAATTTAATACTAAGGAGATTGAAAGGATGTTGAGGCCAACATATACGTTCTTGTTAAAAATAAAAGGAGGAAGACCGAATGTTGGAAGTTGTTTCGTCTCATTAAGAAACCAGAATATGTTTCATAGCAACACCAATTTTCACAAGCTTGCGATGAGTTGAAAGGTTGCAAAATGTGAATGTTGATTTTGATAAGTGTTCCTTCTGAGGGGCAATGACGAAATCAACATCCACATTTTGGAAACTTTCAACTCATCAGAAGCTTGTGTTCCTGTAAAACATACTAGACGAAACCCGACGGAATCGACGGTTGTTGTTTTTTTCGAAAAGAATAAACTCATATTGAACAACAAATGTAAACTTTACTTGATTGACAAATTCATTCAACCACTGCAGTAAATACAATGGTCCAAGTTCGTGATTTTTTTTTTTTTACTGAAGGTTTAACGACCACCGTGAGCAACTCAATGGGCTATAAGCAGTCGCTCGTCCCTAATTTAGGGTCACTGGTTCCAGGGAAAGGAGGGAGCCAGTGCCGTAAGACAAACACAGCATCCATGGTTCACTGGATTTGAACCCGGACCCTTCACGGACGAATCATCATAAGCCATCGCTTAGACCACTGCGCCACCGGGGAGGCCAGGTTCGTTATGAGCCTCACAACTGCACCCTTTTTCAGTCGTAAAATGTGAGTCCAATCATTTCGATCGTGTGCAAAAATTCAACTGGATAGCGCACGCCTTCACTCTTCGCGTTGCGGATACTCTTCACCCGTCGGAATCAACGGTTAGTTTTGTTGTTGTTGTTGTTGTTGTTTGCGTGTGTGGGTTTTTTTGTTTTTTTTGTTTTCAAAGAATGAACACATAAGAAACAACAAATGTAAACTTTATATGATTGACAAATTCATTGAAGCATTTCAGTAAAGACAATAGCCCAGGTTCGTGATTTTTTTTTTTTTTTTGACTGAAGATTTAACACCCGCCGGGAGCAACTCAATCGGCTGTAAGCAGTAGCCCGTAATATTTTCTCTAGCAATGGTCAACGGAATATTTATTTACATCTTTACATAATGGGAAACGTCTTACCTACGTGAATAAACTCGATCGAATGAATATTAAATTGCACACTGGCGGAAAGTGAAAAAAGAACACCAAGAAGGAATTGCCGGACGATCATGAAATTTACATATGTTAATGGCGTTTAGTTTACGTAGGTGTGATGTTAATTTCGGGACCAACCAGTGAGCGCTTACGCCACAGCACGGCATAATATGCAAATGATTGTCGGTGGTATTTAAGCAGTACGGCCAAGTGAATGTAATCAGTCGTCGGCGTACGGACACGTGCGAAGACCCTGAAGAAGCTGCAATGCCTGGACATGGAAGACGTGTACGATTTCAGCAGTTATCGGACTTTGAGCGAGGTCGTCTAGTCGGACTCCGCGAGGCCGGGTGGTCGTATCGTCGTATTGCGGAGCGAATTGGACGGGAAGTATCGGTGGTGGTACGATGGTGGTGTAGATGGTCCGAGGAACATTTCCACACGAGAAGACGTGGAACCAGGAGTCACAGACGGACTGATGAGCGGACCGATCGACGCATAAGAAGAGCGGCGTTATCAAGCAGAACATCCACTGCGACGCAAATCCGAGCTGCCGTTGCACCTGAGGTGACTGTGCGAACAATCCGCAACCGTCTACTGGATGCAGGACTACGTGCACGTGTGCCTCTGGCATGTGTACCTCTGACTCCAGCCCACCGTCAGGAACGGCTGCAGTGGTGTCGCCAACGTCTGCACTGAAGAACGCAATGGCTATCTGTCGTGTTCAGCGATGAAAGCAGATTCTGCTTGGGAGCCTCCGATGGCCGTATGCGTGTTCGCAGACACACAGGGGAGCGTCTCCACCCTTCTTGCATCCGCCAGCTACACACAGGGCCTACACCTGGTCTCCTGGTGTGGGGAGCGATCAGCTATCGCTCCCGTACACAACTAGTGTTTGTACCGGGTACGTTAAACAGCACCTCCTACATCAACAACATCATTCAGCCCGTTGTTGTGCCATTTGTAAGGTCGGTCCATCGTGGTGTTTTCCAGCAAGATAACGCACGCCCACACACGGCACGTGCAGCGCAACATGCGCTTCAGGGTGGGAGACTACTTCCATGGCCTGCACGTTCCCCGGATTTGTCCCCCATTGAGCACGTGTGGGATTTTATGGGACAACGACTTATCCGGTCTCCACGGCCAGCCACGACCATCCCCGATTTACGCGTCCAGGTTGAGAATGCTTGGAACTCAATACCCCAAACTTACATCCAACATCTGTACGACAGACTCCATGCCAGAATTGCACAGTGTGACGCAGTTCGTGGCGGTTCAACCTCGTACTAACCATGTTACATGGAAATGTTATTTTTCAGTTTACCAGCAAATACAGCTGTATTTTGCCATAATGTTTTGATCACGTTATCCTCTGTATTCCGTTATTACGCTGTATAAATTTCGTTGGTATCAGACGTATCTTTCTTGGTGTTCTTTTTTCACTTTCCGCCAGTGTATATATATATATCACACAGTCCAACGGCATAACGCAATCAGGACTTCAAGAGTGTTCGCTGTTCCGATGAGAAGAACTTTGATACGGATGCCGGCTAGCGTTGCTTTGCGCAACGGTTGGCCCAGAAAAGAGACTTCGGACTATCTTAGTCTCTCCATGCGGCAGCCTTCAACAGCGCGTGAGTCAACCGCAGGCGATCGAATGTCAACCGCACGCTTCTCCCATAGACTTTACATGGTAACTTTTCCGCCACACAACGCTCGAACCGTTTTCCCAATTTCATTTTTCTCTGCGACTGGTACATCCCCATGGTAAGACCTTTATTTTGATACTTCAATCATACCTTTACACTCAGCCATTCTCTCAAAATAGGACTCACAGTAAAAAAACTTATAGAATTAATATACAGATTCTGAAGCTTGATGTGTTAACAAAAAAACAGCAAAAACTGAAATTAGGCAATCCATAAAATGCTTTCTAACGAAGTAAATTTCTCCGTCATTTTTATCCGAGCCGGGGCTCGAACCCGGATCCCCTCATTCCGGAATAAGTCACTCTACCAATTGAGCTACGCGGACGTTTTATTCTGATTCCTATCTGCCTTTATGTCGTGTGCGTCCTTCTGGGAGGTACGTCACATCTCCTGGTACGTTACAGCTTAATTTAAAAAATTTGACTGTCCCAGAATAAAAATTAAGTGGAACAGCCTTAACATCACTGATGAGGGACTTTTTGACTTTCGTAGATGTGTTTGAAAACTTGTGTACAGGTTATGCGAAAGACGCAGTGTCAACATTTTCTGTAAGTGAGTAAATATTAGGCTTCCGTAATAGATTTGTATGATTTCTGTATAACCTACAATATCCACTGCGAAGAGACTTTTTGAATGCCCTGTGTGTGTATATACACAGTCGAGTCACATTATTGTGATCACCTCCAACTTTTGACGTCAACAGCGCGCAGCCAATGAAAGAAGACACGTGTCGTGAGCTGGCTCGGAGGGTATATAAGGTGTGCTGTAGGCATTCTGAAAACATATCACTCGTTGCTGTCATGGATAAAAGGAGCGATTTATCAGATTTACAAAAAGGGATGATTATCGGCTTTCGTGCCAAGGGTGGCGGTATTTCTGAAGCAGCGCAGTTTGTGAACTGTTCGCGTGCTGCTGTGGTTAAAGTGTATCGTGATTGGAGAAATGGCACCATTCCGAATAAGCGACGTGGCAACTACGGAGCACCACGTGCCGTTGATGTGAGAGGTGAACGTCGACTGCGAAGGTGCATGAGGGCCGATCGACACGCTACGGTGGAGCAAATCACTGGCGGAATGAACCAGGGGGGCTACCGGATGTGTGTCTAAAACGACAGTTTAGCGAACCCTGCTGCGTATTGGGCTCTGATGCAGATAGATGGTCACTGCACCTATGCTAACGAAGGTGCATCGGCAGAAAAGGCTTACATCTGCACGGCAGTATCAGAATTGGACCTCCGCTGATTGGCAAGGGATTGCCTTCTCCGATGAGTCACGTTTCCGGCTTCATCGAACGGATGGACGTTGGCGTATAAGGCAAGAAACATCGGAGAACAAACATTCTTCAACCATTGCTGGAAGAACACAAGCTGGTAGGGGCCATATTATGGTAATGGAAATGTTTCATGACATTCTCAGGGTCCATTCACACCTGTGGAAGGCACTATGGACTGAATTCTTTATGAATTCATTCTTGCAGACTACGTACACCCATGCATGCTGATTGTCTTCCCTGGAGTGGATGGGATCTTCCAGCACGACAATGTGATGTGTCACACAGTTAAAAATGTCCAAGAGTGGTTGGAAGAGCACGATGAAGACTTCAAGGTACTTCCTGGCCCCCTAATTCCGCCGACTTAAACCCAATTGAGCATCTGTGGGACCACCTCGTTCGTGTTTATCGCTCTATCGATCCTCCACCACGCACCCTCCAGCAGCTGTCAGATGCACTGCAGTCAGCATGGCTCCACATACCTGTGAACACCTATCAGCACCTTATTGAGCCACTCCCAGCCCGTCAAGCTGCTGTCCGCGCTGCACACGATGGTTACTCTGGATATTAGCTGGTGGTAACAATAATGTGACTCGACCGTGCATAATTATAAATTGAGTTTCGAATTTATATAGTCCGAAGCAGATTTGTCCTGGTCAACACCGGTTCGGGTCCAGCTTCAAAAATTTTAACTTTTTGACCCATTGTGACGTGCCTGCCAGCAGGACGCACACGACATAAAAGCAGATAGCCCTCAGAACGAATGTCCGCGCAGCTCAATTGGTAGAGTGACTTATTCCGGAATGAGAGGGCCCGGTTTCGAACCCCGGCGTGGACAAAAATGACGGAGAAATTTACTCCGTTATAATGGCGCCCGAACTCTCCGGATGACCCGGCCGTTCAAGATATCGCAATGGTGTGATGTTCTTTCCACGCCGCCAGATAGGGAAAATAAGAGAATCCCTTCTCCAGCGCTTCGAAAAATAAATGTGTGTGACGTTGCATTCCACGCACCAGATTGACTGAGTTCTCAAGTGCACGTTCTACAGCGGATGGCTGCCTGCAACGATTCATGGTCACGGCTGACCCGTGGGTCATGCCCCTGGCCCTCTTACGGGGGGAGATGTGACGTGCCTGCCAGCAGGACGCATACGCCATAAAGGCAGATAGCACTAAGAACGGACGTCCGCGTAGCTCAATTGGTAGAGTGACTTATTCCAGAATAAGGGGACCCGGGTTCGAGCCCCGGCGTGGATCAAAATGACGGAGAAATTTACTTCGTTATACCCTTTCCAACCCTGTTAGCCAGAAGCCAGTACTTAGATCTGCACTACAGAAGCGAGAAAATTGAAAGCAAAATATCATGATTTTTAATCGCTGCTTAATATTTCCGAATTCGAATCACATTTGAATATTAAACGATTAAGCAAGTATTTGGAACATTAAAATTTTCATCAATGGCAAGATTTACATTTCTTACTCCTCTTTTTTTTTTCAATTTAATTTCTGTTTTATTCGATTTTATCAAGGAAGAAACTTCAGCGACTAGCGATTCGGAACTAATCCGCCGTATGCCGCCTGCATAGCGCGTATGCCGAGTGGAAGTAAGCCAACAAATGTCATGGCATGTTGCGGTTAACTGCACTTGGATATTCTCCGGCAATGACATAATGGCCCATTCAATTATTCTCGCTCGGTGTCATAAGTTGCCCGATTCCGAAAAGGTAATACCAGATTACAACACTAAAAACCGTCTAATTCACGGTGTTCACCGAAGTGCGACAGATCCTTGGCTACTGTGAGATTTCTGGCCTTCCAAGAATCGGAACCGTGCCGCAAATTTCACGAATTTTGTTACTTTTTCAGTTCTTTGTGTGTGTGACATTCTTTTGCATTTCGTAACAAACGTATCACTTTCGCTGTTGTTGCCAGAGGAACAGATTGATTGACACTGCACCCATTAGTGATTTCTCTTGTCGAACATTCGAATTTGTTATCAGGACGAAGGGAAAAAAATGGTTTTCTCCTCAAATTGCAAAATCGTCCTCAAACAACAAATGCGATTCCAGTTAAACCGTTCGTTTTCTTTCTTTCTTTCTTTTTTTTTTTTTTTTTTGTCTCGAGTTTCACGCGTGCTTTCAGGTTCATTATCAGCTATTCTCAGATCATTTGTGGATAATGAAAAAGATCCCTCAGTCTCTTTACCAGAGCAGGAAATGGGTCAAAAAATTTGGACCCGGACGTCACATGATAACAACCGACCCGGACCTAACCCAGACAAATCTGCTTTCAAATATAAATTCTAAACTGAATTTATAATTATACACTGAAGAGCAATTGAATTAGAGATACCTGTCTAGTAATGTCTAGCAGCACCCGCTTTCGTCCTAATGACGGCGGCGATTCGCCTCGGCATGGACTTGACAAGACACCGGAAGCGTTGGGAAGTCATACGGATCCACGACCCTTGAACAAGCTCCCGCAGTTCACGAAGATTTGATGGACGGAGGGGGTCAGAGCCTCGATCATATCCCTCGATGGCATCCCAGATGTGCTCGATAGGATTGAGGTCAGGTTACCTAGTTGGCCAAGGAAGCGAGGTTACGTCTTTGGAGTGTTCATCCAACCATTCGGATACAGTTCGGAAGCTGCATTGTCTTGTTGCAGGATGAGGTCCCCAGCGGGTTGCTGAAGAAAGAAGAATCCATCGCTTCATGTGGTTTGCGCCGTACTCGCATCCTGCCATCCGCATGTTCCAACGTGAATCTCGACTCATCAGTCCAGGCAACATTTTCCCACATGTCTAGGGTCCAGTGGCGATGTTCCCGCGCCCATGCTAATCTTTGCACCCTGTGATGTGCGGTCAGCAGCGTGGGACGATGGCTTCTGTACCCCATAGCGAGGAGATGGTTCTGGATGGTGTGGCTGCTTACACGTTTTTGTGCACCAGCGTTAAATTGTCGAGTGATTTCTTGCACTGTGGCCCGTCTATCCGCTGTTACAATGCGAGCCAGCCGAAGATGACCCCCTCTTCCACACGCTGTTGTCCATGGCAGTTGGCCCTTGCAGGGATGGTTTTACCAGATTCGATGTACTCACGGTGCACCTGTGACACAGTGGCTCGTGAAAATCCTAGTGCCTGCACGACTTCCGAGATGGAGTGACCCATTCGTAGGGCCCCGACAATTTGCCCACGATCAAATGCGCTTAGATCCTTCATCTTACCCATACTGCGTCCGACTCTTACTGACTCCCCGTCGCATCACTCCTTATACTGTCGGATCGCTGCATCCGTCAGGTCGTTTCCGTTTACAGGGCCGCCCACAGCGCCATATTTGCATAACGACAGCTGTCTCTAATTCAATTGCTCTTCAGTGTACACCGGTGAGCTATTACATTATGACAACCCTTAGAAATAAAACGGTGGCGCAAATGAAGTTCACAGAGCAGTATATTTACAACCCGAGGACTGGCTTTCGGTTAGTAGAGTGTTCGCAGTCAGAATGGGAAAAGCTGCCGATTCATCGGAGTTTGATAAAGGACAAATTGCGATGACACGGAGCCTCGAAACTACGATCTCGGAACCGGCGCGGCTTGTGGGCTGTTCACGTGCCTCTGTTGTGAGTACGTATCAAAAGTGGTGCACAGATGGCCAGACGACGGATCGTTGTCCAGCCGTGTGACATCCGTAGCCCATTGATGCCAGAGGGAAGTGGAGAATGTCGCTCATTGTTTACAGCGACCGCAGGGACTGAGTGCGGCAAGTTACCCTATAATGAATAAAGCTTTCTTCTAACTGCTTCTTCTAATGGTTGTTGTTTTGTTAATTATAACATGAATAAACTTTCCTGCTAGTAGTGTAGTAATAATAATGAACAAGCTTTTAACTGCTAGTAATGTTGTAGTAGTAATTAAGATGAATAAAGTCTTAATGCTGGTTGTTAATAATAATCAACTAATGAAATAAACCTAACAGCCAGACAGAGATCTGACAAAACTATGAACTGAGAAAAACGTACTTACTAGAACAACTTTTTATTAGAGAAACTCTTGATATGATCCAACATACACTTCACCGGACACACAGCTACTCAATAAAACGTAGCTCCTTGCACATGAACGAAGCTCTACTCACATAAACGAAGCTCTCCTTACGCATATAACGGAGATCTCTTTACAGATGAAACAAAGCTCTCCCTACGCACATCAACAAAAAGCTCTCTCACGTAACACAAACAAAAGTTCTCTCATGTAACACAAACAAAAGCTCTCCCTGGTAGGTAGGGGCTCAGCGTCATTTTCTTGTAGGACTTACGTCCACAGGGAGGAGAGTTTAGGTCCCAGCCACCTACAGCGAGATCGCCTTTTGGGCAGGACACAGAAACGGAAGGAATGAGAGCAAGTCTAGCGACTTTGACAGAACAGTTTGTAGTGAGATTAGAGCACAGTAGATGGCGCCACCGTACAAGTACGATATTGCACATAGAGGGGTGAGAGAATTTCAGTGGGGGATAGGAAAGCATACCCATTTAACCAGTGGGTCCAGCCTGGGAGCCGTCACTTAACGTGCTCGTCCGATGAACGGCGGATATTCAGCGATTGTTAGTAAATCACACCATCTCTGAAAGATCAGCCCAGGCTTGAACCTGGGGACCCAGCATCGATAGTCTGAAACACTAACCACTAAGCCATCCGCGGCTCTCTCTCCCTGGTATCGTTGAACGCGCCTATTTATACTGGCTACCACCTCGTCATGACTTACACTCATTGCCAGATCTCATTCAGCGGGAGAAATAACATCTCGTTCAGTAAGAAGATAATTTACATAGTAAAATAAAATGACCAGAGATAGTAAAAATCAAAAGGAAAGTGAATCTAGAGTATACGTTACAACCCGCTGCTACAATAGTAGCGATCAGTGCAATGTGTCACAGCACACAGTTCATTGCAGCATTCCGCGCATGGGCCTGCGTAGCTGAAGACCCTACCGGGTCCTCATGTTCACTGCACGTCATCGCCAGCAACGCATGAAATGGACCCAACGTCATGGACCGTGGATGATTGGGAGAAAGTGGCCTGGACTGGCGAATCCAGATTCCTGGTGCATCACGTAGACACCTGGATGCCCTGTTGGGCGGAAACAGGCAGGCGGTGGCAGTGTTGTGCTGTGGACGATGTTTTCTTGGCACACTTTAGGTCCCATTATCCCAATAGCACAATCCTTGAGAGCTGTCAGGTATCTGAACATTGTTGCGCTCCAAAATCACCCATTCATGGCAACTGTGCTCCCTACTGGTGATGGCCATTACCAACAGGATAATGCACCACTACCAGAATCGTCAAGGAATGGTTCGAGGAGCATGCTGGTGACTTTCTGTGGTCTCCAAATTCACCTAACATGAACCCAAACGAATATTTGTATTTCGACTTGGAAAAGCGGTTTCGCGTTAAATCACCACCACCCCGAAATATACGGGAACTGGAGGACCTGCTGTTGCCATTAAGTTACCAGATACCCCAAGATAATTATCGCCACCTCACCGAATCGATGCCTCGCCGAGTGACCGCTGTTTTGCGGGCTTTAAGGGGGTCCTACGGCTTTTTAGGTAGGTAATAATGTAATAGCTTATCGGTGTATATACACAGGACTTTCTTAAAGTTTCTCCGCAGTGGGTATCTTTGGTTATATGGTCGTACGTTTTATAGAAAGCATACTACACTGCTGACCACCCAAAATGCAACACCAAAAAGGACACGTGATAGCAAAACCAGATTTACTGGACACATAACAACAGATACAAAGATGAAACGATTGAGCTTACAGGCCCGTGCGACTTGCGGAACACGCAGACATCAATAGTTCGTGTGGCCCCCATGGCTGGCAATAACGACCGCTACACGCCGCGGCATCGAACGAAAGAGACTTTAGATGTGGGCTTGGGGTACGTCGGTCCAGGCTGCTACCAAACGTTGCCACAGATCATGAGGCATAGCCGCAGGTGGTGCTTGCCGGGCCACTCGGTTGCCGATCAGCGACCAGACGTGTTCGATGGGCGACATATCGGGAGAACAGGAGGGCCACGGCAGCAGTGACACCTGGTGGGCAGTGAAGAACTGTTGCACGATGCGTGCCACGTACGGGCGCACATCGTCCTGTTGAAACGTGGTCGCTGGTAAGTCCTGCAGGTAAGAGAAGACTACAGGCTCCAAAACGTCGCAGATACAGCGGTGGCTGTAGAGTGTACCGGCGATGCGCACCAGAGGGGTGCAGGTGTCATATCCAATTGCACCCCAAACCATATCGCCAAGCGACGGACCGGTATAGCGATGCATAATGCAGGCGTCATACAGTCTCTCGCCGCGGTGCCGCCACACGCGGATCCGACCATCATGGTGTTGCAGGCAGAAGCGGGATTCGTCGGAGAAGAGAATGTCGTGCCATTCCGTAGTCCAGGTGCGGCGTTCAACGGCCCACTGCCGATGCACTCGCCGGTGGTGTAACATCAATGGTAATCGGAGCGATGCTCGCGGCACAACATGCCTGTCCTCTCGTTCGATGGTGTGCCGCGGTTGCGGCAATCACTCACGTCGGTCCGTCAGTCCCTCCTGCACCCACCGAATCCATAATCGCCTCACTGTGGCTGCATGTCGTCCCACACGGGGGCCGATGTCTCGGTACGATAAACCACTGTCGCGATCCTGTTGAACTCTTAAGCGTGCTGGAATGACTGCCGTATTCTTCGACGAGGCATCAGGAAGCTTCCCACGAACAGGTCCGGCAGCACAACACACTTCCACTACTTACACCCCGCCTTCTGTGCACTCTTCTTATGGCGCTTCTCGGTGGCGTACCGGGCGCACATGATTTGCATACGCCCTGCAATGCTAATCGTTTGTATATCCTCTCTCGGGCGACGCATGCTGCGAAGTTCAGGCAAATCGGATGCTTCCTCATTGGTGTTGCATTTTGGGTGGCCATCAGAGTATTACAGAAACGTATAATTTACTCACTTACTTACAGAAAGTATTAAAACTGTCATTCTTCACATAACCTAACTGTTGTACACGTTTTGAAATACATCTACGAGAGTCACAGAAACACCGATTTTCCCCAGCTCCTGACAAAAAATTTCCAAAATGTGTATGTTGATTTCATCATTGCTCCCCAGAAGGAAAGAACACTCACGAAATCAACATTCACATTCTGCAAGCTTTCGACTCATCACAAGCTTGTGAAAATTGGTGTTGCTCTGAAACATATTCTGGTTTCTTAATGAGACGAAACATTCCAGCATTCACTTTACTCCTTTTAGTTTTCACCAGAACTTATTTCGTATTTCTTGACGACTTTTTCAGTCTCCTTAATATTAAATTCATCCATATTAACAAACAAGGCATTATTTCCGACACCACATGCAACGGAACGGTATGTCAGCACGTCAAACGAAAACCTCTGAATGCTCAATGCAAAAGATGTGATGTGAAAAGTAACTCTCAATCTGACAATGTGACACGCTGGCAGAGAAATAAAAAGGGATGACAGCACGTCAAACGAAAACCTCTGAATGCTTAATGGAAAAGATGCGATGTGAAAAGTAACTCTCAGTCTTACAGTGTGACACGCTGGCAGAGAAATGGAAAGGGATGTCAGCACGTCAAACGAAAACCTCTGGATGCTCAATGCAAAAGATGCGATGTGAAAAGTAACTCGCAGTCTTACAATATGACACGCTGGCAGAGAAGTGGAAAGGGATGTCAGCACGTCGAACGAAAACCTCTGATGCTCAATGCAAAAGATGCGATGTGAAAAGTAACTCTCAGTCTTACAATGTGACACGCTGGCAGAGAAATAGAAAGGGATGTCAGCACGTCAAACGAAAACCTCTGATTGCTTAATGGAAAAGATGCGATGTGAAAAGTAACTCTCAGTCTTACAATGTGACACGCTGGCAGAGAAATGGAAAGGGGTGTCAACACGTCAAACAAAAACCTCTGAATGCTTAATGGAAAAGATGCGATGTGAAAATTAACTCTCATTCTGACAATGTGACACGCGGGGTGTGAGAGAACGAATCACTACAGAAACAGGCGACAGGCGTTTTCCTGTATTTGCTCCGGACAATCGCCTTAAAAACAAACGCAAAGGAAGTGTCGGTTTACGATATGGTATCGTCGGCGGGTGGAAATATTTTTTGCTTTAAGAAAGAGACGGCAATATTTTTGTATGACAAATCATTTTTCACTCGCTGGCACAGCATCAAGCATGAAATATCACAGTACGATAAAATTAGTTTGGTTCTTTTTGTGTGTGTTTTTTTTTTTTTTTTTCAAAAATAAAACGGAAATGAAAGTGGAACGAAATCGGGTCAGTAACCGCTAGACCCCCACCTCCCCCTCCTCTTTCTCCCTTCCCCTCTTTCTCTCTCCCCTTCCTCTCTCTCACTCCTTATTTCTCCTAATTGCTCTTAACTCCACAACAACACTGCTCAATACTCTTCAACACAGCAAAGGAACTGTCGAGCATCTCCATATTCTCAAACACCCACCGAAGATGGGGGAAATATCACCATTTAAATAGTGATGCCGAGCTAAAATTCGTCCCACACTGTAAAAAAATTCTGAAATTCACGAACCACGTTCCGTCATTCCTTTCGTGAATTAATGAAGCATATTTCTAGTACAACCTTTTCTGTGAAATGTAGGGAAAAAACCTGAATTTCACGGATTTTTTGTACCCTAGGAAAATTATGAATTTTCAGAAACATTTACGCAATTCCTTTCGTACGTTAACGTAAACATTTTGTCCTCACTGTGACCGAAAATTTCCAGGAATAGAAGAGATTCGAGGGAATACTTGAGGTTTGATTAACTATTAAATTTCAACTGTCTGTCGCAAAATCTGATTTTGAAGTTTTGTAGCGAGATCGGATATTGCATATAAAGAAATTGTACTGTCACGTTTTCCTGTTCATGAAAACAACAAAGAAAAATTATTCACAATTTCTTCTGCACTTTCCGTCAATATAAAAATTAATTCAATTATACTTCCGTTTCAGTATGTTAAGGACATTTATAAAATTAACGAACGTTCTTCTATCTCGACTTTATAAAAATTAATGAAATTTCATGGTCTTGGTTCCATAAAAATAAATAAGTGGGGGGCGCTGTCAAGTTAATAATCTCTCCCGAAAAGAAAACCTCAGTTCCGAGTTCATTAAAGCGAATAAAATCATACATCGGTTTTTTCCTTTCCGTAAAAATAAAGAAAATTTAAACTGGCATTCGTTTTTCCTCAATGCCGTTAAAAGTGAATGAAATACATCACCACTGTTTCGTTCCTGCTTGCTTATAAAACAGAAGGTGATCATTCAGTTGTTATTACTTCCTTTTCATACATAACTATAGATTCCAGTTTGTTTGCACTGGTTTCTTTATATTAAAGAAAAAACAAAGAAATCACGATTATTTGAGAAAAGAGTGTTGGAACTGCTACGCGGAACTCGAGTATGACAAGAAATGTAGTGCAGAGTCACGGTATCGTATGCAAATGAGTGGCAATGGCATGGTTTATGCAAATAAGCAGTGGTGTCGCTAAGTTTCATCCGCATGGAACCCCCGAATTTGCTGACCGATCTGACTAATGCTGTTGTGACAGAATGCAAGACAGTTCCTGGACTAACATACCAAAATCTAGAAGGCTTTATTTCCAGAAGATTGGAGGCTGTGACAGCAGCAAACAGGGGATCAACTCCATATTAATTCCTTTCCTATTACATGGAGTTTGTGGATAGGCATGTGTCCGGATACATTTGATCAGATAGTGTACATCTAAGCCAGTGTTTCTCAAACTTTGTTCGCTCATAGACTTCTTTAAGCATTTCTTTACTTGTCGTGGACCACCAAGCGGAGGGGGCGGGGGTCTGGAGGAGATCAGATCATATGTAAAGGATTTTAGAAAGGGAGTGTCTAACCGCAGGTCTTTAACAACCCTTAGAAGTAGGAAGCTAGGAGACTTGGGCTAGAGTTCCCTATAGGAAAGTGACACGGAAGCGAGGTAGAAAGAGGGAGGAAGACGCCCTTATTTATTACCGGGAAGGGGGAAGTACCCGGGGTCCGACGGCTTAACGTGCCCATCCGACGTAAGGTGGGTATTTAGTGGTTCGAACCTGCCCAGGATCGAACCTGAGGTTATCGCCATGACAGTCACGAACGCTGACCAGTAGGCCACCCGCGGCTCTAACGTACCCATCTGACAAATGGCGGATATTTAGTGGTTCAAGCGTCCGTACCTGCATGGGATCGAACCTGAGACCCTTTCAACGCAGTCACAAACGTTGACCACTAGGCCATCCGCGGTCCAGGAGTTTACAGAAATTTGAAATTGAAAAATTAATTGTCTGAAACTAAGGTTGCCAACCCTGGTTAATAATATTAGGACCTACATGCCACCTTCATCGGCCGGTGAGTGTTGACTACCCCCGCGCTCCGAGGAAAGACACAACCAAAGTATCCCCCGATTTATTTGATTTATAGGCGGGCTTATACATATGAGCTCCGGCTTGATTTACTCCCTTCCCTTTGAAATGTAATTTTTAGTGAATTTTAGCTTCTTTTGGTAAATTTTAAGCTTTTTTGAGCAAATTTTCAGCTGTTTATTTTACGTGAAAGTTATACCTTCCCCAAATAGGGACGGTAAGCAGTTAGCACCGGGCATAGGCAGAAAATCCGCAAAATTCCCGACCAGGTACTTAAAATACCGATCGGTTGACAAACCTATTTAAAACAAAGTAAGTTTTAGAGTACCTATATTTGACAAAGAAGGAAAGAATTTGGTATAAAGGTCATTCGCTTAATTAAATAATTGCCAATGTAGTCACAGCATGGGCGTATTCAGGGAAGGGAGTTTTGGAGTTTCAAACTCTCCTCGAAACGTCAAAAAGTGAGATATATCATCATCATCATCATCAATAACCATTATCAATCCACTGCTTGATGAAGGTCTCCCCAAATTTCTTTCACAATTGTCTGTCTTGGGCCTTTAATTCTTTTTCTATTACAGGGAGTTGTGGATAAGCAAGTGCCCGGATACTTTTGATCAGATAGTGTATGTCTAAGCCCCACCAACACAGTGCAGGCTGTGACAGCAGCTCCACGATTCAACAATAAAATGTCGTGAACTGACTTGCTTTATGAAAAAGGGAGAGATGTCAGGTAATGAATTAGCATACGCATTCTTGTGTAAAAACATGAAGTTTTTCATGATCACATACCTTATCTAAATATACTGCTTCCATAAAACCGACGTAAGATTAAGAATTTTAATTTCTCTTCAGAACCAAGCTGAACTTCATTGAATTAAAAACAACAATTTAGAAACGGTTGCAACTTTCGCCGGAGGGCATCATAAAAACTATTTCGTATTTGCGACTAACATTGCCGAAAAGAAATCGGTAACGCCAGATTACAACACTGTAACTTGTTAATTGACAATGTGCATTAGACTGCATCGACTTCTTCCTGCGACCTTCGCAAAATGGAAAGCTTGCCACCAATTTCACGAATTCTCTATGTTATTCGTTTTCTTGTTTTTCTGGCATTCTTTCTCGTGTGTCGTAACAAGCGTCATTTCCCCCTGCTGTTTCGTCGAAGCAGAATTCACACTATTAAGCTTCTCAACCTTTGAAATGTATCAGGTGAGCTTAGAATAAGCTCCGATTCGCTGAAATCTTAAAGTAATATAATAATTTAACGGCGAATTAGAATGCCGTTACTAATGGGAAAGCAGATTTCTTTCTGATAATATTATCTGAGAAGCTTTCTTGGGAATCTGTCCTTCATTTCAGAAAGCACCAAAAAAATCTACAACAAAGCAAATTGGAAAAATCGGAAAATTCGAGTGTTTCCGTCAGAGATTTGATCACTTATAAATGACATCTGAAAATTAGTATGCTGATAGGTCTTAACGTCTGTATACGTACAAAATTCCGACAATAAAAAAAAGTCAACATTGCGGTTTTGGAACATTGTCTGCTTGAAATTTCCGCGAATTGTTCGACCACTTCTGAAAATTGGCATGCTTATTTATATACTTCTTAAGGTCCGGATACCTAGAAAAGCCCGAAAACCAAAAATATTAAAATGGCTGCTTTGGAATATTGTCTGTTTGAATTTTTCGCGAATTGTTCGACCACTTCTAAAAATTGTCATGCTAATAGTTCTTAAGGTCCGGATACCTAGAAAAGTCCGAAAACCAAAATAATCAAAATAGCGGCTTCGGAATATTATCTGCTTGAATTTTCTACAACTTTAACATCTACAAATGCCCGAAAACCAAAAGATTCAAAAGGATGGCTTTGGAATATTGTCTGCTTCAATTTTTCTACCACTCCTACTCCTACAAAAGTCTAAAAGCAGAACAAATTCAAAAGGTTGGCTTTGGAATATTGTCTGCTTTGAATTTTTCTACCACTTCTACACCTGAAAAAGTCCGAAAGCCAAAAAATTCAAAAGGTTGGCTCGGGAATATTATCTGCTTGAATTTTCTACAATTTTAACATCTACAAATGCCCGAAAACCAAAAGATTCAAAAGGATGGCTTTGGAATATTGTCTGCTTCAATTTTTCTACCACTCCTACTCCTACAAAAGTCTAAAAGCAGAACAAATTCAAAAGGTTGGCTTTGGAATATTGTCTGCTTTGAATTTTTCTACCACTTCTACACCTAAAAAAGTCCGAAAGCCAAAAAATTCAAAAGGTTGGCTCGGGAATATTATCTGCTTGAATTTTCTACAACTTTAACATCTACAAATGCCCGAAAACCAAAAGATTCAAAAGGATGGCTTTGGAATATTGTCTGCTTCAATTTTTCTACCACTCCTACTCCTACAAAAGTCTAAAAGCAGAAGAAATTCAAAAGGTTGGCTTTGGAATATTGTCTGCTTGAATTTTTCTACCACTTCTACACCTAGAAACACTGGCGCCAACTACGGGAGTGCTCAAGAGCTTGAGCACTCCTTGAAATAATTTGGGAGGGGGGCTCAGCACCCCTCCGAATTTTTGTTATGTGTACTAGATTCATACTTAAATATTTAGTACCACTTACATAAAATTAAATAAGATAAACGGAATATATCGTAAGTATTTGGTTTTAATAACAAAAAAATCAATATCTTCAAAAAATCGTGTTTTAACCACCGATACCGAATAAACACTCAAGATATAAGACAGCCAAGCAAGCAGGTCTGCCGGTAGGTTTTGCTGCTTCAGGCACGCCATGTGTCTTCCACTTATTCAGTACACCCAAAACAGTTGAGTTGGGTATGTTTAAACGCCTCTCGGTTTCTCTTATGCAGACAACTCACTAATATAACACTCAACATTCTTTCCTTTCTCAAAGTCAGTTCTGCGACATTTTCACTCAACCTCACAGTGCGATATCATCTCGGTCAGCTGCAGGCTTTGTTTTTATACCGTTTGCAGCTGTACCGCGCATCATAACAACGCAGCGGATCCGTTCATCTGCTTTTGAATGGGTGTCCGGTGACTTTTGTCAATATAGTGTATATCGTGTCGTTCGGAAAATAATGGCCGATTCTCTGCGGTGCCACATTCAACTCGCCCACAATGCTTTGAGACCAACCCGCTCGCATCGCCATTCGTACGAGTTGAAGGGAGACGCAGACGCCATATACACGCCATAATCGGTTGAGCTGCAGTCATTCCTACTCGTGTGACAGTAGTCTGTTCAACGTGTTAGGAAGGAGTGAATTGCAGGTGATTCTGCTTCATCCGTTCAAATTGGGTAGAAATGCTGCACAAACCTACCGTAATGTGGTCGAGGTATGGGACGAGGTATGGAACGATGTATGGGGGACGAGGTATGGGACGATGTGTAAACGGAAACGACATGACGTATGCATCGATCCGACAATATAAGGAGTGATGCGACGGGAATCAGTAAGAGTCGGACGCAGTATGGGTAAGACGAAGTGCATTTGATAGTGGACAAATTGTCGGGACCCGACGAATGGGTCACTCCATCTCGGAAGTCGTGCAGGCACTGGGATTTTCACGAGCCACTGTGTCACGGGTGCATCGAATCCGGTAAAACCATCCCTGCAAGGGTCAACTGCCGTGGAAAACAGCGTGTGGATGAGCGGGGTCATCGTCGGCCAGCTCGCATTGTAACAGCGGATAGACAGGCAGCAGTGCAAGAAATCACTCGGCAATTTAACGCTGGTGCACAAAAACTTGTAAGCAGCCACACCATCCAGAACCGTCTCCTCGCTGTGGGGTACAGAAGCCATCGTCCCACGAGGGTACCGCCGCTGCTGACCGCACATCACAGGGTGCAAAGATTAGCATGGGTGCAGGAACATCGCCACTGGACCCTAGACATGTGGGAAAATGTTGCCTGGACTGATGAGTCGAGATTCACGTTGGTACATGCGGATGGCAGGATACGAGTACGGCGCAAACCACATGAAGCGATGGATCCTTCTTGCCAGCAGGGTACTCTTCAAGCTGGTGGGGGTGGCATTCTCGTCTCGGGACTGTTTACGTGGACTGAAATGGGACCCCTGGTACGTGTGACATCGTCCTTCACATGTCAACGTTACCGGGATATCCTGGACGACCATTTGCTCCCGTTTGAGCGTCTTCAACATCCCACTGGGGACCACATCCTGCAACAAGACAATGCAGCTCCCGAATTGTATCCGAATGGATGGATGGATGCACTCCACTGACGTGACCTCGCTTCCTTGACCAGCTAGATTACCTGACCTCAGCACATCTGGGATGCCATCGAGAAAGATGACCCCCTCCATGAAATCATCGTAAACTGTGGGAGCTTGTTCAGAGGTCGTGGATCCGTATGGCTTCCCAACGCTTCCGGTGTCTTGTCGAGTCCATGCCGAGACGAATCGCCGCCGTCATCAGGGCGAAAGGGTGGTGCTACACGTTACTAGACAGGTATCTCTAACTCAATTGCTCTTCAGTGTATTTGTGCATATTTAATTGACTTATTTGTACATTCTCTGGATTTCGCAGCTAACCTAGCCTAGCCCCTAGCCTAGCCTTGAATATACGCCACTGCCAGAATCGTCAAGGAGTGGTTCGAGGAGCATGCTGGGGACGTTCTGCAAATGCCCTGGCCTCCAAATTCACCCGACATGAACCCAATCGAGCATTTGTGGTTCGACTTGAAGAAGCGGGTTCACCCTAAATCACAACCACCCCGAAATGTACGGGAACTGGAGGACTTGCTGTTGACATTATAGTACCTGATACCCCAGGATACCTGTCGCCACCTCATCGAATCGATGCCTCGCGGAGTGGCCGCTGTTTTGCGGGCTAAAGGGCTTATTAGGTAGGGTGTCATAATGTAATGATCCATCGGCGTATTTTGTAGTAATTTGTATTGGTATAAAACCAGGGCAATCATTTTAATTACATTGTACACATCTCTTTCACGCAAAAAAGGGAAATAATTTTGATTGTACAAAAAATACTCGTAGGTTCCAAAGAATTTAATTTATTAAAACACCCGTAAAGCCTAGTTAATAAAATGGAAGTTGAAATTTTCAATAATTGTATGCTAATGGATTTTCACAAAAGGGGCTCGGACACGATGTTTTTTTGGCGGGGGACCCAAGTTTCTCGGATGTAGGTAAAAATACCCCCCGGAAAGAATACCTCATAACAAACACTCATATCTCAATCTTTTTAACCCTCAATTTAAAATGAAACAAGTTTTTTCATATATGAAAAAAATTGTGTTCAGTGGAAGTTGCCGCAGTTACCCAAAAGAAAGAAGGTCAGGTTACGGAAGTCCAAAATGTAACTAGCAATGTTTATTTGTTTATTTAGAAGGTCAGGTTACGGAAGTCCAAAATGTAACTGGCAATGTTTATTTGTTTATTTAGAAGGTCAGGTTACGGAAGTCCAAAATGTAACTGGCAACGTTTATTTGTTTATTTAGAAGGTCAGGTTACGGATGTCCAAAATGTAACTGGCAATGTTTATTTGTTTATTTAGAAGGTCAGGTTACGAAAGTCCAAAATGTAACTGGCAATGTTTATTTGTTTATTTAGAAGGTCAGGTTACGGAAGTCCAAAATGTAACTGGCAATGTTTATTTGTTTATTTAGAAGGTCAGGTTACGGATGTCCAAAATGTAACTGGCAATGTTTATTTGTTTATTTAGAAGGTCAGGTTACGGATGTCCAAAATGTAACTGGCAATGTTTATTTGTTTATTTAGAAGGTCAGGTTACGGAAGTCCAAAATGTAACTGGCAATGTTTATTTGTTTATTTAGAAGGTCAGGTTACGGAAGTCCAAAATGTAACTGGCAATGTTTATTTGTTTATTTAGAAGGTCAGGTTACGGAAGTCCAAAATGTAACTGGCAATGTTTATTTGTTTATTTAGAAGGTCAGGTTACGGAAGTCCAAAATGTAACTGGCAATGTTTATTTGTTTATTTAGAAGGTCAGGTTACGGAAGTCCAAAATGTAACTGGCAATGTTTATTTGTTTATTTAGAAGGTCAGGTTACGGAAGTCCAAAATGTAACTGGCAATGTTTATTTGTTTATTTAGAAGGTCAGGTTACGGAAGTCCAAAATGTAACTGGCAATGTTTATTTGTTTATTTAGAAGGTCAGGTTACGGAAGTTCAAAATGTAACTGGCAATGTTTATTTGTTTATTTAGAAGGTCAGGTTACGGAAGTCCAAAATGTAACTGGCAATGTTTATTTGTTTATTTCGGAACGCTCGTGGAGGGGGATTATTCGTGTCAGGCCTGAGTACAAAAACGAATGCCTTCTTTGAATGCCTTCAATGTCTTGAAAAACATTTTCCTTTAAAGGCAGATTTAATTTAAAGAAAAGAAAGTAGTCACAAGGTGACAAAACTGGAGAATAGGTGGGATGGTTCAACATACTCACACTTGTTGTTTTCGGGCCAAAAATTGTTGCACAGTGACTGCTCTGTGGAAATTCTGTGACCGGGTACATTATCGTGCAGGAGGAACAATAGCCCGTTCTTGTACTCGAGTCTGACACGAACAATCCTCCTCCACAAGCGTTCCAAAATAGACAAAAAACGTTGCCAGTTACAGTTTTGATTTTGGACTTCCGTAACCTGACCTTCTTTCTTTTGGGTGACTGACTGTGGCGACTTCCACTGAGCAAAATTTTCTTCATATATGAAAAACACTTGTTCCATTTTAAATTGAGGATCAAAAGAGGGAGATGTGAGTGTTTGTTCTGAAGGTATTATCTCCGGGGGTATATTTTCCAAAGCGGAACCCCGTCCAATGTGTCTTACTTGATTGCACAAGTAAATCGCTCTAGTACTACTGGAAGAATGACTTTCCTTCTGTTTCACAGCATGCAGTTTATGCGTGTAGACTGTTATTAAGGTGGACGTCTAGTGGTTTTTCTCCCTATACTTCCAATGAAAAAACTTCTGTACACATTTTCTTCACAATTAATGCGTTCCCAAGGATGAAAATTTGAACATGGATTAAAATAACTTCCTATTATAACTTGGAATACTTAATATTTTTTTAATATAACCATAATTATATTAAAAATCAATAACTTTTCCTTTGGTGGCGTTGAGACCAGAAAAACGATGGCGCGACCTGTACATTGATGACGTCAGTAGACAAACAAATGTTGGATTGCTTAATTATGGTTATGTTTTAGAAAATATTAAGTATTCCAAGTTATAATATGAAGTTATTTTAATCGATGTTCAAATTTTCATCCTTGGGAACGCATTAATTTTCCAGAAAAAAGATGGCGCGACCTGTACTTTGATGACGTCAGTAGACAAACAAATGTTGGATTGCATAATTATGGTTATGTTTTTGGAAAATATTAAGTATTCCAAGTTATAAAATGAAGCTATTTTAATCGATGTTCAAATTTTCATCCTTTGGAAAGCATTAATTGTGAAGAAAATGTGTACAGAAGTTTGCCCATTGGAAGTATAGGAAGCAAAATCACTATACGGGATTTTGCTTCCTATACTTCAGTGGGAGGTAACTGCAAAAATGCATGATATTGGGGGATGTGAGCGTTTGTTCTGGGGTGTTTTCTCCGGGGGTATTTTAACCGCTTTTCAGTTTTCATGGGTATTCTCTCCAGGGGTATTTTTACCGGTTACCGAGTTTCTCCGGTACGCTACTTGTGTCCCCCCTTCCATATGGACGCCCATGTCCCCTATTTATTTGTTATATTCCGCGATAAACTAATAAAGCTCCGAGCAGTGCAGTTGTGGACGAGAACAACAATGCCTTCTCTTTGCGTGCAAATAATTCTGTGGTGTCGAGAAGTATGTTACAGTTGAAGTGCTGAAAAGTCGTTTCAAATCAAGGACAATGCTCGCGTTCGGGAGGTTTGACAAACTACGATGTAAGCGAGCCGTAAACCAGTAAGTTCCGAGTCGTGACCGACAGCCTTTTGTCTTGTTTTCTCCTGCCTCCGCCCCCCCCTCCCCGCCTAGGCACTAGGCCGCCCCGCTCTCCCGCCCTCTTTCTTTTAATCAATGGTGTTTAAGGCTACCGTTCGTGTTTGACCTTTCGCTCGAACGGCCAGCCTCATCTAATGAAGTCCCTTCTTTTCAAACAGGTTTCCCTTCTTGAATCCAACAAATAAACTCGTTTGGTATAAGAAAATGAAAAAAAATTAAGTACAGTTGAAAGAAACAGATGTTATTTAGCTGGGAAAAGGGACAAAAAGACTTGTGTTAAAAATCGTAATTTCCAAATAAATCCCGGTATTGTATTTTAATCCGATTCTGTGTGAACTCAGCTTTGAGAGAACAAGAAAAGAAGGAAGAAGAATCAGGTGCTGACGAACCGTATGTTGTTAAAAGACAACACACTGTTTCACTTGTCAATTGAAGTAATCCGCGATTTACTCACACTTAAGGTAAACTGCTGCGGACTACCATGGCCTAAAAATTCACGGTCTTCCGGCGTAAAAATTATTTTATTTACTCACACTTAAGGTAAACTGTTGCGGACTACCGTTTCCTAAAAATGCACGGTCTTCCGACGTAAAAATTATTTTATTTACTCATACTTAAGGTAAACTGTTGCGGACTACCATGGCCTAAAAATGAACGGTCTTCCGGCGTAAAAATTATTTTATTTACTCACACTTAAAGTAAACTGTTGCGGACTACCATGGCCTAAAAATGCACGGTCTTCCGGCGTAAAAATTATTTTATTTACTCACACTTAAGGTAAACTGTTGTGGACTACCGTTTCCTAAAAATGCACGGTCTTCCGACGTAAAAATTATTTTATTTACTCATACTTAAGGTAAACTGTTGCGGACTACCATGGCCTAAAAATGCACGGTCTTCCGGCTTAAAAATTATTTTATTTACTCACACTTAAGGTAAACTGTTGCGGACTACCGTTTCCTAAAAATGCACGGTCTTCCGACGTAAAAATTATTTTATTTACTCATACTTAAGGTAAACTGTTGCGGACTACCATGGCCTAAAAATGCACGGTCTTCCGGCGTAAAAATTATTTTATACCCTCTTCCCAAGAAAAATTATTTTATGCCTCCTCACCAAGAAAAATTATTTTATGCCCCTTCCCCAAGAAAAATTATTTTATACCTCTTCCCAAGAAAAATTATTTTATGCCCTTACACCAAAAATTTTATTTTATGCGCCCTCTCCAAGAAAAATGATTTCATACCTCCCCTCAGAAAATTATTTCATACACCCTTCCCAAGAAACATTATTTTGTTCCTTCCCCAAGAAAAATTATTTTATGCCCCCTTCCAAAGAAAAATTATTTTATACCTCCTTCCCAAGAAAAATCATTTTATGTCCCATCCCCTCCCAAAATATTTTACACACCATCCGACAAAAAATTATTTTATTCCCCCTCCCCAGAAAAAAATATTTTATATCCCTCCCCAAGAAAAAAAATGTTTATTCCCCCTCCCTAAGGAACATTATTTTATGTCCTTGCCCCGAGAAAAATTATTTTATGCCCCTTCCCCAAGAAAATTTATTTTATACCCCCTTCCAAGCAAAAGCTGTTTTACACCCCTTCCAAAGAAAAATAATTGTATACCTCTCCCCAGGAAAAATTATTTTATGCCTCCTCCCCAAGAAATATTATTTTATGCCTCCTCTCCCCAAAAATTATTTTATACCCCCTCACCAAGAAACATAATTTTATGTCACTTCCCCAAGAAAAATTATTTTATACCCGCTTCCAAAGAAAAAATATTTTATGCCCCTCCCCAAAAAAATTATTTTATGCCCCCTTTCCAAGAAAAATTATTTTATGCCCCCTCCAAAAGAAAAATTATTTAAACTCCCTCCCCCAAAAACTATTTTATACCCCCTCCCCAAGAAAATTATTGTATGCCTCCTCCCCCAAATAAAGTTATTTCATACCCCCTCCCCAAGAAAAATTTATTTCAGATTTCGGATGATGATGGTATATACACCGTCGCACCAGAATAATGTGACCTCCCCAGTAGAGGAAAAGGGGGCATTCTAGCGCAGGGGCAGCCCCCATAGACTTAACATTGGCTGCCCACGAGGCTGTCCCAAGGCTGCCCCAGCTGTCCCCTTGTTAGATTTTTCAGATGATCGGCCCCATGATGTGGTGCCCCCTAGCGGTGCTTCTTGGAACTTTCGATGGATCTTTGATTTTGAGGGATGGCAACGGCCGAGTGGGAAAGAGGGTGGATATAGGGGGATGTCAACTCGATGTGTTGTCCCCTATCTGTGCTTCTTGGAACTTCTAATGGATCTTTGATTTTGAGGGATGGCAACGACCGAGTGGGAAAGGGGCTGTCAACTCGATGTGCTGCCCCCTAGCGGTGCTTCTTAGAACTTTCGATGGATCTTTGATTTTGAGGGATGGCAACGACCGAGTGGGAAAGGGGTTGGATATAGGGAGATGTCAACTCGATGTGCTGCCCCCTAGCGGTGCTTCTTGGAACTTTCGATGGATCTTTGATTTTGAGGTATGGAAACAACCGAGTGGGGCCCGTTGAGATTTTTTGTATTTATTCCTGTGGTTTTCAAGCGGGATTTTTTTCCCCCTCTTCGATGTTATTTTTCCCCGGAGGAAATTTTTACGTAACGATGCTGCGGAATTTTCTTTCTAATGGAATAAAAATGCTGTGATGGTCTTAGCGAGGTCCTAACTCACGATGATTTGGTTTCAATAAATGGTCAGGTGGTCTCGTGTACTACGTATTTACTCTATTTTTTTTAATTACTTTTGCGTTATTTCTTCATGTGTTTTTTATATATTTTTTGTATGTTTTGAAGGAGTTTTTTCGTGTAGATGTAAGGAATTTTCTTGGGAACTTTTCTTTTTCCTCCATTTAATTTTATTTCAGACCATGAGACGAGGAAATGCTTCTTTAGAAACGATTTCGTTCCTGTTCGCAGTAACTATTGGACTTTGACAAAATTTTTGGGAAATGTAGACATGTTAATTCTGAGTCTTTCGCCCTTCCAATATTTTTTTCTAGTCGTAATGTTTTCATGTACTATGTATTCCCTCTCTTTTTTTTTATAACTTTTACGTTATTTCATCATGTATTTTTTATATGTTTTGTATGTTTTGAGGGAGTTTTTTCGTGTAGATGTAATGAATTTTCTGGGGAACTTTCCTTTTTCCTTTATTCAATTTTATTACAGATCATGAGATGAGGAAATGCTTCTATAGAAACGATTTCGTTCCTGTTCGCAATAATTATTGGACTTTGTCATTTCTTTTTTTTTTTTTTTTTTTTTGTGAAATGACTTCATGCTAATTCTGAGTCTTTCGCCTTTGCAATATTATTTTCTCGTAATTTTTTCGTGTGTTCAAGAACTCAACAGGTCTTTCACAGTTAAAATTCTGATAAAACAATATTTTCTTACTTTATTTCGCATATCATTATAGCTTCCCAATTTCACTATTTCACTTCATTTTTTTTTTGAAATTTCGTAAAACTTTTCAGTATGTCAGTAATTTTTTTCTTACTTGGTCACACTTGTGACTCCTTTTACTTAGACTTTTTTTTTTTCATTTCATTTCAACAAAACGATTATTATAGATGTAGCAAATCATCAGATTTTTGTTTTCTTATATAGCATATTTTCAAACTTGCTTAAAAATAGTCCTCAAAGTTTGCATGTAGTCAAATATGCATTTTTTTTATTCTTTCCTAGTTTGCTATACTTTTCGTGGACTGTTCCAACAAGAAAGCATTCATTGTCAACACATACAATCTAAAACCTTTTTTCTTACGATAAAATTTGTATTCTTTGGGCTGTATATTTTTCTGTCTCGTCAGAAAAAACATTCACTCCAGAGGCAAAGCTAGTAATTCCGTTCTTCCCATAAACATTATTTTTTTAACGTTTTACTAACTCACCAGAAAAGCAGTTATTCCCCACCCCCATAGCAAAAATAAAGAAATTCTTACTTCTTTTCCATACATATCGACTCAATCTATTTCTTTTCGAAATGCTGGTCATGACATTTCAACTAAAATTTCATACTTTCACCAAAAATCATATTCTTAAACGAGCTATTTTTTTTACTTTATTTCATGTATAACTAAATTTTTATTGTTTCCTCACCTCATCAAAGTTAATAAGAACTCCCTAATCTCATTCCTTTCCCTCATTTAGTTCGCTTTAAATTGAGATGTTTCAAAACTTAGCGTATATTTCTTTCACTAAATGTCCTGTTCTCCCGTGTCTGTCCCATCATTTTTAACTTCTGTGCCTGCTGCATCTTATCTTTAGACGTTTAGTTTCATTGACTTTTTATTTCGTTTTAATTAGGTTTTCATTATCGTATTTTTTATTCATTGTCTCAGCAGAAAAAGCTTTCATTCTGGAGACATAGCGACTAAGTCCGTACTTCGTCTAAACATTTTTATTTCACGTTTTACTAATTCGTAAGAAAAACAGGTGTTTCCAAACTTCCATAGTGAAAATATCGTATTCCCCTTATTTTACTTATTATATGTTTCCTTCTATTCAGTGTTGTATGATTCTTAAAACTTTGGTTTATTTTTATGAAACTTTTTTTTCTTAGTTTTTTTTTTCTGATTCAACCTATCAAACTTTTCCTATCGATTTAATTGCTCTTATTTTTTCATTCGACTTTACTTTTTGAACAGAAATGTATCTAAAATCTTCAGATGTATTTTAGTCTCTAAGGCCGATTCTTCCCTATTTCAAATAAAGTCATTGTAGGATTTTAGTGTAAATGCCCCTAAATCTTTAGAACTTCGTTTTCATAGTTAGATACTAATTCCTCGAGGTTTACATTAAAACATTAAAGAAGAGCGTTTTTACGCTCTCTCCAGTGAAAGAAGAGTATTTTTACGCTTTCCCCAAGAAATTAACTTTGGAATCTCCCTTCTTTCTACCGGAAAATGACTATCTTGTGCGACTGTTTTCACGCGTCTACTGCTTGCTGGAAAACCTCATATGACATGAAATCATTTTGCTTGGTAGATTAAACTAAATTCTGGTTTTGAACTTTGAACGCAAACTCAAGCTTGCAAAAGCATACTTTTCTGAGCGAACTTAAATTGTCTAAGATGACAAAAATCTAAAACTGGTGACTCAATGGGACATAGCGTTTGAACTTTGCCGTTCATTCACCATTTAAGAGATCCGTCGTGAACCACTAGAAGGAAATAAGCAGACCCTGATTTAGTCCACTGCTTCCAAAGAAGGTAGAAAGCTAGTGTCATAATTCAAAAGCTCATAACTCAAGCCACCCCAGGATTCAATTTCGGACGGACGAATAGTCAGATGTCAATGCTTAGACATTGAAAAATTACTTCAGACAAATATTTTCTTACTTAAAAGTGTTTCAAGTCAGAATTTGTATTACTTAAGATTTCCCTTAGTCAATATTTTTTCTATCTTAAAAACGTCTAAAGGGTTGATTTTGAAAAAAACGAGTTCTCCCAAAAACGTAAAATTTCCCCAGAATTGTATGAGGAACCAAAAAAAAAATTGACGAAGCTTGAATGTTAAGTCTTTCAACCCATTTCTTTCTCTTCATGTTTCATTCCATAAACTTTCTTCAAATTCCTATATATATCCAAGAATTTTGTTAAATGTCCAAGTTCGACTCCCCCAGAAATTTTCTGAAAATGATAGTTTCTCTGTTTAAAAAAAAATTCCAAAATAAGAATCCCTTCACTGAACAAGAAATTCCTATTCAAAGCATTCCATCCCAGTTTCTATTTCAAATACTCTCTTTGTAAATCTAAGGAGCTGTTTTTTTTTTAATATTCATAGAATTTCCCCTCTAACTTTAGAAGATATTTTCCCAAAATGTACGTACATATTACGATAGTAAAACATCTTACAACTGCTTGATGTTCAATTCACTTCACGCTGTCTTAAGGAAATTCTTTCATTTTCTCATAACACATAGACATGTTATTTTTCTTCCCATTCACTTCAAAGACTCGAGATCAACTTAATGGAGTCCTTTGAGAAAAACTTTCATAGGAAAGCATAAATGTACTGAAAATGTCAGTTTTCTTAAAGATAAGAATAAGAATTTTTTACTGAAACAAGTTTCCCCTGCTCAAAGCATTAAG
The DNA here is from genome assembly GCA_039090855.1 of Macrothele yani. Lineage (NCBI taxonomy): Eukaryota > Metazoa > Arthropoda > Arachnida > Araneae > Macrothelidae > Macrothele > Macrothele yani. The sequence goes on from CM077031.1 coordinate 98,310,017, forward strand.
TGGCTCTTTTCGCATCAAATTCTGTATTTCCTCATGTAAACTTTATTCTTTTTTGACTTCATTTCGTCTCTCGTTTCTTGTTTTTCCCTATGTAACTTAAAACTTCTTTTCTTAATCTATTTTTCATAAAGTATCATTTTTTTAGTTGATTTTTTCTCTCTCTCTTTTTTTTAAATGCATTCCTAAGTTTCTATCGAGAAGGGTTTAAATTTTGATTGAAAGATGTTTGCAAAGATCGTTTTAGGAAAAGTTGAAAACATATAAGGTTCGTTTCGGAAAAGTTCATTCTGTCCTAAGGTTAAAAATGGAACACTTCATATTTTCTTAGAGGCGGTTTTGATGAAACACATTTCAGTAAAAACAGTGAAATTCCCATTGAATAACATGGGGAACTATGAAATTTAAGAAGCACGTTTTCGTTCAAGGAAAATATTTTAAAAGGTCTATTTTCGATTCAGTTGAAAACAGACAGGGTGCGTTTCTGAAAAGTTCATTCTTTCCTAGGATCAAAAACGGAACACTTCATATTTTCTTAGGGGCGGTTTTGATGAAGCACGTTTCGGTAAAAACAATAACACCAAGTTCCTGAAAGTTGAAAATAGACCAGGTTGAAATTTGGATGTACTAACAATGTCTAAGGAAAGAAATTTTTATGAGACACAGACTGTTTTAGTTTTTCCAGACTAGGGGGTTGTTGGAAATAAAATTATTTAAAATAAATTTAGTCCAACATGCACGTGCATAGATAGCCCCAGGGGATAGCGGGAGGCAATCTCAAGCCTTGTGACGATACTTAGGCCCCAGGGGATATAGGGGGTCGGAAAAGTTGAAGGGTCAGTTCCCAAGGAGGGAGCGAAGTGACGTTCCCCGGACGGATTAGAGAACACCAGTCCGCCGGTGAAGAAAGTGACGAAACCATAGTGTACGACTGGGAGCAGTTGTGGGTTGAGCCAGGAATCAACGAAGAACTCCCCAACATGCACAATAAGGAAACTGATGACAGGCACCAGGAAAACCCCACGCATAGGTATGAATTACGCCCAAGAGAAAAAATTCCAAATCCTAGGCATCAGATCAATAATATGAACTGATACTAAAAAAAAAGATCCGAACCACAAATCCATTTATCCAAGTGAATAACCCAGCATTTTAAACGGAAGTTATTAGATGAGGAAGAATTTTTTTACATTTGATTAGCATATCTCTTAATATTAAAGCAAAAGGTGGAAAATTCACTAGTATTTTGTGTAATATATATGTATAAAATTTTCTCGAGTTCGGATATTATTTTCAGTCCGTATTTCAAGTATGTTTCAAGTCTGTGTGTGGTTAGTTCACAGAAAAAAAAAAAAAAAAGAAATTTCTTAACTGGTTAACTAACGTTATGTTATATCTGAATATTCCCCCAGGAACACTTGGTTATCTCTTGTGGAGGTGTATGCACGAAAAATTCGTCAAATAAAAATTTAATAGTGATATTGGCAAGTGTAATATAAAATATTAATGTTAATAATGTTTAGGTGCAGCGTGAAGGTAATGATTGATTGGGTTGAGAGGATCTATCTTCGCTTGGGAAGGAAAGAATAGTGTAAATCTAAGATATTAGATATACAACTATTCTGAAAAAATAATAATGATAATGAATGTAGATAAGGGTAAATGAAAATTAAACCACTGGGTAGTTGACTTTGTTTGGATTGACGGATCACACTGCCGCGTCTAGTCTGGGTAATGACAGAGCGGTACAGTGCGTAATCAGGGGAAGAGAGAAGGTTATAGAAGAAAAGAAAAATAAATCAAAGTGTGAGTAAAGTCAGTGTGTTCCATGTGGTGGTGAACAAAGAGAATCACGTGTTGGTGAACAAAAAGAATCACGTGTTGGTGAACAAAAAGAACCACGTGTTGATGGACAAAAAGAATCGCGTGTTGGTGAACAAAAAGAACCAAGTGTTGGTGAACAAAAAGAATCACGTGTTGGTGAACAAAAAGAGCCACGTGTTGGTGAACAAAAAAAACCATGCGTTGGTGAACAAAAGAACTATGCTTCCTACGGGAACTAGAGTGCAGCAGTGATTGAAACACCGTTTTCTTTTCCCAAACTCAAACAACAGGAGGATATTCAAGTAATGATGCAAGCTTTTGAAAATAATGAACGGATCGCACGTGGCATGCGTAATGTAAGCGTGCTGGTGTATCCAAAGACGGTCGTAATTACTGTGAATGCAACGCATTTTTTCATGTGGATGACCTACAGACTAAATAAAGTGCTACATTGACAGCGAAGACTTTGTTGTGCTATGTGGTCAACAGGTAGTGAAAACGGTATGGCCAATGAGCGGTGTGGTGTTTAAAAGCACAAAGGACAGTGTCAATGAGGGCGCATGCAGAGATGAATAAAACACAGGTGAAATGATTTTGCTGTTATTGTGTTCCAGGTCAAAGAGACCTTGGTGAATAACATATGTTATAGGTGACTGTGGACGAATAATACTAGATAAACATATACGTACAGAGCAAAGTGTTCTACAGCTAATTTTATTACCAGCATATAAAAAGCACAAATCAGGTGACAATGTTCTCAAAATATTGCGAACTGCCAGTGATATTGGTTTGATGTCTGATAACTTTTTGTGTGAATTGTGTGTGAATCGCAGAACTGAACGTAAATCAAACAATTTCACCTTGTCTTACTTTCCACCAGGAAAAAAATTAAGTCAAACAATAAAACTCAAGAATCGGTGGACGTGGACAATAACAATAAAAAAAAATTGAATATAAAAGCAAACAAACAAGCGGAAAAGCGTTTGGCAGTTAAATGTGTTACTGATACTTGGTCAGCAACAGCTCAAAATGTACTAAACGACACGTGCATGTAAGCTTCAGATGCCAGCAGTATCACTGAATTGATATTTTTTAGATATGTATTGTGGGTGCAGGACCGTAACAGTTAATTAATTTTTGTGTTTGAAAAGTGTATTGTGTATATGTGTGATTATGAATATTTTATATAATCTCATTGCTATATGTATATATAAGTGCACATGAGGAAAAAGATAGAGGATTACTAGGTAAGATGGAGTAGTCTATCCGTGCGTGTAGTCTTTCCCACCAGCATTCCTTTTGGCCCCCCATAAAGATTACATCTGGTAAGGGAGGAATGTTGGAAATAAAATTATTTAAAATAAATTTAGTCCAACATGCACGTGCATAGATAGCCCCAAGGGATAGCGGGAGGCAATCTCAAGCCTTGTGACGATACTTAGGCCCCAGGGGATATAGGGGGTCGGAAAAGTTGAAGGGTCAGTTCCCAAGGAGGGAGCGAAGTGACGTTCCCCGGACGGATTAGATGAATTCCAGACTGGTCAAGTGACCTTGGCATCCGCGGACAAGGTGAAGCTCAGAAGGTCAGAAGGTTTTTCACTGGTCAAGAGTAGTGGAGTGCGTGTAGCGACAAGGAACAGACGTGGGTATTGAGTGCCGAGTATGACGAGAGAGAAATGAAATATGCCCAACGATGACAAACGGAGAGCCGAGTTCGGATAGCGCCAGTCAGCTCAATTAGGTGTATATGACCAGCGTTGAAAACCTGAAAGACATATGGAGATACCAGATAAGTTATTTTCCTTTTCCCTTTTATTGCATGTACTTGCTTAAATTAATTCATAACCCTATTTAGAGCACGTGGCGTGTGTATTGGTCAAGATCAAACAATGAAAACCCAGTTAGCTAGGTAAAACATTTAAGTAAAGCATAGGAGAAAAGGAACTAGAAGTAAAATGAATCACTAAGCTTTGCACTTATATATATAGATAGATGTATGCAGAAATGATCGGAGACGTTATAGAGAAAAATCGTAATAATAGTAAATTTTATGTGTAAGGTATTGCTAACGGCTGCACCCACGCACGTGGTACCTTAGTGTTCCTAAATCTCACGTATTAAACCATTTTTATTACTTCCACATAAGACTCCTGTTTGTTTTCCTTATAACCACACAAGACATAAGTTAAGGTATGTGTAAGTTAAAAAATATGTGTTTATGTTTCTAATTTCTTTCACGAGCGGCACCTTTATTCCCCCACCATTCCAGTGACGGGATAAAGGTGAATCACAACGCCGTGCTTTATTATATGCCAGTACATATAAGGGGCACGTTTTTGTCCATATACGATCACTGTAGAACAAAAGTACCATAGTTATAAAAAGGCACGATAAAGTAAATTTAATCGGTAATATATACTGATTTCATTGTCCCGTTCCGCCAATCTGTCTTGGCTCCACGGGGACTTATTGAGCACCTTGGATGTTATTTTGACATGTTGCGACAATTATCCTGCCTTGAGACGCCGGTTCGGACCCTGGCCACCCCAATGGCCCAGAGACCAGCCCGTGGTGACGTGCTGGCAGGCGACCTAGTATACCTTGTCTGGGTTCCCGCTCTGTCTGGCGGGATAGGTCGTTTCTTACTTTATCGTTGACTGGAAGATTCCTTGCCCTCGAACTTTTTTTGGGGGGAATAATTTCCCTTTATTTTCTTTTTCAAAACATCTACACACATGTATGCACTGTCCTCATGCTTAGGACTTACAACATCAAGAGATAGCAAAAAATTTATTTACAGAATATTTACATTGGTGGTCTCTTCGTCTGCTTTCCCACAGACTTCTACCCTCATTCATCTTCCGAATCGCTTTCGGTGTGCACGTTCACCTCCTGCGTTTCGGTCCCCGTTTGATTGGGGAAGATGGTATGTTGCTGGAGGGTTAGCCTTTCAACCAAGGCTATTATCCCCCTCCTGTTAACGGAAGATTGGATGAGCAGATCCAATCTTCGCGTTCTTTGCACACCTGGGATCAGTGTGTTTCTCCATTCGGCGAAGCCACTGCATTCAAGTACGCAGTGTTCTATGCTTGCCGTTCTCTTTCCACAGGGACAAGTGCAGTTCCTGATGGCAAATCTGCCTAGGTATTCAGGGCTGATGCCATGGCCACTGAGTACTTGATTCAGGAACTTATTTGTCTGTGCTCGTTTGGTCGAGACCTTCGGAAACACTCTGTGTGTCTTCCGCCCTGTCTCTCCCGTGTCCCATCTGACCTGCCATTCGGTCATGGTCCGACGTGCTAATGCTGCGCGAGTACACCTTCGCGGCGTTCTGCATTGCACGTCGACCGTCTCTTTCAGCGTGGCTGCCTTCGCCAGCTGATCTGCCCTTTCGTTTCCTAGGGTTCCGACATGGCTTCGTACCCAGTGGAAACTAACTGCCCCATCTCCCTCTGTCCTCAAGAGGGTTTTGATCCTCTGGACGATGGGGTTTCTTCCCCTGAATCTACTCAGAGCCTGCAGTGCTGCCTCACTGTCCGAGTACAGTTTTATTCTTTCTTCACTACGCCTGGGGAGTGCCCAGGTGAGTGCCATCTCTATCGCCAGAAGTTCTGCCTGGAAGACAGAAGCGTTCTGCGATAATTTCACGCTTCCTGCAGTGGCTTCGTTCCCGTCCGAGAACGCACAGAAGCCTGCCCCCACTTGTCCCTTCATCTTTGAGCCGTCCGTGAACAGCTCATGCCCAACTCCCGTGGGTTTCTCCTTGTCCCACGGTGGGCAAATTTCCTCGGCAGGGTGGATCTGCCAGTCCACGCTTTCCATCTCCATGTCGGAGGCTCGATGCGGCGCACCGAGAAGGTAGGCGTCCTCGCCTGACCTTAGGCAGTGCATTGCTGCCTCCCTTTCCACTACTAGGTCTGCCGGCTCGCACCCCGCCAGCACTTGGAGTGCTAGGGTCGACGTTGTGCGAAAACAACCGGTTATCCCTAGTAGGGCCAACCTTTGGATTTGGTTTATCCCCTTCTTCATTCTGACTGTGGGAGTCCACCATGCTCCACTTGCATACGTCAGAATTCTTTCAATTCCTCTCTGATAGATGGCCTTCTTGGTTTTGCCCGTTAACCTCATGCCATTCAATCTATTGAGAATCACCGTGCACCTTGTTCTAAGGTGCCTCAGGTGTGGCAGCCCTGATAGACTCTGATCCAGGACCACACCCAAGTATTTCATTTCACGCACCGCCTTGATAGTGCACCCTTGGAATCTGCACTGGGGTGGTGTTTTCATTACTCCTCTCTTAGCTATTGCTAGCAGAGTGGTCTTCTCAGGAGCGAAGCACAGTTTGCTTTCTCTGCTCCAATTTTCTAGCACATCCAAGGCCCTATGTGCTTCTCTTTCGATCACGTGTCTCCCTGAGGCGGAGACCACGAGAACGAAATCGTCCGCATAGGCTTGAATCTCCACTGCGGGCCCCAGGTCTAGGTTCAGTGCTGAATCAGCAACTATATTCCACCAGAGCGGCCCGGAGTTGGATCCTTGCGGACACCCTCTATGGTACGAACGCGAGGACTGCCCATTCCCCGCTTCGAACTCGACTCTTCTATCAGACAGGTAGCTGCTGATCAGTTTGAACAGGTTCCTTGGACAGCCAAGTTCTTTAAGTCTGGTTAAAACCATTGGCCACCAGACACTGTTGAATGCCCCCTCACGTCTAGTGAGATGAAGCAGGTATGGAGCCCCTCCGCTTTGTTCCTCTCTGCCCTCTCTCGGAGGCTGCGAATTGCCTGCGTTGCGCAACGCCCCGGAAGGAAACCAAATTGGTTCCTGTTTAGCTTTCCCTGCTCCATGAGAAAGCCAAGCGCTCTGTTCGTTATGAGCTTATCCAGCACCTTGCTCCACGCCGAGAGGAGGCAGATGGGCCTATAGGCTGCGGGATCATTTTTGTTCTTTCCGGTCTTGTTGAAAAGAACTAGCACCGCTGTTTTCCACAAGTCTGGGAAGATTCCCCTCCCGAGGCATTCGTTTAGGAGCGCCACAAAATACCCGGGATTTGCATAGTAGATTTCTCTGACTATGCTGAGGTCGAACCCATCCTTGCCTGGTGCTTTGCCCGTGTTTAGACTGGAGAGGGCATTCTCCACTTCGTCTCTCGTGAAGGGGGGTCCTCACCAGTGTCCGGCGGGATCCGACTTTCTTCCCTTATTTCTTTTTGTTGAGGGAGTCCCCTTCTCCCTCATCTCCTTGGAAGTGGTAATCCAAGAGACTTTCTACGGTACTATCAAGAGTCTTTGATAGACTACCGTCTGCCCTTTCTACCGCTGCCAGTTTTAGCGGTTCGGTTATGGATCCCCTCGAGATCTTATAGGGGATCCCGAAAGAGTCAGCCGGAGTTTGAAACTCACACAGTTTTCTCCAGTAGGAGATTTTCGAGAGATTCAGTTCTCTCCTGTATGCTGAACGAGCCTTTTTATGCACTTCTGTGCACTCCCTGTCTTGCGGAGTAGCTTTTGCTCTTTGCAGAGCTTTCCTACTCCGCCTAGCTCTCGCCCTTAGAGCTTTTAGTTTCTCCGACCACCAGGGGTGGGGTCCTTGGCTCCCCTTTTATTTCCCCTACTACTCTCGCATAGCGTTGTTATTTGACTGGTAAGTTCTTCAAAGAGAGAGTTGAGGTCCGACACTTCTGCGGCCTCTTCTTCCCTCCTACCCCCCAACAAGGTAGTTAACTTGGCTTTAAAAGCCAACCAGTCTAGATTCTTCATTAAGAACCTTTTGCGCTTGGGTCGGATGGGCTTTTCCGATCCCAAAACGAAAGATAGCGCTAGGTGGTCACTGCAGCTCTCGTCGTCCAGTACTTGCCAATCCTGGACAAGGCTGCGCTTAGAGACTCTGACGAGAGTCACGTCGATCCAAGAGGAGCCCCTCGGCCCTTGGAAGGTCGGGGTGCTCTCTGGATCGTTCAAGAAACTCAGGTCTGCCGCGTTGGCAAAGTCCACTAGTAGCTGGCCGCGTTCGTCCTCGTTCTGATTGCCCCAGAGAGGACTCTTCGCGTTGAAGTCGCCTGCTATTATTATCTCATGACTGGGGAATTCCCCTAATAGAGCCATTAGCTCATTCAGCGTTTCTCTCAAATTGCCTGCTGGAGAACTGTATACGTTCACCATTAAAAATTTCGCATCACCACATTCCACGCCCAGGGCGACCACGTTCTCGGAGCATTTTATCTCGAGAACCGCTAGGGACGGGTCTTTCACGACCGTGGCCACCCTGGGCTTTGCCACCCTAGGGTGGTAGATCCGGTAGGAGTTAGGGAAGCCCACCACTCTTCCCCCCTGTTCGAATGGTTCCTGCAATAGCAGAATATGAGCTTTTTGCTCAGTGGCTGTCACCAGGGCCTGTGTTGTTGCTGCCCGTGCGTGGTGCAGATTGATTTGAAGCACCTTAACGCCTCTCTTTGGTTTATTATCCATAATGAGTGCGTTCTTTTAGCAGAGCCAGTTCTCTGACAAGGCTTGGGCATTCCTTGTCTAGACTCGAGTGGCCTACATCCACTCGACGCCTGAATCTCTTGTTGTTTGCCAAGCAGTTAGTGCAGACCGGGCTATTGCTGCACTCCTGGCGCTTGTGCCCGGTTTCCCCACACCGGGCACACCTATCCTGCTCTTCGGTGCACCTTGACCTAAAGTGCCCGAACCCGTTACACCTGTAGCAACGGACCTCCCTCAGATATTCCCTTACTGAGTGGACGGTCCATCCCACTCCGAGCTTGCCTCGCTTCATCACTTTTTTGAAGGTCAGTGGGTCCGCCTCTGCTACCCAGTGGCGTTTCCCACCCTTCACCTTCAATGAGAACTTGAGCTGGAGGCTGCTCTCCCCCAACTCTGGGTTCTGTTCCGCGAGACATTGCTCGACCTCTTCCCTTGACAGGTTTCCGTCTATCCCGTAGACGATAAACCTTGGATTCCTTTTAGCTGGCAATCTGGACCGAAGGTTCTCCTTCGTCACTGCATTGCTCTTTAGCTCCGAATCCAGTTTCTCTATTTCTTTGGCGGAGGAGCATTCCACCATTACTCCTCCCCCATTGACCTTTCTAACTCCCTTAACCCCAATCTGGAGTTTGGCGGGGCAAATCTGAGTTTGCAGAACCGCCTTAACGTCTTCTGACGAGGGAGTACCCTTGTCTGTTGCGGGGTAAACGAGAAGCACGTGCCTCTTCTCGACCCTCTTGGCTACCACCTGCTTGGCTACTTCCTTCTTAGCCGTTTTTTGCTTAGGGGCCGTGTTCCCCTTGCCGGGCTTCGCTCGAGCCGCTTCGGCATATGTTTTTGGAGCCGCGCTAGCGTGCTCACTTCTTTCCTGTAGTCTCCCTTGGATGAGACTCATTTCAATCACTTGCTTGGTGCAAGCTGCCTGTAGCGAGTTCGCTACCTTTCTTATCTTGGTTCTGGTGTTAACCAGAACCTTATTTGATGGATTCTCTAGAATCCTCTCCAACTCTTGAAAGAAGGAGTTGACTGCGCTTGCGAATTCCGACGGAATTTCTAAGCCGCAGTCTGCCTCAACGGGCTCACTTGGACCGGGGGTTGAAGCCCCCGCATCCTCTGCCATCTCTCTACTCGGGTTGCTAACCGAGTGTAAGCCCTGGGACCTGTGTCCCTGGTCGGTCAGACTTAGTACGTTCGACAGTCAAGTGCTCAGCGGTACCCTAGGGTTCTTCCGCTGTAACCTGCACTTGACCCTGGTTGAGTGCGGGATTTAGCCTGATCCGTAGATCAGGGGGACCGGCACGACGACGACGTACCCGCTCGTGTGTCAGAGTTGCGCACCGTGCTTTGACCGCAGCTCGGACTTTGCCCTGACAAGGACAGTTTTTCTAAGTCCGAACTGACTGCACCAAAACACTTTTTTCAAATTAATGAAAAAAAATTTTTCTTCCCTTCGTTTTGAAAAACGAAAGAGAAGAAAAATCAAGTTTTTGAGGGGAGAAACAACTCCCCTCGCTCTGCTAACAGAGTCTATTGGAACAGCAGTCGATTTGATTCGCAATCAATCACACAGTACTCACTCAACCAGCCTCTGACAACGGCCGGTCAATTTAATCGGTAAATGATCTGTAACTGATGCACCTATAATTTGTTCATAATAATAAATATAACAATAAAATTAACACCTTGTATTTAACATTGATGACAGTAACACGTGTTCCAATGAATAGCATCAACACGTGTTCCATTGTTCATAACTTTAACACGTGTTTTGTATTAGAATGTAACATTGGTACAGATTAACGTTTGAAGATTTATGGTGAATTGTTTCATAAAGTATATAACTATGGTGAATTGGTTAAATATTTGTTTATAACATATGATTATTATGATAATAAATATTTTAAAATAACGGAGAATATAACAGGGTCTTCAGTGAGAGCGCTTCTTCTTTTCAACTCAAAGAATAAAGCGAGTCAGTTTGAAACATTTCAAACTCCCCGAAAATAAGCCGTGTACTCTGGTATCGGCTCAATACTGAAAAACATTGCTCTCAGACCAGTCGGAAATCCCCCGATTAGTCACCTGATTGAAAACATCAGGCTCATTTCCAATAACAATACCTAAATATCCTTAAGAAAAGTCTAGCAAAAAAGCACTAGTTCCCCATTAAAACAATTGCATTCATCCTGTTACTGTTTTAAACATTTCAAAAAAGAAATTTCTTTTAAAATTCTTGAAAGCTTAAACTTTTGTCTCATTTCCATAAAAAAAAAATTCACCTAAAATTTAATTTAAAAAAATAATAATTACTCTTTAAATGTATGCCTTAAAACTAAAAAAATATTTACGCTTAATATTTCAATAAATAATAATATTCACAAACTCACCTTCTCACTTGCCAATTAAAAAAAAAAAGAAAACTACATTAACAATTCCCCATTCCACTTGAATTCCCTAACATGAACTTTGATTACAGAAGAAAATACGGAAACAGTCATAAAAAGATTTCCTCCTAAATGAAAATAATGTTCTGGAATTGATTCCAGTCTGAATCCAATGGGACAGCTTTTCTCAGGTAGAACCTCAAGAACACAAGTGGAGACGAATGAAAACTCATCACAATTTTCAGATGGAATCAAAGCATTTGAACAACTGGGGGAACCGACACAGTGTTTCTTAGCGTAAGAAACAGAAACGTCTGGAAGATTCATACTGCTTCTTTCCCAATGATTAAATGTGTAAAAAAAAAATAACGTTAGCGAGCTGATGGAAATTTGAAAGACTTGAAGACGTCATACTTTATTCAAACTTAGAACTAAAATTCACTCACCGTTTCCTTTGCATACTGTAACCAATGCATGACCCTTATCACCGCACGTGTGTGTGTCACCAAGCGTCAGCACTTCACGGTGACTATATCCTTATCTTGTCATTTCGTGACGAAACGCTATCGACTCTAATCAGACAAAGCGAACTGCAGCTCAGGGCTTATTTTCAGGTAAATTCTTAGCGAGAGTAAAACGAAAGGATTTCTTTATAAATAATTTTCATATCTTGAGAGAATAAATATATTCAGTATAGAGGACATAATAAGTGTAAAGAAATTCTTCAAGGTTTAATTTCCCCTAAAATGAGAGAGGAATACGGAAAGCGAAATAATTTAATCAGACACCTTGAAAGAATTCATCTTGGATTTAATGTTGTTGTTTTTTTTTAAAACGAGTGAGCTGTGAAATACCTTGTTCTTCACATAAAGAAAACATAGTGTACGATTTCAATATTCCCTTTTTTCTTAAAATTTCTCCAACGTAATGACTTAGGTCAACTGAGTCCGGAAATGCTTCGTCTACTTTAGTATTTCGATTCCGAGGAGTTCTTTCAGATACTGTTCAGCTTTTTCTCAAAATCCAGTTGTAAAATAATTTTGGTCATGTTTATTTGATTGTCGTCGTAGGAGAATTCCAATCCGTTCATGACCGCCATGTCATACATTGTGTCCCCGAGAGTTTTTTCAAACAGGAAAGAGCCATCATTCCACAGAAATTCTTCTTTTGGTGTTTGTAATGTTTCCAAAGTCAAATTATTTTTTTTTCCATTGCTTTCTTAATTAAAGCGGAAAACGAAATGGAACGAAGAAACGTCTGCTGTATGACTCTTAACATAGCAGATTCCTTATCAACCACTTTAGTCCAATGTTCTCCGCACAGAGAAATTCTTGGATATATAGGAATTTGAAGAAAGTTTATGGAATGAAACATGAAGAGAAAGAAATGGGTTGAAAGACTTAACATTCAAGCTTCGTCAATTTTTTTTTTTTGGTTCCTCATACAATTCTGGGGAAATTTTACGTTTTTGGGAGAACTCGTTTTTTTCAAAATCAACCCTTTAGACGTTTTTAAGATAGAAAAAATATTGACTAAGGGAAATCTTAAGTACTACAAATTCTGACTTGAAACACTTTTAAGTAAGAAAATATTTGTCTGAAGTAATTTTTCAATGTCTAAGCATTGACATCTGACTATTCGTCCGTCCGAAATTGAATCCTGGGGTGGCTTGAGTTATGAGCTTTTGAATTATGACACTAGCTTTCTACCTTCTTTGGAAGCAGTGGACTAAATCAGGGTCTGCTTATTTCCCTTCTAGTGGTTCACGACGGATCTCTTAAATGGTGAATGAACGGCAAAGTTCAAACGCTATGTCCCATTGAGTCACCAGTTTTAGATTTTTGTCATCTTAGACAATTTAAGTTCGCTCAGAAAAGTATGCTTTTGCAAGCTTGAGTTTGCGTTCAAAGTTCAAAACCAGAATTTAGTTTAATCTACCAAGCAAAATGATTTCATGTCATATGAGGTTTTCCAGCAAGCAGTAGACGCGTGAAAACAGTCGCACAAGATTGTCATTTTCCGGTAGAAAGAAGGAGATTCCAAAGTTAATTTCTTGGGGAAAGCGTAAAAATACTCTTCTTTCACTGGAGAGAGCGTAAAAACGCTCTTCTTTAATGTTTTAATGTAAACCTCGAGGAATTAGTATCTAACTATGAAAACGAAGTTCTAAAGATTTAGGGGCATTTACACTAAAATCCTACAATGACTTTATTTGAAATAGGGAAGAATCGGCCTTAGAGACTAAAATACATCTGAAGATTTTAGATACATTTCTGTTCAAAAGTAAAGTCGAATGAAAAAATAAGAGCAATTAAATCGATAGGAAAAGTTTGATAGGTTGAATCAGAAAAAAAAAAACTAAGAAAAAAAAAGTTTCATAAAAATAAACCAAAGTTTTAAGAATCATACAACACTGAATAGAAGGAAACATATAATAAGTAAAATAAGGGGAATACGATATTTTCACTATGGAAGTTTGGAAACACCTGTTTTTCTTACGAATTAGTAAAACGTGAAATAAAAATGTTTAGACGAAGTACGGACTTAGTCGCTATGTCTCCAGAATGAAAGCTTTTTCTGCTGAGACAATGAATAAAAAATACGATAATGAAAACCTAATTAAAACGAAATAAAAAGTCAATGAAACTAAACGTCTAAAGATAAGATGCAGCAGGCACAGAAGTTAAAAATGATGGGACAGACACGGGAGAACAGGACATTTAGTGAAAGAAATATACGCTAAGTTTTGAAACATCTCAATTTAAAGCGAACTAAATGAGGGAAAGGAATGAGATTAGAGGAGTTCTTGTTAAATTTGATGAGGTGAGGAAACAATAAAAATTTAGTTATAGATGAAATAAAGTAAAAAAAAAAATAGCTCGTTTAAGAATATAATTTTTGGTGAAAGTATGAAATTTTAGTTGAAATGTCATGACCAGCATTTCGAAAAGAAATAGATTGAGTCGATATGTATGGAAAAGAAGTAAGAATTTCTTTATTTTTGCTATGGGGGTGGGGAATAACTGCTTTTCTGGTGAGTTAGTAAAACGTTAAAAAAATAATGTTTATGGGAAGAACGGAATTACTAGCTTTGCCTCTAGAGTGAATGTTTTTTCGGACGAGACAGAAAAATATACAGCCCAAAGAATACAAATTTTATCGTAAGAAAAAAGGTTTTAGATTGTATGTGTTGACAATGAATGCTTTCTTGTTGGAACAGTCCACGAAAAGTATAGCAAACTAGGAAAGAATAAAAAAATGCATATTTGACTACATGCAAACTTTGAGGAATATTTTTAAGCAAGTTTGAAAATATGCTATATAAGAAAACAAAAATCTGATGATTTGCTACATCTAAAATAATCGTTTTGTTGAAATGAAATGAAAAAAAAACAGTCTAAGTAAGAGGAGTCACAAGTGTGACCAAGTAAGAAAAAAATTACTGACATACTGAAAAGTTTTACGAAATTTCAAAAAAAAAATGAAGTGAAATAGTGAAATTGGGAAGCTATAATGATAGACGAAATAAAGTAAGAAAATATTGTTTTATCAGAATTTTAACTGTGAAAGACCTGTTGAGTTCTTGAACACACGAAAAAATTACGAGAAAATAATATTGCAAAGGCGAAAGACTCAGAATTAGCATGAAGTCATTTCACAAAAAAAAAAAAAAAAAAAAATGACGAAGTCCAATAATTATTGCGAACAGAAACGAAATCGTTTCTATAGAAGCATTTCCTCATCTCATGATCTGTAATAAAATTGAATAAAGGAAAAAGAAAAGTTCCCCAGAAAATTCATTACATCTACACGAAAAAACTCCCTCAAAACATGCAAAAAATATAAAAAATACATGATGAAATAACGTAAAAGTTATAAGAAAAAAAGAGAGGGAATACATAGTACATGAAAACATTACGACTAGAAAAAAATATTGGAAGGGCGAAAGACTCAGAATTAACATGTCTACATTTCCCAAAATTTTTGTCAAAGTCCAATAGTTACTGCGAACAGGAACGAAATCGTTTCTAAAGAAGCATTTCCTCGTCTCATGGTCTGAAATAAAATTAAATGGAGGAAAAAGAAAAGTTCCCAATAAAATTCCTTACATCTACACGAAAAAACTTCTTCAAAACATACAAAAAATATATAAAAAACACATGAAGAAATAACGTAAAAGTAATTAAAAAAAATAGAGTGAATACGTAGTACACGAGACCACCTGACCATTTATTGAAACCAAATCATCGTGAGTTAGGACCTCGCTAAGACCATCACAGCATTTTTATTCCATTGGAAAAAAAATTCCCCAGCACCGTTACGTAAAAATTTCCTCCGGGGAAAAATAACATCGAAGAGGGGGAAAAATCCCGCTTGAAAACCACAGGAATAAATACAAAAAATCTCAACGGACCCCACTCGGTTGTTTCCATCCCTCAAAATCAAAGATCCATCGAAAGTTCCAAGAAGCACCGCTAGGGGACAGCACATCGAGTTGACATCTCCCTATATCCAACCCCTTTCCCACTCGGTCGTTGCCATCCCTCAAAATCAAAGATCCATCGAAAGTTCTAAGAAGCACCGCTAGGGGCAGCACATCGAGTTGACAGCCCCTTTCCCACTCGGTCGTTGCCATCCCTCAAAATCAAAGATCCATTAGAAGTTCCAAGAAGCACAGATAGGGGACAGCACATCGAGTTGACATCCCCCTATATCCACCCTCTTTCCCACTCGGCCGTTGCCATCCCTCAAAATCAAAGATCCATCGTAAGTTCCAAGAAGCACCGCTAGGGGCACCACATCATGGGGCCGATCACCTGAAAAAATCTGACAAGGGGACAGCTGGGGCAGCCTCGTGGGCAGCCAATGTTAAGTCTATGGGGGCTGCCCCTGCGCTAGAATGCCCCCTTTTCCTCTACTCTCCCCCCGGAATCAAGTGTACCCGCCCTGGCGCATCACAGATTGCACGTGACAAGTTCGACCACACGGAGTTACAAGCGGCCGGGCAAGACAGATGATCCATAGTTCTGCGTTACGTGCGCAATGGGGAGCGATAGTGAGTTGACGGACGTTCAAAAAGGAATGATCATCGGCAACCGCTCTAAGAGTGGAAGCGTTTCAGAAACAGCAGACTTTGTGGGCTGTTCGCGAGGCACTGTAGTAACGGTGTACCAAGAATGGACCGCTGGTACACCGAGTACCTCCCGAAGTCATTACTGTGGAGCCCCAAAGACTATCGACTCCAGAAGAGAACGTCGCCCCCATCGACTGGTAAAGGGCAATCGACGAGCAGTAGAGCAGCAATTGACCAATCAAATGAACGCTGGGACACCCAGGTTCGTGTCCCCGATAACAGTAGAGCGAATTCTGTTACGCATGGGTCTCCGGAGTCGACGCTGCTTCAAGGCGGCCACGTTAACCCATGTCCATCGGCAACGACGCCTGCAGTTCGCATGGGACTATCGTCATTGGACAGTGGAAGAGTGGGAAAAGGTTGCCTTCTCCGACGAACCCAGGTTCCTACTCCACAGAAGTGGCGGATACGGCGTCAGACACACGACAACCAACACCCGGACACGCTTGTCGGTCAAGTACAGGCCGGTGGTCGCAGTGTGCATGTCTGGGGGATGTTTCCTTGGTACTACTTGGGACTGCTGGTACCACAGGATGGGTCCCTGAACGCCAATGACTACCCGTCCATCCTCGCTGACAACATGCATCCCTTCATGTTGGACGTTTACCCTGGTGGTGATGGTGTCTACCACAGCCACGACGCTAATGGGGTGCGTGACTGGTTTCAGGAACACGGCAGCGATGTCTCTTTTCTTCTTTTGCCGGCGAAATCGCCCGACCTCAATCCCATAGAGCATTTGTGGAACTATTTGGATCGACACCTTCGACGTGCCGACCCACAACTACGTCATTTCCGGAACCTCCGTGCTCTACTGCAGTCCAAATGGATATGTGTGCCTCGAACAACCTTCCAAGAGCTCATTGCGTCCATGCCACGCCGTCTCGCCGCTGTCATCTGGTCCAAGGGTGGTTATTCCCATTATTAGATAGGTGGTCATATTGTTCTGATACGACAGTGTGTATATATATATATATATATAGGATGTGCGAAAAATCACTGTGCACTGAAAGTAACACTTACCATGTCGAACTGGTTTCTACAGGAGGTGTTGGAAATGGGCCCCACCAACGTCCAGACATATCTGCACACGCTTCTGCATGTTGGTGAAGACCTTTCTCAGGGTATGTGGAGTGATTTGTTTGATGTGGGTCCTTATTCAGCCTGTAACTCTTGAAGTAGTTCCTATAGGAGGTGTTGGAAATGGGCACCGCCGATGTCCAGACATGTCTGCCCACGCTTCTGCATGTTGGTGAAGACCTTTTTCAGGGTATGTGGTGTGATTTGTTGGATGTGGGCCATTATTGCAGGCTGTAGCTCTTGAAGTGTATGCAGATTACCTACGTATACTTTTTTCCCCTTCAGTGCTCTCCACAGACAAAAAGTCAGCTAGTATCAGACCCGTTGGCTGGGAAGGCCACAATCCTCGGAAGATGATGCGATTTCAGAAGAATTCCTCCAGAAGCTGTATTGGTGCGCCAGTAGTTTAAGCAGTTGCACTGACTTGCAGGAACCATCTTTCATAGATTTCCCGTTCCGTGAGTTCGGATGCGAGTGGCTGGATAATCTGTGCACGATACCGTTCCGAGTTAATAGTTTCACTGAAGAAAATGGGCCCAATAATGCGCGTGCGGGTCATGGCACACCAAGCACCGAGCTTGTGGTTGCAAAGAGGCACTTGCTTAAATTCGTGGTGATTTTCAGTACCCCACAGACGCATGTTTTGGCCCTTGATGTACCCGGACAGGTGGAACCATGTCTCATGTGAAAAGAAAGTCACGTCCAGAATGTCCTCATCTGCTTCAGACAGGAAGTCTTGGAACCACCTCCCATACCGAACACGGACCTCGTGATCTGTTTCTTTCAGCCGATACTCGACGGGCACTTTGTACGGGTGGAAACGCAACTTCCTTTTCAGAATATCGTGGGCTGTACTCTTTGGCACATTAGCTTGTTGTGACAGCCGCCTCACTGACTTGTGTGGACTCCTCTGTATCCTGTACACTTTGCAAGGGTGGAAACGCAACTTCCTTTTCAGAATATCGTGGGCTGTACTCTTTGGCACATTAGCTTGTTGTGACAGCCGCCTCACTGACTTGTGTGGACTCCTCTGTATCCTGTACACTTTGCAAGGGTGGAAACGCAACTTCCTTTTCAGAATATCGTGGGCTCTACTCTTTGGCCTTGTACACTTTGCAAGGGTGGAAACGCAACTTCCTTTTCAGAATATCGTGGGCTGTACTCTTTGGCACATTAGCTTCTTTTGACAGCCGCCTCACGAACTGGTGTGGACTCCTGTATATCGTGTTCTAGATATCCTATACAGTCACGTCTGCTGTGGGTAGCATACCGGGGCGTCGGCATCCAGAACACTACGAGTTTCCCGAAACTTCGCTGTGAGCTGAAGTACCACATTATGGTGGGGGGTGCATCACGAAATTTCCTACTGAACTGTTTTTGCACTTCGTCTGTGTACTTGTTATCATGGCGAAAGACATGTTCCACCAAAAACATTCTCTGTTCAACCGTCAACACCATTTTCCATGTGCCGAGGCGAAGGATCGATCGGTCGGTCTACCTCCGTCGACCAAGCGCTCGGGAATGACCTTCGCTCAGAATGACGCCTCTAGGTGGGAAGTCATGAAGGCTACCAGACACTGAACACTTCCACGTGGTGGGTCACGTACATTCAGTGCACAGTCATTATTCGGACACCATTTATATACCATCATCATCATCGTCGTCAAAATCTTCCAAATACGTGGCGTCAGTGAATAAACAAATGCATCGCTTTGTCCACGTTTTAGCAACACACAGCAACCGAAAAATGGTTATTCGGTCACCGTCGGGGAATTGAATCCCGAATCTCTCGATATCTAGCCGAGCGCGTTAGCCTTACACCACGGAAAACACACATAGCACCGTGGATTGTTGGCCACCGTGGTGTAAGGCTAACGCGCTCGGCTAGATATCGAGAGATTCGGGATTCAATTCCCCGACGGTGACCGAATAACCATTTTTCGGTTGCTGTGTGTTGGTAAAACGTGGAAAGAGCGATATGTTAATAGAAGTACTTTTCATATTTGTGAATACTTTATTTGTACATGAACTCCATTCTTCTTCTGAATACTTTATTTGTACATGAACTCTTCTTTCCTTTTGGGTGAACTTGAGTGTTACGTTTTCATAAAACGTTTCTTCCGAGTACTTTTTCATATTTCAAAAGAATGTTTTTCTCTATTGACAAAACAGCCAAGTTTTTCGAATGTGCATGTCCTTGTGTGGCTCTAAGATATATCTTGATTCTTTTTAATGCTGGAAAACTTTCAGCAGTTGCAGTTGTTGATAGAAAGTTTAATATGAGGTCTGCTAATTTGTAAACCTCACTAAACACTATGTCCAATTTATTCAACTTTACATAAAGAGTAATGTTTCTTACTGATTTGTTTTTGTATTCATCAAGGGAATAAAACACCTTCAGTTCATTTTTTAGTCGAGCTGTATCAAAATTTGAAGCATAGAGTTCTTTAAGTTCTGAAAGTAGATGTTCAGGGAAGCTTTCACAAAATTTATCATAACAGTTCGAATCCAACACAGCCACGAATTTAAGATATAATATCTCTGATTTTAATTCATTGACACTTCACAAAAGCTGAAACAACTCTCGCGAAACACTCATGGGTGGGAGGGAGTATGCGAGTGACTGTGATGTCTAACTCTTCTTTTTTCTGAGCGAACAGTTTCCCAAAGCAATGGGCCAATCCCCTCTACCAGCTGATTCATGTTGTCATGGAAACGCTAGCAGGCGATTGTACGAAAGGTTTTCGCATCAGAACTGCGAAGACTCTGGAAGAGCTGCTTGCGTTATGCCATTGGTTTTCGCTCGCTAGACCGAGTCAAAGAAGCGAACCCGCACGCGTTTTTTTTTTTTTTTTTTTTTTCGCTGCGAAAGAATCGACGTATTTTAATACCGTTGATAATTGACTTTTATTTGTGTATATTTAATTCAGTTTTATTTGTGCATTCTCTGGCCTTCGCAGCTAGCCTCGAATATACGCCACAGGGATGGAGTCCGAGAGAAGCATGTGACGTATATTCTAAATTAACTTTGCCGCCCCGGTGGCGCAGTGGTCTAAGCGATGGCCTCTGATCATTCGTCCGAACGGGGTCCGGGTTCGAATCCCGGTGAGGCATGGATGTTGTGTTTGTCTTACGGCACTGGCTCTCTCCCTTTCCTGGAACCAGTGACCCTAAATTAGGGACGGGCGACTGCTTATAGCCCATTGAGTTGCTCACGGTGGTCGTTAAACCTCCAATCAAAAAAAAAAAATTAACTTTCCTTTTTAGTTTCTTTTCCTATGTAAATCTTGAGTTTGTTCTCAGTTATACTTCACACTTAACGTGATATCTTTTCTCTCAAACGAATGCTGTTGGCAACATAATTGAGGTGGAATGAACGTGACGTATGCCTGTTATTAGATAAGAACCAGAGATATAAACTACGAGTAAACTGTTGCTTGGGTGGTGCGTGGAGCGTTTAATGTGGAGCGTTGATACTGATTTGTTATATGATATGATGTGAAGTGCTATGTTACGATGTGTTGGAGGAAACATCTTGAATAAAGCATCATTTCCGTAAGTTTGACTTCTGTTTACATGTTTAGTCTGGCCGTTAAGGTTTTTAATTTAGGAACTATTTTATCGTATAGTTATGTTTTTTTTTAAATAACGTAGAGGTACGAAAAGACATCTACGTTATAAGCACGAATAGCAAATATGGATGTACCTGAAGCGGCCAATGACGTAACCCGACGCCGTTTTGGAGGGCCGGGCGGTAATACCCCTTGAAGCCGGACCTTCGACGATGGACAAGGGATTAAAAAAGTTAGTAAAATCATGCAATGCATTGATTATGATACGCTTAAAACATACCAGAAATCATTACTCAAGTTATGAGGATAACGGTTGTGGAATAAATCTCACTTCTGTGTCCTGACCTTTGACCCTATTTCGATGATATTAAACAGAACCGGTTCAGTATACCTCCGAAACAACATACTAAAGTTTTGTCGCAATAGAAACATTTTTAGTCAAGTTATGAGAATAATGGCTGTGGAATAAATCTGGCTCCTGTGTCCTGACCTTTGACCCCATTTTGATTATATTCAACAGAACCAGTTCATTATACCTCCGAAACAACATACTAAAGTTTTGTCGCAATAGAATCATTTTTACGTAAGTTATGACGCATAAGGGCAATGGAATGGATCCCACTTGTCGTGACCTTTGACCTCGTGTCTCCGATTTTCAAAAGGGTTCGTCCCCAGGTAGTCCCCTACCATATACTAAAATTTCATCGAAATCGAGCCATTTTTAAGCAAGGTATGACGCATGAGGGCAATGGAATGGATCCCGCTCCTATGTCTTGACCTTTGACCTCACTTATCCCATTTTGAATAGGGTTCTCCCTCGAGAGGTCCCTTACCACATACTAAAATATCATGGAAATCGAACCATTTTTACGCAAGTTATAACGCATAAGGGCAATTGAATGGATCCCGCTCCTATGTCCTGACCTTTGACCCCATTTCGTCCATTTTCAATAGAGTTCGTCACCATGGGGCCCCCCTACCACATACTAAAATTTCATTGAAATCGAACCATTTTTACGCAAGTTATGACGCATAAAGGCAATAGAAGGGATGCTGCTCCTATGTCTTGACCTTTGACCCTATGTCGTCCATTTTTAAAGGGTTCGTGCGGAGGTGATCCTTTACCACATACTAATATTTCATCGAAATCGAATCATTTTTACGCAAGTTATGACGCATGAGGGCAATGGAATGGATCCAGCTCTCATGTCTTGACCTTTGGCCTCACTTATCCCATTTTGAATAGGGTTTGCTCCCGAGTGGTCCCTTACCACATACTAAAATATCATAGAAATCGAACAGTTTTTACGCAAGTTATGACGCATAAAGGCAATCGAATGGATCCAGCTCCTATGTCCTGACCTTTGACATTATTTCCCATTTTCAATAGAGTTTGTCCCCAGGTGGTTCCCTACTACATACTAAAATTTCATCGAAATGGAACAAATTTTACGCAAGTTATAACGCATAAGAGCAATGCAATGAATCCCGCTCCTATGTCCTGACCTTTGACCCTGTTTCGCCCATTTTCAATAGTGTTCGTCCCTAGGTGATCCCCTACTGCATACTAAAATTTCATCGAAATCGCACGGTTTCTAGGCACGTTATCGTGCTTACGGACAGACGGACAAAGCTGGAGCATATACGCTTCTTCAACCTACGGTTGGAAAGCGTAAAAAAATGAGACGCAGACATGAGAACAGCATTTTCATGAGAGAGAGAGAGAGAGAGAAGCAAACCAGAAGTGAAACTCGAAACATGAGGTATAGAGAGCTAGAAGTTGAGTAACTAGCTGAGTAGAGATGGGTGATGAGAGGGTAAAGCCGCAAAGTTTAAGAGTTGCACTAGGGGGAGAGGGTTTGAGAAGTCTCTAAGACAAGGCTCCGTGGTACGCAACCGCCGTTCGGCAAACTCGCACCGACCTCTTCAAGGAAAGAGTGTAAGATGCTTTTTGACTCATACATTTCTAGATCATAGCTTTGCATGTGCTATGCAGGGTCGATTCCCGTTGGTCTCAGCCACAGCTTTTACCATGTGTGCATCGCGTTCACTTTAAGTATCGTGAATTTAACGATTTAAAAGTTTAATAACCTTTTTTTTTTTTTTTTTTTTTTTTGCATATTACAGTCTACTATAATCTCAGAATTGTATCTAAAGGTAAATAACTCGACCGGTACTCATGTACGTAGAATTAAGACCACCTTCTATGAATAAATAGTTAAGTTTCAATTTAACTGTGTCACTCAGTCATTTTTCTAAGGTTTTGCAGAAATTCTCAGTTCAGTGATATACACTGAAGAGCAACTGAATTAGAGATACCTGTCTAGTAACGTGTTGCACCACCTTTCGCCCTGATGACGGCGGCGATCCGTCTCGGCATGGACTCGACAAGACACCGGAAGCGTTGGGAAGCCATACGGATCCACGACTCCTGAACAAGCTCCCACAGTTCACGAAGATTTGATGGAGGGGGTCAGGGCCTCGAACATCTCTCTCGATGGCATCCCAGATGTGCTCGATGGAATTGAGGTCAGGAAACCTAGCTGGCCAAGGAAGCGAGGTCACGTCGGTGGAGTGTTCATCCAACCATTCGGATACAATTCGGGAGCTGCATTGTCTTGTTGCAGGATGAGGTCCCCAGTGGGATGTTAAAGACGCACAAACGGGAGCAAATGGTCGCCCAGGATATCCCGGTAACGTTGACCTGTGAGGGACGATGTCACATGTACCAGGGGTCCCATTTCAGTCTACGTAAACAGTCCCCGGACGAAAATGTCACCCCCACCAGCTTGAAGAGTACCCTGTTGGCAAGAAGGATCCATCGCTTCATGTGGTTTGCGCCGTACTCGTATCCTGCCATCCATATGTACCAACGTGAATCTCCACTCATCAGTCCAGGCAACATTTTTCCACATGTCTAGGGTGGTCCAGTGGCGATATTTCCCGCACCCATGCTAATCTTTGCACCCTGTGATGTGCGGTCAGCAGCGGTACCCTCGTGGGACGATGGCTTCTGTACCCCATAGCGAGGAGATGGTTCTGGATGGTGTGGCTGCTTACCCGGTTTTTGTGCTCCAGCGTTAAATTGCCGAGTGATTTCTTGCACTGTGGCCCGTCTATCCGCTGCTACAATGCGAGCTAGTCGACGATCACCCCGCTCATCCACACGCTGTTATCCACGGCAGTTGGCCCTAGCAGGGATGGTTTTACCGGATTCGATGTACTCACGGTGCACCCGTGACACAGTGGCTCGTGAAAATCCCAGTGGCTGCACGACTTCCGAGATGGAATGACCCATTCGTCGGGCCATGACAATTAGCCCACGATAAAATGCGCTTATATCCTTCGTCTTACCCATACTGCGTCCGACTCTTACTGATTCCCGTCGCATCACTCCTTATATTGTCGGATCGATGCATACGTCATGTCGTTTCCATTTACAGGGCCGCCCACAGAGCCACATTTGCATAACGCCAGCTGTCTCTAATTTAATTGCTCTTCAGTGTTTTTACCATATACACTGACAAAAACGTTTTGTTAATTCAACAAAAAAGTTGTTCAATCAACAAAAAAATTCAGTCCATATATAGTCAACAAAAAAGTGTTAAATGAACAAAATAATTTTGATGAAAATTATTGTTCATTCTACAAAATTTATTGTTGTCATGACAGAACGCTTGGTTCATTTCACAAAATAATTTTGCCCATTTTTGGGAATTTCTTTGATCCAACAATATGTATTGTTATCGTTATAAAACGTTTTGTTGCTGCAACCAAACATATTGTTATCGTGGCACAGTAATTTGTGTCACGATAACAATATGTTTGGCTGCAGCAACAACCAAAGTTTCTTAATTCAATTACTAATCAAAAACAACTATTATTCCCATAATAGTTGTTTTTGATTAGTAATTGAATTAAGAA
The DNA here is from genome assembly GCA_039090855.1 of Macrothele yani. NCBI lineage: Eukaryota > Metazoa > Arthropoda > Arachnida > Araneae > Macrothelidae > Macrothele > Macrothele yani. The sequence goes on from CM077031.1 coordinate 98,334,414, forward strand.
ACTAGGAAACCAATCCTCAACATGAGCTTTATTCAAAGAATTAGAACAGAGTATAGGTCAGATACTTGGCAAGCAATCAAGAAAGTTCAACATGCTACAATGAAGATGGAAAGATCGATAGCTCAAATCAAGTTCCTGAAAAATTGCAAGGTAAATAACTTTATCCAAATTCATTTAGACTTAGAAAACCATTTAAAGATTTAAAGATTTTTCAGCCAACTTCGTAAGAACAATAGAGAAAAAAACGTTAAAACGAAGTATTGAAGCAAAATATAACAAGTTAGTAAAATCATGCAATGCATTGATTATGATACGCTTTCCAACATACCAGAAATTATTACTCAAGTTATGTGGATAATGGCTGTGGAATAAATCTCGCTCCTGTGTCCTGACCTTTGACCCCATTTCGATTATATTCAACAGAACCGGTTCAGTACACCTCAAGAATAACATATTAAAGTTTAGTCGCAATAGAAGCAGTTTTACGCAAGTTATGAGAATAATGGCTGTGGAATAAATCTTGCTTTTGTACAATGACCTTTGACTCCATTTCGTTGATATTCAAAAGAACCGGTTCACTGTACCTCCGGAACAATATGATAACGTTTTGTCGCAATCGAAGCATTTTTAGGTAAGTTATGATGCACAAGGGCAATGGAATGGATCCCACTCCAGTGTCCTTTCCTTTAACCCCATTTCGCCGATTTTCAATAGGGTTCGTCCCCAGTTGGTTCCCCACTACATACTAAAATTCAATCGAAATCGAACCATTTTTACGCAAGTTATGCCGCATAAGGGCAATGGAATAAGTCCTCTTTGACCCCATTTCGCCCATTTTCAATAGAGCTCGTCCCCAGTTGGTTCCTTTTTTTTTTTTTTTTTTTTTTGATTGGAGGTTTAACGACCACCGTGAGCAACTCAATGGGCTATAAGCAGTCGCCCGCCCCTAATTTAGGGTCACTAGTTCCAGGGAAGGGAGAGAGCCAGTGCCGTAAGACAAACACAACATCCATGCCACACCGGGATTCGAACCCGGACCCCTTTCGGACGAATGATCAGAGGCCATCGCTTAGACCACTGCGCCACCGGGGGGGGGCAGTTGGTTCCCTACCACATATTAAAATGTCATCGAAATTGAACCATTTTTACGCAAGTTATGACGCATAAAGGCAATGGAATGGATCCAGCTCCAATGTCCTGACCTTTGACTCTATTTCACCCATTTTCAACAGGGTTCGTCCCCAGGTTGTCCCCTACCACATACTAAAATTTCATCGAAATCGAACAAATTTTACGCAAGTTATGACGCATAAGAGCAATGTAATGAATCCTGCTCCTATGTCCTGACCTTTGACCCTGTTTCGCCCATTTTCAATAGGGTTCGTCCCCAGGTGGTTCCCTACAACATATTAAAATTTCGTCGAAATCGAACCATTTTCACGTAAGTTATCGTGCGGACGGAAGGACGAACGGGCAGACGGACGGACAAAGCTGGAGCATATACGCTTCTTCAACCTACGGTTGGAAAGCGTAAAAAACGTTGCTTGTTAACAGAAAGTAAAAGTAGAAAACGAAAAGAAATTTTCTGGAATCTTAAGTGATACAGTAAAAGCAGAATTGGAGGACTGGCTAAAAATCGGAATAAAAAACAAAAATAAAAAAAATGTTCAAAAGCTGAACCTTAAAGAAAAGAATTTTTTTAAGAAAAACTATTCCAGTAAAAACAAAGAAACAGCAGTTCTTAGTCATGTAGAGGACAACACTGCTACAGGAGTTAGCCAAGAATTGTTACAAGTGATAAATAAAGGAAGTAATTTCAATCTATCCAAGGAAAAAATAAATAAATAAAAATTGGTAATTGAATTGGAAAGCATCTGAAGCACTTTAGAAAAAGAAGACCAAATTAAAGCAGACCTCCTCAGAAAAGATTACCACAATAGCCCAGAAGCAAGTAAAGAAAACTAAAAAAAACTATGAGAAGAGTCAATTAAAAGCTCTTAAAATTTCAGAAAAAATGAAAGTGTAGTTGCTGTAAAAACAGACAAAAGTAAGTTGATTACTATTATGGATAAGAAACATTAACAAGAAAAGATGGAAGAAGAACTAAAATAGCGTATGTATGAAGAAGTAAAAGAAAACCAACTTCCAGATTTGATTAAAAATGTCTCAAAGCTCATTTCAGCTTCCAGAAAACAAAAACCAGCTTCCAGAAAACTATAAACAATTCTCAAAATTACAGTTCAGATTACCTCAAATATATGGAATAGTCAAACTACATAAAGAACACCAACCAATTAGACCTATAATTGACTCAAAAAACTCAATTCTTTCAAATCTAAACTACTTTTTAAAGTCGCACCTTCAGAATCTTTTAAAAGAGCCACCTAACTTGATAAAAAATTCAATGCAGCTAAAAGAAAAATTAGAACTTCTTCCTAAATCAGATTATCCTAATATGGGTAGTTTAGACATAGTGTCTATGTATACTCACATCAATATTGATCAAGTTATAGACTTTATAGTGGAAGACTTGGCAGACCTAATAGTTTTTCACGACAAAGATAGAAACATATTAGTTGGAATTTTTGAAATGCTTACCTTCTCTTTGCAGAACAACTACTTTCAATTTGAGAAAAAAATTCATTCAAAAATCTGGTCTACTTATGGGCTTCCCACTCTCCCCACTCTTAGCCAACTACACTGCTGGCCACCCAAATTGCAACACCAAGAAGGAAGTATCCGATTGGCCTGAAATTCGCAGCACGCGTCGCCCGCGAGAGGACATGCAAACGATTAGCATTGCAGGGCATAAGCAAATCATGTGCGCCCGGCACGACACCGAGAAACACAATAAGAAGGGTGCACAGAAGGCTGGGTGTAAGTAGTGGAAGTGTGTTGTGCTGTCGGACCTGTGCGTGGGAAGCTTCCTGATGTCTCGTCGCAGAATACGGCAGTCATCCCAGCACGTTTCGGAGTTCGACAGAGGACGAATAGTGGCTTATCGCGACAGCAGTTCATCGTACCGAGACATCGGCGCCCGTGTGGGACGACATCCAGCCACAGGGAGGCAAGTATGGATTCTGCGGGTGCAGGAGGGACGGACGGACTGACGTGAACGATTGCCGTAGCCGTGGCACACCACCGAACGAGAGGACCGGCATGTTGTACGGCGGGCATTGACGGCTCGCACCGCCACATCACGAACGTTAGCGCAGGAATTAGGGTTTGTTGCGCAACAACATGTGTTAGCACGTACCGTTCGACGTCGTCTGCAGGAGCGGGGACTTGTCGCACGGCGCCCATTGCTCCGATTACCATTGATGTTACACCACCGGCGAGTGCGGCGGCAGTGGGCCGTTGAACGCCGCACCTGGACTACGGAATGGCACCACATTGTCTTCTCCGACGAATCCCGCTTCTGCCAGCAACACCACGATGGTCGGATCCGCTTCGAGAGACTGTATGACGCCTGCATTATGCATCGCCATACCGGTCCGTCGCCTGGCGTTATGGTTTGGGGAGCAATTGGACATGACACCCGCACCCCTCTGGTACACATCGCCGGCACACTCAACAGCCACCGCTACATCTCCGACGTTTTGGAGCCTGTAGTCCTCCCTTACCTTTAGGACTTGTCAGCGGCCACGTTTCAACAGGACAATTCGCGCCCGCACGTGGCACGCATCGTGCAACAATTCTTCACGGCCTACCAGGTTTCACTGCTGCCGTGGCCTGCCTGTTCTCCCGATATGTCGCCCATCGAACACGTCTGGTCGCTGATCGGCAACCGAGTGGCCCGGCAAGCCCCACCCGTGATGAACTGTGGCAACGTGTGGAAGCAGCCTGTACCGACATACCCCAAGCCCACATCCAAAGCTTCTTTCGTTCGATGCCGCGGCGTGTAGCGGCCGTTATTATCAGCCATGGGGGCCACACGAACTATTGATGTCTGCGTGTTCCGCAAGTCGCACGGGCCTGTAAGCTCAATCGTTTCATCTTTGTATCTGTTGTTATGTGCCCAGTAAATCTGGCTTTGCTATCTCGTGTGCTTGTTGGTGTTGCATTTTGGGTGGCCAGCAGTGTATTATGTGGGAAAACTAGAAGTAAAGATATTAGTACAACCTACATACTTCTGCCTATATAGCAGATACATGGATGACATCTTATTTAAAATAGATAGCTCAGAAATTGTTCCAGAAAGAATTCTAGAGTCATTCAATGAATTAGATGATTCCATTAAGTTCACTATTGAACTTCAAAAAGAAAGAAGAATTAACTTCTTAGATATTAATATCTATTATGAAGATGAAAAATTTCTCACTAGTTGGTATAAAAAACCAATGAATACTAACAGACATTTGGATTTGAATTCCTATCATCCAGTTTCTATTAAGAAAAATGTGCAAGTCAGTTTTTGGAAAAATCTAATAAAATAGTATCTACAGCAGATAAGAAAGAAGCCCATAAAGAAGAACTTAAAGTCATACTTGCAGAAAATAACTATCCTAAAGAAGAAATTAAGAAGCTTCTGAAGTTTAATGGTACGAAGAACCCACAAAAGCAACAAGTAAAATTCACTAGAAAAAATTCTTATCATAGAGGCTTATTCGAGTCTTTATGGAGATTTAGTAAGAAGTACAATATTAGGCTAGCTCCAAGTTTAGAGAACAAAGTTAAAAAAAAAAAATCCCTAAAATAGTTCAAAGAGAAAAAGATGTTTAAAAAATGCAATGTGTAGTCTATGAAGTAAAATGTAGTTGTGGACTATCTTACATAGGGGAAACAGATCGCAGACTAGAAACTCGTATAGCAGAGCATAAAGCTGCTATAAAAAATTTCTCCAACAAGACTGGTTTAGATAGTAGGCATGTTAGAGAAACTAGTCACAGCATGGATTGGAATTCCCTTAAAGTCATCAGTTTCCAAAGCAATTTTCAAAAAAGAAAGCTAAAAGAAGGAATAGAGATTGAGAAAAATCAAAATTCCATCATCAATGACTGCAAAGAATTTTCCCTGCCTAACATCTGGCAGGATTTGATTAAAATTAACCATAACCTTCAAGGTTAACTGTAACCGCGATAGTGACGGGAATAAGTGACAAAAAAAAAAAAAAAAAAAAAAAAAAAATATAGCCTGAAGGAGGAGAAGAGTTTTCTTCAAAAATTTGCAATTTAAATAAAAAAAAATTCCTAGTAAAATTCCCATAATAGTTGTTTTTCATTAGTAATAAAATTTAGAGTTTTGTAGCTGGGTCACTTTGTCCCTAAACTTTTTTTCCAATGGCAACACTTTGCCGGTGCAATAAATTTTAGGCGGTGCCAGCCATCTCACGCCTGGCAGCCCCGGTGGCGCAGTGGTCTAAGCGATGGCCTCTGATCATTCGTCCGAACGGGGTCCGGGTTCGAATTCCCGGTGAGGCATGGATGTTGTGTTTGTCTTACGGCACTGGTTCTCTCCCTTCCCTGGAACCAGTGACCCTAAATTAGGGACGGGCGACTGCTTATAGCCCATTGAGTTGCTCACGGTGGTCGTTAAAAATCCAATGAAAAAAAAATAAATAAAAAATCTCACGCCTTAGAAAGGGAGAGGCCTTTCCAACGAACTGATCAACATCTTCATTTATTCCGCGACTTTCGCCGTACATTGTCAGCGTTGCACAGACGCCCAAAAGTCTGGAAAGCCATCCATTTACCTTTGTGTAGCTATAGCAGTGTATATTGTGTTAATGTAAGGATGTACTTCGGCGGCCGGATTACTTTCTCAAAGGGTGCACTTCCTAATGGATAGATCTGACGGACCGCCGGGATGCGAAGGGTGAGATTAAACATCTGTTAAGTACGCTTCGCCGACGCCAAGGATCAGCGGACGCGTGACGTCAGCGGAGGGACGCTTGGCAGAGGAAGAATGCCAAGTCAGCAGGTTGGCGAGAGAAGAGTGTTGGCGCCGGAAGGCTTCGCGCATGCGTTGTGCGTAGGAGGTGAGGAGAGCGGGTCTCTTAGGAGGAACGAGTTAGTTAGTCTGATTTCGTCTAGCGGAGATAGTAGTTCTTCGGTAAGGGGACGTGCAGCGTTTTTCTTTTTTGAGCAAGCGGCCACTCCAGGTATTTGGAGACCCGAGGCTCTGGATTATGTTAGCCAGCGCACTATCTTTGCAGAGATAGAGTTTTTGGTTGCAGCGGCACAGGTCCCGGTCAGGGAATCCCGCTTGCGTTACAGATATTCATCCACTACAAGGTAATTTATAGTACGTACGAAGACTAAGTTCGCAACGGAGTTAGAAAAGTAGTTACATTCTCAGAGACACATATCTACCTAATAGTAGGCAGATTCTCTCTGGGACGTCAACGTCTAAAGCTAGAAAATAGACATTTTTCTTCAAGAATGATTCTCCTAGACTTCGAATCCGAATAACCGTCAGATCTAGAACTTAGTAAATCCTGTTTCAGGAGGAGGATTAATCCACCGCCGTCAGAACCTTACTGTCATTCAATAAATGTTTTTTTTTTTTGTGTGTGTTTGTAAATCCTCTCGAGATTCTTCTATTGTAGTAGTGATCATTATTCTGTTCGTTCAGCTGTTTCCATCCGTCTTCCTGATTCACGGATATTATATCAAAGTGGGTAAAGGTTCGTTTGTTCGCCCGAACAGAGTTCAGGGAGTGTTTCAGAAAAACGGAAATGTTTCCTTGTGGCTGTGAGAAGCACTTATAGCGAGGACGCCACCGAGTCATAAGTAGGAGGCGGGGCCACAGCAAGCGACCAGTACTTTCGCTCTCACAGCTGACTTTACTTACTTCCACGACATAGCCCAGGCATAATCACAGAAACGAGGAGAGGCACTCACAGTGTTTTTACCATCTGTAGGTAAAGAAAGGAAAAGTCGTGTTGCCGGATTTCCTGGCGTGGTTAACTGTTTTGCTGGCTTAACTTATTTCCATGACATAGCCCAGGGCGTAATCAAAAAGGCGAGGAGAGGCACTCACAGTGTTTTTACCATCTGTAGGTAAAGAAAGAAAACGTCGTGTTGCCGGATTTCTTGGTGTGGTTAACTGTTTTGCTGGCTTTACTTACTTCCATGACATAGCCCAGGCCGTAATCACAAAGGCGTCAAGAGGCACTTACAGTGTTTTTACCATTTGTAGGTAAAGAAAGGAAAAGTCGTGTTGCCGGATTTCTTGGTGTGTTTAACTGTTTTGCTGGCTTTACTTACTTCCGTGACATAGCCCAGGGCATGATCACAAAAGCAAGGAGAGGCACTCTGTGTTTTTAATACACTGCTGGACAATTGCTAAGGACGGATCATAAACGGCTATATAGCGCATAAAAAAAGTAAGTGTGGTTGGATGCCAAGTGAAATAAAATAATGTCAGAATGCCAGGACATTACAAGAAAGACAATTTATTGTGCTCTGAAATCCAGAAGGCTTTGGAACGTGTTCAAGGGACAAACAGGCCATTTTGTGCAGAAAACGTAAACGTGAAAAAAATGCAATTACCGTCCGCAGGCGTTCCGGCGTAAGATGTCAATACGGGATATGACCACCATGGAGGGCGATGCAAGATTCCACACGTCGTGTCATGCTTTCCACATCATTATCAAGCAGCTGTTGGGGTAATTTATCGCATTCCTCTGTCAGTGCACGGATGAGGGTGTCCTTGTTTATTGGAGGGCATTGGCGACAAGCAAGACTCCTCCCCAAAGCATCCCACACATTTTCAATGGGATTCGGGTCTGGAGAACGTGCTGGCCATACGAGGCGTTGAATATCCTTGCTCTCAAGACACTTCTGGACAGCGACTGTTCGATGACATGTTGCGTTGTCGTCCATGAAAAGGAATCTATCACCGACAGCAGCACGGAACATGCGAACATGAGGTAGCAGAACATCATTAATGTATCGTTGGCCAGTCATAGTCCCAGTTGGAAGCACATAGAGGGACGTACGGCCATTGATCATGATGCCAGCCCATACCATGACACTACATGTCGGATATCGGTCCCTTTCCTGTATGTTTGCTGGACAATATGCAGTACCACTATCAGTTGTCGTCGACAATCATCAGACGATAGACGGTATCTACTCTCATCTGAGAAGAGGACATCAGTCCAATTGCGATGTTGATGGCACCATTGCAAACGGGCGGTACGGTGATGTCTGGACAATGGGATGCACACAACAGGATGGCGGGCGTATAGTCCTCCTTCATGCAAACGTCTGGCGACAGTTTTTCGGGAGATCCGCTTGCCAGTAGCAGCCATAAACTGATTTGCTACCTCACTAGCTGTGCTGCGCCGGTGTCTTTTTGTTGATAGCACTATGTGCCGATCTTCTGCAGGTGTCGTACTGCGAACACGACCTCCCCCGTGACGTTTGCTACACTCTCCATTTGTTTGAAATGATTTCCAAAGCCTTGAAACAACACTGTGACTGACGTCGAACTCCCTGGCAACATCTGTTATTTTTCGCCCTTCTTCAATCTTGCCAATAATACGGCCACGCGTAAAATCATCTAGGTGATGTCGGGAAGACATACTGAAAATTGCAAGTTCGTCAATTGATTCTTTCCCTTTCAACTTTGCGTTTGAACAACAACGGTCAATAGGCGTCAAATCCTTTATATCTCTTATCAGCGCTATGACGTCACGAACAAGTTCGGCAATCCAAAATTTGCATACGCACAACACGTCTTACTGTATCCCGCACTTATGCTAATTTCCACATTTTCCTGCCTTCCATTTTATGGTTGCTATCGTTGCTATTGTCATCCGTCCTTAGCAATTGTCCGGCAGTGTATCTGTAGTTATTAAAATGGTAAAACCGCTTTGGGACTTGTTGCCAACAAAAAGATTCGACCTCGAGTGAGTGTGTGATCCACAACCCCGCAATCTCACACTTCTGGAAAGTGCTATTCATCAACCATGGTCTCAGATTCCACAAGCCACCTAACAGCATCTCGTGGAGTCCATGCCACGAAGAATCGACGCAGTATGAAAGGCAAAAGGTGGCCCAACGAAGTACTGAGGGGGGTGGTCATAATAAAGTGGCCACTCAGTGTTTTCAAATTAATCGGAAACTTGAGACTTGGTCGTTCTGGGTGGTGTAGTGGTTGCAATACCCGAGCGCTATGTGAGAGACGCGGAGTCTAGTCCCGCACCAGGACGATGAGAATTTTCAACTGTTCGGATAATATCTGACTTACCATCCTTGTCACATTTACACCAAAAATCGGATTATCATCTTCAAAATTTGTAAAGTACGTATTTTTTGCGCTTTCCAACCGTAGGTTGAAGAAGCGTATATGCTCCAGCTTTGTCCGTCAGTTTGTCCGCACGATAACTCGCGCAAAAATAGCTCGATTTCGATGAAATTTTAGTATGTGGTAGGGGACAACCTGGAAACAAACCCTATTGAAAATTCGTAAAGTGGGGTCAAAGGTCACGACATAGGAGCGGGATCCATTCCATTGCCCTTATGCATCATAATTTGCGTAAATATGGTTCGATTTCGATGAAATTTTATTATGTGGCAGGTGACCACCTGGGGACGAACTCTGTCGAAAATGGGTAAAGTGGGATCAAAAGCCACGACATAGGATCGGGATCCATTCCATCGACCTTATCGCATACTACATTGGTGTGCAAAAATTAAGGACGAAGAGGAGAAATTAGCATAACAGCGGAACGAGCAGGCACAACGGACCGAAAGACCAGGTACGGTAGGGCATAGATCAGGTACGGTAGGGCATGCGCATATATGCAGCATGACGTAGGGGAGGAAGTGTCGGAAGGGTATAAAGCACGTGGGTGGTGTACGCTCAGCAATTCGGTTAAAGCTATTGCACGGTGTACAGCGATTTGAACGACGTCGAGTTTCTGCCACCGTGTGATATGGCCAACGGGCAATCCAGTAGACAACATCTGGAGGTCGCGTCATTGGGAAGTTGGAAGAATGTCGAAGTGTGACTAGTGTGGCTGAGGAGTTCGGGATCGCTCACAGCATCATTTCACGAGCTTGGGGAGCATTTCAAACAACAAGAACAGCTGTCCGAGAGTTTTGCAGTGGTCGTCCACGAGCAACCACGGCGGCGGACGACCGGTATATTGTCCTACAGACGAGAAGAGACAGGCGGCAGACAGCGCGAGAAATCGCAAGGCACATGCAACAGACAACTGGACGTCCATTATCGCGTTTTACCGTGGCCAGGAGGCTGCGCAAAGGTGTCTATTTGCACGACGACGACCAGTACGGTGTGTGCCATTAACGCCTGCTCATCGGAGACGGCGGTTTCTGTGTGCCAGGAACACAAGAACTGGGCACATCAGCAATGGGGTCGAGTTCTCTTTACGGATGAGAGCCGTTTTAGTCTGACGAGCGATTCTGGACGTATACACATCTGGAGAAAGCAGAGAACACACAACACACCTCCAACATCATCGAAAGGGACCGGTTTGGAGGTGGCGGAGTTCTCGTTTGGAGCGGTATCATGCTTGGTAGCCGTACTGACCTACACATCTTCCAAGGAGGTTCAGTCACTATTGTACCGATGTTCTCCTGCCTCACGTGCGTCTGTCTAGAGGTGCTGTGGGTCCTGAGTTCCTCTTCATGGACGACAACGCTACACCTCATCTTACAGTGGCTGTCGCAGAGCTGTTGGACAGTGAAGATATTCAACGCATGGATTGGTCCGCAAAGGTCCCCGGACCTAAATCCAATCAAACACGTGTGGGACCTTCTCGGGAGACGCTTGGCAGCACGTCACCAGCCGCCAGCAACGATTCCGCAGCTGTGATTGGCGCTACAAGAGGAATGCGCCGCGATGCCTCAACAGCTCCTTGACAACCTCGTCCTCAGCATGGACAGACGTTGTAAATCCTGCAACGCAGTCAGGGGTGATCATATCCCCTACTAAAGACTGGATTTTTCTTGGCAGCCGCCTGTCACATGGACGTTTCTGTCTTCTGTCCAGCTGTGCTCGAAGCTACCTTTTCAATAAAGTGCCTTTGTATTCTTTGGATTCCTTGTTTGGACGGTTTTGCTCACTTGTCCCATATTCTTACACCTTGGGGATCTTATGGTATGATTTGAGTCGATGTGGAGCACTTCTGCACGACGTTACATTCGAAAAACCGTCTCGTCCTTAATTTTTGCACGCCAGTGTATTAAAGGAGCAATTCTTGTATGTATGTAAATTTTATTTTGAAAACGGCTCTAAGGATTTTGATGAAAGTCGTTAACCTACCGTTTTCTGGTACTAGAAATCGATTTTGCTTGATCTCGACTTTAAGAAAATTCGTTTAGTGGGTTAAATAACCACACCGAATTACCACGTATTTAGTGTCATTGCGTCGTCCCATTAATGTTACCCGTGCTTAGAAATCTTATGACGTCACACTCTCGTGATTGAGAAGTTGGCGCGCGATCACGCCATCTGTCTCATTACGTCACACGTTGTGTGTGGATCCTATTAAAGTTTTATGACGTCACACTCTTGTGAGCAGATGGTCGCGATTCCCATCTGCCTCATTACGTCACGCGTTGTGTGCATATGTCCGTTCGCACGACAACTCGCATAAAAATCGTTCTATTTCGATGAAATTTTAGTATGTGGTAGGGGAACACCTGGGAAGGAACCCTATTGAAAGTGAACGAAATGGGGTCAAAGGTCAGGACATAGGAGCGGGACCCATTCCACTGCTCTTATGCATCATAACTAACGTAAAAAAGCTTCGATTTCGATGAAATTTTAGTATGTGGTAGGGGACCACCCGGTGACGAACCCTGTTAAAAATGGACGAAATGGGGTCAAAGGTCAGGACATAGGAGCGGGATCCATTCAATTGCCCTCATGCGCCAAAACTTGCGTAAACATGATTCGATTTCGATGAAATTTTAGTATGTGGTAAGGGACCACCTCCGCACGAAGCCTTTAAAAATGGACGACATGGGGTCAAAGGTCAAGACATAGGGGCAGCATCCATTCCATTGCCTTTATGCGTCATAACTTGCGTAAAAATGGTTCGATTTCAATGAAATAATTTTAGTATGTGGCAGGGGACCACCTGGTGACGAACCCTATTGAAAATGGACGAAATGGGGTCAAAGGTCAGGACATAGGAGCGGGACCCATTCCACTGCTCTTATGCGTCATAACTAACGTAAAAAAGGTTCGATTTCGATGAAATTTTAGTATGTGGTAGGGGACCACCTGAAGACAAACCCTATTGAAAAATGGGAGAAATGGGCTCAAAGGTCAAGACATAGGAGCGAAATCACTTCCATCGGCATTATGCGTCATAACTTACGTACAAATTCTTCGATTTGGATGAAATATTAGTATGTTGTAGGGCCTGTCTGAGGACGAATCCTATTGAAAATGAGCGAAACGGGGTCAAAGGTTAGGACGCAGGAGCGGGATATATTCCATAGCCCTTATGCATTATAACTTATGTAAAAATGCTTCGATTGCGACAAAACTTTATCACGTTATTTCGGAGATATACTGAACCGGTTCTGTTTAATATCATCGAATTGTGATCAAAGGTCAGGACACAGGACCGAGATTTATTCCACAGCCATTATCCTCATAACTTAAGTAATGATTTCTGGTATGTTGGAAAGCGTATCATAATCAATGCATTGCATGATTTTACTAACGGGTTTTCGTCGTGATTTTTCGAAGCAAAAGAGTGTTTTGGCGTTTGAGATCCTTTGTTTCAAGTGGAACACCGTGAGCAAATGGATGGGCTATAAGCATTTGCCCGTCCTTAATTTAGGGCCCCTGCTTCCAGGGAAGGAAAGGGTGAGAGCCAATGCCGTAAGACAAACACAACATCCATGCCTCACCGGGATTCGAACCCGGACCGTTCTCGGACGAATAGTCAGAAGCCAGCGCTTAGACTACTGCGCCACAAGGAGCAGCCGTTTCTTTTTCCCTTACACATTGAGCTGGGACTAATAAAGTAATTTGTTAGGGCCTTGAACAGGGATGACCTGTCTTTTAAATATAAATTTGTGGCATCATCACACGCGAAATGCTGAAAGCTAGTACTTTTATTGGGCCTCTAATCCGATCGATCCCGAGTTTTACAAAAACCATGAAGCATTTTTATTAATATCCTGTATAACACTCCAACATTATATACGTTGAACTGTGAAAAGCCATTCCTGTTTTTTATCTGACGCTGCCTTTATTTTATACGCGATAGGAAACACTGCGATAATCTTTTCTCGTTATTCCAAGCAGTTTTTTGTTTCTACGAAATTTAAAGAACGGCTTTAAAAATTCTTGGAGTTAATCGCCAGTAGCTCATTAAAGTAATTTGTCTTACCCAGATCCCTGATATTAGTTCTGTATCGACTTGAGATTTCTTTTCAAATAAAGAGGATTTTTAGAAAGGATAAAAAAAAAAAAATACAATCGCCACTTTAAATTCTTTCAATTGGTACAAGACAGTCGCTGCTTTCCAAATCGATGTTTATCCTCGGATTATCCTAAGAGCTTTTTGTCAGCCAGCTGAGATACGATAGTGAAGTAAATCTGCGTCACCTTAAAAAAATACGATGAAAGGGAATTTCAAAGGAGCATTTATTTTACATTCGCGCAGCTGTTGCCGTAGAAACAGATGTATCTGTTAGTTAATGCTGTAGCACTGTAACTAAGAGCTTAATACTTTTTAATTACTGGAAGAACTGTGAATTGATCTAAATCTTACAGCATAGTAAGTTCCGCTAAGTCGTAAAAACGAAGAGAAAAAGTGCTAATTGCATGCTGGTAAAACCAGCACTCTAAGAGATAAAAAACCCCGCGTCATTCGTCTCAGAAAACTAGCCGAGAAACTTCCAACTTATTGATGATATGTAATGAGCCTTAACGTTGCAGCTGCTCAAAACTGCGACAACCTTCCTCCCCCCCCCTCCCTTTCTTTTAACAGCGAAAGCTATTCCGATGTCAGCAGCATTTGACGCCTATGCGAAAACACAGTAGGTTTTTTGTTTCGGGGAAAAGACCCCATGAGCATCACAAGCTGTAAACAATCGACTGACTCCAATTCTAGGTCTTTGGCAGAGTTGGAAACGAGTCAAAAAATTTGGACCCGACCCGGACCGCACCCGGAAAAATCTGCTTTGAACTATAAATTCGAAACTCAATTTATAATTTACAATGACCGTTCCATAAAAGCCATAAAAACTGAGAGTAAAATCACAAAAAATGAAGAAATATAGGTACAACAAAATCTGTCTCGTCATTTCGTCGACACTATATATGCAAAAGTCGATTCCACAAAATTTTCGTAAGATCTACAGTTTTCAAAAAATTTAGAACCACCAGATTTGGTATACTATCTCATGGTACTCTAACTTAGACCGTACACAGTTTTTGGAAGGGGTCGGAGCCCGGGGTAAAGGTGCCCCCATACAACATTTTCGTAAAATCTACAGTTTTCAATTTAGAATCGCCAAATTTGGTATACTATCTCACTGTATTCTTACACCAACTTAGACCAGAGACGGGAAGGAGTCGGGGCCTGGAGTCAAGGAGCCCCCATACAAAAGTTTCGTAAAATCTACAATTCAAAATTGCCTTTATTCTTCAGTAAAATAACATTTCTATGTACATGACAATGGAATTCTGCCAATAAATACAGCGGTATATACATCAGCTGGAAAGTTCCAGTGAAACGTAAAACAAAATATTGTTAAAATCATAAAAAAAAAAAAAAAAAAAAAAAAAAAAAAAAATTATTTCGCCACGTAGGGCGAAGGAGAGGCAGACAATAAAGCACGAGCGATACAAACGAAAATGTTTACCTACAGTATTGTAGACAGGGCAAGACATGATTCTATACTATGCACAAATTCCAATTAAGCATTACTACCATACTAAAGATTAAACATTAGGTACTAATTCACAGAAATGCATCAGTGATGCTACATTTTTTCGATTTAGAACCACTAAATTTGGTATACTATCTCATGGTACTCTAACTTAGACCGTACATAGTTTTTGGAAGGGGTCGGGGCCCGGGGTAAAGGGAGCCCCATAAAAAAAATTCTCAAAAATTTCTATTTTTTGCTTAAGAACTGCAACACAATTCTGCACTCTAACAACCTATCTGCGAGCTAAGTTAGAGTACCATGAGATAGTATACCAAATTTGGTGGTTCTAAATTGGAAACTGTAGATTTTACGAAAATGTTGTATGGGGCCCCTTGACCCCGGGCCCAGACTCCTTCCTTCTGTGGTCTAAGTTGGTGTAAGGGTACAATGAGAGAGTATGCCAAATTTGGTGGTTCTAAATTGAAAACTGTAGATTTTACTAAAATGTTGTATGGGGCCCCGACCCCTTCCAAAAACCATGCACGGTCTAAGTTAGAGTACAATGAGATAGTATAAAAAATTTGGTGGTTCTAAATTGAAAACTGTAGATTTTACGAAAATGTTCTATGGGGGGCCTTTGACCCCGGGCCCCGACCCTTTCCAAAAACCGTGTACCGTCTAAGTTAGAGTACCATGAGATAGTATAAACAATTTGGTGGTTCTAAATTGAAAACTGTAGATTTTACGAAAATGTTGTATGGGGGCCCTTTGACCCCGGGCCCCGACCCCTTCCAAAAACCGTGTACCGTCTAAGTTAAAGTACCATGAGATAGTCCACTGAGTTGCTCACGGTGGTCATTAAAGCTCCAATAAAAACAAACCCAAACGAAACAAAACAAAACAAAAACAGCTACCGCCGGCCTCTACTTGACCGATAAGCGTGTCCGGGTGTTGGTTATCCTGTGTCTGACGTCATATCCGCCACCGCCCGTCACTTCTGCGGAGTAGAAACTTCGATTTGTCGCAACATTTTCCCGCTCTTCCACTGTCCAATGACGGTAGTCCCATGCGAACTGCAGGCGTCGTTGCCGATGGACCATGGGTTAACATGGACGCCTTGACGCAGCGTCGACTCCTGAGACCCATGCGTAACAGGGTTTCCTCTACTGTTATCGGAGACACGTACCTGAGGGCCCCAGCGTTCATTTGCGTGGTCAATTGCTGCACTGTTGCGCGTCGATTGCCCTTTACCAATTGACGGTGGCGACGTTCTCCTCTGGGGATCCACAGTTATGACGTCGGGAAGTACTCGTTGTGCCAGCGGTCCATTCTTAGTTCGCCTCGCGAACAGCCCACGAAGTCTGTTGTTTCTGAGATGCTTCCACCTCTGGCGCGGTAGCTGATGATCATTACAAATTTTGAAGATGACAATCCGATTATGTGACAAGGATGGTAAGTCAGAAATTATCTGAAAACTTGAAAATTTTCATCGTCCTGCAGCGGGACTCGAACCCGCGTCTCCCAGAATCGGATTGTCATCTTCAAAATTTGTATTATATGGCGTAATCCCGTATTTCTTTCATGATTTATCTGCTTCTCCGGGCAATCACGGGATAGGACTATTAACCTTCAGATTCGCTAAACATGAATGCCGGTTGCTTCGACTATAGCGAATCCTGTGATGGTTAAATTCAAATTGATCGGAAACTTGAAACTTGGTCGTTCTGGGTGGTGTAGTGGTTAGCATATCTTGGCGTTTTTTGGGAGACGCGGGTTCGAGTTCCGCTCCAGGACGATGAAAATTTTCAAGTTTTCAGATATATTTTTTTTTTTTTTTTTGATTGAAGGTTTAACGACCACCGTGAGCAACTCAATGGGCTATAAGCAGTCGCCCGTCCCTAATTTAGGGTCACTGGTTCCAGGGAAGGGAGAGAGCCAGTGCCGTAAGACAAACACAACATCCATGCCTCACCGGGATTCGAACCCGGACCCCGTTCGGACGAATGATCAGAGGCCATCGCTTAGACCACTGCGCCACCGGGGCGGCTTTCAGATATTATCTGACTTACCATCCTCGTCACATTTACGTCAAAAATCGGATTGTCATCTTCAAAATTTGTATTATATGGCGTAATCTCGTATATTTCTTTCATGATGATCATTACTTTTTGATTGTCCCTCAGATCACTTCCTCTGCCCGTTGTGCTCACGTAACTCACTATGGCTCATCTGTCCTAGCCGGCCGCTCATATATCCGTATGGCCGACCTTGTCACGTGCACTCTGTGACGCGCCTGGGCAGGTACACTGTGATTTAGGGGTGGTCATAATATTCTGATACGACCGTGTATACATACACTGAAGAGCAATTGAATTAGAAACAGCTGGCGTTATGCAAATGTGGCGCTGTGGGCGGCCCTGTAAACAGAAACGACATGACGTATGCAGCGATCCGACAATATAAGGAGTGATGCTACGGGAATCAGTAAGAGTCGGAAGCAGTATGGATAAGACGAAGTATCTAAGCGCATTTGAACGTGGGCAAATTGTCGGTGCCCGTCAAATGGATCACTCCACCTCGGAAGTCGTGCAGGCACTGGGATTTTCGCGAGCCACTGTGTCACGGGTGCACCGTGAGTACATCGAATCCGGTTAAACCACCACTGCAAGGGCCAACTGCCGTGGACAACAGAGTGTGGATGAGCGGGGTCATCGTCGGCTAGCTCGCATTGTAACAGCGGATAGACGGGCTACAGTGCAAGAAATCACTCGGCAATTTAACGTTGGTGCACAAAAACGTGTAAGCAGCCACACCATCCCCTCGCTATGGGGTACAGAAGCCATCGTCCCACGAGGGTACCGCTGCTGACCGCACATCACAGGGTGCAAAGATTAGCATGAGTGCGGGAACATCGCCACTAGACCCTAGACATTTGGGAAAATGTTGCGTGGACTGATGAGTCGAGATTCACGTTGGTACATGCGGATGGCAGGATACGAGTACGGCGCAAACCACATGAAGCGATGGATCCTTCTTGCCAGCAGGGTACTCTTCAAGCTGGTACAGGTGGCATTCTCGTCTGGGGACTGTTTACGTGGACTGAAATGGGACCCCATCCCTGGTACGTGTGACATCGTCCCTCACAGGTCAACGTTACCCGGATATCCTGGGTGACCATTTGCTCCCGTTTGTGCGTCTTTAACATCCCACTGGGGACCTCATCCTGCAACAAGACAATGCAGCTCCCGAATTGTATCCGAATGGTTGGATGAACACTCCACCGACGTGACCTCGCTTCCTTGGCCAGCTAGGTTACCTGACCTCAATCTCATGGAGCACATCTGGGATGCCGTCGAGAGAGATGTTCGAGGCTCTGACCCCCTCCACCAAATCTTCGTAAAATGTGGGAGCTTGTTGAGGGGTCGCGGATCCGTATGGCTTCCCAACGCTTCCGGTGCCTTGTCGAGTCCATGCCGAGACGAATCGCCGCCGTCATCAGGCCGAAAGGTGGTACTACACGTTACTAGACAGATATCTCTAATTCAATTGCTCTTCAGTGTATATTGTACCTAGTATTTATTCAGTGTATGTAGTACTAGGAACCGTGGATGCCAATCTCCACGACCTTTAACAAGTCACTTTCTTCGCAGTTTTTGCTAACTTACATTTTAAAATATTTTTAACGCTTTCCAACCGCAGGTTGAAGAAGCGTTTTGTCCGTCTGTCTGTCTGCCTGTCCGCACGATAGCTCGCGTAAAAAATGGTTCCGAATCGATTAAATTTTAGTATGTGGTAGGGGATATCCTGGGAACGAACCGGATTGAAAATGAGCGAAATGGGGTCAAAGGTCAGGACATAGGAGCGGGATCCATTTCGTCGCCCTTATGCGCCATAGCTTACGTAAAGGTGCTTCGATTGCGACCATATTTCATCATGTGATTCCGGTGATGTACTGAATTGGTTCTATTTAATACATCGGTATGGGGTCAAAGGTCTCGGCACAGGAGCGAGATTTATTCCACAGCCATTATCCTCATAACTTGACTAAAAATGCTTTCATTGAGACAAAGCTTTAGCATGTTGCTCCGGAGGTATATACCGAACCAATTCAGTTTAATATAATCGAAATGGGGTCAAAGGTCAGGGCACAGAAGTAAGATTTATTTCACAGCCATTATCCTCATAACTTGACCAAAAATGCTTCTATTGCGACAAAACTTCATCATGTTGTTCCAGAAGTATACTGAACGAATTCTGTTTAATATCGAAATGGGGTCAAAGGCCAGGGCATAGGAGCGAGATTTATTCCACAGCCATTATCCTCATAACTTGACTAAAAATGCTTCTATTGAGACAAAACATTAGTATGTTGTTCCGGGGGTATACTGAACCAATTCTCTTTATTATCATCGAAATGAGGTCAAAGGTCAGAGCACAGGAGAGAGATTTATTCCACAGCCATTATCCTCATAACTTGACCAAAAATGATTCTATTGCGACAAAACTTCATCATGTTGTTCCAGAAGTATACTGAACCAATTCTGTTTAATATCGAAATGGGGTCAAAGGTCAGGGCATAGGAGCGAGATTTATTCCACAGCCATTATCCTCATAACTTGACTAAAAATGCTTCTATTGCAACAAAACTTTAGTATGTTGTTCCGGGGTATACTGAACCAATTCTCTTTATTATCATCGAAATGAGGTCAAAGGTCAGAGCACAGGAGAGAGATTTATTCCACAGCCATTATCCTCATAACTTGACTAAAACTGCTTCTATTGCGACAAATCTTTAGTATGTTGTTCCGGAGGTATACTGAACCGGTTCTGTCGAATATCATCGAAATGGGGTTAAAGGTCACAGCACAGGAGCGAGATTTATTTCACAGCCATCATTATCTTCATAACTTGAGTAATGATTTCTGGTATGTTGGAAAGCGTATCATACTCAATGCATTGCATAATTTTACTAACTTGTTTCATATGTTTTTTTCTTTGTAATCTGAGAAGAAATATCTCATCTTTTTAAACTATAATTGCAAAAATGGTTGTTAAAACATAATTGCAAAATTGTTGTGAAACTGTAATTGCAAAAATGGTTGTTATCTTTCTCAGATGTCATATTTCACAGAACAGTACAACACTTAATTTAAGAAAAAAATCATTTCATATGATAAAATTTCTCTCAATTCGAAAAACGCACATACTTTTATCTAAATTCCTCAAAATCTTACATAGCTGCGCTTGACGTGTGTTAGTCTAACTGCTTAAATATTAGGGGGGGGGGGCTAATGCTAAAGGGTGGGTTCAAAGAAAATTTGGGTGGGCTGAAGTCCTCCCCCACCCCGTAGCGTTGCGTCTGGACAAATGACTGCTTATAGCACATTAAGCTCCTCGTGGTCGTCGTTAACAAGCTCCAATTAAATTTCAAAAAAAAAAAAAAAAACTTTTGACGTCAAGCGCTGGAGGTCGTTTATTTTATTTATTCAGTGCGGTCATTTTTAATGTGACTACGAACTATACTTTTGTTCTTGTGTCCAGTATTTTGCTTATTGTAAAAGATACTCACACATTTTTAGAACGTTTTTGAAAAGAAATTACAGAAAATAAAAGAAGTTCAAAGAACTGAAACTGGCAACAGCGTATTAGATGAACACGAAAGAAACATCTGCTGCAGTTAAAGATGGTTCGCTAGGAAAATGGCGCACAAGCTCTGGATAGAAGGTTATATTTTTGCTCTTTACGAACAGAAATATTCGTATTTGATAATTAGAAAACACTGTGGAAATCATGGAATTAGCATTTCTAAAAGTAAAATAAGCAATGTTATTAATAATAGTGGGAAAAATCGTCAAGCATTGCTTTTAACAGAAAACAAGTTAGTAAAATCATGCAATGCATTGATTATGATGCGCTTTCCAACATACCAGAAATCATTACTCAAGTTATGAGGATAATGGCTGTGGAATAAATCTCGCTCCTGTACCATGACCTTTGACCCCATTTCGATGATACTGAACAGAACCGGTTCAGTATACCTCCGGAACAACATACTAAAGTTTTGTCTCAACAGAAGCATTTTTAGTCAAGTTGTGAGAATAATAGCTGTGGAATAAATCTCGGTCCTGTGTCCTGACCTTTGACCCCATTTCGATTATATTCAAAAGCATCCGTTCAGTATACTTCCGGAGCAACATGAAAAGTTTTTGTCGCAATCGAACCATTTTTACGTAAGTTATGATGCATAAAGGCAATGGAATGGATCCCACTCCTATGTCATCACCTTTAACCACATTTCTTCCATTTTCAAGAGGGTTCATTGCCAGCTTGTACCCTACCACATACTAAAATTTCATCGATATCGAACCATTTTTACGCAAGTTATGACGCATAAGGGCAGTGGAATGGATCCCGCTCCTATGTCCTGACCTTTGAACCCATTTCGTCCATTTTCAGTAGGGTTCATTGACAGGTTGTCCCCAACCACATACTAAAATTTCATCGAAATCGAACCATTTTTACGCAAGTTATGACGCATAAGGGCAGTGGAATGGATCCCGCTCCTATGTCCTGACCTTTGAACCCATTTCGTCCATTTTCAATAGATTTCATTCCTGTGACCCATACCACATACTAAAATTTCATCAAAATCGAACCATTTTTACGCAAGTTATGACGTGTAAGGGCAATGGAATGGATCCCGTTCCTATATCGTGACCTTTGACCCCATTTCTTCCATTTTCAATAGGGTTCGTCCCCATCAGGTGGTCGGTCCCCTGCGACATAGTAAAATTTCATCGAAATCGAATCATTTTACGCGAGTTATCGTGCGAACGGACAGACGGAAAAAGCTGGAGCATATACGCTTCTTCAACCTACTGTTGGAAAGCGTAAACAATTAGAACTCACACAATAATTAACTAAGAGATTGATACAAATTTTGAAGATGACAATCCGATTTTTGGCGTAAATGTGACAAGGATGGTAAGTCAGATAATATTTGAAAACTTGAAAATTTTCATCGTCCTGGAGCGGGACTCGAACCCGCGTCTCCCAGAAAACGCCTAGGTATGCTAGGCGTTTATCTTTCATGATAAGAGATTGATATTTCGCTTTAAGATATATTTAGTTTTGCCTAAATAAATGCCTAGTTTCACTTTTAAAACACTGGATGTTCTGCAAGTTGAAGTGTTCGGCTCTTTGACTTCGGGTTGTAATACGATTGCTCTGCAATGGATTGTAAATAATACGATCGCCCTCTCTCTGCGCTGCTGAGGAAAAGCGCGAGTCCACAGTGGGATTCCCCGTGGAGGATGTGGGAAAACAGTCAGTTACCTAGGATTACGTGCACGACGGGCGCCAACATTTATTCACGGCAGCAGCAGATCTGCCCTGTGTAAGAGGGTGATTTCTTCAAGTGATTTATTTTAGTTTTGGACAAAGAAATTACACGTATTTTTAAATCTATTACTTAAACAGTTAAAACTACAGGGCTCTAAGCATCACCATTGCTTTTGCAGAAGACACTCTTCCTGACTTCCACCCCCCCCAACCACCACAAACACACCGCGAATAATGCATCCTCCCTCGTGTTCGAAGTCCTGGGAAAATTAGTGTGCTTAAGGGTGCTGAAGTAAATCTTGTTGTGCTAGTTGCGCCAGTGGAGTGGAATAAAGTACCAATTTTAAGAAATGGCCTGTTATCTTGGAAATCTAGATGTAGTTTCATAGTCCAGAGAAAAGACTATCAGATAGAACATTTAAGAAAGAAATAATTGCCACCCCTGTGGTGTAGTGGTCTAAGCGATGGCCTCTGATCATTCGCCCGAAAGGGGTCCGGGTTCGAATCCCTGTGAGGCATAGATGTTGTGTTTGTCTTACGGCACTGGTTCTCTCCCTTCCCTGGAACCAGTGACCCTAAATTAGGGACGGGCAACTGCTTATAGCCCGTTGAGTTGCTCACGGTGGTCGTCAAACCTCCAATAAAAAAAAAAAAATTACTTTGAACATTAATTATATAGCTGGAAAGTCGTTTTAAAAATGTGCGAATGCCCTCTGTATAATATCTATAAGATTTAATCAGAGACTTTGCAAGAAGTAGAAAGAAAGATTTTCTTATTTGAATAACTATCTATCAATGAAAATGTAAGCATTTTTGTTGCTATTTTTAGATGTTGTAGGATTTTTTATTATAAATTTGCTTAATAGCCCAAAATTTGTGGTTATACCACTGCTTCCGTCGCTCGTAAAATTTAAATATAGTTACGTCGCTGGATTACAATACCTTTCG
The DNA here is from genome assembly GCA_039090855.1 of Macrothele yani. Classification (NCBI taxonomy): domain Eukaryota; kingdom Metazoa; phylum Arthropoda; class Arachnida; order Araneae; family Macrothelidae; genus Macrothele; species Macrothele yani. Next base: position 98,357,519 of record CM077031.1, read on the forward strand.
TCAGGGCCGGCCTTTTGGCATAGCGCGCCAATTCTAGTGGCCGCGGATTTTGATCATACATCGATTTTCTGTCACATCGGATGATGATAAAAAAGGCGTCATTTTTACATAATCATCCAATTTTTAATCAGCATAATCTTTAAATTAATCTTATATATATGCAAGGTCAGGTGATGCGTAACATCACAGCCTCTCCTTGACAAATGTCAACCCCGCCTTCTCGTGGTGCATCCTGTTCCCACTAAAGGGGCTCTGACGACCGCCCATAGCGGTATAACTATACCATCGGGATCAGAGGAAATTCTATCCCACACTCACCAACCCGCTTGGCCAGCGTGGTGAGTTATGGCCAAACCCCTCCAAAATGATTCCACAACTTAAATCTCGGCCCTCAGTCTCCGGCAGCTGGAATGTACCTGGCCAAGGCAGCGGCCAGTGCGACATGAAGGCAGAGGGTGCTAAGAATCCCCGGAGGACCGGACTAGGCTGCCATCTGATGCTGACCTTGGCTACTTACAATGGACGCTCCCTATCTTCTGATTCAAGGCTTCTTGAATTGGAAGAGGAACTACAAAGGATCAAGTGGGACATCGTCGGGCTAAGTGAGGTAAGGAGAAAAGGAGAAGATCTCATCGAACTGAAAAGTGGACATCTCTTCTACTATCGTGGGACAGATACTGGCAGAACTAGTGGTGTTGGATTTATAATAAACAAGAAACTGAAGGATAAAGTTGTAGAAGTTGAAAGTTCCTCTGACAGAGCTGCACGACTTGTTATCCAACTCTCGAAAAGATACCAGGCTCAGATTATTCAAACTTATGCACCCACCACAAGTCATCCTGAAGAAGAAATTGAAGAATTTTATGAGGAAATTTGTCATCTAAATAATAAAGGTAAGCAGCACTTGAAAATAATTATGGGAGATTTCAATGCAAAAATAGGGCAACGGCAACAGAATAAAACTTCAGTAGGTAAATTCGGTCATGGCAACAGAAACCAGCGTGGAAATACTCTCGTTGAGTTTGCAGAGGCAGAAGGGTTTTTCATCTTGAACTCCTTCTTCAAGAAAAAGCCACACAGGAAATGGACATGGAGACATCCAAATGGGACGACAAGTGAAATTGATTTTATTATGTGTAACAAAAAATTCGTCATAGAAGACTGCAGTGTGCTAAACAAGTTCAACACAGGTAGTGACCATAGATTGGTGAGATGTAAGATGCACCTCAACACTAAACTTGAACGTGGCAAGCTCATAAGACAAACAAAATCTATTGACATAACCAACCTTAAAAAACACCATAATACCTTCAAGTTAGAACTGAAGAACAGGTTCTCTGCTTTAGAAGGCCTAACATCGGAAGAAGTGGACATCTCTGAAGTTAACAGAAAAGTAACCAAAGCTCTTATGGAAACAGCAACAAAATTAGCTGGGTCTAAGAACAAGTTGCATGTGAACAAATTATCAGGAAAAACCAAAATGTTGATGCAAAAAAGAAGAGAGATGAGGACAACTAAAGAAGATGTGACTTCCAAAGTGGAATATATAGAGCTATGCAAGACAGTAAGAAAAAGTATCACTGAAGACGTAAGGAAATTCAACTGTGAACTAGTGAGGAAAGCAATTGAAAACAACCAAAGCCTAAAGATAGCAAAGGGACATCTCAGTAAGGGAAGAAAACAGATTATGGCACTGAGAAAAGAAGATGGTTCTGTAACAAGAAATAGAGGCGAAATTTTGACAAGAGTGAAAGATTTCTACTCCAAATTATATGAAAGGGATGATATATGCACTCCAGACATCATGAAAGATACCAGTACCAGAGTTCCTCCAGTCCTTCCAGCAGAAGTTGCACATGCAATCAAGAACATGAAGCGAGGAAAAGCTCCAGGAGAAGATGGAATTACTGTAGACATCATACAAGAAGCAAGTGGAGAAATCGAAACAGTACTCGCCCAAATTTTCACTCGATGCCTTAATGAAGGAAAGATTCCTGAGGATTGGAACACCGCTACAATGATCCTGCTACATAAGAAGGGTGACATTGAGGATCTCAGAAACTACAGACCTATCAGCCACCTATCAGTAGTTTATAAAATCTTCACTAAAGTTCTTTCACACCGCTTGAAGGTAGCACTAGACATGGCTCAACCGAGAGAACAAGCTGGATTCAGGAGTGGCTACAGCACAATAGATCATATCCACGTGCTGAGAGAACTAATTGAAAGGGCGAGGGAATATGAACTTCCATTGTGCATGGCTTTTATCGATTATGAAAAAGCCTTTGATTCGGTGAAACCATCAGCAGTTACAATGGCTCTGAAAACCTGCGGTATTGAAGATGCATACATTAATATTATTAATAACATCTATGAAAATGCAAGTGCAAAGATTAGGCTGTTTGAAAATACAACACACGAAAAAATTGGAAAGGGAGTGAGACAAGGTGACACCATATCTCCGAAGCTCTTTAATGCCACATTGGAGGGTGTTTTTCAGTCGCTGAGCTGGGAAAACAAGGGGATAAAGATTAATGGAGATTATCTAACCCACCTTCGTTTTGCTCATGACGTAGTCATTTTTGCAACTACCCCATCAGAGCTGCAGAGTATGATCCAGGAACTTGCTGACAAGAGTAAAGAAGTGGGATTAAAAATGAACTTTCAGAAGACAAAAGTGATGTTCAATGCTTTTACAAGAAATGAAGATTTATCGATTGATTGAGAAAAGCTGGAGATAACAGACACGTACGTTTATCTTGGACAGCAGATATCAAGTGAGGGTCACATTGATGAAGAAATTAATCGGCGTACAAAACTTGCCTGGAGAGCTTTTGGAAGAAACAGCATAATTTTCAAGAGCAATATGCCATTATGTCTTAAAAGAAAAGTGTTTGATCAATGCATCCTTCCAGTGCTTACGTATGGTGCAGAGACGTGGACCTTAACTAAAAGAGACATACAAAGGCTGCAGACAACTCAAAGTTCCATGGAGAGGTGCATGCTTGGTGTAACCAGGAGAGATAAGAAGAGGAACTCGTGGATCCGAAAAATGACAAGAGTGGAAGACATCATGATCAGAGTTAAATCCCTGAAATGGCAATGGGCTGGACATACTGCCAGAAGGACAGATCATCGATGGACAGCCGAAATTTTAGATTGGATTCCAAGGGACAGGAAAAGACCCAGAAGAAGACCACATAGGAGATGGGTGGATGAAATTCGAAAGTATGCAGGGGTGACATGGAGGAGACTGGCACAAGACAGACCGTTGTGGAGGAAACTTGGGGAGACCTTCGTCCAGCAGTGGATTGATAATGGTTGACAATGATGATGATGATGATGATGATATAATACACAAAACGTCTGTTTGTCTGAAGCAGTAAAAACTCTTGAACGCCGAACTGTGGCATCGTGAAATTTGCATAGCTTATTAATACCGGAATTTCTAGGTCAACGCAACTATTTCAAGATCTCTACCTTGTTCCATTCGCGCGTTATGAATTAATTAATAAGCTAGTCAATAAAGTCAGCGTCGCTTGCTACGTCATCGTTATCTGAAAGCACGTGACTGCATTCATCGCCCGGCACATCCACAGGTGTTTGTGTTCTTTGAGAACTGTGCATTAAAAAATGAAAAACGAACTTTGCAAAATCTTAACGAAACGGGCTGAAATTTGTATCAACACCATGAATTGGTAATAAGAGGGGTCCCTCAAAATGTCACCGGAATCCGGTCAAAACTTTTTAAAACAGGCATGGAATTTTATTTTCATCGGTAAACAGAAATATATACGCAGAAACGGTTAATAAAATGTTGACGGCTAATTTAAAAAGTTATTTACCGATTCAGGCGAAATTTGGAGGTCATGTTCCTATTAACGATTTATGGCGTTCATTAAAATTTCAGCCAGTTTCATAAAATATTCGCAAAGATACGTTTTTAACTTTTTTATCCCAGAGATTCGCTCCTCAAAGACGTCTGAAACGGAAAGCACGTGATGCATTTGATGCTTCTCACATGTTGCAATGTGAAGAGTAAAGGATCCAACAAAATTATATATTGTCGCTGATGAAGGAGAAATAAAAAATGCTGTGTACGGCCAAGTGCTGAAATAATCACACTATGAATAAATAATTTGTAATGACCGAATTTGTGATAGCAGCTTTTTTCTTTCCTGCAAGCATAAATTTTTTTCCCGATTTTTTCAGTGACATATAAGAGAATATGAAATGAATAAATCTAAATCCTGGGCAAAGCCTGGTAGTAAAGCTAGTAAATAAATAAAATCACTAAAGAGATAAACAGTCGAAGTACGCTCTTCTGTTGTCCCACTAGCTTTGGGGGGGGGGGGGGATGCAGCTGAGTGAATCTATATAAAAACAGCTGTTCCACTTCTTTATACTTTGCAGTGAAGTTTAGTTTCTTTTCCACCGGCTTTATATGTGAAATGGTAATAATAAAGAAGGAATGTGTAGGCAATAAACAAAACGCCAGACAAAAGTTTCCGGGGTTGAGTGAAAAGCAGAACGTCTGAGATTTGCTAATTTAACCGGATTACGGTTTCCACACTTTTGACTACAGTAAATCGTTTGACTAATGTAATTTTAGCAAATTATAAAAATTATTACACTCTAGGAAAGCATTTTTTTTTTCTTCTGGTTTTTGAGACTTTTACTACAGTTGTAAACAGCATGATTATGTCCTGTCAAGGATTTTCATGTTCGTGTGAATCTCAGGGAACCTGATCACTTTACTTTAATATTGGCATTAAATTTTATAAATATCCATAATTTTTCTTGGTTTTCGCCACAACAATTAACGTTAAGCCTTAAGTTTTGTGCCTAAAAATTTATGCACTAATAATCACGAAACAGGCTATAATGACATTTACAAATAAGCATATTATAGGCAACATTCGGAGAAGTTCAGATCATATATTCAATAAAAAAAATTTGTGCATTTTTTCAATTGTTAGTTTCTTGTCATTGAGAGAAAAATACGTTACTCAAATATGATTGAAAACTGATATTTTAACAATTAAGCATCATGCACGTTTTTCAGTTAAAAATACTATTAGGGACCGCCGAAGTAGTAAGGCCGACCCCAGTGTTTCTTGGGGGAGGGGGGGGTACCGGAAACGACCATCCCCCGGACACATTTTAGGTTACCGAGCCAAATGTTAATAAATTCAAGTTATGATGGAAAAGAAATTTTCGTTTCTTTTTTATGCTTCAAATATTTCTCCAATCATATTATTTTTAATATTTGTTCTAGTATTTAGTTTAGTTTGCTAAAAAGTAAATTACGACGCATGTTATTCTTCAAAATATAATAAGTAAACAAATCATACCTAATTGTCTGAGAATCGTGATTCAGGATCAAGAGTGTGTTAAAAGTATTTTATTAGATAAAAATTTCAAGCCTGTCCCCCCCCCGAACGTCCTCTCGTTTAGCTGAAAAAAGTTTGTTGTTATTGATGAAATGTTTGAAGAAGTAATTACTATATCAGAAGTCTGAACAGAACTTTTCTTCGGGGGAGAGGCGACGAAAAATGGAAGTTTTGGGGAATCCACCAGAACAAAATTAAAGAAGAAAAATTAAGCATTTTTTCTATTTCCCTTAAATTAATATTAAAATAATATAATTGGAGAATCCACCAGAACAAAATTAAGAAGAAAAATTAAAGCATTTTTTTCTAATGTAAGTCGCAATTTAACGAAAAACAAAAAAAAGAAACACTTTCTGGGGGGCTTCTAAATGCGCCCTGTAAGAGATATATAATAATTCATCATCATCATCATTGTCAACCATTATCAATCCACTGCTGGACGAAGGTCTCCCCAAGTTTCCTCCACAACGGTCTGTCTTGTGCCAGTCTCCTCCATGTCACCCCTGCATACTTTCGAATTTCATCCACCCATCTCCCATGTGGTCTTCTTCTGGGTCTTTTCCTGTCCCTTGGAATCCAATCTAGGGAGCGTCCGTTGTACGTAGCCAAGGTCAGCATCAGATGGCAGCCTAGTCCGGTCCTCCGGGGATTCTTAGCACCCTCTGCCTTCATGTCGCACTGGCCGCTGCCTTGGCCAGGTACATTCCAGCTGCCGGAGACTGAGGGCCAAGATTTAAGTTGTGGAATCATTTTGGAGGGGTTTGGCCATAACTCACCACGCTGGCCAAGCGGGTTGGTGAGTGTGGGATAGAATTTCCTCTAATCCCGATGGTATAGTTATACCGCTATTGGCGGTCGTCAGAGCCCCTTTAGTGGGAACAGGATGTACCACGAGAAGGCGGGGTTGACATTTGTCAAGGAGAGGCTGTGATGTTACGCATCACCTGACCTTACATCCCATAATAATTACTTCTATATATATAAATATAGTTAAAAATTATATATATATATATATAGCAAATAAACTTGCCCCCTCTAAGGTTCCATTTGCCCCCCCCCCCCCCCCCGCCGGTCCAAAATTCCTGAAAGAAACACTGGCCGACCCTGCCTTTCGTTAAAACATAGTAATTGTGGATTCAACAATCGCGCATCTTCTCCGTCGGTGCTTTGCTCTCCTCTCCCACTGACGTAATCATGACTTTTTTTTTCCCTACTGAATATGTGACAAGTACCACCATTCAAAAAGTTTTTGAGTGAAATCTCAACGGTCGTCATATTTCGTCACTACCCTCTTTATTCTTCCTGGAATTCGTTGTTCTCTCAGCTGAAAAAGTAGAGTTGAGGAAGCCCTTGAGTACAGTTGTCCGGTCTAAATGCTACGGAGTTAATTTTACCTCAAGATAAAACTCCAAGTGGGATACGATTTCCTTGTTTCAGGTTCTCACTCACCTTAAAACCGGATAGCATCACAACAAACAGCAATAAAGCAAAAAGACATCAACAAAGCGGGAGGTTATAAAAAACGAGAAAAAGGGAGAAAAAAGAAAAAGCAGTGGAAATGAGTGCGGTTTCATACGTTGTCGTTGGGGAGGGACGGAGCGAGCGGTGTGTCCCGTCGCCTACTAAAGGATACCCAACTGTGGCGCCGAGCGCGAACCAATCAGCGTTCGAGTCTGCGAGGCCAGCAGACGCCAGGTGATCTGACGTCTGGAGTGACGTAATGTTTGCTCCCCTCCCATGCGCTGTCTCCGTGCGCAGCGGCAGATGGCGTTACATAGATTCTTTCTGTCATTCCTCGCATACCAAGGACCGACGTCGCATCCTCGCAAATTCAACTTCAAAAACCGTCCCGTGCGAGAAACGTAAGAAAATCTAAATAACCTTTGTGATTTCCCCAACAGCCTGAACCGGTGAGTCTGTTGTTTACCAATAGGTTTATTTTCATCTTTTTATTTATTTATTTTTTTTATTCGTGACGCAACCGCGGTCTTTGGAATGTGAATCAGCGGCATAATGCATCGTTGGAATACTTGGCGTGCTTTCCATAACCGACTTGAGAGCGACCGTTGATCGACTGTTGTTGCTTTTCCAATCGAATAACCGGATCTGAGTGCAGCCATTAAATCTTCCGCTGGTGACTTAAAGGAATTTTATTCATCCTTTCGAAATTTATTTAGAAGTACGAGATTGTCGAGAGGGAACTTGGAACTGTTGCTGGCGGCGCATACGTCCCGGCGGCGGAGGGTCGTAATTCTTTCTCTCTCTCTCGCTCTCAGTTAACGACTGGCGGCGTGGTGATTTGTGGAACTCCGAAAAAGTGCCCAAGGTGCAATAATGGACCTTTCCTGGATCTGCTTGGGATACTTTTCGACTTTGGCGACGCAGCCGAAGCACGGGATCGAAGTTGCAAGATGATCAATCAACTGCCCCCGCTCGTCGAACTTCTTTGTGAGGCACATAGTTGCCATAGTTCGCGTTCTTCGTGCCGGCGGCCATGTTGGCTGGCCACTTGTTGTGCTTGTCTGCGTCTCTCCACTTTTGTTGTGCCCCACTTTTCTTTTAACTTTTTCTCTTGGTCGTTCTCTGCTGTCCTTTGCAACACTTGGGTGCAGCTGAAAAGAATAATAAGCGCTGCTCTTATTTTGTGTTGTTATTTTTCGTTTCGGAGCTATCTGTCCATTTTGTGTTGCGGTTCGTCAGTCATGAGTATTTGCTGCTATTGTAAAATCGCTGGTGAAATGTAATTGTCCCTATTTAGGAAAAGATTACGGGGCATTGCTCTGTTGTTTTAAGATAGGTTCATGGTAGAAAGGTTTTTCAGAAACTTATTAACTTCGCCACGGTTCAGCGTTTTTTCTCCGGCGATTTTGATATTGTTTTCAACCTGGAAGAAAGGCATTAGTGATATTCCTACAGCAATTCATTTCGATTTCGTCTCGGTGGCATTGTTGCGGACGCAGCCGAGAACTTGACAACTTCCGTTATGCGAATATTAATGTGGAAACTTCAATTTAGTTCGGAACAAAATAACACTTTCCAACCCCATTCCGGTTGTGTCATAGATCCCGACTAACATGTTAAACAAATGGTGCGAGCATAAATGGTTTTCAGTTTGGATTTGTTTTAATGGATATTTAACGGAAGGTAGCCCAAACCAAATTCAGAAACGATTTTCTTGGATTACAAGTAACAACTTCGGACACTTTCACGGAGCATACATTTCTTTTTATTATTTTGGAGAAATGTAAATAAAAAGTAACAGAAATACATTTGCAATTTTGTAAACAAATTTTTGATTATAACAGCAAGAAAATTGTCTTAAAAATTTATGAGTAAAAATCTTATATGAACAAAAAATTTGTTTCCAGGTCATATAGTGATTATTCACACCGAAAATTCTGTAGTAAGAAATAAATTGTATAGTAAGATTTATTTCTTTAAAGTTTATGTTTACAAAGTGTATTTAGTCTGTACAGCTAAAATATACCTACTTTTATACAAAGTAATGAGATACTGAAAGTTCGTAGCAGTTTTGTTGGACTTAGATTACATTAGTTGTCACTACAAATTTGGAAGTTCTGAATCCGTTTATTGGTGTAAATATGACATGAATGTATGTCATATTTACACCAATAAATGATTTCATTGGTTGTCACATTCTAATAATCACGTATAACTTATTTTATAGATATTATCGATCATAACAGAACGTTGACTTCTACCCATACTAGATAGATGCTGCAAAATTTATGTTATATATATTCTGCAAAAGATGCTTAAATCGAAATTTGCAAGAATCTTCAGGCCATTTTCAAAACGTGCGTGATTTTAATAATTTTGCTTGAAAATACATTTATCTACAGTAGTGCAAGAAATTAAAATTTTCGTTGAATTTTTTTTTAATTTTAGGAATCCGTTTCGTAAATTGAGTATTGAAAAAAGCAAAGTAAAACTAGTTTTGTGTTTTAATTACACATAAAAAATATTCCTTTTTGCTATGGCAAAGGACTGACCAATAATCAGATTTCCTGAATATGTATTTTTTAGGAATATTTAAGTTGTGCATTGCTCATATCATATGGTTGATGCTGTGTACATGCACATGCAGTTAGCCCAAAATATTTTTTGGGAAGGGGACTAGCATGAGCAGTTTTGATGAGCTATCAGCACCAGTCCCTAATTTAGGGCCTCTGGTTCCAGGGAAGGGCGAGTGTTCTAGAGACAAGCACAACATCCATGCCTGAATGGGATTCGAACTTGGACAAACAGTCAGAAGCTGGTGCTTAAACAAAAAATAAAAATAAAATAAAATTGAAGATGCCATTAAAAATATCTCCCAAACTATTGGGAAGTGATAAAAATATCTCTCCCATATTAAAGTGCATTTTCAATTATTCACAAATTGTAATTTAAAAATAAGCAAAAAAAAAAAAAACAATAACTAAAATTTAAAAAAAAAAAAAAGAAAGAAAGGACGAATAACCAAATGCTGTAGGGTCTCAGTTAATGTTCCAACTTCCATCAATAAACTTTTATCTCTTCTGGTATTCCATTTGATGGTGATCAGGTCCAAATTCTTGTGTAGATAGTAATCCCATCAAGTGTGTGTACTCAGATGAGGTCTTTTGTGCGTACAGTATCATTTCATGACTGGAACAAAATTTGAGGTGTGATTTGCTCTCATTTAGAAATTTGCAAGTCTGAAAGGCGAAATCTCCACGTTCGATTTGAATTTCTCACAACCAAAGTTTTGTCCAAAGAGGTTTTTTTTGCCAGCATACTGCACATTAACAGTTTTTTTTTAGATTAGAAGTGGTATCTAATGTCAGTACGGCTCATCTAAATGCCAATATTTTAATTAAAGGCTGGATATACTGAATGCTGTTGTCTGCTTTACTGTTACGTGGAGCATTGATGATGACTGTATAGGCTGCGTGTTTCCTCCCTCTCTCTCTCCCAATATCTAGTAAAGAATCTGTACTGATCATCTTTGTGTCAACATGCATGGCTGAATGACCTTTCATGGCCTTATGAGGCTTAAGTCCTACATGAGGTCAGAAATAGGTCAAAGCCAGATTAATTCTTTTACTCTTTTGAATTCTCATTTAAACTCTCAACACTCAACTTTACCAGACCTAGGTGAACAAGCAAACCAGCTAATATTGAGAGTAGAGGTGTTTCAAGAACATATTGGATTAAAACAGAAATTACAAAGAGAAAAAAACACAAATTTGAGACACTAAAAAATGTCAAATTTTATAGTTTTTCTTAACTAGTTGACAATTTGATATTTTTTACACTAAAACACACACACACAAAAAATATAAACAAAAATTAACTAAAAAAAATTCACGTCTGGCATTTTGTTCTTAACTCCAAGCCCACTTCTCACATTATAAGAGAGATAAACACTAAACTTGGAAGCTGGGGTCATGCCAACAAATCAATACTTCACACAGGCTTGGGAGGGGGGGGGGAGAAGAAGAAAAACTGTGTCATACAGAGTTGTATAAAAATAAAATGTATCTGCGTACACAACCAATGAGACAGAAAACTTGCTGCAAACCCACGAATCCCGATAAAAAAAGAATAAGGTAATTTAAAGAAAAACTAATAAAACAATAAATAATTGTTAGAACATTTCAGATTCCAGTGAGGACAATATAGGTACATTACAAATGAATGTTCAGCAGTGTGTATGAAATGGACCTTTATGGTAAAATATATAGATTATGAACCTCCTAAAAACAAGATTAATTGAAGTTTTTATATTTAGAAACACAGTTCCATTAATGAACCTTCAAAAATTATAAATAGCATTTTCAACCACTTAATTCAAAAATAGTATACTTACAAAATACACAAGGAAAAGATTTTAATTTGATAACTGGCAATAAAATTTAAACTGGTTCTGCGTAAACAAAACTTTTGTTGCATTGAGATCAGTCCTTAATAAGCTTTAGATGCCAGAAACGTTTGTAAAAACAAAAGAACTCAGAGGATGTGAAAAATAATTGGAAGTTCTTAAAGTTAAAATAGAATTAAATATATTAATCTGAGTAAAGCTTTGAGTAAGTGTTTTTACCTCTCAGTAAATAATTTTTTTTTTAATCTACAAGCAACGACTATCTGCGAGATCTGCTAATAATTTGGAAGTCTACATTCTTCAACTCTGGTGTCATATTACTTTCAGTATGTGAGAGTCTGTTTATTTTTTTAGACTTCATTTCACTGGAAGCATATGACGTTTTAGTAGTTCACGTGAAATAAAAGTCACTAATTCTGATTCTGCCTGTCTGTATTAATATTGTGTACTTCAAATATGACCTCGGAACGAGTTAATATCTCAGATTTGTGTAAAATTTGCATCTTTCCGTGATAAAGATTTAAGCAACTGCAAACTTTGACCGTATACCAGAAGGTGGCAACTTTGCATTAAAGTGTTAAAAAAAAAAAAGACAAAATATATTAAATGTTTAGGGTTGTACCATGGGTGGCGGAAGGCAGGGACAACACCTAGTAACTTGTATATGACATAGGTGGACCACATCTTAGTTTCCCCGCTTGTCTATCAACGAAGATGGGCAGAGCCTAAACCAACAGAACAGCAAATGTTTACCATAGTCATTGTGTATATTATTTCAAGACACAAAACCAATTGAGTTGGCAACAAAAACATAGTTGTCTTACCATTATCTCAAGTTATGGGGTTTTACTAAGGAATAAGAAGAATATGGTACTGTCATATATTTTGGGTTGCACTTCTACCTGCTATAGTAGGTGTTTCCATTCAAGTGGTAAATTCCAGCCTTTCAAATCACTTCTTGTCTCTATTTGCAATCCTTCTGCCAGCTTTCTTTTTAAGAAATTCTGTTGTTGTATCAGAATTTCTACCTAGTGTCCCACAGCTCTTTATGTCTTGTATTTTGCACATATCCATCCAAACCTGTTTTGTTTGCTGTATTTTCAGTGATGCTTTATGTTCTCCCTCTCTAGTGTTCTCCCTAGAGCCTTGGTACTGGGTGGGCCTGCCCAGTTTATTTTGTCTGCCGCCCGGCTATATTTTCCTTTAATGAATGTTTTCACAATGCACATAATAGAAAGAATGGAAAACTTACTCCCACACACACCATCAGTGTTGATGAAAACTGGCTGAAATCTGTGTCACCACCCTGGTTGTGCTTACGACCGTTCGTCGGAGAAGGGTCCAGGTTTGAATCGTGGTGAGGCATGGATGTTGTGTTTGTCTTAAGGCAGTGGTTATCATCTCCAGGGGCGGCAGAAAGTGAAGTTCATTGACCGGGCCCAAAATTTCAAATCATGGTGCACCCGCTCCCTTCCCGCTTTCCGGAACAAACAGAAGAAAAACAACGGCTAAGGAGCTTTGTTGGGTATTAGGACCACCAGACCACTTACCTAGAGGAACTTTCTAAGGCACATCGTAACAATCGCACATATGCCAAATGGGGGGGGGGGAATCTGGGCTGAAATTATTGACCGGGCCTGGGCCCTGGCAGCAGCCCGGGCGGTTCCGCCGCCACTGGTTATCTCCCTTCTGGAATCAGTTGCGCTAAATTAGGGACAAGTAACTGCTTATAGCCTACTGAGTTGCTCACAATAGTCGTTAAACATTCAAACTAAAAAAAAAATCTGTGTCGAATATGATTTGTTAGTAAATACTCATTTTTTAAATCATTTTTGTACTCATTTTTTAATCATTTTGTACTCACTTTTTAATCACTTTTGTACAATTGAAGTGCTGCCACAGTTGTATAAAAATAAAATGTATCTGCGTACACAACCATTGAAACAGAAAACTTGCTGCAAACCCGCGAGTCACGATAACAATAAAATAAGATCATTTAAAGAAAAATTAATATAACAATAAATAATTATTAGAATATTACAGATTCCAGAGAGGACAGAAGTACATTGCGACTGCGCAGAAATGTGTGTAAAATAGACCTTAAGGCCGACACTTTAAAATATTGGACTATGAACCTGATAAAAACAAGAGACTAATTAAAGAAAGTTTTGATATCAAGAAAAGCAGTTCCGTTAATGAACCTTCGAAAATTATGCATAGCATTTTCAACAACTTAATTCAAAAATAGTAGACATAAAATACATAAGGTAAACATTTTAATTAAATAACTGGCAACTTGCAAGAGGAACCTAGCAATAAAATTTAAAGTCTTTCTGTGTAAATGAAACTTTTGTTACAGTTCCTATATATTGAGAACAGGCCTTGATAAAATCAAGAGGCCAGAAAGGTCTGTAAAAACAAAACAACTCGCTATCGGAAGATGTGAAAAATAGTTAAACATTCTCACGTTGAGACAGAAGTAAATATATTAATCTGAGTAAAGCCTTGAGTAAGTGTTTTAATTGCTGTAAATACAATTTGTTTGTTTTTTTAATCTACAAGCAAAAACTACTGCAAAATCTGTTAATAACTTTGAAATTATTAGCGTACGCATGTAGCCTATATTCTGCGACTCTGGTGCTGGCTTGTAACTATTCGTCGGAGAAGGGTCCGGGTTTGAATCCTGGTGAGGCATGGATGTTGTGTTTGTCTTACGGCAGTGGTTCTCTCCCTTCTCTGGAATCAGTGGCCCCAAATTAGGGACAAGCAACTGCTTATAGCCTATTGAGTTGCTCACAGTTGTCGTTAAGCATTTAACCTACAAAAAAAAAAAAAAAAATCTGTGTCGAATATGATTTGTTAGTAAATACTCATTTTTAAAATCATTTTTGTACAATTTTCTAACTTTGTTTATCATGTTATGTTACATTAATGCCTACAACACCACTAAAGATGTTTAATAAGTGTAATAATGTTAAGAAAAACAATTTTCCTTTTTCAATTGGAGAAAGAGTCGTTAAAAGTACCACCCAGCTAAAATTTCTTGCTGCCTGGCTGTAAAAAAAAAACAAGGGAGAACACCAGTTTACTCTCTCTCCCTCTCTCTTTGCCAATCAGGTTTTAAGCGGCCTGCCTGTCTCTCCCACATAGCTTAGACCACACTCGCATTTTATATTGTAAACACCCTCTTGTGAAAGGGTGTTCACTTTTTTATGCTTTCTAACCGAAGGTTGAACAAGCATATATGCTCCAGCGTTGTCTGTCTGTTCCACACTATAACTTGCATAAAAAAGGTTCGATTTTGATGAAATTTTAGTATGTGGTAGAGGACAACCTGGGGACGAACCCTATTGAAAATGGACAAAATGGGGTCAAAGGTCAGGACATAGTGGGATCCATCCCGTTGCCCTTATGCGTCATAATTTATGTAAAACTGCTTCGATTGTGACAAAACTTTATCATGTTGTTCCGGAGGTATACTGAACTGGTTCTGTTGAATATCATCAAAATGCGGTCAAAGATTAGGGCACAGAAGTGAGATTTATTCCACGGCTATTTTCCTCATAACTTGACTAAAAATGATTCTATTGCAACAAAACTTTAGTATGTTGTTCCGGAGGTAAACCAAACCAATTCTGTTGAATATCATTGAAATGGGGTCAAAAGTCAGGGCACAGGAGCGAGATTTATTCCACAACCATTATCCTCATAACTTGATTAAAAATGCTTCTATTCCGACAAAACTTTAGTATGTTGTTCCGGAGGTATATTGAACCAATACTGTTTAATATACTTCAGTAATAATTTCTGGTATGTTGGAAAGCATATCATAATCAATGCATTCCATGATTTTACTAACTTGTTTTATTTGTTATCCTGGGACCAGTCTGTCCAGAAACTTCTCACTAATCCCATTGAATCCCAATTCCAAGGTCTTTGCTAGAAGGGGGGGGGTTGTCGTAGCATGCACATTTTCAGTGGCTTAAGCCGCCATTGGGTTGGAATGATTGCATGACTTAGTTCCAGCTCCCTGCTGCCTTAGCTCATGATGACATCACTTCCGTGTGGAGTATGGTGACGTGATGTCATGTCTTTCATTTCATGTGATGCTGCAGTGCAAGGTGTTTGAGTGTCATCTTTCCAGGAACATTGGTTTGTAGTCAGGGGAGGATTGGCCCACTGGGACACCTGGAATAACGAAGCAAAATTATCTCTACTTTAGTGAGAAATTTGCCGCCCGACCAAACATACTGTTATAAATAAATTAAAGTCAACTACGGTTAAGCGTAGATCATTGGACTTGGACATTGGTAGGTCGACCTTCCTTTTGTAATCTCGAAGGATGCACTAGTAACAATTTTGATGGTCCACCATCCCCACACTCTTATCCATGTACAGACATGGAGCATAAAGCGATTCTTCGCCAGAGATGTTAAGAAATCCATGTCCAGTTATCCACCCATATTATCTTAATAGAAACAATGATTTACTGGCACAGGCTCATGGAACAAAATGGTAGTTCATTAGTCAAAATTATGGGTACACTTAAGAAATGTGTCTATTCAAGGAAGTGGTATGAATACTGTTACACAGTACATGATAAATGATAGTACATGATAAATGATCAATGATCAAATAAATACCTATAATTATCTGATACAACACCCCATTCTGAGCATGGTTTGATATGCTACAATCAATTATGAGTGGATTTAAAAAATAAAATCACCCTTAAATTGCTGCTAAAATTTGTTCACAGCTGAATTATTGGGTTGTCGGAAAAGTCATGACGTATTTTAGCCATGTTTTGCAAAGGTCTATTGATAGAAGGAACAAAGATCAATCAATGATATAATGCCCATTTTGTTCAATAACCTTTTGCCGTCTTTCAGTGAGCTGCAGAATGCCTCGTTCATAGAAGGGCCTGTCTTTCATGGCGAAAAGCTGTACAACGTGCTGATTTACAGCCTCATCTGAATTGAACATTATACCACGCAAGGACTGTTGCAGAGAGCGAAACAAGTGGAAGTCTGACGGCGCAAGGTCATGCGAGTATGCTCGGTGTGGCAACACATCCCACCCAAGCTCCAATAATGTTTGGCGGGTGATCAAACTTGTGTGTGGTCTCGTGTTGTCGTGATGTAACACAATACCTTTATGATGAATGAGCACTAGATGATGGATCCGTTCAAACTGTCTAATTTCCGACAGTACACATTCGATTGATTGTTTGGTTCCGTGGTAGGTGCTCGAAAAACACGACACCTTGAAAATCCCACCACACTGAGACCAGAACCTTCTGCTGATGAATGTGCTTCGGATGTCGTTTGAGGCGAAGCAGCACGTCGGGACCAAGACCGTTTGCGCAGCACATTGTTGTACACAATCCACTTTTCGTTACCAGTTATCAGTCGCTTCAAAAAGGATCGTTTTCCTCACGTTTAATGAGCATATCGCAGATGTTTATACGCGCCGTCAATTGAGCTTCTTTGAGTTCATGAGGAACCCACACATTGAGCTTGCTTACGTATCCCAGCTTCTTCAGGTGGTCGTGAATGCTTGAATGATGGATGTGCAATGTGTCTGCAATCTCTCATGTTGTGTAACGTGGGTTTGACTCAATCAATGCCTTGATTTGGTCGTCATCAAACTCGGTGGGCCTCCCCAACCGAGGAGCATCGTTGAGGTCAAAATCACCAGCACAGAATTTTGCGAACCACCGCTGGCACTGACGTTCTTGTAGAGCATTATCACCGTACACTTTATGCAACTTTTCACAAGCTTGACATGCGTTCTTCCCTTTATGGAAGTAAAACAGTAAGATATGGCAAAACTGCACAGTTTGGTCTTCCATCTTGAACTTGATGTCAAATCTCCGCAAATCAACCAAATTGCTCACTATTCCTTTTAGACTGCAGCTAGAACTGGCACCTGCCGAATGCCATAGCGATATCAGAGCTGCACATGCCTCTAGTACTTCCAAAAACCGCCACACCCTTATCAGGTGCCAAAATACGTCGTGACTTTTCCGACAACCGAATAGTTTTACAATGCATATTTTAGAAGGGTTTTTTTCACCCAGGAGTTACCAGAATTTTTTTCAGTTACTAATCAAAAACTTCTATTATGAAAATTCTTACTAGGACATTTTTTATTTTAATTGCAAATTTTCAGAGAAAACTCTTCTTCTTCAGGCTGTCTCACTTTTTTCCGTCACTATCATGGTTACGGTTATTTATCATCAAATCCTGCCAGATGTTAGACATAGATAATCCTCTGCAGTCATTGATGATGGAATTCTGTTCTTTTTCAATCTCTATTCCTTCTTTCAGCTTTTTTTTTTTTTTTTAAATTGCTTTAGAAACTGATGACTTTAAGGGAATTCCAATCCATGTTGTGACCAGTTTCTCTAACATGCCTACTATCTAAACCTGTCTTGTTGGAGCAATTTTTTATAGCAGCTTTATGCTCTGCTATATGAGTTTCTAGTCTGCAACCTGTCTCACCTATGCAAGATAGTCCACAACTACATTTTACTTCATAGGCAACGCCTTGCATTTAAAAAATATCTTCTTCTCAGTGAACTATTTTAGGGAAACATTTCTTAACCTTGTTCTCTAAGCTTGGAGCTAGCCTAATATTATACTTCTTACTAATTCTCTTTAAGGGCTCAAATAAACCTTTGTGATAAGAAATTTTTAAAGTGAATTTGACTTGTCGCTTTTGCGTGTTCTTCTTGACAGTAAAATTTAGAAGCTTCTCAATTTCTCGTTTAGGATAGTTATTTTTTGCAAGTATGACTTTCAAGTTCTTCTTTATGGGCTTCTTTCTTATCTGCTGTGGATACTATTTTATTATTATTTTCTAAAAACCGACTTGCCACATTCTTCTTAATAGAAACTGGATGATAGGAATTGAAATCCAATAGTTTATCATCCAGTTTCTATTAAGTAGAATGTGGCTAGTCAGTTTTTTGAAAAAAATTAATAAAATACTATCTACAGCAGATAAGAAAGAAGCTCATAAGAAGAGCTTAAAGTCATCTTTGCAGAAAATAATTATCCTAAAGGAGAAATTGAGAAGCTTCTGTAGTTTACTAATAAGAAGAACCTGCAAAAGCAACAAGTAAAATTCACTAAAAAAATTTCTTATCACAAAGGTTTGATTGAGTCCTTAAAGAAAATTAGTAAGAAGTATAATATTAGGCTAGCTCCAAGTTTAGAGAACAAGTTTAAGAAATTTTTCCCTAAAACAGTTCACAGACAAGAAGATATTTTAAAAATGCAAGGTGTTGTCTATGAAGTAAAATGTAGTTGTGGACTGTCTTACATGGGTGAGACAGGTCGCAGACTAGAAACTCGTATAGCAGAGCATAAAGCTGCTATAAAAAATTGCTCCAACAAGACTGGTTTAGATAGGCATGTTAGAGAAAATGGTCACAGCGTGGATTGGATTTCCCTTAAAGTCATCAGTAGGGATACATAATTTTCGTATTTACGAAATAGATGCGAATAAGTACGAAAATTTGATTTTAACTACTTTTCCGCGACATTTCGATAATGAAAATTTTGTAAAGTGAAAATAAGACGTAATTTCGCGCAGCACTTGCGCCGTGTGTGTCCTACTCGCCGTTCGTTACCCGGGAAACCCCAGGCCACGCCTCTTTCCCTCTCGATGAGTCAGCCAGTGCCGCTCAGTTCCACTGGCTGGCTGGCTGGCTGGCTGGCCTTGAAAGAATACGAATGAGCACATGTTTGTTTTTGCATTTTGCTAGTAGACTACAAACTATGTACAATGCTTGCAATCTGCTTAATAGAAGTATATCAATAAGAGCCGCCATAAGAAAGAATTAGTTGATAGAGTGAAAGAGTTTAACCATGAGGGACTGTATCTAAGCGATACAAATATCGTGATGTGCAAATTTTGTAATGTTCATCTAGAAGGGCAAATTGACTCTCCACATGACATCCAATGCAACAAATGAAGTCTACCAGCATATTGGCAGACTATTTTGTCCATCTGTAGCTGCGACCACACCCACATCATCTTTAAACAAATTTATTATTGGAAAGCTTTTCTAAAATACCATTTTTTAAAGACATACCATGGGATAAGCTCATCGATAGACAATAATTTTCACAGACAGCTACTTATAGTGGTCAACCAAGAGACTCCTGTTGATGTCATACAGATTTTAAAAGCAACAAAATGCTGCTACCTAAACTATGCAAAGGCAGCTATTCAAAACCTCCATAATTCTGTTAACAGCGTGGATGCTGAGAGATATTTCAGTATGTACAACATCGTTATTACTGACAGAAGGCAAAGGCTAAAGGAAGAGAATATAGAGACTACTACAATGTCATTAGCTTTTAACTAAGTATTTTGGTACTTAGACTACTAGTAAGTAAACTTTGAAAAACAGTAAACAAAGTAAAGTAAACTTTGAAAAACAGTAAACAAAGTAAAGTAAACTTTGAAAAACAGTAAACAAAGTAAAGTAAACTTTGAAAAACAGTAAACAAAGTAAAGTAAACTTTGAAAAACAGTAAACAAAGTAAAGTAAACTTTGAAAAACAGTAAACAAAGTAAAGTAAACTTTGAAAAACAGTAAACTAAGTAAAGTAAACTTTGAAAAACATTTTTTTTGTGTCTTCAGTTTTTGCGAATAAATGCGAAATTTTTGATTTCAAAATATATTTTTTTGCGAAATTTAAATTTTGGTAAAATTTATGTATCCCTAGTCATCAGTTTCCAAAGCAATTTTCAAAAAAGAAAGCTAAAAGAAGGAATAGAGATTGATAAAAATCAGAATTCCATTATCAATGACTGCAGAGGATTATCCCTGCCTAACATCTGGCAGGATTTGATGAAAAATAACCGTAACCGTCAAGGTTAACTGTAACCGCGATAGTGATGGGAAAAAATGACAACAAAAGACAGCCTGAACAAGAAGAAGAGTTTTCTCCGAAAATTTGCAATTAAAATAAAAAAATTCCTAGTAAGAATTCCCGTAATATAAGTTTTTGATTAGTAATTGAATTAAGAAACTAGGAAGGCAATTCTCAACAGCTTTCTATTCTCCCATTATGGCGGTTTTTGCGTGGGAGCTCGTTTTAAACACATTATTTGGGTTCGATACCGATCACCAGTAATAGTTTCTGACGGTTTCAGCAGTTCATAGTGGATCACAGCATTACCTTTGAACCATGGATATTGCGTTTTGGCATTGAAGGACCTGGTTCACCTGTCTTCACCCATGCTTTCTGCCATTTAGGGTTATATTATATCCATTTCTCATTGGCAGTAATAATACGATGCAAAACACCCTTTCTTTTTTGCCTTTCAAGCAGCAATTCGCAAATGGTTTTTCGACGTTAAAGGTCTCTTTTCCGCAAAGCATGTGGAACCCAATTCCCATGGCAGCTAAACGTTGTGAAATGCATGGTTAACTAACATTTAATGCTGCTGCTAGTTCTTTTTGGGTCTGGCACGGATCCTTGTCGAGTAAAGCTTCCAATTCGGCATCAGCAAATGTTTTGGGTGGTCCAGAACGTTCTTTATCACTGACATCGAAATCGTTCCTTTTGAATCGTCTAAACCAATACTCACATGTTTTTATGGATGGGGAATGTTCACCATAGATTTCTGACATTAAGCGATAGCTGTCAGCAGCTCTTTTCTTGACAATAAAGTAATGCACTAACACTTCCTGCAAATGCTGTTTTGTCGGGACGAAAGTTGCCATTTTCCATCGAGTAAAACAAATACGTCTTCGCACCTCAATCGAACGTCGTATACTGACTCTGACAGCTGGCGTCTCGTACTGCGATATCGCAGTGTTGCCACCTTTAAACACATGCGAGCAGTAATAAGTTCGACACTGAATGGAAATCCCTCAAAACTTATTTATATACCCAATACCTTTTCCAAAATTAAAACAAACAGAAGAAAACATTATTTTACAGGAAGGTGTGTCGGCTGTGTGGGAGAGACATCCAGACAGCTTAAAACCAGATCGGCAAAACATGAAGCTGCAATTAAAAATATGACAAACAAAACAGATTTGGACAGACGTGTGCAAAATTCAGAGCATAGAGTGCTATGTCCTGACACATCAACAGCATTTTTTCAAAAGAAAATTAGCAGAAGGGCTGAAAATAGAGAGAAGATGTACAATATTTTAAAAATTATATTATTTGAAAAGTTCGACTTTACATCATGAATGGCAACACCTACTATAACTGTACCTAAAAATTCGACATATAAATAATATCTTATATATAATGTCCTATTTTACTAAGTATAAAGAATATCCTATTTTTACTAAAGAATAAATAAATATATAAATAATATTTAT
Source organism: Macrothele yani (assembly GCA_039090855.1). Taxonomy (NCBI): domain Eukaryota; kingdom Metazoa; phylum Arthropoda; class Arachnida; order Araneae; family Macrothelidae; genus Macrothele; species Macrothele yani. The sequence goes on from CM077031.1 coordinate 98,379,138, forward strand.
TTATTCCTGAGTAAAAATCCCATAATTTTGATATATTTACAGTCCAAAATGGAGAAAAGTCTTACTACTCTTAAACACTGCAGATCAAGAACTTTCTGTTAAACAAGCAAATCTACACACCAAAATTTAATACAACGTGCTGATTTTTGAACTAATATACACTTGCTGTCTTAAAGCACAATAAAACCACAATAGGCTCCCTAAAACACTCAATAAAATCTCATTTATTAAAAATTCTAAAACCCCTTTACGTTTACACCGACGAGCGCTTTTGAGGTCTCAAGACCTCATTAAAAAGTCACTGAATAAAGCCCTGAAACACTCGGAAGCAGCAAGAATATATAGACATAGGTTCGTTATCTCAATTACACGTCACAAGTTTATACATAGGTTGCCATTCTGAAAAAGAAAATTAAATTCCGATATCCAGGTAGCAACAGGACAAAACACAAAATTGTATTAAAGATGGTCAAGTGGTCTCATCTTCTTGTTGATCCAGAGCGGGACCCATGAGTCGCCTCCAAGGGGTTGGGATGAAAGCTGGAAAATCCGTATTACAACAGGTGTCTCAAAATTTTTGGATGTAGAGACTTTCCGCCAGAAATATGTTATATTTGTTTATTGAGGAGTTTCAAGATTTTTGCATTTGTCCAATCTGGTACGAAGCCGTCATTAATAACTGCTTCGGTTAAAGCCGTGGAGATGTTTCCGGATCGCAGTGCATACTGATGTTCTTTAAGACGGATCTTCAAAGTCCTCAGGGTCGAGCCAATGTAGACCTTAGGTTCGCAAGCAGGATCCTGGTGGAGAAGAGGTATGGAATACACTCCCGGCTTATTCCCGACTTCGACAGTATCTCGGTCGTGGCGAACCAAGGAGAAGACATTACGATTGTTTATGCCAAATGAGAGAGAGTGTTTATGGCATATCCCTTTCATTGTATTGACCAGATGAGGATGGTAGTCCAGTTTCCCTACATATTTAGTTGGAGGTCTGGTAGATATTAATGACGAAAAGCGGAGTCTAGAATGCTCTCGAAGTAAACGGTGGAAGTGAAATCAGGAGAAGAAACCGAAAGTCTGTACAAGAGATTGAATGTACTTGTGTTCTTGAACATGGAGGTTTCGAGAGGAAGAATGGAAGAATCTACACACATTTTTTTTTCTTCTGTGCTCATTTCTTTAAATAATAAATACCTTTTAACCTTCTGGAAGTACTGTAGATTTACATATGTATTAATAGTTAGAACAAACTACATATATATATATATATATAATATGACACATTTTTTGTGTTCCATGGATTTCTTGGGTGACACCCCCTCTTAAGAAAATTCTGTGTGCACCACTAATGAGGCACCTATCTGCTGAACCAGACTATTTTAAAGTTTGCCAACATAATAATATTTCTGAAAACCTTACTTCTCACAACTACCATTTTCATGGTAGACATAGGGAAAATCTTAAAGGTGAAAACATTTTGTTTACTATTAATTTTTATTAATATAAGTGTTTCTCGATATAGCGAGATGGAAACCATGTTGAAAAAATGTATTCTTCTTTAGTTAATATCCATTTAATGAAAATGGTTTAACTACTGTAACTTTTTACATGTTATTTTTCTTTTGCATCAAATGCATTTCTCAATTGGAAAATATTAGGATTAACACTTAACTGCAATAAATTTGATAAACCAATTCGCAACGTACCTTAGGTCTTACTAGTTGTTGGGCCTAGTTGTCAGTGGGATGTCTTTCACTCGGTTCTTGAGTGTATACTCTCCAAAAACAGCAGATATATTCTTCACAGAGGTGTACATACACATTGTTTACTAAGTCAAAAAAGTCTTCTTCAAGTGTTCTTAGGATTAGAACACCATTAGGTCAAGAATTCTGAAAGGCAAAAAGGAAGGGTCTGGAAATTCATTAGACCAGTATAAAAATATCTCTTTTAAAAAAACAATTGCTCCAAGAAGGGTAGTCATAAAAAAACAAGGACTGAAATGAACAGTAAGACATTAAAATACCTTAGAATAGAAAGTACAAGCACAGTCAATGTGGACTACAAAAAGAATGGACGACTCAAAAGTCCCAGAAGATGGCAACCAAGTTTGTCGAAATGCATTGGACAATATAGCCATAAAGTCCAGTGAAAGTTTTTGGTGACTTGCATTTCTCGTATGGAAGTATTTCAAATGTCTAGTGCTTGTACTTTCTATTCTAAGGTATTTTAATGTATTAGGAGAATTCAAATTCGTGCAGAAATAGTCCAAAGTAATCGAGGTAGTTGCCTTCAATGCACGATCTTAATAAATTCTCACTGTTCATTTCAGACCTTGGTTTTTCATGACTACCCTTCTCGGAGCTATTGTTTTTTAAAACAGACATTTTTATGCTGGTCTAATGGATTTCCAGACACCCTCTCTCCCCTTTTGCCTTTCAGAATTCTTGACCTAATGGTGTTCTAATCCTAAGTACACTCGAGGAAGACGTTTTTGACTTCATAATCAATGAGTACGCACACCTCTGTGAAGAATATATCTGCTGTTTTTGGAGAGTTTGCACTCAAGATCCGAGTGAAAGACATCGAACCGATGACTAGACCCAACAACTAGTACGACCTAAATGCAGGGGTGCAGAAAATGTTCGGGGCCCAATATTTCCCCAAAAACTGTAGCGGATTTCCATACAAGTTTAAGCGATTAATAGAGTATATGTCAATGATCAAGAACTCTTCTTAAAGCTTATTACATAAGGAAAAAAAAACAGCTAATATTTATTCCAATGAATAACTAGCTTTTTTTTTCACGAAAAAAACTGTCTTTTTTTTTTTTTTTTTTTTTAAACGCGGGAGGGTTTAGTGCTCCAGGTGAGTCTCTCCCCTCTAGCAGGCGAAAGTTTTAGGCGAGACAGGAATAGACGAATCAAAAATTCTTCCCTTGCCTAAAATGGCGGAACCCATTAACTTTCGACGTATGAAGAATAGGCGAATCAAGAAGTAACCCGGGGCAGAGAGATAGGCGAATCAAGAAGTAACCCGGGGCTGAAAAATAAACACCTAGAAAATTCTGTAATTAACTATAATTTATTTCATTCTAGCATTCCAGACATCTGTTTAATTGTGCCAGATAATTTTACTGAATGAAATTTAAATTCGACTTAAATCCTTTGAAAAATGCATGGGTCATTCACTTAAAAATGTCCAGAACCCCAATAATTTTTCAAATCAGCACCTATGATACATTCGCTGCCATTATTATTATTATTATTATTTTCTATTGGAGGTTTAACGATCTCCTAGAGCAACTCAGTGGGCTATAAGCAGTCGCCTGTCCCTAATTTAGGGCCACTGGTTCCAGGGAAGGGCGAGAGTGAGCGCCACGAGACAAACATAACATCCATGCCTCACCAGGATTCGAACCCGGACCCATCTCGGGCGAATGATCAGAAGCCATCGCTTAGACCTCTGTGCCGTCAGAGCGGCCCGTTAGTTTCGGAAACGTTTATTAGCGTGACTAGTGGTTGCATCGTACTTGTTACTCACACCACGCTGTCTCCGCCTTGGCATTAGTGTAATAGTTTAGGCTCGGTGAAAAGTTTGCGAGTGGCAGTTCACAGCACGTCACAGCCCTCATAACCTCTTGTATTCATAACGACACATTTTTCAAAATGATTAACTGATTACCGTGAAGTAAATTACTCCTATTTTTCACGTTATTATTCGTTGTTAATAAGTCAATTTTTCGTTTGCCGCCCGGTGGCGCAGTGGTCTAAGCGATGGCCTCTGATCATTCGTCCGAAAGGGGCCCGGGTTCGAATCCCGGTGAGGCATGGATGTTGTGTTTGTCTTACGGCACTGGCTCTCTCCCTTCCCTGGAACCAGTGACCCTAAATTGGGACGGGCGACTGCTTATAGCCCATTGAGTTGCTCACGGTGGTCGTTAAACCTCCAACCAAAAAAAAAAAAAAAAAAAAAAAAATTCGTTTTATATTACTACTGTATTATCATTTTATCCCCGGGCAAAAATTTCTTCAGAGCTGCCTTAATTTCCCCTGAACCTCATTCGCGCGTTCGGACATATTCTGCACCTCTGCCTAAAGGTACATTACGATTTTAGTTGTAAATAGACGAATAGGTCTTACTAGTTGTTGGGCCTAGTCGATTTTGTTATATGTTGGGCCTAGTCGATTTTGTTTATCAAATTTTTTGCAGTTAATCCTAATATTTTCCGATCGAGAAATGCATTTGACGCAAAAGAAAAATATCATGTCAAAAGTTACACAGTTAAGCCATTATCATTAAATGGATTTTAACTAAAGATGAGTAAATAATTTTCATGTAACATTTAGAATTTAAAAAAAAAATTCTTGAGTAGATATACTTGTTGATTCTTTCTGCATCCATAATTTTGCAGTTAAACATTTTGGTTCATTTATATTCTCCATCTGTGTGGTGAAACATTTTTATGAATCCTATAAAAGTGTTACATGAAAACTAAAACTGTGTGCAATTATAATTTATCAGTGGGATCTTCCCAGATCACAGTCAGCCATGGATACTTGAGAATAAGCAGAGGCATCATGTCATCTTCAGCGATGGTTTCTATTTCTGTCTAAGTGTGAATTACATCTATATTTACATATGTTTTGGCACATCTTTTGTAATAAACGTGCATTGTGCATATCTTATCACTGTGGACATCTGTCTGTGGACACCATATCTCTGCAACTATTAGTCCGAATTCTTTTTGCGTTCAAAAGCTTGAAATGTAGAAACAATAAACCTAGCTTTTTTTTCTTTTTTCTTTAAGATGCATGACTTTGCCACCAGAGGGCTTAGCTGTTCAAATTCAAAATATATTTATTCCTTATATTTGCTTCATATACAGTTGGGAAACGAATCTCCCCTAGTAAATTATTCTTCATAAATACATGGTAGTAGGCATTGTAATGTTATTATTGGCATATTTTCACTGTATTCCATGTGACCACTTCATTCAGAAAACTTGAAAATTTTCATCGTCCTGGAGCGGGAATTGAACCCAGTTGCTTGGAATTCCTTGTCCTGGGTAGTGTAATGACTAGCATGCTTGACCGAAAATCAGGAGGTGCAGATTCGATTTCCTCTCCAGGACGATGGACATTTTAAAAGTTTTCTGAAGGAAGTGGCTACATGGAATGCAGTGAAAATATGCCAATAATAGCATATATTTGCTTTTAAATGTTGAATTAAAAATATTGTTTTTTCCTTTTGATGCCATTTATAATGAAAACTATTTTGGGTGCGGTTTCTTTTTTAATGCATTGATTTTCCGCTAGGTGGCATAATGGTAAATTGCTGTTTCCTCTATCTTTACTTCTGAAAAGTCCTGTTCGAAAAATTCTTTCTGCTTCTGAGCTCCTGATGCAAAATGTTCTGCAAATAATTTCTAATTTTTTGTAAAGAATAGTTTGGCCACCAAGGGGCGTTAGTGTGTATTTCTGTTTCTGATGTATTTGCAGCTAAATCTGCACTTCTAAAAACTGATTTAAAATGTTTTTTGTGGACCAACATTGCCCACCACAAGAAAAAACTTTTTGAGAAAACTTTCTGTTTAAAATAGTGCATAGTTTTTTCTGCTGGGGGAATGAAGGTGTTTATCATATTTTTTTGTCAATATCTTTACTTCCAAGAGTCTAACTTGAAAAATGTTTTAATGCACAGATGTACCATTAGAGGGCGTAAGTTCATATTTCCATATACATCATATTTGAGCAATATCTGAAAGACTACCACTCCGTTCAAACTAAATTACCAACTTTGAAAACATTTTGTGCGTATTTTCTTCCCATCTTCTCAAAATAATCCGCGATTTCTCTGTGCTAGGGGTGTAAATGTTTATCTGCTTTTCTCGATATGTCTGCTTCTAAATGTCTGATTTAAAAGTTCTTTTAAAACTGGATGCCATTCACCTGCTTGTACTTGTAGAGTTTTTGTAGTTCACAGTTCTGTTGCTAGGTGGTGTTTGTGTGCTTCTTCTTGCAGCTGTATCTCCAGTTCTAAAAACCCTATTGAAAAATTCCTGATCTTTACTGTAGGCCGTTCTCTACAATAAAGCTAAGGAGCATTATTATCTGCTTTAAATATTGCACAGCTTTCCCTCTAGAGGGTGTAAATGTCAATAACTTCTTTCTCACTACGTCTGCTTCCAGGTGACTTATTTGAATATTTTTATTTTAGCATAGCTTTGCTATGAAGAGTAGCTAGGGGGCAGGACCATAGCTACCAGGAGGGTAAGGAGAGTGGTTTCCCTCCCACAATTGTCTTATTAGCAGCTTAAATTCATGGTCTGAGGGCATAAAAACTAGAATGTGCAATACAGGGGCGGATTGGAACGACCAAACCAGGCTGGGAATTTTAGCTTTTGCGTCCACCGCAGGAACACATGTACTTACATAGGAACACTTCATAAATTCCCTCATGAAAGAAATTCTGTTAAATCGTAGATGCTAGAGAGTTGCTGAAATATGCATTGTAAACCGAATTCCGCCGTGAACAAATGTTTAGAGACAATTTAACAGTGAAAAATTTCTTGAAATCATCATCATCATCATTGTCAACCATTATCAATCCACTGCTGGACGAAGGTCTCCCCAAGTTTCCTCCACAACGGTCTGTCTTGTGCCAGTCTCCTCCATGTCACCCCTGCATACTTTCGAATTTCATCCACCCATCTCCTATGTGGTCTTCTTCTGGGTCTTTTCCTGTCCCTTGGAATCCAATCTAAAATTTCGGCTGTCCATCGATGATCTGTCCTTCTGGCAGTATGTCCAGCCCATTGCCATTTCAGGGATTTAACTCTGATCATGATGTCTTCCACTCTTGTCATTTTTCGGATCCACGAGTTCCTCTTCTTATCTCTCCTGGTTACACCAAGCATGCACCTCTCCATGCTACTTTGAGTTGTCTGCAGCCTTTGTATGTCTCTTTTAGTTAAGGTCCACGTCTCTGCACCATACGTAAGCACTGGAAGGATGCATTGATCAAACACTTTTCTTTTAAGACATAATAGCATATTGCTCTTGAAAATTATGCTGTTTCTTCCAAAAGCTCTCCAGGCAAGTTTTGTACGCCGATTAATTTCTTCATCAATGTGACCCTCACTTGATATCTGCTGTCCAAGATAAACGTACGTGTCTGTTATCTCCAGCTTTTCTCCGTCAATCAATAAATCTTCATTTCTTGTAAAAGCATTGAACATCACTTTTGTCTTCTGAAAGTTCATTTTTAATCCCACTTCTTTACTCTTGTCAGCAAGTTCCTGGATCATACTCTGCAGCTCTGATGGGGTAGTTGCAAAAATGACTACGTCATCAGCAAAACGAAGGTGGGTTAGATAATCTCCATTAATCTTTATCCCCTTGTTTTCCCAGCTCAGCGACTGAAAAACACCCTCCAATGTGGCATTAAAGAGCTTCGGAGATATGGTGTCACCTTGTCTCACTCCCTTTCCAATTTTTACGTGTGTTGTATTTTTCAAACAGCCTAATCTTTGCACTTGCATTTTCATAGATGTTATTAATAATATTAATGTATGCATCTTCAATACCGCAGGTTTTCAGAGCCATTGTAACTGCTGATGGTTTCACCGAATCAAAGGCTTTTTCATAATCGATAAAAGCCATGCACAATGGAAGTTCATATTCCCTCGCTTCTTTCAATTAGTTCTCTCAGCACGTGGATATGATCTATTGTGCTGTAGCCACTCCTGAATCCAGCTTGTTCTCTCGGTTGAGCCATGTCTAGTGCTACCTTCAAGCGGTGTGAAAGAACTTTAGTGAAGATTTTATAAACTACTGATAGGAGGCTGATAGGTCTGTAGTTTCCGAGATCCTCGATGTCACCTTTCTTATGTAGCAGGATCATTGTAGCGGTGTTCCAATCCTCAGGAATCTTTCCTTCATTAAGGCATCGAGTGAAAATTTGGGCGAGTACTGTTTCGATTTCTCCACTTGCTTCTTGTATGATGTCTACAGTAATTCCATCTTCTCCTGGAGCTTTTCCTCGCTTCATGTTCTTGATTGCATGTGCAACTTCTGCTGGAAGGACTGGAGGAACTCTGGTACTGGTATCTTTCATGATGTCTGGAGTGCATATATCATCCCTTTCATATAATTTGGAGTAGAAATCTTTCACTCTTGTCAAAATTTCGCCTCTATTTCTTGTTACAGAACCATCTTCTTTTCTCAGTGCCATAATCTGTTTTCTTCCCTTACTGAGATGTCCCTTTGCTATCTTTAGGCTTTGGTTGTTTTCAATTGCTTTCCTCACTAGTTCACAGTTGAATTTCCTTACGTCTTCAGTGATACTTTTTCTTACTGTCTTGCATAGCTCTATATATTCCACTTTGGAAGTCACATCTTCTTTAGTTGTCCTCATCTCTCTTCTTTTTGCATCAACATTTTGGTTTTTCCTGATAATTTGTTCACATGCAACTTGTTCTTAGACCCAGCTAATTTTGTTGCTGTTTCCATAAGAGCTTTGGTTACTTTTCTGTTAACTTCAGAGATGTCCACTTCTTCCGATGTTAGGCCTTCTAAAGCAGAGAACCTGTTCTTCAGTTCTAACTTGAAGGTATTATGGTGTTTTTTAAGGTTGGTTATGTCAATAGATTTTGTTTGTCTTATGAGCTTGCCACGTTCAAGTTTAGTGTTGAGGTGCATCTTACATCTCACCAATCTATGGTCACTACCTGTGTTGAACTTGTTTAGCACACTGCAGTCTTCTATGACGAATTTTTTGTTACACATAATAAAATCAATTTCACTTGTCGTCCCATTTGGATGTCTCCATGTCCATTTCCTGTGTGGCTTTTTCTTGAAGAAGGAGTTCAAGGTGAAAAACCCTTCTGCCTGCAAACTCAACGAGAGTATTTCCACGCTGGTTTCTGTTGCCATGACCGAATTTTCCTACTGAAGTTTCATTCTGTTGCCGTTGCCCTATTTTTGCATTGAAATCTCCCATAATTATTTTCAAGTGCTGCTTACCTTTATTATTTAGATGACAAATTTCCTCATAAAATTCTTCAATTTCTTCTTCAGGATGACTTGTGGTGGGTGCATAAGTTTGAATAATCTGAGCCTGGTATCTTTTCGAGAGTTGGATAACAAGTCGTGCAGCTCTGTCAGAGGAACTTTCAACTTCTACAACTTTATCCTTCAGTTTCTTGTTTATTATAAATCCAACACCACTAGTTCTGCCAGTATCTGTCCCACGATAGTAGAAGAGATGTCCACTTTTCAGTTCGATGAGATCTTCTCCTTTTCTCCTTACCTCACTTAGCCCCACGATGTCCCACTTGATCCTTTGTAGTTCCTCTTCCAATTCAAGAAGCCTTGAATCAGAAGATAGGGAGCGTCCATTGTAAGTAGCCAAGGTCAGCATCAGATGGCAGCCTAGTCCGGTCCTCTGGGGATTCTTAGCACCCTCTGCCTTCATGTCGCACTGGCCGCTGCCTTGGCCAGGTACATTCCAGCTGCCGGAGACTGAGGGCCAAGATTTAAGTTGTGGAATCATTTTGGAGGGGTTTGGCCATAACTCACCACGCTGGCCAAGCGGGTTGGTGAGTGTGGGATAGAATTTCCTCTGATCCCGATGGTATAGTTATACCGCTATGGGCGGTCGTCAGAGCCCCTTTAGTGGGAACAGGATGCACCACGAGAAGGCGGGGTTGACATTTGTCAAGGAGAGGCTGTGATGTTACGCATCACCTGACCTTACATCCCTTCTTGAAATACCCTCAGGATTAAATGTAGCATCAAACCACACTCAAAACTCGCTGTTGTACCTGATAACTTTTTACCTTTGTTTTGACAAAAACAAACAACAATAAAACACGTTTCTTGAAGACCCCATTTCTAACTAAATCGCCTAGAAGATCATTCCAAAAGTTGAAATGTGCACACGCCACATAATTTTCCTATGCAATTAATTTTTCTAGTTATTTAGTCACTGATCGCTTACTACACAATGGTTTTGGGGGAGTAAGTCCTTAAATAATCAACATGGGTTTTTAAGTCTACCCATTATTTTGACCAATGAGCCAGTTCTAGTAAATCGTTGTTTCTTTCAAGATAAATGTGGATGGGACACACATTTCGGAATATCTCTGTCGAATAATAACTGCTTTGTATAAAGGAGGTGGGGAAAAGAATGAAGGGACTACCAATGACCCTAGGTTCCAAATCCAGTGACCTGCGTCTAAATGCAGTCAGGTTTGGCTTACTTAATTTATAATACTGTGCTTGGTCTGGATACTTTTTCTCATTTCTCATGTAAGTACAGAAAATTTTGCGATTTTATTTCAGAGCCAACAAGTAACATATAAACATTTTTTTTTTCGTTTGATTTCAGAACATAACTGTAGATAGAAATAAGCCTGTTCATTTCATTTTTCTGAAATGAATGAACAGATATTTATTTGTGAATGTAGTAGAGCTTGAGAGTACTGGAGCCAGGGGCAGATTTCTGGCTAGGCGCATTAGGCGTGCGCCTAGGGCCTCACTGTTTGAGGGGCCCCAAAAACATATAATTGGATTTTCAGTTTTGTTTTTGGTTTTCACGGACCGAAGCAAATCAGTCCTTAAAACGACTACTTTGTATTATCAATTGATATTTTACTTTCTTGTTTTAAAAATCACATATTTTTTTCTTGCTGTTGCTGATATTCCGAATTTTCGAGTTCTTATCGGTGTATTTATTTTGAAAGGAACGGTTAAAATAATTTTGACTCCCTTTCAGTGGTAGGTAAAGGAGGTATTCACGCTTCCCACACTTTTCATTGTTCTTAACTGGCCTGCTGTGTTATAAATTGCTTTCATGCTACTTTCAGCCAAGGGAACACATCTGTGTTGGAACTTTCCCACCTTTCCCCCGAGTTGCGATGAGGAGTGCTTGTAATAACTTTCCTGATGATCGGGGGTGTTTGTTGTTAATTGTGTTTTTCCTTTGTATTAGGATAATCAATGAAGAAAGAACTATTCTTCATAGGATAATTCTTCTTAGGACAGTCAAGTTCTTTCTCGGCCCTAATCCCTCTAAACTATCTTAAACCAAAAGAGTCAGGGGTTGCGCTGGCTTTTCTAAAGTTTTCACCAAATTCAATTTGTTTTCGCCAAAGTGTTATAACAAAATGAAAAGGTAATCGGCAAAGCTTTTTTTCATCGCCAAAACTATTTCTTTTTTGCAAATTGCGAAGATGGGGATCGGCAGTGCCACCCTGAAAACAGTTATTAATATTTAGGCTGAAAAAGTAAAGAAATTTGAGAATATCACACTATCTTATTTAATAGTGTTAAAAGTAATTTATATTGTATTGCAACAACATTTTTTCATTACTTTGGCACTTTAAATACAGGTATTTAAAGTACCAAACTTAAAATCCATTGATTTCCTATTAGTCCCAAAATTCTGTTTCTGATAACTTGCAGTGCATGAAGTATATGGGTTGTTAAAAGTGCCAAACTTAATATCCATTGATTACCTATTAGCGGCAAAAATAAATTTTGAAATAACTCAAAAATCAAAAAGTTTGATGTGCATGGACAGACAAAAATTGTTACACTAACACTGTTTCTTAATTTATTACACTAACATTGTTTCTTACAGAACGTTCTAATAATAGGAAGATAAATGGCATTTTAAAAAGTGTCACAACCTTTTTCTTGACCGCCCCCCTTTGTTTGTTAATCTGACGAATGAAAATTTCTGAGGGGATAAGAAGGGAGAGGGGACCCTGAACCTTTTAGCGCCTAGGTCCCCAAAAGATCTAAAGTTGCCTCTGCCTGGAGCGACACTAGGTCATTTGGCCTTGCGATCGTTAAGATGCACAGGCTTTCGTGGTGCTTGTGCGAGCTCAATACCCTTGGAAAGGATCCACTCACAGTGGGGTATCAGGCAGCACTAACAGAATCCTGTTCGTCTTGATGTTTCTGGGGGTTCTGTTAGTGCTGCCTGATACCCAACTGTGTGTGGATCCTTTCCAAGGGTATTGAGCTCGCACGAGCACCACGAAAGCCTGTGCATCTTAACGATCGCAGGGCCAAATGACGTAGTGTCGCTCCAGTACTCTCAAGCTCTAATACATTCACGAAAACTACCAGAAATCAGCAGTGTAACATAAAAGTAAAAAAATCTAAATATTCGTTCATTCCAGAAAAATCAAAACAACTCCAAGAAACTGGGTCATTTCTCGAGTGGTCCACCGGGAAATGTCCCGGTATCCCGGCGGACCAATCCGCCCCTGGTGCAATATATGAATAAATTTCCAGAAAGTTATATACTTGAGCATTTTCTTTTCGAAGACTTTAGTTAGCCGCATATAGTATTCCGCGCAGCTAACCATGGTTCAGAGTCACCTAGTATATGCGGACTCCTCTTCTATATTAAAAAAAAAATTTATCCAAAACAGAGAGAGGCATATAGGCAAGGCCGGCTGGACCATAGTGGCAACTGAGGCGGTCGCCTCGGGCCCCGCAGTTTAGAAAACAAAATAATTTTCGGTAAAAAAAATTTAACTACTACTTTTTTTTTACTTTTGGGGCGCAAGGCCCTTAAAAAATATATTTTTGAAATTTTTTGTTTGTTTCCAATTTCCCCATTTTTGAATACATTATCCCCCCTGTTTGTTGTACGAACCCTGAGATTTGCAGATTCGAAATGATTTTTGTAACCTTCGCATTCATGAAATAGCAAATTAAATTTCATCATTTTGTAATGTACCCTACTTTTATATATCCAACAATTTGTGTGAAAACCTGATACTTAAATTTAAGGAAATAAAAAGAACAATATCCAAGTTACTTTCGGACTACATATGGAGGCCACTTTTCCAACAGTACAAGAAATTGAAAAAAAAAAGGCAACTTTCATACATGATGAACGCATATAAGAGTTTAGAATGTCACTAATTTGTCAGTTACTCCATTGTGCATTAAAAATCAATCACTAAACTTGTATCAGGGGAAAAAACTGTTAATACCAATTTATTTTAGAGGGATCCTTATTATATTTCCTATACAAAAATATTCACAATGAGAAAATATTCGCTAAGCAGGTATCTTTTTATCATTTTGTGAATAAGCTGTTATAAGAGTCACAATGCAACCTAAACCTCTTCTCCCTGGAAAGAAAATCGTAGATTTTAACACTTGTTACTCTCTCTCTCTCTCTCTCTCTCTCTCTCTCTCTCTTTTTCTCTCTCTCTGTCTCATTCTCTCTGTCTCTCTCTTTTTCTCTCTCTCTTTCTCCCTCTCATTTTCTCTCTTTCTCTACCTCTCTCTCTCTCTCTTTTTTTTCCCTCTCCCTCTGATTTTCTCTCTCTCTTTCTCCTCCCCCCCCCCTCTCTCTCTCTCTGAACTTTCAGTCTGTATTATGGTCTTTTTCTTAAGCTTAAAGCAAATACTTGTTTGAGATAAACGTTTTGTCTTTACAGTAGTGTTCGTGTGTTTTCCTCACGAATGATAATTTTCAGAAACGACTTTATTGAAATATGAGATTTATTTTTTAGTGCCCACAATGAAATTTTGCTCTGGGCCCCGCAATGAAATTTTGGCCAGGGCCCCGCAAGAGCTCCATCCGGCCCTGCATATAGGTCCATATGTGGATGGACCTATCCTCTATGGCTTTTCCAAATATGTTGTAGAGATGAAGAGCTATGTAATTAGTTATCTGTGCTCCACCGTAGAATGAACCTCCGAGTGTTTAGCCTTGAATGAAATGTTTTTGAAGCCCTACCTTGAAAGTCTTCCCATTGTCATACAGGGTTATTGTAAACTCCTTCAACAAAACAAGAGGGGCGATAGTACACATCAAGACGAACAATATTTGCAATGGAACCTAGGGCTGCATTCAACTCCTAGTGCCAGAAAAGAGCATGTTCGAAAAACGTCAGGCAGGCACACGACGGAGTTCAAACCAGTGCATGAGAAGCACACGATGCAAATCAGGTTTGCTGAACACGTGCATAGACGATGAGGAGCAAACATTTAAAAACGCAGCCGAACTCGTTCAGCAATATTACCGTGCGAACATCACATGAGAATTCACATATTCGTGAAGGCCATGGAGGACTACACATACGACATATTCCCGTCATTGGATTGGATGCGGTGGACCTGTGGCTTGGCCTCCATGCCTCCCCGGACCTTAATCCACTGGACTTCTTCTTCTGGGGACACATGAAAACATTGGTGTACGAGACACCTGTGGACTCCCTGGAAGATCTCGTCGCTCGAATCGCTGTTGCTGCTGACAAGATCAACACCACACCGGGAGTCTACGAGAGGGTGCGACAGTCCTTCATTTGCCGGTGTGGGCTGTGCAGCAACGCCCTTGGATGCCAGTTTGAGCAGCTCCTTTGAGTCTTTCTCTGATGTGATTGGAATTGTGCAACTCATAAATTAGGTATGTCTCTTTGTTTTAACTGTTGAAGGCTCAACATGGATATGTAACTTTACTCTTTTCTGGCACTAGGAGTGGAATGCGGCCCTAGGTTCTATTTCAAATATTATTTGTTTTGATGTGTACTATCGTCACCCCTCTTGTTTTGTTGAAGGAGTTTACAATCACCCTGTATTCACTATCTGATTTAAATTCTTTCTGTGCTGGTTTGGTTTTTATTCTGCATTTCTTTCGGAGTTCTGTGTTGTTGGCGTTCACATAACTTTTATGTTTTACTTGACTCTTTGATATTTATCTAGTTTTTACATTTTGTTATGAAATTTTGTAAAAATCAGAAGTGTGATTTCTGAACGATCACAAAATTTTCACATATAATAGAGGTAGGAGAAAGCAAAAACTGCACACTATTTGCCTTGAAAGTGGGGAACTTTTAAACTCGAGGGGCGTAATTTCAAGTCTCACCCTCCCAGAATGAAAAGTTTGCTCCAGCCATGGGTGGGGTGATAACTCTAAACATATAACTATACACACACATGCTAGGTGGGTGGGGGGTGCAATTATATCATGTGTGTGTTTTCCTCTGTATTTCTTCTTCTAACTGTTTGATTTAGAAATCCCTTTGTCACTGATATCTTATTTCTACTTTGAGAAACTTTTTGTGTACAATTTGCTAGTTTTTGTAGCTTACTTTTCAGCTATTAGGGGGAGCAAGTAGCTGTTTCTATTTGTGGGTGTTTTATCAATTGTAGAATCCAGTTGGTTTTTCTTTCTAACCAGTTCCATTGACTATGAATAACTTTGAAAAAATGGAAAGAATTTAAAAGACATGCTCATTACAACCAAAAATTTGGTGTCATCTTTTTTGTTTTCACTCTAATCATGCAGTACGCTAATATGAAGATGTTTCACATATGCCATGGATCAGATGGCTGTTTGCAGTGTCTGTGCAGTTGTTTGGATCATATTCAGTGGGTTGCTTTTGTTTATGCTTTGATTTGAACAGCTTTTCACATTTGATTCAATGAAATCAGTGTAGGTAATTATCTATGCAACTAACTGTTACAGATAGTTAAAAAAAAAAACTCATTTTAATTTTGTTGTTGGTGTTACCCCAACATTTCCTCTTCTTTTTTTCATTTCCTATCTCTACATTTTTCTTTTTCATGCGCTTTTTTACTGAACATTTTATGTGTCTGGAAAATGTTAACACTATTTCATTAGGAATTTTTGCAGGGATTCCCCATTTTCTTTGTGTCTGTATTGCAACATCATCTATTTTATACTGGAACTAGTCTATGGCTGTCTGGTCATGAACCCCTGACATTTGCTTCAAATTACATTGTTGCCTGAGCTATTGGGGAAGATATGCTAGCAGTGGTGTTGTTAGACTATTTCAGAGGGTGATAAAGTCCCCCTCCCCCTCCCCGCAATACTCTTACAATTGCCTCCATAAATTTTTTATCTAAGTTGAAAACATAAATTTCTAAACCTTTATTATGCTTTTTTATAATTTTTTGATTGGAGGTTTAACAACCACTGTGAGCAATTCAATGGGCTATAAGCAGTCGATCATCCCTAATTTAGGGTCACTGGTTCCAGGGAAGGGAGACAGCCAGTGCCGTAAGACAAACACATCATCCATGCCTCACTGGCAATCGAACCCGCACCTCTGATTTTTTTTGGCATTAAGCTGGAGTGATTTCGTGCTATCCAGTTTCAATTCTTTCTTATGACCTGATAGGCTACTTTTAAGTATCCCCGTTTAGTAAATCATGTACGTAACAAGTGCGTTTTTTAGGAATAATAAACCTAAAGATACATTCATTAAGAAATTGTCGCTTATAGAAATTTAATTGCAACCGTTTCAGAGTTACAAGATGAGTCGTTAGGACGAAGGGGGTAATTTTTTTAGTGTGTATTCTTTTTTGAACCGGCTACGTTTTTACTTAATACTTTACGTAAAGTGGTGTTCTCATTCCAGAGCTACATTTCCAGTGTATTACAATGTGAAAAATCCAGAATCACGCAGTTAAATCTCTATATACAGGGTGCATAGGAAAGTCCCTTTAGCCTGAAACAGTGGCGGCTCGTGGTGTAAAATGCTGGTGAGGCGAACGGTCTTGATGTAAATGTAAAACGTATGTTATTGAAAAATATATAAATTCGTATAACGTTATACGAATATATATATATATATATATATATATATATATCAGTGGCGTAGCAGGGGGGGGGTCGTGGTTTGCACACCCCTTATTAGGCGAGACAGTTAGCTTTTTCTAAGTACGTTTTATAGATAATTTCCCTATTTAAATTCTTTGATTTTTATATAACTCGGAAAGCAATGTAATTTCTTGATAATAGAAGAGAAAGTAAAGCAAAGCGGCCAAAGAAGTTGCTTTATTAAATTTTTATTAAAACAACTATAATTTATTGCATTTTCTTCATTTTATTAAATTAGCTTCATTTTGTATTAATATTCAAGATGTGCGTACGTACCAATAGGAAAATATTTGTCGAAGCGCCCCCCCCCAAATTGTTATATGTACTTATACACAGTTATACAGCAGAAGTGCAGAACCCCCCCCTTCAAAAGTTTCATGTCAAAGGCAGTATCCCCCATTGGATATCTTTGAAGTCCTGGGTTCGAGTCGGCTGAATCATTAAAATCCGCTGAGATTCGGAAGTCTCGTTAAGCCATTGGTCCAGGGTAAGCGGCGCCTTGTTATTAACAGCTGTAAACCCCATCCCTTAGGGCTCCATCCCATGTCATTTAGCCCTTATATACAAATATTATTAAACAGTAATGGAATAAAATTATAGAAATATATGAAACACGGCGTGGGGAGTCTTTCTTCACGAAAAAATCCAAAAATTTTAGAGGAAAAATGTACATATACCTCTCTATATATGTGTGTGTAATATACGCTACTTTTGCAACAATATTTTTATGAAAACAATTATTCGATAATTTTACAACAAAGAAAGAAATATTTCACCAGTATTCTTTTATGTAATACACTTGAGCGAAAATACGCAATTTGCGCGGTTTCTTTAGCTAGTCAATGCGTCACTCACATCCCAACGCCAATCGGAGATCCACTTCTTAAAAAAATTCAAAGTAAATCATTTGAATATAATTTTTTCTCACGAAGTGTTTCTTGAGCTTGAATAAAAGTCACAGTTCGATTGGCATATTAGTGAAGGTGCATTTAGCACGGGTCACAAACTGAAGTCCAGGCTCGTGATAACTATGTACAGGAGAAGTCAAGCTAAGGAAGCACATTTCTATATAAAAAAAGTATAAAATAATTTTAACCTGGAATTAAAAACAGGGGAATACGATATTAATTTGCTTTGGTCTCGAACAGAATGCTTTCAGTTTATTTTTTATAAATAAGTTCAATTCTGCGATCCTTTTTGGCTGCAAATTTGTCTATGATCAGATCATAAAATGGTTGAATGGACATTAGATGGTTCAGCAATTCTTTCTCGATTGAAATTTTAGCGAGTGAAGACAAACGATCTTGTGCCGTTGTATTACGGAGGTAAGTCTTAATTCTCTTCAAACAAGAAAAAATTCCTTTCAGCAGAAAAACTTGTTGACGCCAATGTCAATACAAGAGAAAATCATTTGTAGGCTTCTGGTAACACATCTTTCAGCTCCTTTTCTTTCATTGTTTTCAAGGTTTTCTGAAAACTGAGTTCCCTGAAGTTGTGATCATTATATAAAAAATCTAATTCGTTTTTTAGTCGTTGTGTGTCTGTAAAAATGTTTGGATAAATTTTTTTGAGAGTGTTAAGGGCACTGGATGGAAATGACTCTGAATAACTATGGTATTTTGAGCTGTCAACTAGCTGCAGAAACTCGAGCTTTCCCATATCTTCAAATCTGGTATTTATTTGGACTTTTATATATTCATGAATACACTCAATTAAATCATTCTGTATCGTTTTAGATTGTCCAGAAAATAAGCTTCGTATTTCTTCAAAATGTGCTTTTAATTCTGGGGTGCTCCTACGAAGTAACATTTGGAACATTTCCTTGAAATTACCTTTATTTAATGAGGAAATAGTTTCATCATGTCCTCGAAAAGGCAGTTCTTGCTTACTTAGCACGACAACTAAATCAATTATATGTTCCATAAAAAGCCTATTTAGTCTGACCTTTTCATTAAACTTGACTTTATGAAGAGCAGCATTTTCTTTGAGCATATCAGAAATAGTGTTTGTTTTTTTCCATTCGTTTTAGACCTACGTGGTTAGTTCTATGCTCTTTAGAGCTTTCGTGCAATTTTGCACTACGAGAAAAGTTTTTTAGATCAAAATAACCCGTTGTATTCCACACATTTTTC
This sequence comes from Macrothele yani, assembly GCA_039090855.1. Taxonomy (NCBI): domain Eukaryota; kingdom Metazoa; phylum Arthropoda; class Arachnida; order Araneae; family Macrothelidae; genus Macrothele; species Macrothele yani. The sequence continues at coordinate 98,397,931 of CM077031.1, forward strand.
TTATTGCTCAAAAGTAAACATGGCCAGCAAAAGAGAGTTTGCTTGTAATAGCATCAGAAAGCCAGGGAAAAATCTCGTACTATGATTTATTGAAAGACCTAAAAAACGATTTGCCGCACTTCTTATCTTTAGATATTGAACTTATTATAGGTGTCGGTCTTCCAGATATGAGAACATCCTTGTTATCATAATCTTTCCAGTGTTTAAAAGGAATTTCTTCCAGAACACAAATCACGTCGCTTGTTGGGCCATTCATATTTTTCCAACCAAAATCAAAATATGCTGTTTAGTAACAATAACAAAATGAAAAAAGAAAAACTCAACATTACTATGAACTAGCAAACACCGAGAGAGGATTGAAAACACACTACAAAAGTTAGATTCAAATACACTCTGACGAATAGTTAAAGCTACGTAGAAATCTTCGTACTCCAAAGCGTATAGAGGCGAACGGCGTCATCGCCTGTGAAACCACTTTTCACAAGGGTCATCTGCTCATTTTCCCGCGCCCATTGGATACACAATCCTTGGGTTCTCCAATAACAGCGGAGATGCGATTCCAGTTTAAGCGAAATGGAGGGTCGCCTCAGAAATTTCCTTTCTCTTACTGGAAGTCCGGCACCTCTTTAGGTAGACCTCGGACCGTGGGGGTGGGGGGGGGTTCAGTCTGTAGGGCTCTTCTCTGATCCCCAGTTCCCAAAACCGGCTTCTCATCGAGACGATTCAGCCGGTCGCCTCTAAGCGCTTAAAACATGCAGCTGCTTTGCAAAAATAATGATTCATTCCTCTTCTCGAAAGCCTTTCTTTAACCATTCATGAATCACAATGTGAATTTCAGTGTTTCATTTATCCTGCAAAGTTCTTATATCTTTGTTACTGACAGAAGGTTTTTTTTTTCTTTCACTTCTCATTCTGCGGAATTTCAGGTGAGGCGGCGCCTCACTTGCCTCATCTGACGGGCCGCCACTGGCCTGAAATAACTTGCGAACGGAGAGAGGTACAGTTATGCAAGTGAGATAACGGTATATTAAAGCGACTACGATCTATTGAACGCAGCCAGTAGCAGCGCCCCTAGTGGCGAAATGCGGAAGTTAGCCATTGCAAATCGAAAACGAAAAGAGATAGAGCAAAATTTCCAATTACAAAGTTGTAGAGCATCAATTAATTAATACAAAACGACATTTGTTTCACACGGATAAGATAAACTGTCGCCTGAATACCCTAAAATATCCGAAATCGATACGCGACGATTCGAATCTGCATATTCACATTTCGCAAATGTAGCCTGCCGCCCCGGTGGCGCAGTGGTCTAAGGCGTTGGCCTATGATCATTCGTCCGAAGGGGTCCGGGTTCGAATCCCGGTGAGGCATGGATGTTGTGTTTGTCTTACGGCTCTGGCTCTCTCCCTTCCCTGGAACCAGTGACCCTAAATTAGGGACGGGCGACTGCTTATAGCCCATTGAGTTGCTCACGGTGGTCGTTAAACCTCCAATCAAAAAAAAAAAAAAAAAAAAAAATGTAGCCGTATGCAAATGCAGATTGTAACGTTGTACCGTACCTACGATATAAAAACCAGTAGCAGGATGTACGCTGATCAGAAGTTTAGGTCTACGTACGCTGTGTGAGAATGGTGAGCTTCACTCACTCCCAATATTGCGAGATGGTGCTTATACGGCGAATGCCAAATAAGCACCATCTCACGGTCTCACGCTATTGCTTGCAATAGTGTGAAACCTTCCATGCTGAGGAATATGCATGCAGAGGTACTTTCACGAATACAAATGTGTATCGTGGGCAATGGCGAACTCTTCGAACATACTCGACATTAACTTTTTATCACTGTGCGCCAGTTTGCCTTTTTTGTTTTTGTTTTGTCTCACGTCATCAAACTGTATTGACACAAGTACGCATTTATGCAATAAATTGTGTGTATTTGCTCATACCTATGCCAGTTCCCTTCAAACGTTCGCACATCGATTTCGGACATTTTATGGTATTTAGGCGACAATTTATCTTATCTGTGTGAAACAAATGATATCGTTTTGTACTAATTAATTGATGCTCTACAACTTTGTAATTGGAAATTTTGTTCTATCTCTTTTTGTTTTTGATTTGCAATGGCTAACTTCCGCATTTCGCCACTAGAGGCGCTGCTATCGGTTGCATTCGATCGGGCGTAGTCGTTTTACTATACCGTTATCTCACTTGCATAACTGTACCTCTTTACGTACGCAAGTTATTTCAGGCTAAAGGGACTTTCCTATGCACCCTGTATATAAAAGTGAAAGTTTGTATGTTTGTTCCGCATACGTTCCTAAACGGTTTGATGTATTTGCACCAAAATTGGCATACATACTCTTCATCACCCAGATTAAAATACAGGTGGGAAGATTTTTAGAAATTCCATCCCTTAAGGGGGTCAAATGTGTTTTTAAGGGGCCCTCTATAGACTGGGTGTAAGTCGGCTGCTGCGGTATTTCTCCGCGTGTCAGAGCAACTGTCGTCAGGTGACGACTCACTCCCCGCAAGCTTCCGCGGTTCAGGCATACGGGGAAGAGTCCGTTTTTTGAAAACACAACGCACCGGAGGAACATATTGTCATAAGTATTTTTTTTGTTTATGTTCCCATGGCATTTTCTTTGTAAGGATTAGGTTTCATAAGACTTCCAACAATTGGCGCAGGAGTCTCAAATATGGGTTGAGCTTACAGATTCCCACCAATAGGCGTGGTCCTTTCAAATAGCATCAAGGTTAAGTTGAAGTTAAAACAGACGGTCTTTTTCATACATAAAATTAAAATACAAGATTAGTATTGGTATTAGTATAGATAAAAGAAATAGCCTATGTCCACCGGAAAGAGTAAGGTTCCCAACGGTGAAAGAATTATCCGAATGGGTTTAGTTTTCGAGATTAGTAAAAAAACATTCCGTATATTATCGTGAACTACTTTCTTTCACGTTGGGTGTATTCAGGTTGTATGTAAACAAAGCGGAACGATACATGGGAAATTGGAAACTACTTGAAAGCGATGTTATTCGGTAGTACAGCCAAAAAAAATAATAAATAAACAAAATAGCCTTTGTCCTCCGGAAAGCTTCCCAACGGTGAAAGAATTATCCGAATCGGTTTAGTTTTCGAGATTAGTAACAAAAATTCCGTATATTATCGTGTACTACTTTCTTTCACGTTAGGTGTGATCAGGTTGTATATCTACACTCTAGAAAGCTGAATGGGGAGTGCAGGAAGTGCATTATTGTGCATGTTTGCTATTTCGAATTTTTAGGGCTCAGAACGGCCATTATAAATTGTGGTTTTTATAATGAAATTTTCATCCAGTGTGGTGAAATGCCTCCATAAAAACGCAAACCCATCGGACAAGTTCAGCCGAAAGCAAAGAAAGTAAAATTACTTCGAGAGAGTGAGACAACTGAACAACGTGGTCGAAGACTTATGGATCAGCGGGAAAGAGTCGGTGTATCTATAGGGCGGCAGAGATCTTGGAACAACATGAGGCCCGACTTGAGCGTTGTTCATCATGGTAGGATATTTTTTATAGTGCGATTTACATTGTTACTTGAAAACTAAACTTTATGTCTATCCCGGGCAACTCCGGGTATCTCCGCTAGTACTACATAAAATACACGGAAATGACTTTGCCGTACTCAGAAGTTAGTAACTGTACTTAAAATATGTGCATAGGTAGACTTGATTATAAACCATGATTAGAATATTGCGATGAATATTTGTGAAAATTTTAAAACACGTAGATTAATTTTTTAACGAGAGTGACTATGATTTCTTTGGTGGGCACACGTTTTCTAGATTAGGAATGTACCTTCAATATTGATTATTTCTTCCCGTTTATGATAATCATTACTGCAGATATGGAAAACTCAGGTGGCCCATACTAACCGTAATAAAATTTACTGGAGAGGAATCACGTTATCACCATACACTCATAGAATCTGCTTAATAATTTAATTCGTTTCCCACTAGTTACAAGTTGTAGAACTTTCTTATAAAATTTTTGACCAAGATTACTTGACATTTATTTCCCTTTCTGATGTTGGAGGCAAAAAATTGTGACGTCATTCCCAGTCTACCTGTATGTGAGGTCGAAGGACATGGTCGCTAAATAGATAAAATAAATTAGCGTTTTTGTTCCATTTCCGTGGAATCACTTCTGTGGAGCACCTTGTACTTGCAGATGGCGGCTATCTTTAGTTATAATGTTATCAGCGATAAACAGAGAAAACTCATCTCCCCGTATTCGAACCTAGGCCATTAGATTAAAATTTAATGAAATTTGATATTGTTAAAAGTAAAACTTAAATCCGGAAATAGCGTATTTTACTTGTGAACCTTCTTTTTTTTTTTTTTTTTTTTTTTTTTTACTCTCGCCTCACATTTTCTTGACTTAATCAGTGACCAGTGTTTTTCTAGTGATGTCACGCGTGAACTTTGTTTCTTGCGTTATTTGCGATAAGATTTATCAGTTTCAGGATTTGCGAGTTTCTCGAAAAGCGTTTCTTTCAGCTGCAACTTGCATCGCTTATTCATTGCTTTTAAGATAATGGAATGCTGCAATAACACCGGTGTTGTTGCATCACCGTTATTAAGTTTCGATGCCTTAATTGTGAACAATTCGTCTTTAACTCGGAATCCGTTTTAGATATGGGATCCAAATTAAAGGTGAAATACTATACAGGGTGATTGTAAACTCCTTCAATAAAACAAGAGGGGTGATAGTACACATCAAGACGAACAATATTTGCAATGGAACCTAGGGCCACATTCCACCCCTAGTGCCAGAAAAGAGTAAAGTTGCATATCCACGTGGAGCCTTCAACAGTGACAACAAAGACACATACCTAATTTGTGAGTTGCACAATTCCAATCGCATCAGAGAAAGACTCAAAGGAGCTGCTCAAACTGGCGTTCAAGGGCGTCGTTGCACAGTCCACACCGGCAAATGAAGGACTGTCGCACTCTCTCGTAGACTCCCAGTGTGGTTTTGATCTTGTCCGCAGCGATTCGCGCGACGAGATCTTCCAGGGAGTCCACAGGTGTGTCTTGAACACCAATGTTTTCATGTGCCCCCAGAAGAAGAAGTCCAGTGGATTAGGCCAAGCCACAGGTCCACCGCGTCCAATCCACCGCCCGGAGTATGTCGTATTTATGAAGTATCACACCTTGATGGCAAAGTGTGCTGGGGCCCCATCATGTATAAACCACATGTCCCTCCGTGTGGTGAGTGGAACATCCCGCAACAGACCGGAAAGCACTTGGTTGAGAAACACACGGTTCACTATGCCGGTGAGACGTATACGTCAGTTCTCACGTGATGTTCGCACGGTAATATCGCTGAACGGGTTAGGCTGCGTTTTTAAATGTTTGCTCCTCGTCGTCTACGCACGTGTTCAGCGCACCTAATTTGCATCTTGTGTTTCTCATGTACTGGTTGGAACTCCGTGTGCCTGCCTGACGATTTTCGAACGTGCTCTTTTCTGGCACTAGGAGTGGAATGCGGCCCTAGGTTCCATTGCAAATATTGTTCGTCTTGATGTGTACTATCACCTATCTTGTTTTGTTGAAGGAGTTTACGATCACCCTGTATATACATATATTGGGGGGGGGGCGAACACCATGAGCAACTCGATTGGCTGTAAGTAGTCGCCCGCCCCTAATTTAGGGTCACTGGTTCCAGGTAAGGGAGAGACCCAGTGTCGTGAGACAAACACCAACATCCATGCGTCACGGGATTTGAAACCGGACCCATCTCGGACGAATGGTCAGAAGCCAGCGCTTAGACAACTGCGCCACCGAATACCATGTTTTACAATGCGGAATGTTACGGATTTTTTTTTTTTAATTTTTGTTTCTTTTTGTGTGTTGCCAATAACCTTTTTGTAAATAACGCAATAAATATCTACACTGCTGAAATAAAAGGAAGAAACTGTAATTCAACATTTACGAGGCAAATTTAAATACATGGCCGAAATAGGTTTGCGAAAATGGCTTCTAGCAAAGTTTCTTCCATCTTTTAAGACGTTAGTAGGGTACGTAATGGTCTCTTAAGTGTTGAGGGACACAACAACACTTAAGAGACCATTAAACTTGAAAGGGACGCATCTTCTCACAATTGAAGGAAGGTTTGAAACGTTTATTTATATTTTTTACTCCGATAAATCTGACTACTAGTAGTAGTTTTATTATTTTATAATAATCTTATTACTCAAGATTTTATATAGAAATGTGTCTTCCATTTTTTGGAGGAAATTCTGTTTCTCGAGAGGAAAAGGCAAAGAAACATTTCTGGATGGACGCGTTTTCACAAATATGCACAAACAAAAGTAAGGGACTGCTTATATAGCCCATTGAGTTGCTCACGGTGGTTGTTATTGCTCCAATCAAAAAATAAAACGATGTTTCTGATTAAATTACATTAAATATCTATTTCTTCAGAGATCGGTAATTGCATTAATGTTTAAACTATTATACTCTAAGGAAGTATAATTAAACTGTCTTAGTACGATATGTCAAACTCACAAAGATAAAATTGGAAAGTTAAAAATACTTTATTTGCAATTAAAACGAAGGTAAGTTAAAATACTTAAAAAGCAAGATCTTTCGGCGGCCTCATCATCAGAATTTGTGCCATAGTATAGATCAGATCAGATCATATATAGAGGATTTTAGGAAGTGAGTGTCTGACCCCAGGTCTTAAACAACCCTTAGAAATAGGAAGCTAGGAGATTTGGGCTAGAGTGCCCGATAGAAAAGAGACACGGAAGCGAGGTAGAAAGGTGGAGGAAAACGCCCTTATTTATTACCGAGGGGGGGGGGGCAGTACCCATCCGACGCATGGCGGATGTTTAGTGGTTCGAGCGTTCGTACCTGCCTGGGATCGAACCCGAGGTCTTCTCCGTGACAGTCACGAACGTTGACCACTAGGCCATCCACGGCCCGCCAGAGTATGCAGCGCAAGCAAGCAATAAATGCACTAAGAAACAATACCATGATGCAATAGTCACATACGTCCTCGTTGCCAGACGTGGGCAGTGGGAATTCCCAAGTACATGAAAAATTATAACAGATGTTCTACTTCCGCTGTGTGAAACACGGATTCAATGAATAGCTTCCAGCGGCGTGAAACAAAACTAGGAAAATCTATATTACAGCATGAATTGCCAAATTTAATGATATGTAAGCTTTCAGATAAAAGTGAGACAACTCAAGGATTCTGGCGTCAGCAAGTAACAGGCGTTCATTACTTTTATCTGAAAGCTTACATATCATTAAATTTGGCAATTCATGCTGTAATATAGATCTTCTTAGTTTTGTTTCACGCCGCTGGAAGCTATTCATTGAATCCGTGTTTCACACAGCGGAAGTAGAACATCTGTTATAATTTTTCATGTACTTGGGAATTCCCACTGCTCACGCAGTGATGGTATATCGTGGGTAATTACCCATTTCGTGGGTACTTTAGTGGAAAAAATTAGGAATGGGTATTTTTTATATCCAGCGGGTAAATTTGTTTCATCGCTTTTTAAAAGTCATATGGAGACTCCTGCATTGTAATTTGGTGCGTGAAGTCTCGTTTTCAAACAACGCCTACATCAATTGCGCAACGTTTACCAAAAGTTGAGCATCTGTCGGTGGAATGGCTTTCTAACGGCATTGAAAGATTGCACTAAGTTTGTTGTTGAAGAAAAATACTTAAAATTGCCCAGTTCTGGAGACTTATATATTATGATAGTAAACATGATTATGTGTATATGATGTGCATAGGCGCAGACTTGAAAAATTATTGGGGGTTCCGGAAATTTTTAATCGAATTACCCATGCATTTTTCAAAGTATTTAAATCTAATTTAAATTTCATTCAGTCAGATTATCTGGCACAATGAAGTGCTAAAATGAAACCAATTATAGTTTATTACAGAAAAATATTTTTTTTTCTAGATAATTGTTTATTTCATTTATTTTGCTTTTGTAGGCGCGACATTATTATATACAATACATAGATACTGTGATTTTCCAACTCAATTGTCTTTATAAAAGTAACAAAAACATGTAAAATTTATTTTAAGGTTTTTTTACCAATTTTAAAAATGCCAATTTTTTTAATTTTTTTTTCAAATGATTTTTGAGTAAAAATAGCAGGTTAGAAGGGAGAGGACAGGGCATCAGCTGCACGCCCTGCGTTTTCCGTGGGCTCTGCTTCGTATCACCTGTGTATGCTCAGTATGCCCAACTTGGACTGCTTCTGTACTTTCTGTGGAGAAATCGTCAACTTTGAAGAGGTTTTAAAGGCACTTGTGCAGCATGTACACTCAGAAAAAAAAATGAAACTGAAATATACACGCACATAACTAAAAATTTGCAAAAAATTACAGAAATGCTGTTTAGTATTTTCTAAAAAAAATAAACAAAATTATACTTCGTAGAATGGAAGCGCATATTGCGCATTAGCCAATCACGGCCTTGCTAAAGCTGTAGGACCCTTGTTGATCTTCAGGGCCTGCTGCAGAGAGTGAGAGACGGCCGCTATCAACCTGTGATGCAGCACAGGTCTTCAGGAAGTGACGTCACGTCGCTGAACCCTCCCAACCCGGAGGGCGCAAGAAACCCGATGATCAGATTTGGCTTCACCAACGGCTGCTGTTGCCATCTCCTCTCTCTTCTAACCTCCTTGGTCCCCGGCTGTCCGAAGATAGGGTGGGTCAACTGATTGTGCAACATATTTCCGCCTTTATCACTATGACCTCGAATAGGTTCTCGTCTCCGAATGTAAAGCTAGACTTTTGTATTTTGTGGGAACCCAGACAAACCGAAGAATTTTCTTTTATAAAGGATGCGGTTTTAAATTTTCTTAAACAACGGTACTTGTGGTATTGTCTGTCTCGTCAAATTTGATGAGCGCGAACAAACACTAATTCTTTTTCTAGGCACAATAAACAGTCTGAGGGGTAAATTTCTATGCACACCTTCTATCTATATTAAACGGGGAATGAATAATAAAACACTTGAAGAATTGATAACGAAAAACAAAATTTATACATGTACGCGCAAAAATATTAAGGGTTCGAGGAACCCACTACAAAATCATTGGGGGTTCAAAAAGTGTCTTGAACCCACGAAGTCGGCGCCTATGATGATATGATTCTTATGTTTTAGTAAATATAATGTTTAATATCATATAATTTTTCAGTTTTTAAGTACAGCTGCTGTATTTAAAAACTAAAGCCTTAATTAGTGTATCTTCATAATGTTATTAAAATTGTAATTTGTGTTTTTATGGTATTTTTTTCAGTACAAAAATTTTGAAGAAGTCAGCGAGTAGAGATAAAATTATTAGTAATGAAAAAAAAATATTTTAAGCTTAAAAATGTATTATAGATATTTGCTGGCAATTTTTGTGAATATGGGGTTTTTAGCCAAAAAATGGGTATTTGCTGCATATGGGTAAAATCAATTTTACTACCTACCCGAAGCTGTGCCCACGTTTGGCAATGAGGACTTATGCGACTATTGCATCATGGTATTGTTTCTTAGTGTATTTATTGCTTGCTTGCGCTGTATACTGTGGCACTAAGTATGACGATGAGGCCGAGGGCGACCTCGAAAGATCTTGCTTTTAAATATTTTAACTTGCCTTCGTTTTAATTGCAAATAATGTGTTTTTAACTTTACAATTTCAACTAGGTGAGTTTGACATATCTTACTTAGACAGCCTAATTATACTTCCTTGTACTAGTAGTACGAAATACGTTTACTCTTCACTATTATACTCTAATTGTGCATGATCTAAAATTTGTTTACTATCGAAACCACCCTTTAAATTTAAATACAGTGAACTCTGGATATAATGAACATTCGGCTATAGTGACCCTAAATCTTTGTACCGACCCGCAACGTCGGAAATGTACATTTAAAATTTCCGTTTGTAGTGAACCTAAAATATAGAACTTTAAAGAAAAGAATGTACTTGTAACATTGTAACTTATTTCAAAACAAACCTTCTTGTAAAAACTTGAAAGAATGTGTTGAGAACAATATTGTACATTGAAGAGCAATTGAATTGGAAACAGCTGGCGTTATGCAAATGTGGCGCTGTGTGCGGCCCTGTAAACGGAAACGACATGACGTATGCAGCGATCCGACAATGTAAGGAGTGATGCGACGGGAATCAGTAAGAGTCGGACGCAGTATAGGTAAGAAGAAGATACTAAGCGCATGTGATCGTGGGCAAATTGTCGGGGCCCGACGAATGGGTCATTCCATCTCGGAAGTCGCGCAGGCACTGAGATTTTCACGAGCCACTGTGTCACGGGTGCACCGTGAGTACATCGAATCTGGTAAAACCATCCCTGCAAGGGCCAACTGCCGTGGACAACAGCGTGTGGATGAGCGGGGTCATCGTCGGCTAGCTCGCATTGTAACAGCGGATAGACGGGCCACAGTGCAAGAAATCATTCGGCAATTTAACGCTGGGGCACAAAAACGTGTAAGCAGCCAGAACCATCTCCTTGCTTATGGGGTACAGAAGCCATCGTCCCACGAGGGTACCGCTGCTGACCGCACATCACAGCGTGCAAAGATTAGCATGGGCGCGGGAACATCGCCACTGGACCCTAGACATGTGGGAAAATGTTGCCTGGACTGATGAGTCGAGATTCACGTTGGTACATGCGGATGACAGGATACGCGTACGGCGCAAACCACATGAAGCGATGGATCCGTCTTGCCAGCATGGGGTACTCTTCAATCTGGTGGGGGTGGCATTCTCATCTGGGGACTGTTTACGTGGACTGAAATGTGACCCCTGATACGTGTGACATCGTCCCTCTCAGGTCAACGTTACCGGGATATCCTGGACGACAATTTGCTCCCATTTGTGCGTCTTCAACATCCCACTGGGGGCCTCATTCTGCAAGAAGACAATGCACCGTCCCGAATGGTTGGATGAACACTCCACCGACCTGACCTCAATCCCATCGAGCACATCTGGGATGCCATCAAGAGAGATGTTCGAGGCTCTGACCCCCCCCCTCCATCAAATCTTCGTAAACTGTGGGAACTTGCTCAGGGGGCGTGAATCCGTAGGGCTTCCCAACGCTTCCGGTGTCTTGTCGAGTCCATGCCGAGACGAATCGCCGCCGTCATCAGGAGAAAAGGCGGTGCTACACGTTACTAGACAGGTATCTCTAATTCAATTGCTCTTCAGTGTAGACCTACTACTCCTCAAGTGCACTGAGGGACAAAGGTGAGATTAAAAACCTCGGCAACATCAAGCTGGTGTTCTTGCATGCCAACAACACGTCAGTCCTCCAAATCATGGATCAGATCAGATCGTATGTAGAGGATTTTAGGAAGGGAGTGTCTGACCCCAGGTCTTAAACAACTCTTAGAAATAGGAAGCTAGGAGATTTGGGCTAGACTAGTGCCCGATAGGAAAATGACACGGAAGCGAGGTACAAAAGGGGGTGGAAGACGCCTTTATTTTTTACCGGGGAAGCCAGTACCCGGGGTCCGACGACTTAACGTGCCCATCCTACGCACATTTAATGGTTCGAGCGTTCGTATCTGGGTAGGATCGAACCCGAGGTCTTCTCTGTGGCAGTCATGAACGTTGACCACTAGGCCCCAACTCATGGATCAAGGTGTGATTCGCAGCTTTAAAACCTATTACAGAAGGGAAGTAACGCTTCATTTAATCCAAGCCTTGGAATCAAAGCAGAACACATCAATAAATGTTCTGAGTTCTGTGCGTTTTGGAAACAAAGCGTAGAGGAATGTGTCAACTGTCACTATACAGAGCTGATTCAGGAGGTCTGTGTAGTGACAGTGAAGCTGAAGATTTTATCGATGCTGATTGTGAAGTTATAACGAATGAAATCCCGTTATAAGAAAATGAAACTATTGTCGAGACTGTGAAAGGCGGTTCCAACGCGGAAGAAAACGAATCTGAAGATGACGAGGACGATAATGAAGAGCGTTTTCCAACAGTGAAAGACATGTTGAAGGGTGTCAGGACTGTGCTCAAGTTCTTAGAATGTATGGAAAATGTAGAATCGAGTGTACCAAAAGCAGACTCTAGAAAAGGACATAGAGAAAATATTTATCAAAACTGTTTGCAGCAAGCAGCGGCACATAACAGACTATTTTCATGTTAATTAAGGTAATGAAAAATTAATTTTGTTTACTCAATTTAATGAATATACTCCACGTACAGAAAAATATTTTTTTAGATACATATGTGCATATTTTATTTTCTTGGTCACCATTCCACTCAATTCAGATTAAGGGAAGACACTTCGGTTTTAGTGAGCCTCGGCAGAGCCGGATGGAACTTTTGCGGGGTCCGGTACGGAATTTCATTGCGAGGCCCCGGAGCAAAAATTTCATTTCAGGCACCAGGAAATAAATCTCATATTTTAATAAAGTTGTTGCGTGAAAAATGTCCGTAAAGAACACACACGATGTGAAATTCACAAATTTCAGTGTGACAACAACGAACCCCATCCCAGCACTCCGGAACCGAATGCTTTACCAATTAAGCTAACCGACGGAATTTATCGCTGAAACTTTTTTCGTCTTGCCATGTGCTTCACTTCTAGTACGTCATAACGAAAACTATCATAAAGGCAAAATATTTATCTCAGAAAAATATTTGCTTTAAGCTTAAGAAAAAGACCATAATATGGATTGAAAGTTCCGAGAGAGAGAGAGAGAGAGAGAGAGAGAGAGAGATTAAAAACTTAAAATCTACGATTTTCTTTCTGGGAAGATGGGGTTGAGGTTGTATTATGACTCTTATAAAAACTTCTTCACAAAATGATAGAAAGATCCCTACGTAGCTAAAATGTTTGTATTGTGAATACTTCAGTGTTGAAAATAATCATGATCCCTCTAAAATAAAGTCATATAAATGGTTTTTTCCCCTGGTGCATGTTTTAGTGATTGATTTTTAATGCAAAATGGCATAAAAATCAATCAGGGATCTTGATTGATTTTTAAAACTTTTTTGAAACTTTTATACGCGCTCATATATGATTTTTCTTTTTAATTTCGTATTGTTCTTTTTATTTCTCTAAATTTAAGTATCTAGTTTGCACTCAAATTGTGAAATATATAAAAGTAAGGGCCACAAAATGATGAAATTTAATTTGCTATTTTGTGAATGCGGAAAATATTTAGGTAGTTACAGTAATCACTTGAAATCTGCAAATCTCAGTGTTTGTACGGCGGAGGGCGATATTCTATTCGAAAATGGGGGGATTGGAAACAATAAAAAAAAAAAAAACCCCGTCTTTTTAAGGGCCTCGCACCCGAAAACTTACACACAAAAAATATTGTTTGTAAAAAATTTCTACCGTAAATGATTTTTTTCCCTAAACTACGGGGCCCCTTGAAGGCGCGGGGCCCAGAGCGACTGCCCCGGTTGCTCCTATGGTCCAGCCGGCCCTGACTCGGACATAGTGAACGAAATATCAGAGTCCGCACAGGTTCACAATAAGCGGAGTTGACTGTAATTCCGCAACCATGTCCAAATATATTTTGCAAAATTATTCGCGCAGCGTCAACCCCTTCTGCAACATCCCCGATTACCACATTGCTGCTCATGATGCAGAGAAGAAATGTGCTCGTATTTTATAACACCTGTGCACCACGCGGCTGTTTGAATTACTGAGCGTAAATTGAGTAGCTATTGCCGTTAGGTGAAGGGCGCGGTTTGTTATTTTCTGTGTTTTTTAGAAGGCGGTCTCATTCACGCTAATTTAACATGGGATTTGTGTTGTGCTCGCTGTTGTCTCATCCCTGTTCAAGGCGAATCGCCATTTCTGCTGAAGCGCCGTTGAATCTGTCGGACTGGCAGAGAGAGAGAGAGAGAGAGAGGAGGCGAGGAGATCATGACGCCAGATAAGATGCGAAGTTGCCAGAGGCCCGGATGTGCGGTTGTTGCCCGAAAGGCAGGCAGGGATCATGGGGACCGGAATAGCACCTGGCGAAGGCTGCTGGCCTCGTTTTATTCTTTTCTTTTTTGTGCCCCCCACCTCCGGATTCGTTCCCCAACCCGCCCTTTGCTTTACGCTTGGCTCACTTACTCCGAAAGTGAAAGAAAGCGTTTTTCACCTATACTTGAAATTGTGACGTGCATATAATTGTCCTTTTCCTCACTTGGAATTTTTTTTTAAATATTATTTTGTAATACGGTGACGATATTTCAGTGAATACGCACTTGATTTGATCCGTTGCAAACATTTCTTTTGTAGAGTGCTCAATTTCTTGCACGTTTCAGTTTAAACTTGTGGGAGCAAAAAGAAAGCTGAATTCGATATTTTTCGCAGCTTCGGTGGCCGAGTGGTCAGAGGCTCGGGCTTCTGCATAATTGAGTGGGCTCTGGTTCAAGCCCCGAGGGGTATGTGTGTGTGTGCAGAGGCGTAACTAAGTCTTTCTACGCCCGTGGCAAACCCCAAAATGTTGCGCTTCCATCGGCCTTTCTACCTTATATACACTATATTGACAAAAGTCACCAGATCCCTTGAAGAGAAACACAGCATAGCATTTATTGACATGCATTAGTACGGTATCGGAACCTTCCAGACATGCTTTCAACAAGGTTTTGGAACACAGTGATAGGCCGCCCCGGTGGCACAGTGGTCTAAGGCGTTGGCCTCTGATCATTCGTCCGTAAGGGGTCCGGGTTCGAATCCCGGTCAGGCATGGATGTTGTGTTTGTCTTACGGCACTGTCTCTCTCCCTTCCCTGGAACCAGTGACCCTAAATTAGGAACGGGCGACTGCTTATAGCCCATTGAGTTGCTCACGGTGGTCGTTAAATCTCCAATCAAAAAAAAAAAAAAAGAACACAGTGATAGGTATGCGCTTCCACTCAGTACATAATGCTGCCGCCAACTTTTGCTTAGTAGTAGACCTTGCTTCCAAATTTCTTATGCGGCGCTCTTATTCATCCCATAGATGTTCTATGGGATTAAGATCAGGGCTCTGTGCTGGCCAGTCCACACACGATACGGAATTATCGTCAAACCACGCCGTAACAGTCCTTGTTTTATGGCTCGGTGCATTATCCTGCTGGTACCAACAAGGCTCGGTTCCATAGTATTGCCACGGAGTTGGTAGGGCATAATTATCTAGAATATCGAGGTAGACGTGCTGGTTAACAGGTTTGTCCACGATAACCAATGGGCCGGGGCCATACCACGAAAAATACCCATACACGAGTACACTGCCAGCTCCGAACTTGACCGTAGGACACAGTACACTGTGGTAAAAAGCGTTCCCCCGGCTGCCGCCATACCCACACACCGCCATCAGACTGATGGATCGTGTATCTGGATTCATCAGTCCATAGGACCCGTTTCCATTGACCTACGGTCCACGATAAATGTACGAGTAGCGTTCCGAGTGCAGATGAAAGGCTTATGAGCAGCCGCACGATCACGGTAACCCACGGAATGGAGTTATCTGCGAATGGTACGTGTACATACCAAGGTTCCAGCATTTTTACACACCTCTGCACTGATATCTTGTGCAGTACTCCGTCGATTAGCTGTAACGACTCTCCTGAGGCTTCGACGTCTTCTATCACTGCTTTTCTTTGGTCTGTCGGTACGTTTTAGTGCTTCAGGCACGCCATGTGTCTTCCACTTATTCAGTACATCCAAAACAGTTGACTTGGGTATGTTTAAACGCCTCTCGGTTTCTCTTATGGACAACGTACTAATACTGCACCCAGCAATTTTTCCTTTCTCAGTCAGTTCTTTCCCGCCGCGACATTTTCACTCAACCTCACAGTGCGTTATGATCGCGGTCAGTTGTAGGCTTTTTTTAATACCGTTTGCAGCTCTGTACCGCACAATCTTAACAACGCAGCGGATCCGTTCATTTGCTTTTGAAAAGGTGTCCGGTGACTTTTGTCAATATAGTGTATATGCGCAAACCTCTCGACAAAGCAAAATTGAGATCGTGACCCTATTTTATCTCCATGCTGGGAGTTGCAATCAAACTGTGACTATTTATACAGGTTTTCGCAACTGTTCGGTGTTCGGACCTTCTTGCGACATCGAACGCTCCAAATGAAGTTGGCAGTTGTGGCTCTTTGTCACAGTAATGATCGAATTGCCCCCAAAGAATCGTCAATATTGTGATTCATCCAACTAAAGAAAAACCGCTGGCCTCGTTGTTATCGACAAAGGATGTATCTCTTCATTTGAACGGACTATATAGAACTTCAGCTTCGTTTTTGAATGTAACTAGCTCTCCTGAACATTTTGAGAAAGAAATTCGAATTTTAAGTGTCTCAAAAACTGGTGTAAAAGTTTCAGTTCCAATTTTAATCAGATTCCAAGCAGTGATTTTTGCGCCCTCTCTTCAGCTGCGCCCGGGGCGGACGCCCCGTCTGCCCCCTCTCCACACGCTTCTATGTGTGTGTGCGTATACTCGCGCACGCGCCTTGCCTTTAAATGCTAATGGTGATCGTCAAACCCCGAAGCAGAGAAAAATAATGCGATTATTCCGTCTTTCTATCTCACGAGTCAAGAGTGGACTCGCCCTTCACTCGTGTGATCTTGAATAACTTCGGTGAATTGATCTTCCGTTGTAACGAGCATTTAGGTGAAGCGACCCTTCAGTGAAATATATCATTCGACCAAGCTCTTCGCTGAAATGTACCTTTCGATCAAGTGGCCCTTCGCTGACTTGTGCCTTTTCGATCAAGTGACCCTTTGCTGAAAATGTACCTTTTGATCAAGTGACCCTTTGCTGAAATGTACCTTTCGATCAAGTGACCCTTCGGTGAAATTTATTTTTCGATCAAGTAACCGTTCGGGGAAATGTACCTTTCGATCAAGTGACCCATCGCTAAAATGTACCTTTCGATCAAGTGACCCATCGCTAAAATGTACCTTTCGATCAAGTGACCCTTCACTGAAATGTACCTTTCGATCAAGTGACCCTTCGGTGAAATGTACTTTTCGATCAAGTGACCGTTCGCTGAAATGTACCTTTCGATCAGGTGACCCTTCGGTAAAATGTACCTTTCGATGAAGTGACCCTTCGCTGAAATGTACCTTTCGACCTAGTGGCTCTTCGGTGAAATGTACAGTATCTTTCGATCAAGTGACTCAGAGCACATTTAAAGAGACAGGGTGCCCGGGGGCTGGACAGTATTTTTAGGCCCCAGTATTAGTGGCACATCTGGGATTTCACTATGGGTGGATGAATAAAAAAACCCGGGAGGAAACGTTCCCAAAATATGATGAGGAAGCCACAAAAATATCCCCATGATTCATGGATGAATCAGTGGTAGCAAAAAAATGTAAAAATGCATAGTTGAAAAATGGATACCAGTTCAGTTCTGCTTTAACCCCCCCCTCCCGGGGTTGGGTTCACCTTACTGAAATTATATCGAAGTAGTTGGCAAAATAATATGTTCAAATACCACGATTCACAGGACAAGAAAGCCTTTGCAAAAGCACATTTATATTAAATATAAGGTTAATAGACAGTAAGGTTTGCTAATCCCGCCTTTCTCGCAGACGAATAATCGTGACGTCACTGAGTGACATCACCGTCCTAACATGTGAATCGTAGATCCGAACTGTAGCTATGGAGGAAAATGTCTTGTCAACAATTTTTATAACTCAAACAGAGAACAAAAGCTTATGCAAAAGCACATTTACATTAAACACAAGGTTAATAGACAACTGTTCATCCTGCCTTCCTCGGAGACGAATAATCGTGACGTCACTGAGGGACATCACTGTACTGCAAGGTAAATAGACAGTAAGGTTTTCTCAATCCGCTTTCCTCGCAGACGAATAATCGTGACCGAGTGGCATCACCGTCCTGCAAGGTTAATAGACAGTAAGGTTTGCTAATCCCGCCTTTCTCGCAGACGAATAATCGTGACGTCACTGAGTGACATCACCGTCCTAACATGTGAATCGTAGATACGAACTGTAGCTATGGAGGAAAATGTCTTGTGAACAATTTTTATAACTCGAATACAAAACTTATACAAAATCACATTTACATTAAATACAGAAGACATTCGCAGTCATGTGAATATTTTAGTAACAGAGACTTCGAAAATACCTCCCGCACGGTTATACTTTTAAATGTTAATTTAGTTACAAGGAGAATTTTCGCTGTTTTTATATAAATTTACAAGGGAAAACGCATGGAAGGACGTATTGTTATCATATAATAAAGAAACATTCCCCAAATTCTTTAAATTAAAAATTGAAAACATTATGCATTAAAAAATCTGGAAGAATTTATGAAGATTATTCGAGTTGGTTTGCGAATAATAATTCCGACACGCTGCTATGATACAGATACAATGAAACGTGACGATTAAGTAATCTTACGATGGCGATTTGGACAGTGACGTCACAAAGCAATCACCGGAAGTTCAGGATGAGCATAACCTTGCCATCTACAAACCTGGATCTTACGATGGCGATTTCGACAGTGACGTCACAAAGCAATCACCGGAAGGGCAGGATGAGCATAATCTTGTTACCTACTAACCTTGATCTTACGATGGCGATTTGGACAGTAACGTTACAAAGCAATCACCGGAAGTTCAGGATGAGCATAACCTTGCCATCTACAAACCTGGATCTTACGATGGCGATTTCGACAGTGACGTCACAAAGCAATCACCGGAAGGGCAGGATGAGCATAATCTTGTTACCTACTAACCTTGATCTTACGATGGCGATTTGGACAGTAACGTTACAAAGCAATCACCGGAAGTTCAGGATGAGCATAACCTTGCCATCTACAAACCTGGATCTTACGATGGCGATTTCGACAGTGACGTCACAAAGCAATCACCAGAAATGCATGATGAGCATAACCTTGTCATCTACTAACCTTGGGTGCGTCTTCAAGTGATTCATAAACAGAAACAAATGCTTTAAACCATTTCTCGCAGTACTTTTCTAAATGCCACTCATATCTTACTGGACGCTTCTGAAGCCTTCGAACTGTGTTTAAATTTGTAAAGCAAACAAGCCCGAATTACACGAGGTTCAACTGACATTTTAAAAGGGTTTAAATTCCCAGAAGAAGAGTACACACCAAGTTAGAACTCACCAATTGACTGAAGCGTATCTGTGCCTTATAACGCAAATAAAAAATTGCACTTTGCAGACCACCACAAAATAAAACAAGTCATTGCAGCGAACTCTAACGAAATTTTTTTGGTTATCTAAAATTTTAAATTTTAAAAAATGGCATATCTTTAATTCGGTGGGTAAGAAAATTTTCAGGGTGGCCCCAGCCCATTCTCGCATTTCCTTAGCGACGTTCCTGACTTCAGGGGACAGCATGCAGCACAACTAAATTTCAACAGTGGGTTTTAGCTCACCGTCCACTTCCGTGACCCATTTTCGTTGCATCGAATTTTTTTACTAACATTGTGAAAGATTCATAGAGCATCAAACAGGGGAAAAAAACGGGTGGTTCCGTGGCGTTTGCGGACAGGTATATGAAATCGTAGGCCGCCCCGCCCCGGTGGCGCAGTGGTTTAAGCGATGGCCTCTGATCATTCGTCCGAAAGGGGTCCGGGTTCGAATCCCGGTGAGGCATGGATGTTGTGTTTGTCTTACGGCACTGGCTCTCTCCCTTCCCTGGAACCAGTGACCCAAAATTAAGGACGGGCGACTGCTTATAGCCCATTAAGTTGCTCACGGTAGTCGTTAAATATCCAATAAAAAAAAATCGTGACATTATTGGATGGTTATGCAATGAGTGAGAAACACCCAAATATATACTTCCTGCTGTCTTCGCATTATTACCAGATAAAAGAGAGGAAACATAAAAATATTATTGCATAATTTGAAAAGACTTGTGTGCCCAGAATGGAATCCAAAGCTAACAAAAGATGGATTTCGAAGCTGCGGTTGTTAACTCATTGAGAACAGTTTCCAGAAGCTGTAATATCTGGATGTAATTTTCACAATGTTTGTGGACGAAAATTCAGGAGATAGGATTGGTAGCCCAATATAGAGAAAATGAAGAAACTCGAACTATATGTAAGATGTGCGCAGTCCTGGTTTATCTACCTGAGGAAGTAACCAGTGGCGCACCCACAGGGGGGGGGGGGGGTGTCCCTGGGCTGACAGAGAGGGAAATTATTACGTCGAAGTTAGAAACAAAAAATCACGATACGTGATCCACATATACTTCTTAATCATGTACCGTATAATTATAAAATACAATAATTATAAGGGAGTAGTCGTTCTGTTAAATAAATTTAAATAAATCTAACTAGAAAAAGAATTTCATGTACTGCTTCTACTCATTAAACTTTCTTGCACTGTGACATTCCTAGTAACGGGATGAGAAGAAATGTACGAAAGTCAACCTCCTTAATTGTGTAAATTTTTAGGGTGTTATCCCCACCTTGGAAAAATTCAATTCTGTGCGCCCCCTTCCCCCGGAAATTTCTGGGTGCACTACTGGAAGTAATAGAAAATGCGAGGTTACATATTTTGGCCAAATCTCCAAATAAAATGAAAAATTAAACCAATTTCTTGACTGTTTCGTTGAACAGTGGCTGGACAACACACATATGTTTATCACAATGTGTAATGTTTGTAGACGAGAGACACGCGACGAATAACGTCATAGAGATTGGAACTCAAAATTAAATAAGATTGTAAGCCGAAAACAACCAAATGTGCAGTTGCTAGTGAACATTTTAAAGCAAGAAGCAAAGAGTGTTTCACAGAGTTTGAAAGCTAAAGAACAAGGACAAGTAGGAGAAAAAAGGAAAAAAAAAAAAACAAAAACAAAAATCACTCAGCTGGACAAAAGAATCGAAAATATTAAGGCAGTTCCATAAAAAGGGAGAGTAGTAATTTTTTTCTGAGTTGGCAACAGTGCGAAGGGGGTAAATAACTTCGCAGACGACTAACTAAATTCAGGAAGTATCTATGGCAACAGTTATTAGCCGTGGCAGACGATTCTGGTTTTGTTATTGCTCAGTTGTTTAAGGTACGTCTGCAATTCGCCATACAGCAATGGAGGTGAGTGATTCAGAGTTAAGAAGTGAAATGCATTGTGCGATAAAAATTTTGCTATCGTTTGGGTAAAACGTCTCCAGAAACAGTTGATTTAATGAAAAAAGCTTACAATGATAAATGTTTGGGTGAGTCAACGATTTTCAGATGGTACCATGATTTCAAAAAATGGCGTTTGTCGGCAGAACTCGCTCCTAGGCCTGATCAATCTGAAAGTGTTGTTACGGAGCATATTCACTGTTTGGGCAATCCTGCAAGAAGATCGACGAATGACGTGTGAAGATATAGCGGCGTCAACTAATATTTCAAAAACGTCGTCGGCGTTCAGAATTCTACGTGACAAATTGCTGCTGCATCGTGTGTGTTCCAGAAGGGTGCCAGGTTATCTGACGAGAGAGCAATTGTTAGTCAGAGTTAAGGGGTGTCATAATTAGAAACAAATGATTGCAAAGGGTCCAAACTTTCTAAACACAGTAATAACTGCCGATGAAACGTGGGTCCACCATTTCGACCCCCTCATGAAGCGTGCAACGAGTGTCTGGAAACACACAGGCTCACCTCCTCCGAAAAAGTCCGCCAAACCAAATCAGGTGGGAAGGTGATGATGATAATTTTTCTTTGATCATAAAGGTGTAGTCTGCCAGCATGCCGTTCCTCCACAAATTACTGTCAATGCTGAGTATTGCATTTCAGTCTTGAAGCGTCTGCGACGACACATATCGATTGAGCGACCGGAACTGGTGGGCAAGCGGACCCTACACCATGATGACGCCCGCGTGTGGCTGCTTATGTTCAACAGTTTCTTACGAAATATAGTATTGAAATCATGCCACAGCCTGCCTACAGTCCTGACCTTACCCCGTGCGATTTCTGGTTATTTCCAACAATGAAGGGGAAATAAATAAACTCCAGTTAAAGAGATCGGGTAGAGATACACCTTGACTAAAGAATCAGACAAATCCGTTTAATAGGCGTAATGCAGATATAAAGGTAACTAAACGCAAGCTTTCACCAAACACGGTTGGCTTCCTTAGGCGAATGTTGTAAAATATAAACAAAGAATTCCATTTAAATGCACATGCCGCCCTGGTGGCGCAGTGGTCTAAGGCAATGGCCTCTGATTATTCGTCCGAAAGGGGTCCGGGTTCGAATCCCGGTGAGGCATGGATGTTGTGTTAAAAAAAAAATGCACAGAGTAATGTGTAAAACAATGATACAGGTGGTATGCGCTAGGCACTCTGCGGGATACCCGACCCATATGGTTGACCGCATTATAGCACGCACGCAGTTCAGAATCCTCCACCCTCAGAACCAGCAGCCAACGCAGAAGTTACTGTGCATTGGAAGTTGCCAATATATTCCAGGCTTCTCCTATTTTTTTTGAAGAACAGCCTAAAGAGATTTGATCTGGGTATAGGAATCCGAGCTCCGAGAACCATCGCAGCCTGTCTCACGGGCTACAAACGAAGCGGCGTTAACCTGAATGAGGCGGGGGTATATACCATCCCTTTGCTTTACCCAGACGGAACAACCAAGAACTATGCTGGTATGACAAAAAGATCACTGAGTATAAGGCTCCAAGAACATAAGCGGGATGCCAAGAGAGGCCTACTCACCACCGCTCTGGCCAGTGAAGTTGCCACCCGATCAGCTGTTCCTTTATGGTCGAATATGAAGAAAGTAGCTCTGTACACAACGGCCCGAGCGACCCTTCTTCGAGAAGCCATAGAAATATTGTCAAGGCATGACGTATGCAACTCTGAAACATCAATTGAGCTTCCCAATGCCTGGCGGAGTTTAGGACATTTTGGCACAAATCTTAAGGGGCCGTACAAAGATTGCCGTTTCTTGGCGCTGTGAGGGGAATTGAATGGAGAAAACGTTTCCAGTAAGACAAACGACAATTATAATTGAATTTAAAAAAAATATTATTACAATGCACAAATTTTGAAGATAAATAACCATACGTTTTTTTGGGTTTAAATATGACAAGCATAATATCCGAAAACTTGACAATTTCGTCGTCCTGGATCGGGATTACATAGCTCATAATCATGAATATGGATTACATCATATTCATGATTACATAGCACCAAGGGCGCCCGTGGGGTAAGCGCCCCCCCCCTGCCGTTAATATAGCCAAATTTTTGATAAATTAAAAATACTGAAATAGGCGAAACGTTTTTTTTTACATGTTTCACAGCCTTGAAGGAGGTAAGGATTTTTCTTACCCCCCCCCCCCCCCCCGCCACGTTTTCAGAGTAGGCACGAGCGCCCAGATGATGTGTCGAGTTGTAGTTTGCAAATGCTGAAAATCTCCCGATCGGACGAGAAATTCTTCATGTTTTACACTTTTGATATACCCCCCCCCCCCCCCCCCGACAGGTTTGCTGAGTAGGCACGTGCCCTCAAATAATCTGTCGAGTTGTATGTAGCTTGTAAATGTTGAAAATCTCCCGATTGGACGATAAATTTTAGAACAAAAACTGTTAAAAAGGCCTAGGGCCTATGATTAATATTTAGTGCTTAAGTAAAAGCGCAATGCTATTAACTTGATTTGATACGTAAACGTTATGAATATGACATCGGTAGAAAAAAGACTGTCAAAAGAGCCTAGGCATAGTAATTTAGTGCCTAAATAAGTAAAAGACAAATATTAATAACTTGACATGTTATATAAATATTAAGTAACTTACGGCGAACATTTTCTCGGTCAAACTGTTACAATTGGGCCAAGAAACGGCAATTGTTATACGGCCCCTTAAACATTTGTGACCAAAAGTCCGGGTGCCAAAATGTCCGCCCCCGGTCTTTCATACAGAAAATCGTAAATATGTCTCAATTTCTTAATGATTATGAGATATAAGTGAAAAAAATTTTGTGCACACCATTTGCTCAAGTAGGGAGAAATATAGGAACACTATAATTTTTAACGCAGCGCAATTTCATTGCTTTAAAAGGGAATGTGCCCAAATGTCCGAACTCCGTCTGGCGTGCCCTACTTAATTCTCACCCACGCGCATCTGCTCTATGTCTTTAACAGCGCGTGCCTATCACATACCACCTGTGCCATTGTTTTACACATTACTCTGTGCATTTAAATGGAATTCTTTGTTTATATTTTATAACATTCGCTTGAGGAAGCCAACCGTGTTTGGTGAAAGCTTGCGTTTAGTTTTTTTTTTTTTTTTTTTTTTTTTTATTGTAGGTTTAACGACCACCGTGAGCAACTCAATGGGCTATAAGCAGTCGCCCGTTCCTAATTTAGGGTCACTGGTTCCAGCGAAGGGAGAGAGCCAGTGCCCTAAGACAAACACAACATCCATGCCTCACCGGGATTCGAACCCGGACCCCTTTCGGACGAATGATCAGAGGCCATCGCTTAGACCACGGCGCCACCGGGGCGGCCTTGCGTTTAGTTGCCTTTATATCTGCATTACGCCGGTTAAACGGATTTGTCTGATTCTTTAGTCCTAATGAAGGAGAAGTTCCGTGGCGCAACATTCAACAGAGATGTTATTCAAGCTGTGCAGAGGTCGCTAAAGCAGCTTCCACAAAATGCCTTCGCCACATGCTTTGAAAAGTTGAATGAACGATGGGACCGTTGCATATCATCGGAAGGAGGAAGATAACTTTGAGGAAGAATAACATATATTTTTCTGTACCTATATGTCTTCATTTTATGCGATTTTATTCTCAGTTTATATGGAACGGCTGTTGTATTATTGCGGAGTTTGAGCGCTCAAATGACCTGGGAAATTGCAGGAGAGCCTTAAGCTACGTTTACAAAACGCATTAGAAATATATTTCGGTATTTATTTTCAAGGGTTTGGGTGTTTCTTACTCATGGTATAACTGTACCGTACGTCTGCTAATGCCACGATTTCCTACCCGGTCGCAAGCGGCACGACACGAAAATAAGTATCAACAAGCCGCGTAATCATAAGTAGCGGTATGGGAAAACACTTAATGACATGTGGGACTAAGAACTTTTTGTTTCGGGTGAGGGCGTTGTAGTTAAAAAGTATTGACATTATCCGCAAATTCGTGCGTATGTGTATAAAATTTGTCGCAAACAATTTTAGGTGGATACAAAAAATAATGCTAATAATAAAAAGAGAGAGACGCAGAGAGAATCTAGTTCGCTTTCTCCGGCGCGGCAAGTTAACTCCCCATGGCGTAGATCAGCGAGGTTTCTTATCTCCGGGAGCTCGCGTGTTGAAATGACATAACGCCTCACGCTAATCTCAGCTTTAATCACGTGAACATGTGTGTGTAGGTCGCTCTCGACTTGTTGCTCGAAATCCCCGACGAACCGTTTTGCTGACTGAATGGTCTACTTGTACGGTGCTCGTTTTATTTTTATGGCGCAATACCGGTGAATCATTTAAACCGTTGAAAATGCGTGCACGTAGTTTTAGCGTTTTGAACATCTGTGAACTTCTACGTATATAATCAACTTAATTGTTATTCGAACGTTTTCGGAAAGGAAAAGGGGGCTTATTTAATAATTAGCAGAGATACCCGGCGTTGCCCAGGTTTTACGAAAAGTTCATGACAGCGCTTTTCGAACATTTTTCTTGGATGGGGCAGTAGCAACGTTGGGCAATAGATTTTCCTTTTCGGTGGCATTCTGGAACTCACCCTGTTGAGGGGTCTTACTTTCTTGGATTTTGGATTGACTTTTCCAAAGATTTTCGCTTCATCGGGAACATTCTGGAATTCACCCTGTTGAAGGGGGTCTCAGCTTCTCAATTGATTTTACTTTCTCGGATTTTGGATTGATTTGTCCAACAGATTTTTGCATTTTCGGGGACATTCTGGAATTCACGCTGTTGAGGGGTATCAGGTTCCCTTTAGTACATTTTGTAATTTCACTTTCTTGGATTTTCGATTAATTCGTCCAACAGATTTTCGCATTTTGGGCTGCCTTTCTGGAATTCACGCTTCTTAATAATTTCACTGTGTTGGATTTTGGATTGATTTATCCAATAGATTTTCGCTTTTTCGGGAGCATTCTGAAATTCACCCTGTTGACGGGTCTCAGCTTCTCTTAATAATTTCACGTTCTTTGATTTTGGATTGATTTGTCCAACAGATTTCTGCTTTTTCGGTGGCATTCAGGTATTTACTCTGTTGACGGGTCTCGCTTCACTTAGTAATTTCACTTTATTGGATTTTAAAGTGATTTGTCCTACAGGTTTTAGCAATTTTTCCGGAGCATTGTGGAATTCACACTGTCTTAATAATTTAATTTTCTTGGATTTGGGATTGATTTACCCAATAGATTTTCGCTTTTTTGCGAGCATTCTGGAATTCACGCTGTTTGATGGGTGTCACTTTCTCTTAAAAATTTCACTGTCTTGGATTTTCAATTGATTTGTCCAACAGATTTTCGCTTTTTCGGGGACATTATAGAATTCACGCTGTCTCAGGTTCCCTTAATACATTTTGTAATTTCACTTTCTTAAATTTTCGATTGATTCGTCCAACAGATTTTCGCATTTCTTGCGGGCGTTCTGGAATTTACGCTTCTCTTAATAATTTCACTGTGTTAGATTTTGGATTGATTTATCCAATAGATTTTCGCTTTTTCGGGGGCATCCTGGAACCCTGTTGACGGGTCTCAGCTTCTGTAAACAATTTCACTTTCTTGGATTTTGGATTGATTTGTCCAAAGGATTTTTGCTTTTTCGGGGCATTCTGGAATTCAAGCTGTTGAGTGGTATCAGCTTCTCTTAATAATTTTACTGTGTTGGATTTTGGATTGATTTATCCAATAGATTTTCGCTTTTTCGGGAGCATTCTGAAATTCACCCTGTTGACGGGTCTCAGCTTCTCTTAATAATTTCACGTTCTTTGATTTTGGATTGATTTGCCCAACAGATTTCTGCTTTTTCGGTGGCATTCAGGTATTTACTCTGTTGACGGGTCTCGCTTCACTTAGTAATTTCACTTTATTGGATTTTAAAGTGATTTGTCCAACAGGTTTTAACATTCTTTCCGGAGCATTGTGGAATTCACACTTGTCTTAATAATTTAATTTTCTTGGATTTTGGATTGATTTACCCAATAGATTTTCGCTTTTTTGCGAGCATTCTGGAATTCACGCTGTTGATGGGTCTCAGTTTCTCTTTAAAATTTCACTGTCTTGGATTTTCAATTGATTTGTCCAACATATTTCCGCTTTTTCGGAGGCATTATAGAATTCACGCTGTCTCGGGTTCCCTTAATACATTTTGTAATTTCACTTTCTTGGATTTTTGATAGATTCGTCCAACAGATTTTTGCATTTTTTGCGGGCGTTCTGGAATTCACGCTTCTCTTAATAATTTCATTGAGTTGGATTTTGGATTGATTTGCCCAAAAGATTTTTGCTTTTTTGGGGGTATTTTTACTCTGATGACTTGTCTCAGCTTCTTTTAGCAATTTAACTTTATTGGATTTTGGATTGATCTTTTAATTTCACTTGGATTTTAGATTGATTTGTCCAATGGATTTTCGCTTTTTCGGGAGCATTGCGGAATTCACGCTGTTGAGAAGTCAGAGCTTCTCCTAATAATTTCACTTTCTTGGATTTTGGATTGATTTGTTCAACAAATTTTCGCCTTTTCGATTTAAGTTAAATTACTACGCCGATTACCAACGGAGGCTATGGCACCTGGATGTACTGTTCGGCGGAATGAGATCGACGGCGACAGTATTATGCTGTGGGCGATGTTCTCCTGGGACCCTTTAGGCCCCATTATCCCAATAGCACAATCCCTGACAGCTGTCGGGTATCTAAACATCGTTGTGGACCAAGTTCACCCATGACCATCGATTAAAATAGCTTCATTTTATAACTTGGAATACTTAATATTTTCTAAAACATGACCATAATTATGCAATCCAACATTTGTTTGTCTACTGACGTCATCAAAGTACAGGTCGCGCCACCTTTTTTCTGGTTCCAACACCACCAAAGGAGAAGTTATTGATTTTTAATATATTATGGTTATGTTTTAGAAAATATTAAATATTCCAAGTTATAATATGAAATTATTTTAATCGATGTTCAAATTTCCATCCTTGGGAACACACGAATTGTGAAGGAAATGTGCACAAAAAATATTCCATTGGAAGTATAGGAAGCAAAATTACTTTACGTCCACCTTAAGGAACCGGTGAATAATTCTGTGTTGTTTAGTCTTGTTTGTTGTTCAAAATGTGGAAAGTGTTAATTACACTTAGTGGTTATCAAGTCTTCAATTTTGTCTGCGCTTACAATTAAATTCTGATATTGTTAAAGATAGCTTTGGCATTGTATTTTTGTATTTAATATTGATTTTTGCTGACAAAATACATTTCTGTAATCGTAAATAATTATCATTTGTAATATATATACACCGTGGAATGTCATAGTCAACCATTACTTCTGGGTTACGCAATATTTAATATTTTCTAAAATGGTTATGTTTTAGAAAATATTAAATATTCCAAGTTATAATATGAAATTATTTTAATCGATGTTCAAATTTCCATCCTTGGGAACACACGAATTGTGAAGGAAATGTGCACAAAAAATATTCCATTGGAAGTATAGGAAGCAAAATTACTTTACGTCCACCTTAAGGAACCGGTGAATAATTCTGTGTTGTTTAGTCTTGTTTGTTGTTCAAAATGTGGAAAGTGTTAATTACACTTAGTGGTTATCAAGTCTTCAATTTTGTCTGCGCTTACAATTAAATTCTGATATTGTTAAAGATAGCTTTGGCATTGTATTTTTGTATTTAATATTGATTTTTGCTGACAAAATACATTTCTGTAATCGTAAATAATTATCATTTGTAATATATATACACCGTGGAATGTCATAGTCAACCATTACTTCTGGGTTACGCAAAATAGTGGAACTAAAATTTAGCAAGTAACCAAATTTTATTAATAAAAAAGGATTTCAGTTATTAAATATCAAGCAGTTATTGGAATGAATATAATTATTACTTTTATAGGTATAAATACTTATATAAATTGAGTTTCGAATTTATTCACAGCAAATTTGTTCGGGTCGGGTCCGAAAATTTTTACCCGTTTCCAACTCTGATTTCTAATAAAGTGACCCGAGTAATCCGACGCCTCGATAACGGAGGTGTCTTGACCGGAATACAATACTTGCCCAAACGTTGGACCGCGGTCATAAAGAAACATGGAGATTACTTCGAAGGCCTGTAAAGGTGTATGTTGACGTGACCCGTGTAATCCGACGCCTCAACAATGGAGGTGTCCTGACTGGAATACAAGACTTGCCCAAACGTTGGGCCTCTGTCATAAAGAAACATGGAAATTACTTCGAAGGCTTGTAAAGGTGTATGTTGAGGTGACCCAAGTAATCCGACGCCTCAACAATGGAGGTGTCCTGACTGGAATACAAGACTTGCCCAAACGTTGGGCCTCTGTCATAAAGAAACATGGAGATTACTTCGAAGGCTTGTAAAGGTGTATGTTGAGGTGACCCAAGTAATCCGACGCCTCAACAATGGAGGTGTCCTGACTGGAATACAAGACTTGCCCAAACGTTGGGCCTCTGTCATAAAGAAACATGGAGATTACTTCGAAGGCTTGTAAAGGTGTATGTTGAGGTGACCCAAGTAATCCGACGCCTCAACAATGGAGGTGTCCTGACTGGAATACAAGACTTGCCCAAACGTTGGGCCTCTGTCATAAAGAAACATGGAGATTACTTCGAAGGCTTGTAAAGGTGTATGTTGAGGTGACCCAAGTAATCCGACGCCTCAACAATGGAGGTGTCCTGACTGGAATACAAGACTTGCCCAAACGTTGGCCCTCTGTCATAAAGAAACATGGAGATTACTTCGAAGGCCTGTAAAGATGTATGTTGAGGTGACCCAAGTAATCCGACGCCTCAACAATGGAGGTGTCCTGACTGGAATACAAGACTTGTCCAATGTTGGGCCTCTGTCGTAAAGAAACATGGAGATCACTTCGAAGGCCTGTAAAGGTGTATGTTGAGGTGACCCAAGTAATCCGATGACTGAACAATGGAGGTGTCCTGACTGAAATTCAAGACTTGCCCAAACGTTGGGCCTCTGTCATAAAGAAACGTGGAGATTACCTCGAAGGCCTGTAAAGATGTATGTTGAGGTGACCCAAGTAATCGGACGCCTCAACAATGGAGGTGTCCTGACTGAAATACAAGATTTGTCCAGACATTGGGCCGCTGTCATAAAAAAATATGGAGATTACTTCGAATGCCTGTAAAGGTATGTTGTGAAATAAATTCATGTTTTAAGAGATAAACCACAGTGTGCAAAGCTTTTGAAATTACCCTCGAAACCAGATGGTCATAATAATTTGGCCACTCATTGTATATAAGCCAAACAAATTAAAGTCGCAAGCCAGATTTTCTCGCAGTTTTGACGATCAGTGTTTAACAAAGTAGGCACGGTAAATCGCATAGGGGGAATTCTGTTGACTTATAGTTGAGCAGGTCGCGATTTGGTATTCGTACGATTGACTTACTGGAAAAGTGAAGTTTCACCTAAATGGCTGCGTATTCGTTTTACTGCGACTGATGAAGGGAAGAGCACGTTGCGAAGTGAAAGAGAAGAACACTTCCTAGTATTTGAAGGGAGGAAAGGCTTCGTCATGTTCTAAGAAGCGTGCCCCTTGGCAATATAATAATCGAATTATCCGTCAAAACGTTTAAGTGCCCACGGTCTGTGCTCACGACCCAGTGAAAGGCAGCGACAGAAGTTTTGAGCTGACGAAGATGATGACGCTGCAGGGTGTATAATACCTCTTATTCGAGTATTATCTTCCACCCTTGAGCAGTAGTCCATCCCTTGGACAATCAGTAGGGGTCCGTGTTTTGTTTTCCTTGTGCTCCGGGAGGGGGGGGGGGCAGGCTTCGCACGCGCTCGGATTTCGTGGTTAGGGATGCGGAACGGGTGTGTTTTTGGAGGAAAGCTAGTTTATTCCTCTTCTTAACTGATTGTTTAGACATAAACACTCGCGACGACAATGAATTAATTGGTACTACTTTTGTGAACGCGTGAAACGTGAACTATCTTATTAGATTAACTATGCTCCGAGTCTACCTAAGAGTGTACCACTATGTAGGGTGCGAAACACTCCGCTACGAAAAGTAGTCCCTAGAGTTTTGTGCGAAAACCAGTAGAATTATTGCTCAGAATCCATTTTTGTTTGCTCTGCAGTTTATCAGACAAAATTGCCATCTAAAAAAGTTTCAGAAGTTAGTGCGCTTTTGGAAATAAATTTGTTATAAGACGTTCGTGAATCAAGAGCTTCGCGCTTTCGGCTGTTTCTGCCCACTTAGGATACAACTTGGACAGGGGGAAAGGGTGGAAATCCTCTCTCAACATTAACAACACAGGGAGAATTAAATCGACAATCGGGAAAACTCGAAGGGTACGTTACTTAAACAGGCAGTTAGGGAAGCAGTTCAACCTCCGCCAGACCCCCACTGCTTGTGAGATGCGTGGGTGTAGAGGTGGAGGTACTATCGATGACAACACTATCGATAGTTTTGTCCAACTCAGTACATCGATAGTTTTTTTGTAACTATCGATAGTTTTTCGTTTTTCAATGCTGTAAGTGTAAATCACGATGATGTACCCAATTCCGGTTCCACCGATGGCTTTAATGACTGAAACGCTCATTTTCACCTCATTTATATTGGTGTCGAAAACATTGAGCCCAGCCATATTGATACATGATGACAATGCGAAATTTAAAGTTAACTGTAATCAAAAGAGTAAACAATGAGGGATGTGATTTTTGCACTGTGTTGCACGTTTCAGTCGTTTTGTGCAACTTTATTTTTCTTTTTGTAACGATAAGGTCTGCGCAGAATGTAACCTTTGCGGAAAACAGTACTAAACGTCGGACAATACGTCAAATCTTAGGCATAATTTAAAACGACAGCATGCAGCTGTTGTCGTTTCAAAATGATCCCAGAAAAAAAAAAAATTGAGGAACAGGCCCACTCAAAACCTTATTTATTGAATTTCTCACGAATTATTATTACCAGGATTTTGCTAAACATTGTAGAAAAAAGTATTTTTGCATGCAAAACTGCAGAATTTTCTCCTTTAGCTTTTGTGAACAGAAACATTAAAAAAAAAAATCGTACAGTACAAACAGAAAATGAGAATTAAGGAGCCACGAAAGAGCTCGTTCTTTAGGCAAAACATTTTTTTCGTGACCTTTGCTCACTCACTTCGGGAGGAAATCGTCAAAACGTAGATTCCCCGCCCCGGTGGCAAATAAATGTTGGATTCTGATCATTCCTCCGAGATGGGCCCGAATTCGAATCCCGTGAGGAATAGGTGTTGTGGTTGTGTTTTTTGTCTTTCGACGCTGGCTTCTCCCTACCCTGCAACCAGTGGCCCTAAATCAAATGATATGGGCTAATGCTTACAGCCCATCGAGTTGCTTACTGTAGCCGTTAAACCCTAAACCGAAAAAAAAAAAAAAAAAAAAAAATTAGTTTCATAGTTCATCGGATCTTAGCTTTTTGACAATGTGGAAAAGTAAGAAAAATTCTAGTCAGAAATAACTTTTCATCCCGAGAAACTTTGCCAACCAGGGGCGGATTTCCGGCTAGCAACACAAGGCGCGCGCCTAAGGCCTCGCTGTTTCAGGGGCCCCGAAAACATATAATTGGATTTGCAGTTTTGGTTTTCACGGACCGAAGCAAATCAATCCTTACAGCGATTACTTTGTATTGTCAATTGATATTTTACTTTCTCATATTAATAATAACATATTTTTTCTTGCTGTTGCTGATATTCCGAGTTCTTATCAATGTACTTATTTTGAAAGGGACGGTATAACGAAGTGAATTTCTCCGTCATTTCTGTCCAAGCCAGGATTCGAACCCGGATCCACTCATTCCGGAATAAGTTGCTCTACCAATTAAGCTACGCGGACTTTTATCCTGATTCCTATCTGCCTTTTATGTCGTGTGCGTCCTTCTGGCAGGTACGTCACATCTCCTGGTACGTTACAACGGTTAAAATAATTTTGATTTCCTTTTAGGTAAAGAAGGTATTCACGCTTCCCACACGTTTCATTGTTTAAGGCAAATTCTTAACTGGCCTGCTGTGCTATAAATTGCTTTCATGGTACTTCCAGCAAAGGGAACACATCTGTGTTGGAACCTTCCCACCTTCTTTCCAAGTTGCGATGAGGAGTACTTGTAAATACTTTCCTGATGAAAGGGCGTGTTTGCTGTTAATTGTTTTTTTGATAATCAATGAAGAAAGAAATATTCTTCGTAGGATGATTCTTCTTAGGACAATCAAGTTCTTTCTCGGCCCTAAGCCCTCTAAACCATCTTAAACCAAAGGAGTTATTTATATTTAGGCTGAAAAAATAAAGAAATTTGAGAATATCACACTATCTTATTTAATAGTGTTAAAAGTAATTTATATTGTATTGCAAGAACGTTTTCTCATTACTTTCTGCTCCCTTGGTTTAATACTGATAATTATGAAGTATTCTCACCTTTTCTAATCCTTAAATCGACTTAAAAGTAGCTTTTGAAAAATCAATAAAAATTTCAATGATACTCTTACTCAAAAACCTGCAGTCCCTACTTTTCCATTTTCAAACCGGATCTTTTGCATTTAATTTGCATGCTTCTGTTTTCTTATAACTGCAGTGCAGGTATAAATGGGATACGGGTATTTAAACATCCATTGATTCCCTATTAGCCTCAAAATTATGTTTATGATAACTGCAGTGCATGAAGTATATGGGATATTAAAAGCGCCAAACTTAATATCCATTGATTTCCTATTAGCCGCAAAAATAATTTTTGAGATATCCCTGAAATCAAAAAGTTCGATGTGCACGGACAGACAAAATTATTAAACTAGCACTGTTTCTTACAGAACGTTCTAATAACAGGAAGCGATGGCATTTTAAAAAAGTGTAAAAACCTATTTCTTGACTCCACCCCCCCCCCTTTTTTTTGTTAATCTGATGGATGAAAATTTCTGAAGGGATAAGAAGGGGGAGGGGGCCCCTGAACCTTTTAGCGCCTAGGGCCCCGAAAGATCTAAAGGCTCCTCTGTTGCTAACACACTATCAATAGTTAGTTATCGATTGTTTTTTTACTATCGATGGTCATAACTATCGATAGTTCTCTACGTGGGTGTGTGTGGGGTATGTCAGAAAGGAAACAGAAGAGCACATTAACGCGGATGGATACCGTTCTTGCCTTCCACGACGAGTCGTGATGAGGCTCTCTCGCCTTTACCAGCAGCACACTTTTAGGGTGAATTGGAGTATACAGTTGTGTGGTCTGTGAGATTTTGCGGTTCCTTGGTTTGTCCTGCGGAATAGACCACTTCTTGTGGGAGTCAGGTAGTGGAGTTTAGGGTGAGACAGCAGAATGTAGACGTACACGGATAGTTTCCAAAGTATTAGCAGATTTTGCAGATGGTTTTTACTTGTAGATTAAAAAAATGTTATTTACCATAATTAAAGCACTTAGTGAAGGCTTTACTCAGATTAATATACTTAATTCTATTGTAACTTGAAGAACTTTCAATTACAAAGGGCATCCTGAAAAGCCTCGTCTCTCATCAGATTTTTATTTTTAGCAACAAAAATGTGAAACGTGGTGGCCAAATGCTTGGGCATATTTTTAATAATGCTAGCCTATTCAAAGTATTGTCCATCACTTTCTATACACTGAGAAAAACGTTTTTTTGATTCAGCCAAAAAATTGTTAAATCAACCAAAATTTTTTGTCGATATGCAGCCAACAAAAATGTTTCTTGAATTTGCAAAAGAATTTTGCTGAAAATTGTTGATTCTACAAAATTTGTTGTTATCATGACAAAACGTTTTGGTCTAGGTCGATTTTTCGGAATTTGTTTGATCCAACAATATGTATTGTTATTTAGATAAAACGTTTGGTTGCTGCAACCAAACATATTGTTATGGTGACACAGTAATTTCTTGCTCCAACAAAATTTAGAGTTATGTAGCTGGGCCTCTTTATCCCTTAACTTTTTTTCCGATGGCAACACTTTGCCGGTCAGGAATTTTAGGCGGTGCCCTTCAACTCTGGGTGTCCGCCATCAAGTCTATCTCGATATTTTAGACAATTATGCCCTACTAACTCTGTGGCAATATTATGGAACCGAGCGTTGTTGTTACCAGCAGGATAATGCACCGAGCCATAAAGCAAAGATTGTTACGTCGTGGTTTGACGATAATTCCGTATCGTTTGTGTACTGGCCAGCACAGAGCTCCTGATCTTAATCCCATAGAGCACCTGTGGGGTGAATTTGAGCGCCGCATCAGAAGTTTGGAACCAAGGCCTACTGCTAAGCAACAGTTTGCGGCAGCAATGGAAGCGCATACCTACCTCTGTGTTCCAAAACCTTGTCGAAAGCATGTCTCGAAGGGTCAGTGCATGCATGCATTAAGGCCAAAGGTGGACCGACACCGTACTAATGTATGACAATAAATGCTATGTTGTGTTTCTCTTCTAGGTGCCCGGTGACTTGTAAATATAGTGTATAACTTCTTACCGTCATTGATATAAACATTCCATTTATTCAACTAATATTTCATTCACATTCCCTTGTTTACGCTTTCCAACCGTAGGTTGGAACTCGCGTAAAAAGGGTTCGATTTGAAAGTAAAATTTCATTCAAATCGAACCCTTTTATGCGATAACTCGCGTAAAAAAGGTTCGATTTGAATGAAATTTTACTATGTGGTAGGGGACAACGTGGGGACGAACCCTATTGAAAATGGGCGAAATGGAGTCATAGGTCAGGACATAGGAGCGAGATCCATTCCATTGCCCTTATGCGTCATAACTTACGTAAAAATGCTTCGATTGCGGCAAAACTTTATCATGTTGTTCCTGAGGTATACTGAAGCGGTTCTTTTGAATATAATCGAAATGGGATCAAAGGTTAGGGCGCAAGAACGAGATTTATTCCACGGCCATTGTCCTCATAACTTGAATAATGATTTCTGGTATTGAAGTCGTTGACGAAATTCGTGCCAATAACATCAATTGCTAGAATGCCGTCGTTGCACGATATAAGATGAAATTCAAATTTAACGATGGAAAATTGCCTTTTTATTACACTGAATCAAAAGCTAAAAGTCAAAATCACATCACTAGATCTTTCATGCTGGCTTCCAGCACATCCTCAGGTGAATTCTAAAACAGGTATCGTAAAAATTTGAAAACGAGTCCACCGTGGAACGTCGCTTTTGTTTATATACATCGCGTTCAGCACACGAATGACTTCAAAAACGTCACCATACTCTGACTTATGATTGTTGTTTCTTAATTGTTATTGGGTGAGTTCCGAAATCAAGTTCGAGTTATTGGTTTATTTGCTTCTTCTTGTTCGAAATTAACTGCATCCAAGTTGGAGGTATGACTCTGGGTATTTCATCGTTACAACATTTATCAGCGTTATTGACGATGTGTAAGCTCTCCGCTAGCAAAGTCTCATTTTTGTTTTTGTGAGAAGAAATAACTCTTGCCTCATTCCACAGAGGGATGTGAGCTCCCTGGTTAACTAATCTTGCAAGTGCTGTAGATTTTGAATGTGTTTTGACACTGTACTTATGTTCCGCAATACGAAATATGAAAGATCTAGTGATGTGATTTTGACTTTTAGCTTTTGATTCAGTGTAATAAAAAGGCAATTTTCCATCGTTAAATTTGAATTTCATCTTATATCGTGCAACGACGGCATTCTAGCAATTGATGATTTCTGGTATGTTGGAAAGCTCATCATAATCAATGCATTGCATGATTTTACTAACTTGTTTATAACATGTATAGGAACTATGGCTGTGAAAGGGCCTCAAATCCTCTGGAATAACTGGTTTTTGTCACTCAGTTTTATAAACTAAAGCGAAAATGATTTCTTGAGGAATTTTCTCATTTACTGAAAAAAAGAGATGGCTTTTCTTTTTAATACTTCATTCAAAGCTGCCATAAAAAAAAATCCTGGCTATTTCTTTAACTACTTTTATATGAAATTTCCGCAAACGTTTTTGTAAAATTCATCTATTGAGGCTAGAGTCCCCCCCCCCCCACCCGCACTGTGGGAGTTGCGGCGGCTATAAGTACGCCCATGGAATAAAGTGTAAAAATTTTGGTTTTACTAAAAATGCCTATAGGTTCGAAAGAATTTGAATGATTAAAACGCCCGGAAAACCTAGTTAATAACATGGAATTTAAATTTTTCAGTAATTGAGAGCAAAATATATTATCGCAAAATGGCCTCAAAGATATTTCTCGCGGGGGGTCAGCCTCGCCACTGCTGGATACTTATGGAACGGAGAACAGCTCTACTGCAGGAGATTTGGAAAGTCTTAATTTTCATGTCGACCCATTTTGTTTGTGATGCCTCCGCATCCCGAAGAGAAAGGACAGCAGCAACATTAAAGCGAACATGTATAACGCTTCCCGGCACATTACTCCAGCGTCACATCCAAACAAGTGTCGGAAGTTCATTTAGAAGAATTACTGTTGCGGCGGACAATGCATCGGATAGCGTTTATTGCGCGCCGGGCTCCTTTTCCTCCCTCAGGACACGGAACAATTTGCTCCGTCATTTGCGGCGTGCCTTCTAACTACCGGCGGAGGAGGAGCAGATGTTAGCTACGTGCAGCTGCTGAATCATCGCCTTTTGCATGTGGGTGCTAAGTCTTTTCTGTTAAGCGTCGGGTGGGGGAGTCACGTGATGGGGATGGTCGAGTGGACGAGGCTGGCGTTGCCGTTGTGGGCGA
The DNA here is from genome assembly GCA_039090855.1 of Macrothele yani. NCBI lineage: Eukaryota > Metazoa > Arthropoda > Arachnida > Araneae > Macrothelidae > Macrothele > Macrothele yani. The sequence goes on from CM077031.1 coordinate 98,435,804, forward strand.
CTGGGAAGGGACAGAGAGCTTCAGACGACAAGAGGGATAGTTTACAACCTCCGATTGTTTGTCCATCTCCTAAAAGGTTCCCCAGACACGCTCTTCTCCGGATGGATTGTGAATTTCTACTGCTTCACGAATGACTTTGGTTTTTGGAAGGACTGCCGTCCATTGAAATTGTTTATAAATTTAAAGAATGGTGTGAAGAGGAAGTTTCTAGAAAGGTTTCCCCCTTCTCAGTGAGGGGTGCAGCAAGTGGGGTCTAATACAGAACCCTGCCACACATTCATTGGCTTTCTTAATTTACCTTTCAAACCGGGCGCCGATACAGAGCGGAGAACCGGCCTTGCCTTTTTATAGGATTGTTTTTCCTGTGTACAAGTAGGGCCTGATTTCTGCACGTGCGTGGGGCCTCAGAATTTGAAGGGGCCCTCCAAACTACCTTAACAGTAATATAAACTTTCAGAACCAAAATTGCTTCTCCGTTGTAACACGAAATTATCATAAGTTTCGGTTTCAAAATTTAGGATGAGATTTTGGAAACCAAATTATTATTATTTCGTATAATAAAGCTCAAGCGTTGCACTGTGCTGAGCTGTCATCGGCCAGTGCAACGTGGTTCGGACATTTGGGCACCCGGACATTTTGGCACACTCCCTTTTAAAGCAATGAAATTGCGCTGCGTTAAAAATTATAGTGTTCCCATATTTCTCCCTACTTGAGCAAGTGGTGTGCACAAAATTTTTTTCACTTATATCTCATAATCATTAAGAAATTGAGACATATTTGCGATTTTCTGTCTGAAAGACGGGGTGGACATTTGGGCACCGGACTTTTGGGCACAAATGTTTAAGGGGCCGTATAACAATTGCCGTTTCTTGGCCCAATTGTAAGAGTTTGACCGAGAAAATGTTCGCCGTAAGTTACTTAGACACTAAATATTTACGGGCACGTGCCTACTCAGCAAATCTGTCGGGAGGGGGGGGGGGGGGGGTTAATACTAAAAGTGTAAAATATGAAAAATTCCTCGTCCGATCGGGAGATTTTCTGCATTTACAAGCTACAACTGAAGACATTATCTCAGGGCATGAACTTACTGAGCAAACCTGTCTCGGGCTCCCCCCATGGGCGGCGCCCTTGGTGCTGTGTAATCTTGAACATGATGTAATCCATATTCATGATTATGAGCTATGTAATCCCGATTCAGAACGACGAAATTGTCAAGTTTTCGGATATTATGCTTGTCATATTTACACCCCAAAAATGTATTGTCATCTTCAAAATTTGTGCATTATAATATTTTTTTAAATTCAATTATAATTGTCGTTTGTCTTACTGGAAACGTTTTCCCCATTCAATTCCCATCACAGCGCCAAGAAACGGCAATTTTTGTACGGCTTCTAAAGATTCGTGCCCAAATGTCTGGGTGCCCAAATGTCCGGTGCCCAAATGTCCTAAACTCCAGTGCCACATCTTAATCTCACCCTTATTTGTAACAATCAAAATGCAATGGGAACAGCCTATATTCGGAGCAATACGGTATATTTACATAAATAAATAAAAATACAAAAAAAAGTTCAATTGACACATTTAAAGACTGTTGTAATAGTTTACGTGGAGTGTCGCAATAATTTATTCCTCAATATGTGTGGTCAGCTGTACGACTTTGTGAGGGATTACTTCTTACAGCTTGAACTGCCATTGGTTCAACATTTCCATTAAATTTATGGTGAACTAGGTGTTTTAAATTATATCTCTGGAAGGATAGTTATTTGTTTCCGTAAATGATACTATAAAAGAAAAGAAAAAGAATTCCAGAGTAATTAATGTTACAGGTGTAAGCTCTGCCGGTATGGGGAAGTAGAAGCAGTGTGAATGATCGTCTATTACAAGCCACATTGGCTATAAAGTTGACTAGCATGTGGATATGTCTTAATGTTTTTACTGCTAGAAAAATTGCTTGCAAAAACATCATCATCATTGTCAACCATTATCAATCCACTGTTGGACGAAGGTCTCCCCAAGTTTCCTCCACGGTCTGTCTTGTGCCAGTCTCCTCCATGTCACTCCCGCATACTTTCGAATTTCATCCACTCATCTCCTATGTGGTCTTCTTCTGGGTCTTTTCCTGTCCCTTGGAATCCAATCTAAAATTTCGGCTGTCCATCGATGGTCTGTTCTTCTGGCAGTATGTCCAGCCCATTGCCATTTCAGGGATTTAACTCTGATCATGATGTCTTTCACTCTTGTCATTTTTCTGATCCACGAGTTCCTCTTCTTATCTCTCCTGGTTACACCAAGCATGTATCTCTCCATGCTGCTTTGAGTTGTCTGCAGCCTTTGTCTCTTTTAGTTAAGGTCCACGTCTCTGCACCATACGTAAGCACTGGAAGGATGCATTGATCAAACACGTTTCTTTTAAGACATAATGGCGTATTGCTCTTGAAAATTATGCTGTTTCTTCCAAAAGCTCTCCAGGCAAGTTTTGTACGCCGATTAATTTCTTCATCAATGTGACCCTCACTTGATATCTGCTGTCCAAGACAAACGTACGTGTCTGTTATCTCCAGCTTTTCTCCATCAATCGATAAATCTTCATTTCTTGAAAACACATTGAACATCACTTTTGTGTTCTGAAAGTTTTAATCCCACTTCTTTACTCTTGTCAGCAAGTTCCTGGATCATACTCTGCAGCTCTGATGGGGTAGTTGCAAAAATGACTATGTCATCAGCAAAACGAAGGTGGGTTAGATAATCTCCATTAATCTTTATCCCTTTGTTTTCCCAGTTCAGTGATTGAAAGACATTTTCCAATGTGGCATTAAAGAGCTTCGGAGATATGGTGTCGCCTTGTCTCACTCCCTTTCCAATTTTTATGTGTGTTGTATTTTCAAACAACCGAATCTTTGCACTTGCATTTTCATAGATGTTATGAATAATATTAATGTATGCATCTTCAATACCGCAGGATATTCTTTTCGAATGTTTGACTGAAAATTTTAATCGAGGGGGCCTCAGACATAGGACCTGCACAGGGCCTCGACTGGCCTAAGTCGAGGCCCTGTGCACAAGCTATTATTTTAAGTACACCGATGTTTAGTAAGAAAAGAAAAATAACTAAAAAAATGATATCTCAGTTGCTGAGACCATCAATACGGATTTGTGTAGTCAGATGATGACTGATAAACCACGCATGGAGCTCAGAATTTGGCACCGTAGCGTAAATGCGAACGCACTCGACTAGATATCGAGAGATCTGGGGTTCGATCCCAGCGGGGTCGGAAGAACAATTTTTCAGTTGCCATGCGTTGTTAATAAAATAACGCGAACAGAGCGAAGACATCGTCCATTTACATTATCTCCATGTATTTTATATACACTACATTGACAAAATTCATCGGACACCCCTTCAAATGCAAATGAATGGATCCGCTGCGTTGTTAATATGCGCGGTACAGCTGCAAACGGTATAAAAACAATCCTGTAGCTGACCGCGATCATATCACACTGTGAGGTTGTATGAAAATGTCGCGGCGGGGGAGAACTGACTTTGAGAAAGGAAAGATTGTTGGGTGTTATATTAGTGGATTGTCCATAAGAGAAACCCAGAGATGTTAAAACGTACCCAAGTCAACTATTTTGGATGTACTGAATAAGTGAAAGACACGTGGCGTGCCTAAAGCCGCTAAACGTACCGGCAGACCATAGAAAATCAGTGATAGAGGACGTCGAAGCCTCAGGAGAGTCCTTACAGCTAATAGACGGAGTACTGCACAAGACCTCAGTGTACAGGTGAGTAAAAATGCTGGAACCTCGGTATGTACACGTACTATTCGCAGAGAACTTCATTCCATGGGTTACTGGGGTCGTGCGGCTGCTCACAAGTCTTTTATCTCCACTCGGAATGCTACTCGTTGTTTAGCATGGTGTAAAGAACATTTATCGTGGACCGTAAATCAATGGAAATGGGTCCTATGGACTAATGTATCCAGATGCACGATCCATCAGTGTGTGTGGGTATGGCGGCAGCCGGGGGACAACTATTTACCACAGTGTACTGCTCCTACGGTCAAGTTTGGAGCTGGCAGTGTACTCGTGTGGGGGTGTTTTTCGTGGTGTGGTCCCTGCCCATTGGTTATCGTGGACAAACCTGTTAACCAGCACATCTACCTCGATATTCTGGACAATTATGCCCTACCAACTGTGTGGCAATACTATGGAACCGAGCCTTGTTGGTACCCGCAGGATAATGCACCGAGCCATAAAGCAAGGACTGTTACGGCGTAGTTTGATGATTCCGTATCGTGTGTGGACTGGCCAGCACAGAGCCCTGATCTTAATCCCATAGAGCACGTATGTAATGAATTATAGCGCCGCATAAGGAGATTGGAACCAAGGCCTACTACTAAGTTAACCAGCACGTCTACCTCGTTTAGCGGCAGCGTTATGTAATGAATGGAAGCGCATACCTATAGCTGTGTTTCAAAAACCTTGTCGAGAGCCTGTCTCGAAAGGTCAGTGCATGCATTAAGGCCAAAGCTGGAGCGACACCGTACTAATGTATATCAATAAATACTATGTTGTGTTTCTCTTCTAGGTGTCCGGTGACTTTGTCAATACAGTGTATATTCACCATTTCTATCGCCCTTTGGATTTATCAGCTACAATTGAATACACTGGTGTGCAAAAACAAGCAGGCAGAACGGACAGAGAGACCACTCAGGAGATAGACTAGGGTCCGGTACGGTAGAGCATGCGCATATATGCAGCATGATGGGGGGGGGGGTGTCGGGAGGGTATAAAGCACACGGGCAGTGTACGCTCGGCAATTCGGTGAAAGCTATTGCACGGTGTACATCGGTTTGAACGACGTCGAGTTGCTGCCACCGTGTGATATGGCCTACAGGCAATCCAGTAGATGACATCTGGATGACTTTACCCGAGGTCGCGTCATTGGGAAGTTGGAAGAAGGCCGAAGTGTGACTAGTGTGGCCGAGGAGTTCGGGATCGCTCACAGCATCGTTTCACGAGCTTGGAGAGCATTTTAAACGACCGGAACAGCTGTCCGAGAGTTTAGCAGTGGTCGTCCACGAGCAACCACGGCGGCGGACGACCGGTATATTGACCTACAGGCGAGAAGAGACAGACGGCAGACAGCGGGAGAAATCGCAAGGCACATGCAACAGACAACTGGACGTCCGCTATCGCGTTTTACCGTGGCCGGCTGCATTCTTCCGGCTGCACAAAGGTGGTCTATTTGCACGACGTCCAGTACGGTGTGTGCGCCATTAACGCCTGCTCGTCAGAGACGGCGGTTCCTGTGGTGCCAGGAACACAAGAACTGGACACATCAGCAATGGGGTCCAGTTCCCTTTACGGATGAGAGCCGATTTAGTCTGACGAGCGATTCTGGACGTATACACATCTGGAGAGAGCAGGGAACACGCAATCACACCTCCAACATCATCGAAAGGGACCGGTTTGGAGGTGGCAGAGTTCTCGTTTGGGGCTTTATCATGCTTGGTAGCCGTACCTACCTCCACATCTTCCAAGAAGGTTCAGTCACTGGTGTCCGCTATTGTATCGAGGTTCTCCTGCCTGACGTGCGTCTGTCTAGAGGTGCTGTGGGTCCTGAGTTCCTCTTCATGGACGACAACGCTACACCTCATCGTACAGTGGCTGTCGCAGAGCTGTTGGAGAGTGAAGATATTCAACGCATAGATTGGCCCGCAAGCTCCCCGGACCTTAATCCAATCGAACACGTGTGGGACCTTCTCGGGAGACGCTTGGCAGCACGTCACCAGCCGCCAGCAACGATTCCGCAGCAACGATTCCGCAGCTGCGATTGGCGCTACAAGAGGAATGGGCCGCGATGCCTCAACAGTTCTTTGACAACCTCGTCCTCAGCATCGACAGACGTTGTAAATCCCGCAACGCAGTCAGGGGTGATCATATCCCCTACTAGAGACTGGATTTTTCTTGGCAGCCGCCTGTCACATGGACGTTTCTGTCTTCTGTCCAGTTGTGCTCGAAGCTACCTTTTCAATAAAGTGCCTTTGTATCCTTTGGATTCCTTGTTTGGACTGGACGGTTTTGCTCACTTGTCCCATATTTTTACACCTTGGGGATCTTATGGTATGATTTGAGTCGATGTGGAGCACTTCTGCAAGACGTTACATTCGAAAAACCGTCTCGTCCTTAATTTTTGCCTGTTGTGTTAAATGCCACCAGATGACGACATCTCAGTTGCTGAGACCATCAATACGGATTTGTGTAGTCAGATGCTGACTGATAAACCACGCATGGTGCTGAGAATTGTTGGCACCGTAGCGTAAATACGAAAGCACCCGACTTGTTATCGGGAGATCTGGGATTCGATTCCAGCAGTGTCGGAACAACAGTTTTTCAGTTGCTATGCGTTGTTTATCAAATAACGTGGACAGAGCGATGACATCGTCCATTTACTAAACATAGCATTGTCGATCCATTGTTTCTTTGTGCTTGTCGGCAGTTATGGATTTTAGGAAATAAAGTACGTCAATAAATTAAAACGTAGTTTGACCACAGCGCGAAGCTTTAAATATACGTGGGCCATGCAGAAAGTAAATACCTTTTGAAGATAACTAATTTTTAATGTGCGATGAATTCTACATAGCTTCTGCCCAAACTACTGAAAATATTTTTTTTTTAAATGCGCAATACTGCGTTCGACCTTGGCACGAGTCTTGAAATAACCATAGCAACCGGCCACACCTGTTTATCACGCTTGCGTCGTCGGTAGGGCGCAATTTAATACGCGTTGTTTCGTGAACACCTAACAAGTGTTTTCGCGTTGTGGTTTTTCGATAAAAAAATAAAAATAAGTGTGAAGGAGGAACAAATATGCGCCATTAAATTTTGCTATCGACTTAATGAGTCTGTCGGAGAGACTTTCCAACTTATGCAATAGGCATATAATGACGAGTGTCTAAGAAAATCGACAATTTAGAGATGGCATAAAGAAATTAATGATGGCCGTGAGTCGGTAGCATTAAGCGCGCGTGGAGGAAGACCTTCAACGAGTGTAACAGAGGCAATAGGTGTTTTATACGAGAAGACAGACACGTATCAGTTAGAGATATTGTAGATATGGTTCACATTTCAAAATCATTAATTTTCAGAACTTTAACCGAGCATTTGGGTGTGAGACGAGTTTGTTCAACTTGGGTTCCCCATTTCCTTTCATGTGCGGCCCAGTATAAGGCTGTACATAGCCAGTTCCGTCGTTGGAGAAAATTAATATTAAGTTGATGTTCTAACCCCACATAGTCCAGCATACCTGCCAACTCTTCCGATTTCGGCAGAAGTCTTCCGATTTTTTTATACATTCTTCCGATCTTCTGACAAAACTCTCGTTCTTCTGCCGTTCGAAAAATAATCTGTTTTATTAATTTTTGTAAGTCAAAAAAAAAAAAAAAAGTTGAAAAGCGCAGCAATAACTTACTAGTCTTAATCTCAGGGCTGCCAGCCCGCTCCAAAACGTTGTTCTTGCACCATTCTGCTAAAAAAATTGCGATTTTGACGAAATCTGCTCTAATTTTGCGCCAAACGTTAAAATTTACCGGTCATCGATATTTTAGCGTAATCTTATGCCATTCGAAATCGATTCGCTGACCCCCCTTTTTTCCCCCTTTGGAGATCGATGCAAAAATGAAGAAATTTTCGGGGTATAGGGCAGATGGTCGTATCCGTCTCTGGACGTTTTTTTGTCTTTTTAAACGTTCGGAAACGGAAGCTAAACAGAGCGCAGATTTTCCCCGTAATCGTAATTTTTTTTCTCTCGCGATGTTGCTTCTGTTCAGTATTGTTGTTAAATATTAATTTCATTGCATAATTTCAGCTTGAAATTGTAGGCAACGATTTCCGAAAACGGAAGTTAGGCCGCCCGAAAAGTTCCCCGTAATCTTCGGCCACGAGATTCTTACGCTGATTCGAAAAATTCCGTCTTTTTTGTTATCATTTGGACCATTCACGAACTGAAATTTTGGGAGGATTGGTGGTGTTGGTGGTGGAAGGGGGGGGAGTCGTTTTCTCCGTCGGAGGACGGAATTTCATCCTTCGAAAACGGAAAGTAGACGGATGTAAGATTTTTCTCGTAATCGTAATTTTTTTTCTCACGATGTTTCCTATATACCCAGTATTATTAGATATCATTTTATTCCATAAATATTTGTATTTCAGCTTGAAAATGTTGGATAAAATTCCGAAAACGGAAGTCAGACGGAGCGAAGATTTCTTCAGTAATTGTATCCCCCTTCCCCCGCAATGCGATCCCCACTCCTATGTAGTTGTTAAATGTCATCACCCTCATAAATGTGTGTGCATTTCAGCTTGATATGGGTGGGGGGAAATTTCCAAAAACGGAAGTGACGAAGTTTGGAAATTTGTAAGAATTGATGCATGGTGTTAAAAAAAAAGTGTTCATTCTCTGAAAATTTCACCATTTGTCTAAAATAATGAAAGCTCGGATATCAGAATTCATGTTTCTCAGCTACAGTTAATGTTTTTAGTAAGCACAGGATACCTTTCAAAAATTGCATTGCTTTTGGAACAGACAATGTTCCAGTAATGATAGGAGAGAAAAATGGTGTGGCTCGTCATTTGAAAGAACACCAAAGTGAAATAATAATTATAGGATGTATTTGCCATTTAATTAATAATGCAAAAGAATTTAATTAATGCAAAATAATTTTTTCTTTGGTTAAAAACATCGCACAATGTTTCGATCATTAATGTCAGGTGAATCGCTTGAGGCCGCCCCGGTGGCGCAGTTGTCTAAGGCGATGGCCTCTGATCATTTGTCCGAAAGGAGTCCGGGTTCGAATCCCGGTGAGGCAAGGATGTTGTAATTAGGGACGGGTGACTGCTTATATAGCCCATTGAGTTGCTCACGGTGGTCGTTAAATCTCGAATAAAAAAAAAAATGAATCGCTTGAGAGTCTTCTGTTAATTAAATGAAAAGAAAATTTACTTTGTTTTCAAAAACAGTACTACTCCAAAGAATTCTTAAAAAAGGCCACTGTGAAAGTTTAGCTAACTGTTAAATTACTGTAAATAAAAGTTCCCTTCAATAAATACACACAAAAAAATAAAGGTAAGTGTCCTGTATTCCTTTTTGTTTAAGCAGTATGAGTTCTAAATCACTTTATCGTGTGACAAATTGACGTAAAAAAATCTTCTGAATTTTTCAAAGCAATCTTCTGCATATTCATTAAATTTAGTCGGCAGGTTATGGTCCAGATTTGTCATCATGTGACTTGTGGTTGTTCCCCATTTTAAACAAGAAAGATGACACCGACTTTCCCTCAATTTCTCTTAACAGTTGATGTCAGTAGTTCGTATGAAAACCAGGGTATCCCCTAATTGTTTTGAGCAGTGTATTTTACATAAATGGTGTTCAACTTTGAGAATATTAATATTTTTGAACACCATGCATTAATTTTTCCAAATTCGTCACTTCCGTTTTCGGGAATTTCCCCCTCTCTCATCAAGCTTAAATGAAAAAACTTACGGGACGGGGGTTATTTAACAACGCAGGGGAATGGGAAGATCGCGGGGGGTGGGATAAAAGAGAAATCTTTGCTCCTTCCGGTTTTGGAAATTTTCCCGTTGTTTTCAAGCTCAAATACAAATATTTATACAGTAAAATGTTATTTAACAATAATACTGGACAGGGGAAACATCGCGAGAAAAAAAAAAAATTGCTGCTACGGAAAAAATCTGAACTCCGTTGACCTAGCGTTTTCGAAAGTTTCGTAAAGATGAAATTCCGTCCTCCGACGAACCCCCCCGCCCCCCATACTGTTCGCTTGTGCATCGATCTCTCGTGAATGACCAAAATAATAACGAAAATGGCGGAATTCCTCGAATTCGCGGAAGAATCTTATGCCTGAAGATTACAGGGAAATTTTCGACGCGTCTAACTTCCGTTTTCACAAAATGTTGCCATCAGTTTGAAGCTGAAATACTAACATTTATGCAATAAAATGATATGTAACAAGAATATTAGACACAACGGCAACTTCGGAATAAAAAAGAATGCGATGACAGCAAAATTTTTTACTCTGTTCAACTACCGTTTTCCAGAGTTGGGTAAGAATGCAATACAATGAAGTGAATATAATTCAGTTATTTAATAATGCCACTCAAACGCAATGGAATTATTTGGTAATGAAATTACACAATTTGTAAACAAATAATTACATACTAATAGTTTATAGAAATGTTCGTGTGCCAAAAGCTATGTCTAGAAAAGTCGGCTATGTAACATTGCAGACAGAGACCGAAGTGTCGTGTGGAATGTTCTTGAAGCGGCAATAATGGGTTAGACGTTTGTAGAGTGTTCCAGGATGATGTGAAGTTGGAGAGCTTTATGTATATCAAGAATATTCCAGAAAGTTCAGGTCCTGTCGTGAAGTATATATAAAGGAGTCAGTCGCTCGCTAGTCCAGTGTTCGTATCGGACAAGTAACGGACAACAACACTTGAGAAGTACGGCAAAAATGTCAGGAGTTCGCAAATTTCTGTAATATTCCGCAGTGCTCCCTGAGTTGATGAACTGTGAGTGTAGTGCTAATTAATATGTGCTTGTGGCTATAGTGGGGTAATTAGTTTGGACAGTGAAACGTATGTAATGGACGAGAATATTGTACTGGAGATGGACGAAATGAGTGTCTCTAACCGAAATAAACATCCCATTCGTACTTACTTCATATATATATTATTTCGTTCAAATCACTTTACTTGCGGCGAAGACGGGACAACTACTCATGTCATATACGTACAATCTCCAATACCTACATTCACGCATTTGAGGTCCGAGGGGTAGAACAAATTGTCAAATAACCTACGCAATATGTAAGAGTGTACTGATTGCTGGTTTATTCACGCGTCCCATAAGTTATTGCTTAATTACCAGCATACAGTTAACCATTACGATTATAATGGGTAACTGCTACATATCATTACAATTACCATGTAATTTTAATGACCTCACCATTGCCATATAATAGTAACGCTAAGAGTTGGCAAAATCAATTACGATTTTGCCCAACTCTGCCGTTTTCTAAATTTCTGAAACACGAAATGCCGTTGTTCCCAGATGGAAAACGACACCCCCTCCCCCCAAATTCTCTTGAGTTTTGTGTCGATCTTGAGAATTATCTAAATTATGACCCCCCACCCCACCCACACACACACAAAAACAAAAACGAAATTTCGTGAATCCGCCAAGAATCTTACATATATCATAAAATAATAACAAAAAATATATATATATATATATATATATAATGAAAATTCGTGGAATCCGTAGTTTTGACAATGAGTTCCGTATTTCCGTAGTCAGACAACAAAATCCGTAGAAACTACGGACATTACGTAGTAGTATGCAGAAGGAGTGGTGCCCGTATTTTTATCAGTTGTAATTGTTTCATTGGATTTACATCGATTGTTACGATATCAATAGTTTCTCGAATTCAGGATGTTGTGTCCTATTCAACAGGGTGGATATTCTTATCGTTCTGCGAGTTTTGTGTGCGTGAATTGCACTTAGTTATTTTTAGATCTTTACGTGATTAAATTACCTTCTGTTAATTGCGAAGAAATAGGCAACATGCCATCGTAACTCAATGCTTTTCCTTCTTCGGAATATCATTTGTGTTCATGCATGAATAAAATGTTCATTAGTTATTGTTTTTTTCCCGGTTTATGCAAGATCATTTTACTTGATCTTGCATTTCAGCCAAAGAGCAGTAGAAGAGAATACTTCATTCTCCTATTTTAACTACAGTATTTGCCGATTTGCGCGTATTTTTCTTAGAAAAGATGAATAATTATTATAGTGTAGCGTAGCAATTATCGCACATGCAAAAAGGGTGAGAAGCAATGATCACATAGCTTAAGAGAAATGACAAGAAAATTTTTGCACGCCGCACTTATGGTCGTGGTGGATTTTTAATATGCGTTACTACGCGCTTCCGTTGCAGTGTACAACTATGTGTGGCATTCTCAACACGGGCGGAATTAAAATCATGGAATTCGTTCAGATCCAGTGTTTCGGCTTTGTGGTTAGCTACCAAACACGCAGGGTCCAGCCTACACGTTAATCCCAACAAGTTAGTAAAGTCATGCATGCAGTGCATTGATTATGATACGCTTTCCAACATACCAGATATCATTACTTAAGTTATGAAGATAATGGCTGTGGAATAAATCTTCCTCCTGTAACCTGACCGTTGACCCCATTTCGATGATATTAAACAGAATTTGTTCACTATACCTCCGGAACAACATAAGATTTTGTCACAATCGAAGCATTTTTAGTCAAGTTATGACGATAATGGCTGTGGAATAAATCTCGCTTCTGTGCCCTGACCTTTGACCCCATTTCGATGATATTAAACGGAATTGGTTCAGTATACCTCCGGAACAACATGATAAAGTTTTGTAACAATCGAAGCATTTTTACATAAGTTATAACGCATAAGTGCAATTGAATGGATCCCGCTCCTATGTCTTGACCTTTGACCCCATATCGCCCATTTTCAATAGGGTTCGTCCCCAGGTGGTCCCCTACCACATACTAAAAATTCATTGAAATCGAGCCATTTTTATGCGAGTTATCGTACGGACAGACAAAGTTGGAGCATATACGCTTATTCAACCTACGGTTGGAAAGCGTAAATAAAAATCATACTCTGTGTTACTTGAGAGGAACGAATATTGGTGTTTTACGCACCAACTCGTAACTGCGTTTCTCTGCTACTTATTTGTGTTTGTTCCCAAAAATTTAGACCCTCGAAAATTAAGGTGATTTCACTGTTATCGACAAATTTTATGTATTGTAGTGCTTGACATTTCGTGATTTGTGTTACAGGCGTTTCGAAGAAAAAATACACTCGTTGTCATAAAAATCTGCGCACCAAGAACGAGGCGTCGGATGGATGTGAAATAAATCTCGTTCCTGTGCCCTGACCTTTGACCCCATTTCGATGATATTAAACAGAATTGGTTCAGTATACCTCCGGAACAACATACTACAGTTTTGTCGCAATCGAAGCATTTTTACATCATAAATTGTGACGCATAAGTGCAATGGAACGGATCCGGATCTTATGTCGTGACCTTTGACCCCATTTGGCTCATTTTCAATAGGGTTCGTCCCCAGGTGGTCCCCTACCACATACTAAAATTTAATCGAAATCGAACCATTTTTACGCGAGTTATGATGCATAAAGGCAATGGAATGCATCCCGCTCTTATGTCCTGACCTTTGACCCCATTTCGCCCATTTTCCATAGCCTGGGCCACTAAAATCTATATAGGTTCAATGGCCCGATGGAAGTTTTACTGGCCAATGGCCAGCGGACCACTGGTAATTCGAACGCTGTCATAGTGTTATAACACTTTGGCGACCCAATTGGCGAAAACTTTAGAAAAGCTAGCGCAACCCCTTATTAACGGTTCCAAAATGGAAGAATTCAATTTTGAGGAAGCATACAAAAAATGGGCGAACACAGAATTCAGTATTTTGATTAGTCTATGCTTGATTTATGTATTTTGAATAATTCTGTGGCTTGGTACTAAACAGGTCAACGCTAATGATATTTTAAAAATTAATATAGAATCTTTTTATGCAATTATGTTAGTGGATTTCTTATGTTTTGTTGTGAACCATCAACCAATATTGCACGGCTTATATGAAAATAATTATTAGATGAAAGTTCTATAAGTAATAAAGTGCAATATTTCAACACCTGTATTTTTTTTACACAAGCTCTTTTAAAACCAAGCCACAGAATAAATGTAATACCCAAATTTTTCAATCAATTTGAAACTTATCATGTCAACAATTCTTTGATTAGAAATTTTATAGGTGGTATTCAAAATTGAAAATAAGTGTCCATATTTCTTTGTTAGAGGATTCAGGATCTATGACATAATTTTTTGCTGCTTAATTGTAAACAATCTATAACTTATTGCTTTTATACTCTTGTAACACTTTATGATTTCTATATTTCGAATGGAGAGTGAAAAAAAAATTTGGTGATTTGAGATTACGTTTGGCGAAAAGGAATTTAATTTGGCGAATGGGTTGGCGAAAACTTTTAAAAAGCATGCGCAACCCCTGGTAACAGGTAATGCATTACAAGGTAATCCTATGTATGGTTTGCACAAAGTAATGGAATTAATCTGTAATGCAATACAATGAAGTGAATATAATTCAGTTATTTAATAATGCCATTCAAACGCAATGGAATTATTTGGTAATGAAATTACACAATTTGCAAATAACAATTACATACTAATAGTTTATAGAAATGTACGTGTGCCAAAAGCAATGTCTAGAAAAGTTAGCTCTGTAACATAGCACACAGAGACAAAAGTGTCGTGTAGAATGTTCTAGAAGCGGCAAGAATGGGTTTGACGTTTGTAGAGTGTTCCAGAATGATGTGAAGTTGGAGAGCTTTATGTATATCAAGAATATTCCAGAAAGTTCAGGTCCTGTCGTGAAGTATATATAAAGGAGTCAGTCGCTCGCTAGTCCAGTGTTCGTATCGGACAAGTAATGGACAACAACACTTGAGAAGTACGCCAAAAATGTCAAAGAGTTCGCAAATTTCTGTAAAATATTGCGCAGTGCACCCTGAGTTGATGAACTGTGAGTGTAGTGCTAATATGTGCTTGTAGCTATAGTGGGGTAATTAGTTTGGACAGTGAAACGTATGTAATGGACGAGAATACTGTACTGGAGATGGACGAAATGAGAATCTCTAACCGAAATAAATATCCCATTCGTACTTCATATGTATTATTTCGTTCAAATCACTTTACTTACGGCGAAGACGGGGCAACTACTCATGCCATACACGTACAATCTCCAATACCTACATACACGCATTTGAGGTCCGAGGGGTGGAACAATTGTCAAATAACCTACACAACGTGTAAGGGTGTACTGGCTGCTGCTTTATTCACGTTGTATTGTTACCCAGAAGTTATTGGTTAATTACCAGCATACAGTTAACCACTAAGGTAGACGTCAAGTAATTTTGCTTCCTGTACTTCCAATGGAAACACTTTTGCACACATTTTCTTCACAATTAATGCGTTCCCAAGGATGAAAATTTGAACATCGATTAAAATAGCTTCATTTTATAACTTGGAATACTTAATATATTCTAAAACATAACCATGATTATTCAATCCAACATTTGTTTGTCTACTGACGTCATCAAAGAACAGGTCGCGCCATCATTTTTCTGGTTTCAACACCACCAAAAGAATAGTTATTGATTTCTAATATAATTATGGTTATGTTTCAGAAAATATTTAGCATTCAAAGTTATAATATGAAGCTATTTTAATCAGTGTTCAAATTTTCATCCTTGGGAACACACTAATTGTGAAGGAAATGTGTACAAAAAGTTTTTCCATTGGAAGTATAGGAGGGAAAATTACTTGACGTCCACCTTAACCATTACGATTATAATGGGTAACTATTACATGTCATTACAATTACCATGTAATTGTAATGACCAGTTCACCATTACCATGTAATGGTAACGCTAAGTTCTTGTTCCCATTACCATTACGCTGTAATGCATTACCGATTAGTTCCATTACGATTTTGCCCAACTCTGCCTGCTATCCCATGACTTTTGACACTTCAGTGTATGTGGCAAAATGGAAAACTCGCTCCTCCTCTAAGCCCCCCCCCCCGACCGCCGAAAAGTCCTGAAAGAAACACTGATTAATTTCCTCACACGAAGGCGATAGTTTTTTACTTTTTTGAGTCATATGCGGAAAACATGTTCGCAGTAAATTCTCTTAATACGCGCGGTTAATGGCGCGCATATCTGTACACCAGATGGAAGAAGAATTTGATCCCACTCGGATAGAATCTCGGATACAGGTTGCCGAGATATCCTGGATGTTTCACGCATTTTGTTCATTCCCTGCCCAGCGCGGTAGGCGGACGACGAGCGTAAGATGCCATTATGTATGTACCCCTGCCTGGCAGCTGCGTGGCATATTGGGGTGGAGATCGTGGGGAAATTGGCGGAAGGCTGTTATTGATAAAGCTCCCCCCCTTCCCCCTCTCCTAGATACGCACTCACACACCGCCACTTCCCATTCAGAAAAACGGCGGGTCGTAAATGGAGGAACAACTGAAATTTCTGAGCGAACAAGTGTGAGTAAAATGCAAGGCAGGCATGCTGCTGCTCCTCTCCATCCCCTTCTCCCCTGCGTCGTCTAACTTTCTTTAGCTTCTTCGTCTTTTCTCCTCTTCTTCGACGGACCTGCTCCTATTGGGGAAAAAATATATATAAAGCAGAAATCCTGTACAGGAAGTGGGATAAGATACCCACCATATACATACCCTTCACCTTTACGTCTGCTTTTTTTCTTCTTTCTTTTTATGAAAGATGCTCGGAGTTCCCCCAATGTCACCTTGAAGTGTAGTTCTGGATGAAGCACTAAGAATGTCCGTGGACAGGTAGCAGGTGTGCGATAGCAGGCACTCTTGTTGGGGGGGGGGGGGGATTGAAGTTAGGTTTTTACAAAAGGCCAAAATCTTGCTCCCAAAATGTGTGAGAGAGAGAGAGAGAGAGACGATGCCGCAGGAAATGACCCCTTTTTAACCTCGACCGTGTTTAGCTGGCTTCAAGGTCTTCAGTTTTTTCCGTGGATATTCCCAGACCATTCATTCATAGAGCATATGTTTCGCATAGTAGTAACCTGTGCGAAATTCGATGGCGACTCTCATTCACAGGAACGCTGAATATTTTTTCTTTTTTTTTTCAATTTCCTATGTCATGTTTTGCAAAGAAATAATATCAAAAGGGGGAAAAAATTCTAGCAGCATTTCGGAGGATGAACGAATTGCATTTTTACTTTGTTTAATTAAACCCGAAAGGATAGTTATTTCCGTTTCAACAAATACTCCGAATGTTTAAAATTTTATATTTTCGTATTTTAGTAACTTGATGCAGCGAAAAAAAAATTATAGATCTGGGCAGAAGGGTAACTATACATTTCTGCGCCCGGAGCAAGTCACAAAATATTTCGCCCCCCCCCCCCCCCCAATTATCTTCTATATATTTCTAATGTTTTCGGCTCTGCTCTTAAGTATATATATAGAGAGAGGGATAAAGATTAATGGAGATTATCTAACCCACCTTCGTTTTGCTGATGACGTAGTCATTTTTGCAACTACCCCATCAGAGCTGCAGAGTATGATCCAGGAACTTGCTGACAAGAGTAAAGAAGTGGGATTAAAAATGAACTTTCAGAAGACAAAAGTGATGCTCAATGCTTTTACAAGAAATGAAGATTTATCGATTGATGAAGAAAAGCTGGAGACAACCAATACCTACATTTATCTTGGACAGCAGATATCAAGTGAGGGTCACATTGATGAAGAAATTAATCGGTGTATAAAACTCGCCTGGAGAGCTTTTGGAAGAAACAGCATAATTTTCAAGAGCAATATGCCATTATGTCTTAAAGGAAAAGTGTTTGATCAATGCATCCTTCCAGTGCTTGCGTATGGTGCAGAGACGTGGACCTTAACTAAAAGAAACATACAAAGGCTGCAGACAACTCAAAGCAGCATGGAGAGGTGCATGCTTGGTGTAACCAGGAGAGATTTGAAGACATCATGATCAGAGTTAAATCCCTGAAATGGCAATGGGCTGGACATACTGTCAGAAGGACAGACCATCGATGAACCGTCGAAATTTTAGATTGGGTTCCAAGGGACAGGAAAAGACCCAGAAGAAGACCACATGGGAGATGGGTGGATGAAATTCGAAAGTATGCGGGAGTGACATGGAGGACACTGGCACAATACAGACCGTTGTGGAGGAAACTTGGGGAGACCTTCGTCCAGCAGTGGATTGATAATGGTTGACAATGATGATGATACACTCAATGAACAAACCATTAGAGATATCTACCTAATAGAGTGTTGGTCCTCCTCTACAGCGAATAACAGCTTGTACACGACGAGGCATCGACTCCACTAGATGCCGGAGGGTTGTTTCCAAAGGTTATTATACACTCAATGGACAAAACATTAGACATGCCTACCTTGTATCGTTTTACTGAGTGAACTTTGCCATCTGATCATTTAACAAGTCAGTCGTCATTTTGTGAGACGTAAAGATTTTTTAATGCATGAGCAGAATGCTAAACCTCCCAGTAGAGGTCCTTTCCTGCCTGAACCCGGAATTTGGCACTTGATTGGTGAAAAAAAAAGCCCGGCCATGCCAAGGCTCTGTTCCTTCCCTGAAATAAGTGGCCCTATAAATTAGGGACAGGCGACTGCTTATACATGTAGGCCGCGGATGGCCTAGTGGGCAACGTTCGTGACTGCCACGGAAAGGGCCTCAGGTTCGATCCCAGGCAGGTACAAACGCTCGATCCACTAAATATCCGCCGTGCGTCGGATGGGCACGTTAAGCCGTCGGACTCCCGGTACTGGCCCCCGGTAATAAATAAGGGCGTCTTCCTCCCGCTTTCTACTTCGCTTCCGTGTCACTTTCCACTTTCCTATCGGGCGCTCTAGCTCAAATCTCCTAGTTTCCTATTTCTAAGGGTTGTTTAAGACCTGGGGTCAGACACTCCCTTCCTAACATCCTCTACATATGATCTGATCTGATCTGATCTAGAAGAGCATTGTGGGCACGTTAAGCCCTCGGGCCACAGGTACTGGCCCTCCGGTAGTAAATAAAGGCGTCTTCTACTTCGCTTCCGTGTCACTTTCCTGTCGGGCACTCTAGCCCAAATCTCCTAGTTTCCTATTTCTAAGGGTTGTTTAAGACCTGGGGTCAGACACTCCCTTCCTAAAATCCTCTACATATGATCTGATCTGATCTACAAGAGCATTGTGGGCACGTTAAGCCCTCGGGCCACAGGTACTGGCCCCCGGTAGTAAATAAAGGCGTCTTCTACTTCGCTTCCGTGTCACTTTCCTGTCGGGCACTCTAGCCCAAATCTCCTAGTTTCCTATTTCTAAGGGTTGTTTAAGACCTGGGGTCAGACACTCCCTTCCTAAAATCCCCTACATATGATCTGATCTGTTCTACAAGAGCATTGTGGGCACGTTAAGCTGTCGGACCCCGGGTACTGGCCCCCCGGTAGTAAATAAGAGCGTCTTCTACCTCGCTTCCGTGTCACTTTTCTATCGGGCACTCTAGCCCAAATCTCCTAGCTTCCTATTTCTAAGGGTTGTTTAAGACCTGGGGTCAGACACTCCCTTCCTAAAATCCTCTACATATGATCTGATCTGATCTACAAGAGCATTGTGGGCACGTTAAGCCCTCGGGCCACAGGTACTGGCCCCCCGGTAGTAAGTAAGGGCGTCTTCTACCTCGCTTCCGTGTCACTTTCCTATCGGGCACTCTATCCCAAATCTCCTGGCTTCCTATTTCTAAGGGTTGTTTAAGACCTGGGGTCAGACACTCCCTTCCTAAAATCCTCTACATATGATCTGATCTGATCTACAAGAGCATTGTGGGCACGTTAAGCCGTCGGACCCCGGGTACTGGCCCCCGGTAGTAAATAAGAGCGTCTTCTACCTCGCTTCCGTGTCACTTTTCTATCGGGCACTCTAGCCCAAATCTCCTAGCTTCCTATTTCTAAGGGTTGTTTAAGACCTGGGGTCAGACACTCCCTTCCTAAAATCCTCTACATATGATCTGATCTGATCTACAAGAGCATTGTGGGCACGTTAAGCCCTCGGGCCACAGGTACTGGCCCCCGGTAGTAAGTAAGGGCGTCTTCTACCTCGCTTCCGTGTCACTTTCCTATCGGGCACTCTATCCCAAATCTCCTGGCTTCCTATTTCTAAGGGTTGTTTAAGACCTGGGGTCAGACACTCCCTTCCTAAAATCCTCTACATATGATCTGATCTGATCTACAAGAGCATTGTGGGCACGTTAAGCCCTCGGGCCACAGGTACTGGCCCTCCGGTAGTAAATAAGGGCGTCTTCTACTTCGCTTCCGTGTCACTTTCCTGTCGGGCACTCTAGCCCAAATCTACTAGTTTCCTATTTCTAAGGGTTGTTTAAGACCTGGGGTCAGACACTCCCTTCCTAAAATCCCCTACATATGATCTGATCTGTTCTACAAGAGCATTGTGGGCACGTTAAGCTGTCGGACCCCGGGTACTGGCCCCCGGTAGTAAATAAGAGCGTCTTCTACCTCGCTTCCGTGTCACTTTTCTATCGGGCACTCTAGCCCAAATCTCCTAGCTTCCTATTTCTAAGGGTTGTTTAAGACCTGGGGTCAGACACTCCCTTCCTAAAATCCTCTACATATGATCTGATCTGATCTACAAGAGCATTGTGGGCACGTTAAGCCCTCGGGCCACAGGTACTGGCCCCCCGGTAGTAAGTAAGGGCGTCTTCTACCTCGCTTCCGTGTCACTTTCCTATCGGGCACTCTATCCCAAATCTCCTGGCTTCCTATTTCTAAGGGTTGTTTAAGACCTGGGGTCAGACACTCCCTTCCTAAAATCCTCTACATATGATCTGATCTGATCTACAAGAGCATTGTGGGCACGTTAAGCCCTCGGGCCACAGGTACTGGCCCCCGGTAGTAAGTAAGGGCGTCTTCTACCTCGCTTCCGTGTCACTTTCCTATCGGGCACTCTATCCCAAATCTCCTGGCTTCCTATTTCTAAGGGTTGTTTAAGACCTGGGGTCAGACACTCCCTTCCTAAAATCCTCTACATATGATCTGATCTGATCTACAAGAGCATTGTGGGCACGTTAAGCCCTCGGGCCACAGGTACTGGCCCCCCGGTAGTAAGTAAGGGCGTCTTCTACCTCGCTTCCGTGTCACTTTCCTATCGGGCACTCTATCCCAAATCTCCTGGCTTCCTATTTCTAAGGGTTGTTTAAGACCTGGGGTCAGACACTCCCTTCCTAAAATCCTCTACATATGATCTGATCTGATCTACAAGAGCATTGTGGGCACGTTAAGCCCTCGGGCCACAGGTACTGGCCCCCGGTAGTAAATAAAGGCGTCTTCTACTTCGCTTCCGTGTCACTTTCCTGTCGGGCACTCTAGCCCAAATCTCCTAGTTTCCTATTTCTAAGGGTTGTTTAAGACCTGGGGTCAGACACTCCCTTCCTAAAATCCCCTACATATGATCTGATCTGTTCTACAAGAGCATTGTGGGCACGTTAAGCTGTCGGACCCCGGGTACTGGCCCCCCGGTAGTAAATAAGAGCGTCTTCTACCTCGCTTCCGTGTCACTTTTCTATCGGGCACTCTAGCCCAAATCTCCTAGCTTCCTATTTCTAAGGGTTGTTTAAGACCTGGGGTCAGACACTCCCTTCCTAAAATCCTCTACATATGATCTGATCTGATCTACAAGAGCATTGTGGGCACGTTAAGCCGTCGGACCCCGGGTACTGGCCCCCCGGTAGTAAATAAGAGCGTCTTCTACCTCGCTTCCGTGTCACTTTTCTATCGGGCACTCTAGCCCAAATCTCCTAGCTTCCTATTTCTAAGGGTTGTTTAAGACCTGGGGTCAGACACTCCCTTCCTAAAATCCTCTACATATGATCTGATCTGATCTACAAGAGCATTGTGGGCACGTTAAGCCCTCGGGCCACAGGTACTGGCCCCCCGGTAGTAAGTAAGGGCGTCTTCTACCTCGCTTCCGTGTCACTTTCCACTTTCCTATCGGGCACTCTATCCCAAATCTCCTGGCTTCCTATTTCTAAGGGTTGTTTAAGACCTGGGGTCAGACACTCCCTTCCTAAAATCCTCTACATATGATCTGATCTGATCTACAAGAGCATTGTGGGCACGTTAAGCCCTCGGGCCACAGGTACTGGCCCTCCGGTAGTAAATAAGGGCGTCTTCTACTTCGCTTCCGTGTCACTTTCCTGTCGGGCACTCTAGCCCAAATCTCCTAGTTTCCTATTTCTAAGGGTTGTTTAAGACCTGGGGTCAGACACTCCCTTCCTAAAATCCTCTACATATGATCATGATGATCGCTTATACGTATATCCTTTAGAGTTAGTTGCTCATGGTGATCATGAAACCTCAGAATTAAAAAAATGAAATGACATGGGGCATGATCCCCTTTATGTACTGTGACTGCAGGGTGGGAAGTTAGCGGTCGCAAGGCACAAAATGCGACAGTAATTTCTCGTTCTCCACCAAGTACTTTGGGTGAAGGCGGAAATCAGCGGCTGCTTTATTTTAGAAGAAATTGAAGATCTGGATTACTCTAGTTTCCACGCAAGCATCTTCTAAATGTTTAACCATACAGTTGCAAAATTTAATGCTTGCTTACAATTACAAATATTAGGTGTGCAACTTAATTCTCGGCTACAGGCACGACACGTTGATAGCAAATTATCGCCAATCGAATACGTACCTAATGAGGGAAATAATCCCCGTCGTGTGGAATACATTTGAGCCATTGGTCAGGAGCTGCCGAATGCCACTGCGGAGAAAAGAGGGCTGTTTCGAGTTGATAAAGTCATCAATACTTGTGTTGACCTCCTGGACAGAAGTGAAATGCGTATCACCCAGGTGATGTTACAGGGAGCGAAAGAGGTGATGATCCGACTGGGCGAAGTCTGGCGAATACGCCGGGTGGGACAAAATCTCACATCCCAGGTTGGTGATCGTGTTTAAAGTCGTTTCCGCGGTGTGAGGACGCGCGTTATCCTGAAGCAACAGGACCGACCTTCTGCCCTTGCCGGTGTATGGCCTTTTCGCCTCCATTGCGTCACTCACACGAATGAGTTGGTGACAATAACGCTCAGCATTGACCGTTTCACCAGGTTTGAGCAACACATAGTGTACGACACCGCGCTGATCCCACCATACGCACAGCAACAACTTCCTGGCATGGATATTCGGTTTGGCGGTACTGGTGGCAGACTGACCTGAATAAACCCACGATTTGCGCCGCTTAGATTTATCGTAGAGGATCCACTTCTCATCACAGGTCAAAACTTGTGGAGGAAATCCTTCTTCTTGAATCTGGAGAGCAAGGACACAGCAACATCGTAGCGCCTAGACCTGTTCGCAGTTGTGAGTTGGTGGGGCACCCAACGGCCCTCCTTGTGAATGCGTCCAAGCTTGTGCAGGACCTTTGCAGTGGCTTGCCGAGTTCCTGGGCGAGCTCTGACTGTGTGCGACAGGGATTCGCGTCCAACAGTTGTTCCAGTTCCTCATCGTCAGTTTTCTGTGGCTGTCCCGGACGTTCTGTATCACGCAGATCGAAATTTCCCGCTGGAACCACTTCTACACGTATTGTAGAACACAGCAGCCTCACCCAAAGCAGCGCAGATCATTTGCTGGGCACTTTTTTTCAGCTGAAACGCGAACAGGAGGCAGTGCTTTAAATGTTGCTTCTCGAACGACATTGCTTTCACCGTCAACTTTCGTCCCTTCTGTCAGTACAGCTGTGAGCGGTAACGCTTGCCTGGAAAGCTGTTGGATGGCGCTGCAATCAGCCATTATCGTACACAACTATTTGCATTTGCCGACGTTCTATGTTTGCTTGCGGTTAGGGGCTGAGAATTAAGTTGCATACCTAATACTTCCACATATTTTGGTGGGTGTTAGTGAAACATTCATTAACTTTCCTAAGTCCCTCAGAACTTATGCATTGAGTTGGTGCGAATGAAATGTCCGGCGGGAACGTGCATTCGAGACCGGCCCCCTACCACAGCGGAATAGAACCACTAACAGGTTTTGCGGGTATTACGTCACAGAGTTACTATAAATAGCTAGCACGTATGTGATCAATAAGGTTCAGGCGTGGCTTGTTTGGACGTAACGGGGCTCGCAAAGAAGCATGAAGATGCCGGATTTGAGAGTCATCTTCCTGTATGAATTAAAACTGGGCCATTCTGCACGAATTGCCGCTCGAAACGTTAACAAAGCATTTGGGGAGAATACAGCAACGAACGAACCATTTGGCGATGGTTTGTGAAGTTTCGAAGAGGAGATACGGACCTCCAAATGAAGCACGTGGTCACCTGTTGCTGTTTCTAACGATGTTCTGTTACGTGTGGTTGAAGCGGACCCCCGAAAAACGTGTCGTGAGATAGGGGCAGAGGTAGGTGTCCACCACACGACAGTCGTTCGGCGTCTGGCTGCGCTGGGTGAGGTCAAAAAGCAGGACATGTGGCAGCCGCATGAGTTGACAACTGCCAACGAGACTAGGCGTTTGGAAGTCTGCACGCCGCTGCTTGCCAGGAATAAACAGGAACCTCTATTGCATCGAATCGTCACCTGCGACGAGAAGTGAGTCCTATATGATAATTGGAAACGATCTGCAGAGTGGTTAAGCAAGGCATAGCCTGATGGGTGGCATCCTAAGCCACCCCTACACACCAAGAAGATGATGCTTCTTGTCTGGTGGTCCACAGCCGGGATAATTCATCGGAGTTTCTTGGAAATCGGCCAAACCATCTCTGCAGAACGTTATTGTGCTAAATTGCACCAAATGCACCGGAAACTTCTGCAGAAACAACCGGCTTTGGTCAACAGACATGGTGTTGTCCTGCTCCAGGACAACGCTCACCCTCATGTCGCACAACAAACGATGCTTACACTAAGTGCCTTGGGCTATGAAGCACTGCCTTATCCGGCGAATTGGCCGGACTTGTCTCAGACAGACTATCATCTGTTTCGTCGCCTGGATCACTTCCTGTCCGGGAAACAGTTCAAGACAGACAACGAGATTCAACGTGCAGTTGATGACTTCTTCGGGTCCCAGAAACAAGACTTTTTCGTCCCGGGATCATGGCCTTGCCGGACAGATGGCAACTGTGTGTCAATGCCGAGGGGGATTATTTTGCCTAGGTAAGTTGTCCTACTTTTCCGTTCTCGCTGTCCATGTGTGCTGGTTCTTTGCCGGACATTTTATTTTCACCAACCCAATACACACAGTACCTTTGGGGTCATATAGCACCCCTATAGGTAAAATGTGTAACCAGTTTAAGGTTTTGTGCTTCGTACCAGATAAATACAGGGTGATTCAAAAGTCCCTGAACTCTGAATTCAAATATTTCTACTACGAATATAGCGATGAATAACTATTTTTACATACTGTTATATTGACACTCATACAGGTAATGAAAACTACTTTACAAAGATGCTGGAATCGTCCACCATTCTGTTGAAGATACAAATTCACCCGACGACACATGTTGGCTGACACCCTTTTCAGCTTGTTTACATGTTTGGCGGACACTCTTTAGCGACTGTAATGATGTTGTTCCGCAGGTCCTGTATGTATCTTAGGGTTGTTGTGGTAAACTGTGTCTTTCAGATAGCCCCACAAATAATAGTTTGGAGTATTCAAGTCTGGTGAGCGATGCGGCCAATTTTTTTTCGAGAAGAATCGATCGTGGAAGAACTCACGGAGCATCTCCATTGTGTCGTTTGATGTGTGGCACGTTGCTCCATCTTGTTGAAACCAACAGTAACGTTCGTGTTCTTCCACCATCGCTACAAATTGATAGACGATGTCTACATACACAGCGGGATTTACAGTTGTGTCGAAAAAAAAAATGGCCCTACAATTCGCCGTCTAGACATGGCTAAGCACGCTCCAACTTTCTGACAGTCAAGTCCAACTTCATGCAATGCGTGTGGATTCTCCGCAGCCCATGTGCGAGTGTTTTGGCTATTGACATATCCATTCAAATGAAACCATGCCTCGTTACTGAAAAAAGTGTTGTTAAGCTGGTTAGTCACATTGTTGCGCGTGAAACTCTTAAACCATTGGCAATGCGCTTTTCTGATTCCAAAAGACGTAGTTCTTGCACTACTCGAATTCTGTACGGCCGTAGCTTTAGACGTTTAGTAGCCCTTTGGCGGGCTGAATACGATGACCCTAACACTTGAGACAGTCGCCGAAGTGACTTCCGGGGAGAGCGCTGCAGGGAAACGTGAATTTTCTACAGAAATGTGGTCGTCACCACGGACGGCCGGCCGCTCTTAGGCTTATCCTGAACACTGCCTGTCTCGTGCAACCGGTTCACAAGGCCACACACAGTTGTTTTCCCTGGTATAGGAGCATCAGGAAACTTCCTTTGAAAGAGCTGGATGCAACGTTGGTAAGATTTTTCCACGAAATAAACTTAAAACAAAGCGACTGTCTGTTCTTGCGTGAGACTCATGGCTAACTGAACGTTACTGCTTGCCAGCGCCCGCGTAAGCGTAGTGTCACGTGGTGCTATCACGTGGCGCAGCTCGTTCCCCAAGGTCATTCCCCAATCTTTTATGGTTTTACAGGAAATAAGTTTTCAAATATAGTGTTCGGGGACTTTCGAATCACCCTGTAGAAGTCACGAAATGGCGTTAAAAAAACAGAGTTACCAAAGTTGATCAAATGATCATATATAGATGATATTAGGAGGGAGTGTCTGACCCCAGGTCTTAAACAACCCTTAGAAATAGGAAGCTAGGAGATTTGGGCTAGAGTGCCCGATAGGAAAGTGACATAGAAGCGAGGTAGAAGACGCCCTTATTTACTACCGGGGGGCCAGTACCTGTGGCCCGAGGGCTTAACGTGCCCACAATGCTCTTGTAGATCAGATCAGATCATATGTAGAGGATTTTAGGAAGGGAGTGTCTGACCCCAGGTCTTAAACAACCCTTAGAAATAGGAAGCTAGGAGATTTGGGCTAGAGTGCCCGATAGGAAAGTGACACGGAAGCGAGGTAGAAGACGCCCTTATTTACTACCGGGGGGCCAGTACCCGGGGTCCGACGGCTTAACGTGCCCACAATGCTCTTGTAGATCAGATCAGATCATATGTAGAGGATTTTAGGAAGGGAGTGTCTGACCCCAGGTCTTAAACAACCCTTAGAAATAGGAAGCTAGGAGATTTGGGCTAGAGTGTCCGATAGGAAAGTGACACGGAAGCGAGGTAGAAGACGCCCTTATTTACTACCGGGGGCCAGTACCTGTGGCCCGAGGGCTTAACGTGCCCACAATGCTCTTGTAGATCAGATCAGATCATATGTAGAGGATTTTAGGAAGGGAGTGTCTGACCCCAGGTCTTAAACAACCCTTAGAAATAGGAAGCTAGGAGATTTGGGCTAGAGTGTCCGATAGGAAAGTGACACGGAAGCGAGGTAGAAGACGCCCTTATTTACTACCGGGGGCCAGTACCTGTGGCCCGAGGGCTTAACGTGCCCACAATGCTCTTGTAGATCAGATCAGATCATATGTAGAGGATTTTAGGAAGGGAGTGTCTGACCCCAGGTCTTAAACAACCCTTAGAAATAGGAAGCTAGGAGATTTGGGCTAGAGTGTCCGATAGGAAAGTGACACGGAAGCGAGGTAGAAGACGCCCTTATTTACTACCGGGGGCCAGTACCTGTGGCCCGAGGGCTTAACGTGCCCACAATGCTCTTGTAGATCAGATCAGATCATATGTAGAGGATTTTAGGAAGGGAGTGTCTGACCCCAGGTCTTAAACAACCCTTAGAAATAGGAAGCTAGGAGATTTGGGCTAGAGTGCCCGATAGGAAAGTGACACGGAAGCGAGGTAGAAGACGCCCTTATTTACTACCGGGGGGCCAGTACCTGTGGCCCGAGGGCTTAACGTGCCCACAATGCTCTTGTAGACCAGATCAGATCATATGTAGAGGATTTTAGGAAGGGAGTGTCTGACCCCAGGTCTTAAATAACCCTTAGAAATAGGAAGCTAGGAGATTTGGGCTAGAGTGCCCGATAGGAAAGTGACACGGAAGCGAGGTAGAAGACGCCCTTATTTACTACCGGGGGGCCAGTACCCGGGGTCCGACAGCTTAACGTGCCCACAATGCTCTTGTAGATCAGATCAGATCATATGTAGAGGATTTTAGGAAGGGAGTGTCTGACCCCAGGTCTTAAACAACCCTTAGAAATAGGAAGCTAGGAGATTTGGGCTAGAGTGCCCGATAGGAAAGTGACACGGAAGCGAGGTAGAAGACGCCCTTATTTACTACCGGGGGCAGTACCCGGGGTCCGATGGCTTAACGTGCCCACAATGCTCTTGTAGATCAGATCAGATCATATGTAGAGGATTTTAGGGAAGGGAGTGTCTGACCCCAGGTCTTAAACAACCCTTAGAAATAGGAAGCTAGGAGATTTGGGCTAGAGTGCCCGATAGGAAAGTGACACGGAAGCGAGGTAGAAGACGCCCTTATTTACTACCGGGGGGCCAGTACCTGTGGCCCGAGGGCTTAACGTGCCCACAATGCTCTTGTAGACCAGATCAGATCATATGTAGAGGATTTTAGGAAGGGAGTGTCTGACCCCAGGTCTTAAACAACCCTTAGAAATAGGAAGCTAGGAGATTTGGGCTAGAGTGCCCGATAGGAAAGTGACACGGAAGCGAGGTAGAAGACGCCCTTATTTACTACCGGGGGGCCAGTACCTGTGGCCCGAGGCTTAACGTGCCCACAATGCTCTTGTAGACCAGATCAGATCATATGTTGAGGATTTTAGGAAGGGAGTGTCTGACGCCAGGTCTTAAATAACCCTTAGAAATAGGAAGCTAGGAGATTTGGGCTAGAGTGCCCGATAGGAAAGTGACACGGAAGCGAGGTAGAAGACGCCCTTATTTACTACCGGGGGGCCAGTACCTGTGGCCCGAGGGCTTAACGTGCCCACAATGCTCTTGTAGACCAGATCAGATCATATGTAGAGGATTTTAGGAAGGGAGTGTCTGACCCCAGGTCTTAAACAACCCTTAGAAATAGGAAGCTAGGAGATTTGGGCTAGAGTGCCCGATAGGAAAGTGACACGGAAGCGAGGTAGAAGACGCCCTTATTTACTACCGGGGGGCCAGTACCCGGGGTCCGACAGCTTAACGTGCCCACAATGCTCTTGTAGATCAGATCAGATCATATGTAGAGGATTTTAGGAAGGGAGTGTCTGACCCCAGGTCTTAAACAACCCTTAGAAATAGGAAGCTAGGAGATTTGGGCTAGAGTGCCCGATAGGAAAGTGACACGGAAGCGAGGTAGAAGACGCCCTTATTTACTACCGGGGGGGGCAGTACCCGGGGTCCGATGGCTTAACGTGCCCACAATGCTCTTGTAGATCAGATCAGATCATATGTAGAGGATTTTAGGAAGGGAGTGTCTGACCCCAGGTCTTAAACAACCCTTAGAAATAGGAAGCTAGGAGATTTGGGCTAGAGTGCCCGATAGGAAAGTGACACGGAAGCGAGGTAGAAGACGCCCTTATTTACTACCGGGGGGCCAGTACCTGTGGCCCGAGGGCTTAACGTGCCCACAATGCTCTTGTAGACCAGATCAGATCATATGTTGAGGATTTTAGGAAGGGAGTGTCTGACCCCAGGTCTTAAATAACCCTTAGAAATAGGAAGCTAGGAGATTTGGGCTAGAGTGCCCGATAGGAAAGTGACACGGAAGCGAGGTAGAAGACGCCCTTATTTACTACCGGGGGCCAGTACCCGGGGTCCGACAGCTTAACGTGCCCACAATGCTCTTGTAGATCAGATCAGATCATATGTAGAGGATTTTAGGAAGGGAGTGTCTGACCCCAGGTCTTAAACAACCCTTAGAAATAGGAAGCTAGGAGATTTGGGCTAGAGTGTCCGATAGGAAAGTGACACGGAAGCGAGGTAGAAGACGCCCTTATTTACTACCGGGGGGCCAGTACCCGGGGTCCGATGGCTTAACGTGCCCACAATGCTCTTGTAGATCAGATCAGATCATATGTAGAGGATTTTAGGAAGGGAGTGTCTGACCCCAGGTCTTAAACAACCCTTAGAAACAGGAAGCTAGGAGATTTGGGCTAGAGTGCCCGATAAGAAAGTGACACGGAAGCGAGGTAGAAGACGCCCTTATTTACTACCGGGGGGCCAGTACCCGGGGTCCGACGGCTTAACGTGCCCACAATGCTCTTGTAGATCAGATCAGATCATATGTAGAGGATTTTAGGAAGGGAGTGTCTGACCCCAGGTCTTAAACAACCCTTAGAAATAGGAAGCTAGGAGATTTGGGCTAGAGTGCCTGATAGGAAAGTCACACGGAAGCGAAGTAGAAAGGGGGAGGAAGACGCCTTTATTTATTACCGGGGGCCAGTACCCGGGGTCCGACGGCTTAACGTGCCCATCCGACGCGCGGCGGATATTTAGTGGATCGAGCGTTCGTACCTGCCTGGGATCGAACCTGAGGTCCTTTCCGTGGCAGTCACAAACGTTGCCCACTAGGCCACCCGCGGCCCGTTGCCAAAGCTGACAGGTCTGCTGGGGTCTTATAGAGCCTTTGCACTGACGTCATTTTTGACGTCACCATTACTTCCGGGTGGTTAAGAGAAAGTTCGGTCGCTAAGTTTCCCATAGGATTAACATGGGGAAGCGATTTCTGGACCCTCTGTCACTCAATTGTTTGAAGTTTTAGAAATAGTTAAAAGTTCTGTGACGTATGGGTGCTTCTCAAAGTACGAGTAGGGTAGTGGAATTTCCTTTTATCGCTTATCAACGGCAGAAAAGCGCCTGATTATATGGAAAATATCCGTAAATCGGAAAGCATGGAAATGAAGTGTTTACTGCCGACAGGATCTGCAGTAAACACTTCATTTCGGGTATCGTAAATCCGCATATTTTACTTCGTGAATAGTCGAATTTATATCGCTAAATTTTTTTGCTCACTCTTATGTATTATTTTCAAGTTTTTACGTAAATCCTTGTTATTATGTTTAAAATGCTCTGAAGGCATGACGGATTAACTTTGCTGTCGAATCGGAAATTGCTAAGCTTTCGTGAACTTTCAAGATTTTGTACTGTTACTGATTTCTAAATACTGAAACAGATGCCTTTTTTACCGAACCGAAATTTAAGGATAAACTGTACGTCCACATAGAATTGGAGGGTGCTGTCATACATTGTTGTATCGTCCGTTTTCCCGGATCTGTTTTCTTTTCTTTCTTTTTTTTTTTTTTTTTTCCCCTGTTGAAAAAGTAGTCCGTTTTTCGGGATATGATAAGTTGGAATTTTCTTTTTTAATTGCAATACACACTAGAACCAGTCAGAAATGTAACAACTTACCTTAGACCGGGTAAGAAATTTTTCTGTTTTCAGTCTTCAGAATTAACCTTAGACCGGGTCAGAAATTTTTCGATTTCAGTGTTCAGAATTAATACATTTCTAACCTACCCATTGGTAAAATATTTATATGCATCAAGGCTTTTATAAGCTTTTAGAGCTTTTCCGGTATAGCACGAAAAACTGCCTATTAAATAGTTATAAATATCGTGATAGTTCAGATCAGGGAGGCCCGTAGCAACACAAACTTCCAGAGGATAAAAATATATTTCAGATATGTCATAGGGATCTTCTATGCCATTATTTCAAAGCTTTTCTTCGTAACGTTGCTTTTCCACCACATTAAGATGGCAAACTTTGTCAGAAAGAAGTTTTTTTTTAACTCTATTTGCAGCAGCCATTGAAAAGCATGATCGAGTACTTGTTGCAGACAGTTTTGTGACGTCACGTGCAAAGGCTCTGTAAGACCCTAAATGCCATAGGAAGGTTAATGGATTTTTGAATTGCGACACATATTCTAGAAAGATGTATGGAAAACTTATATAAGTTTTGGTAATGTTCTTAGTCAGTGGTTCTCAAACTTTTTATCCTATGGAACCCTTTTTTCTACAATGTCTAGCAACGGAACCTCTTTATAAATACCATTAAAAGTAATATACCTATATGCCAATTATGTATCACAGATTTGAAATAAAAATGAAAAGGAAAAAAATAAGCAATTAGTCAATAAAAAAAGATAATACACTGCCGGACAATTGCTAAGGTCGGATGACAATAGCAACGATAGCAACCATAAAATGGAAGGCAGGAAAATGTGGAAATTAGCATAAGTGCGGGATACAGTAAGAAGTGTTGTGCGTATGCAAATTTTGGATTGCCGAACTTGTTCGTGACGTCATAGCGCTGATAAGAGATATAAAGGATTTGACGCGTATTGACCGTTGTTGTTCAAACACAAAGTTGAAAGGGAAAGAATCAATTGACGAACTTGCAAGTTTCAGTATGCCTTCCCAACATCACCTAGATGATTTCACGCGTGGCCGTATTATTGGCAAGATTGAAGTAGGGCGAAAAATAAAAGATTTTGCCAGGGAGTTCGACGTCAGCCGCAATGTTGTTTCAAGGCTTTGGAAATCATTTCAAACAAATGGAGAGTGTAGCAAACGTCACGGGGAAGGTCGTGTTCGCAGCACGACACCTGCAGAAGATCGGTACATAGTGCTATCAACAAAAAGACACCGGCGCAGCACAGCTAGTGAGGTAGCAAATCAGTTTATGGCTGCTACTGGCAAGCGGATCTCCCAAAAAACTGTCGCCAGACGTTTGCATGAAGGGGGACTATACGCCCGCCGTCCTGTTGTGTGCATCCCATTGTCCAGACGTCACCGTACCGCCCGTTTGCAATGGTGCCATCAACATCGCAATTGGACTGATAACGACTGGTCTGCTGTCCTCTTCTCAGATGAGAGTAGATACAGTCTATCGTCTGATTGTCGACGACAACTGATCTGGCGTGATAGTGGTACTGCATATTGTCCAGCAAACATACAGGAAAGGGACCGATATCCGACATGTAGTGTCATGGTATGGGCTGGCATCATGATCAATGGTCGTACGTCCCTCTATGTGCTTCCAACTGGGATTATGACTGGCCAACGATACATTAATGATGTTCTGCTACCTCATGTTCGCATGTTCCGTGGTGCTGTCGGTGATAGATTCATTTTCATGGACGACAACGCAACATGTCATCGAACAGTTGCTGTCCAGGAGTGTCTTGAGAGCGAGGATATTCAACGCCTCGTATGGCCAGCACGTTCTCCAGATCTGAATCCCATTGAAA
This sequence comes from Macrothele yani, assembly GCA_039090855.1. NCBI lineage: Eukaryota > Metazoa > Arthropoda > Arachnida > Araneae > Macrothelidae > Macrothele > Macrothele yani. Next base: position 98,468,740 of record CM077031.1, read on the forward strand.
ATGTGTGGGATGCTTTGGGGAGGAGTCTTGCTGGTCGCCAATGCCCTGCAATAAACAAGGACACCCTCATCCGTGCACTGACAGAGGAATGGGATAAATTACCCCAACAGCTGCTTGATAATGTTGTGCAAAGCTTGACACGACGTGTGGAATCTTGCATCGCCCTCCATAGTGGCCATATCCCGTATTGACATCTTACGCCGGAACGCCTGCGGACGGTAATTGCATTTTTTTCACGTTTACGTATTCTGCACAAAATGGCCTGTTTGTCCCTTGAACACGTTCCAAAGTCTTCTGGATTTCAGAGCACAATAAATTGTCTTTCTTGTAATGTCCTGGCATTCTGACATTATTTTATTTCACTTGGCATCCAACCACACTTACTTTTTTATGCGCCATATAGCCGTTTATGATCCGTCCTTAGCAATTGTCCAGCAGTGTACTTACGAAAAGGTAATGTAGAGTCAATAAAATTTACTTTGCCAATGATGCTAGTAATCATTGATGAAATATATGAATGGATGGATGGCTTTGCTTTTTATTGCCACATAAAATTTGGTTCTATCGAAGAAAGTTGTAATCTCATATCGGGCTTTGCATCCAGCTTATTGTGGTGCTTAGTTTCTGTTGAGGCATACACAGAAAATTCCGTTTCACAAAGACAGGTTGTCGCAAATGGTAAGAATACTGACACAGCTTTCTGCGATAATAATGGATATTCCCCTTTCAAACTGCACCCAAATTCTGCCACTGGCACTGTTTTACAAAGGGATGTCACTGAGAAATCCGACATCAGATCAATAAATTTTTCATATCCATCAGATGAAAAGCATGGAGTTTTTTCATTAATAACAAATGGGTTTTTAATATATAATTTATTTTTTAATTTTTCGTACTGCTCATTAGGAAAATAGTGCCTCGTTGAATCATGGAAAGCTTCCAGATTCTGGGTGATTTCATCACATTGTTTGTTTTATATTTATGAGCCATTGTTTGTTTTATGTTTATCACCGGGATGCGAACCCGTACCCCTCTTGGACAAATGATCAGAAGCAATCGCTTTGACCACTGTGCCTCCGGCGCTGTGCTATTTTCTTCACTCGGAGAGACACTGTATTGCTTGATAATGGAATTTTCGCTGTTTCTTTGGCCGATTTTTCGCCAAGCATGCACTTAACAATGTCAATAGCACATGGCTTGATAAGATTCTTGGTTATTGTATAAGTTACACCTGCTTGTGCTATTTGATAGCTTACTAAAAGGGAAACCTCAGTAGCTTTTTCGTCCAATGTATGTGCTGCTGGACAAACAACTTTTTTCACTTTTGAAAGTTCATCATGCTTGCGTACAAAAAAATCAACATTTTTATCTTTTAGCTCTAGATTTGTATTCCCTAAATGGCGCCGCAGTTTAGCAGGGGCCATTAAGCTGTTATGGAAAACTTTGCTGCATATGACACACTGCGGATTATCTATCATCAGCGTTCATAAATCCGAAACTAATATAGCTCTTATCGTACTTTCTTCTTTTCTCAAATTTAATAGTTTTTTCTTGATCACACCTTCCAGAACGTGTATTATTTTCTTGAAAATTTCGGAGCTGTTTTACGAATTGCTTGCGGAACCCCGGGGTTCCACGGAAACACACTTTGAGAAACACTGTTCTAAGTTTTGACGTACGGGCTAAGCATGTGCTAACTTGTTTGACTAATGTAGTGTCCAAAGTAATCGAGGTAGTTGCCTTCAATGCACGATCTTAATATCAAGAGTCACTCATAATACAAATTTAAATTCGTTGGCTGAATTTAAAGATGTAGTGTGTAGTTGATTAACTCAGTAAATGGCTAAAAATTTCCCCCTCTTCTCCTTTAGTTTTCAGACTGACAAATCTCTGGAATTTGAGAAATACGTAAATTCATGTATTAGTTTATTTTTTAGTACAAGAAGCTGAATATGGCGGACTTCAATCACCAAATTATGAAAATACAAGAAATTTCAACTTAATTTAGGTGTTCATGGTATTTATTATGCACCTGATAGCAGGAACGGATCCAGAAGGAACCAAGGGGAAACTTCAATTTATTAGGTTGTAATAACAAATTGAATATTTTTTCGTGAAAGAGAAGGTATAACTGAAAAGTATATAATTTTCGTTAATTAATTGGAAGAATTTATGCACATACTTAGAACAATTTTTCATTTTGCGGGAAATATCAGAAAGGTCCTTGGTTATCCAGTTTTTTTATGCACAATTTTCCCGCTAGAGGGCGTGTAAACGCAGATGATATCGAATACAAAATACATTTTATTCCATATATTTGCTTCTAAATATCCAATTTAAATTTTTTTTTTTAACCTTTCGATTCCATTTATGTCGAACACTATTTTAGGTATAGTCGCTTTTTCATGTTACGCATAGATTCTCCGCTAGGGGGCGTAAAAGAAAATTGCGTTTCCTTCGATATCTCTTCTTCTAAAACTCCGATTTGAAAAATTCTTTCTGCAGAGGATACAGCTCCTAATTTGGAAATCTTTTACATACAATTTGTAATTTTTGGTATCAAATGGCTTGGCCACCAGTGGGCGTAAGGATTAATTTCTGCTTCTGACGTATTTGCAGCAAAATCTGAGCTTCTAAAATCTCGACTAAAAAAATTCGTTGGTGGACCGATGCCACTCACGTCGATAAACCTTTTCCGAATATTTTCTTCTTAAAATGCTGGATGGTTTCTCCGCCACGGGGCGAAGATGTATATCTTATTTTTATCAATATCTCTGCTTCTATTGGTCCGATTTGTAAAATTCCATCTTTGTAGGATAGAGTTTCTGGTGCGAATATTTTCATATGATTTCAAATTTTCAGGTAATTCATAGACTTTACGCTAGGGGGCGTAAATGTAAATGCGTTTCCACCGATATCTCTGCTTCTAAAACTACGATTTGAAAACTCCTTCTTCTCCGAATAAAGCTACTGATGGGAAATGTTTTGTATGCAATTTCTAATATTTCGTAAAAAATGGTTTGTCCACCAGGGGCGTAATTGTAATTTCTGCTTCTGATGTATTTGCAGCAAAATCTGAGCTTCTGAAAACTCGACCGAAAATATTTGTTCGTGGACCGATACCGCTCACATCGAAAAACTCTTTAAGAAAAACAACACTTTTTTCGTAAAATAATACATGGTTTTCCCGGCAGGGGGCTTCGATGTATATCTTATATTTGTCGATATCTGTGCTACTAAGAGTCCGATTTGAAAGAATATTTCTTTGTTGGAGAGCGTTTCCACTGTGAAACGTTTTTCATGTAATTTCAAGTTTGTCTTAACGCACAAGTCTGCAACCAGAGGGCGTAAGTTCACGATTCTGTTTACAGCAATATCTGCGGGATTTAAAACCCGACTGGAAAACTTCCTTCTGTCAGATACTACCGTTTTCCATACCGGTTCATCGACTTTGAATAGCTTTGATAAATTTAATTCGCGTCAACGAATTCAAAAGACGTGCTCGTTACACACGAAAACCAGGTGTCATCTTTCTAAAAGAAATTCATTCTTCAACTTGTGACAAATTATAAAAAAAAAAAAATCTGACTAGCCAGGGCCAGTAAAATCAGTGATTCATTGGTCCGACTGAAGTTTTGCTATTTAACGGCCAGCGGTCCACTGGGTAATTCGAATGCTGATTCAGAGTATGTAATTTATAAAAGTTATGCAGTAGTTTACAGAGGTTTAATCTCAAAACTGTTCATTGGATGTGCCATTAAAACCTTCCCCTATTTAGCGACCACCCCTCTGAACGACCGTTTTCCAGAAGAACCGCCAGTGGTCGCTTCAGAGGTTTTACTGTACTACTAACTAATAATATTAATAATAATTAGAAGAACATTGAATATGCCATTAAAATCTTCCCCTGTTTAACGACCACCTCTCTGAACGACCGTTTTCCAGAAGAACCGCCAGTGGTCGCTTCAGAGGCTTTACTGTACTACTAACTAATAATATTAATAATGAGAAGAAGAAATTGCTAGTTCTGAAGGGCTTTGTATGTTTTGTTTGTATTAGAATATGATGGTAAAAGTTCTCAAATTCTTCGGATTTCCGAAAGTATAACCAGCTGCCTGGCACGAAATCCACGCCGGGCAACAGGCGTGGACGTCGCTAAGAGCCTGTTGGGGCTTTGATGATCCAAGTTCCGGAGCTCGAATTCTTCACTGTTTCCTTTATGTTGCTATGACAACGATTGCCTGTTCTTTGGTATTGCACTTTTCTGCTCTGCTTCCGGCTCTTCAGAAACACAAAAAGCTCCAGTTATCTTCTTCTTTTGTTTTCTTTTTCGCTTTTCAATCATTGAAGAAATATCGTGTAAAGCGTTCATCGTTTGAAGGGATCCGAAGTCTTCCATTCCGAAAATGTAGCGCGCCAATTTAACAATTGCGGCGTTGGCTTAAATGCGGGGATTTGTGTTGAATGGGAAGGGATATTTCGTTTGCTTTAAACTTGGCTTCTTCATCAGGTACTTCATGGTTTAACCTACGTACGAAAACACGTGGTACAGCTGTTTAGACAAGGGATTGAGATTGAGACCTGTCTTTGCCATATTAACAAAAAAAAAAAAAAAAAAAAGAAATTGACACACAAAATGTTACAGCGAAACATCGATTTTACCTTAAAATACGTATTAATATACAAGACGTATAAACGAAATTTTAAAATGTTAAATATTAATGTAAAATTTATGCTTTAAAGATATATAAGTTGTTTCTTAATAATGATTTGCTTAAAATCGAATCAGGGGCGAAAGAGAGAGAGAGAAAAAAAAAGCGTTACGAATTATAATACACCGATGAGTCATTGCATTTTAACCACCCTTGAACACTAAGTGCGGCTGGAGACCGAACTGTGGCGCAGGCGAAGTTCACAGAACAGTATATACTCAGTGGCCACTTTATTATGACCACCTGACAGTTTTAAGGAGATGAGCTATGGCTGCACGCTGTTGCCCCCAGAGGGCGAGGCTAGTATAAACAGGGAAAGCTTAGTGCTTGTGACAGTAGTAGAAGTAATTTTTGGGTGACGAGATGGGTAAAAAATGCGATTTGACGTACTTTCAACGTTTGATGATTATAGGAGCTCGGAGCCATGGAATGAGTATCACCGAAACCGCCGCATTCGTGAAATGTTCCAGAGCAGCTGTTGTTAAAGTGTTTAAAGACTGGACTGTCAGCCAAAAAAACTGGGTCTCTACGTGCAACGTGTGGTCGTCATCGACTAGTGACTGCTCGGGTGGAACGGAGAGTGTCCAGACTAGTAACAGACAACAGAAGGGCAACAGTGCAGCAAATTACAGACCATCTTAATCAATGATACCATCAAATTATCTCTGCAAGCACTGTTCGCCGTACACTGCATCGGATGGGATATGGCAGCCGAAGGCCTGTTCGAACACCTTTGCTGTTTGCAGTTAACAAGGGAAAACGTTTCGAGTTCGCACAGGAGCACAAGGATTGGACAGTCGATAATTGGAAACAAATTATGTGGTCCGATGAATCACGTTTTCCGTTGCACCATGCCGATGGCCGAGTGAGAATTTGGTGGAAACAGCACGAAAGCATGGACCCCAAATGCATTGCTACAACCCTTCAAGCTGGTGGAGGCAGCGTTATGGTTTGGGGAATGTTTTCCTGGCATGCTTTGGGCCATTTGATTCGTGTTGATCAACGTCTGATTGGCACATCATATCTAAACATCGTTGCGGACCAAGTGCATCCTGTCATGTGGATGGTTTATCCCAATGGCGATGGCTACTTTCAATAAGATAATGCGTCCTGCTGTAGTTCTCGTATTGTACAGGATTGGTTTATATTAAATGCCGATGAGTTTACTTTGCTTAGGTGGCCCCCACAATCTCCAGATCTCAACCCCATTGAGAATTTGTGGGATGAAGTTGAACGAGCCATCAGACAGCTGGATCCACAACCCTTCAATCTCACACTCCTTGGAAGGGCTATTCATCAAGCATGGTCTCAGATTCCACAAACCACCTATCAACATCTCGTGGAGTCCATGCCACGAAGAATCGACGCAGTGTTGAAGGCTAAAGTGGCCATTCAGTGTACGTACAATTAGAGCACTGGCTTTCGGATAGTAGAGTGTTCGGAGTCAGAATGGTAAAAGCTGCCGATTTATCAGAGTTTGGTAAAGGAGAAATTGTGATGGCACGGCGTGGCTTGTGCGTTGTTCACGTGTCGCTGTAGAGAGTACGTATCAAAAGTGGTGCACAGATGACCAAACGACGAAGTGTCGTCTAGCCGTGTGTCGTCCGCAGCTCATTGATGCCACAGGGGAGCGGAGACTGTCGCGCATTGTTCACAGCGACCGCAGGGCCACAGTGCGACAAATCACCCGCAGTTACAAAAGTGGTGATCAGGGCAATGTGTCACAGCACACAGTTTATCGCAGCCTTCTGCGCATGCCCCTGCGTAGCCCGAAGACCCAACCGGATCCCCATGCCCACTGCACGTCATCGACGCCAACGCATGAAATGGGCCCAAGATAATCGAGAATGGACCATCGATGTTTGGAAGAAAGTGACCTGGTCTGAGGAATCAAGATTCCTGGTGCATCACGTAGACGGCCGAGCTCGGATACGCCAATTACCAACGGAGGCTGTGGCACCTGGATGCAGTGTTGGGCGGAAACAGGTCGGCGGTGGTGGTGTTATGCTCTGGGCGATATTTTCTTGGGCCACTTTAGGCCCCATTATCCCAATAGCACAAACCCTGACAGCTGTAAGGTATCTGAACATCGTTGCAAACCAAGTTCACCCATTCGTGGCAACTGTGTTCCCTGCTGGTGATGACCATTACCAACAGGATAATGCGCCATGCCAGAATCGTCAAGGAGTGGTTCGCGGAACATGTAAGTGACTTTCTGTCAATGCCCTGGCCTCCAAATTCACTTGGCATGAACCCAATCGAACATTTGTGGCTCGACTTCGAAAAGCGGGTTCGCGCTGAATCACCACCACCAAAAAATGTACTGGAACTGGCGGACCTGCTATTGACATTATACACTATCTACCAACAAGTAATTGGACACCTGTGATAGCAAAGGAAAACGAAGTTTATTCACCTTCAATAGTTGGTGGAGCCTCCACGAGCTGCGATTACAGCTGCGACCCTCCGGGGCATACTCTCAACCACCCTCCGGGGCATACTCTCAACCAGGCGTTGTGTATTTTCTTCCACTCGGCTTGGAGAAGACAGGTCAGTTCCTTCACCGATTTCGGACGATGGGGGCACCCCTTAAATCGACGCTCCAACTCGTCCCAGAGGTGCTCGATAGGGTTAAGGTCCGGGCTCTGCGCAGGCCAGTCCATTCGATTAACCCCATTGTCACCATACCAAGCCATGGTGGACTTCTCAACATGACAGGTGGCATTGTCATCCTGAAAGTAACATGGGTCCACCCCGTAAAACTGCCACAACGTAGGAAGCGCATGGTCATCCAAAATGGTGCAGTAGGTCTCGGCGTTGAGTCTATCAGGAATTGTGACCAAGGATCTCGTGCCATACCAGGAGAAACACCCCCTAACATAATTCCACCGCCGCCGAACTTCACAGTTGGCACAATACTTTCCGGAAGGAGGTGTTCTGCAGGCAGACGCCAAACCCAGACCCTGCCATCCGAACGGTAGAGGGTGAACCTTGATTCGTCACTCCAGGTAGATAGTGTATTACCAGATACCCTAAGATATCTATCGGCGCCTCATCGAATCGATGACTCGCCGAGTGGCCGCTGTTTTGCGGGCTAAAGGGGGTCCTACAGCTTATTAGGCAAGTAATCATAATATAATGGCTAATTGGTGTATATTTCATTGCATTGTAAAAATCATAAAGCCTCTGAATATCAAACTTGTCTTTTCGACGACTCTATCTGCCTATAAAAATACTGATTCTAGATTAAGTGAAGTCCTCACAAGTAGAGTTGTGTAAAAATAAAGTGTATCTGCGTATACAACCCTTAAAACAGAAAACTTGCTGCAAACCCGGAAACGCGAACCACGGTAATGATAGAATAAGATAATTTAAAAAAAAATTAATAAAACATTAAATATTTATTAGAACATTACAGATTCCAACGAGGAACTGTTTTTCTGGGTGTAAAAACTTTCTTTAATTAGTCTCTTATTTTTATGAGGTTCACAGCCCAATTAATAATATAAATACCCGGATCTATCTGTATAGCTCTCTCTGAAACGCTTGATGGCACAGTAACGTTTGCATTGTTGCGTCATCACTTATCGATCAATCCGTGTGTGCTGCGGCGATGTCAAAATGATTGCCTGCTATATATATTAGCACGCGATCACCCGATTATTAATGACTTGAGTTCTGATTTTCCGATCTTCAAAATTCGAATTGAATTCTTGATATCACAGCAAGTTGAGTTTGCACGCGATCACATTGAGATGTCAAGGTGATCGCGTGCTAATTTAAAAACACTGGATTATCAATGACTCGAGTTCTATTTATCCGATCTACAAAATTCGAATTAAAATCTGTATATCACGGGAAGTTGCGTTCGTATATTAATTTAATTTAGCACACTTGCAAAATTAATGTGTACGCTTTAATTATTTTTTAATTTAACTATATTTCGCAGTTTAGTGCTGATGATGTTAAACATTTTGCAAAATATCGATCTATCCAAACGCTCTAACCTACAATTAAAACTGAAATCTTGAGATGTCAAAGTGGGAAAGATTGCATCTAAAAGCAGATGTCGCCCCAATGGCACATTGTCGAGAATTTAGATAGTTCCCGATTTGTAATACCAGATGTCGCATTATTTTGTTGACAACGCTTCGGAATGAAGTTTCAAACTAACCGTCCAATAGGACAGTTTTTTTTTTTTTTTGTTTTTTTTTTATTGTAGGTTTAACGAGCAACTCAATGGGCTATAAGCAGTCGCCCGTCCCTAATTTAGGGTCACTGGTTCCAGGGAAGGGAGAGAGTCAGTGCCGTAAGACAAACACGGCATCCATGCCTCACCGGGATTCGCACCCGGACCCCGTTTGGGCGAATGATCAGAGGCCATCGCTTAGGACAGTTTAAAACAAGCCGTGAAGGGAATAACAAGTGTGCCGGAGAAAAAGTAATTTAACGCGAAAAATCAAACAAAGTAAAAGTTATTAAGGTAAGTTTACACGAAAACAACTTTCCGAAGTTTAGTGCTGATTATAATACACATTTTGCAAAACATCGATCTATCTGAACGCTCTAATCTACAATTGTTGAACAAAAAATACTTTAACACAGAATGTTTATTTATCGCGAGGTCTTTTGAAAAACGGAAATAAATAGCATATAATTTTTAGTTGTAATATGAAGGAGCTCTTACTATATAAGTTTTTACTATATTTCCTTACAGAAATCTGGCGTCCATTTTATTTGTTTTCATTCTGCTTCAATTAAAAATTTCACTCCGTTATAGGATGGGAAATATCCTCTATATATTAATATTTATTTAAAGCTTGCAAACAACTGACCTAGGACGGGCTATATACGTTAGTATTTTAGTATTTCGCCATAGAGGCCCATTTCACACACGTTGCTGCACATTCAATTGTAATGTACTTATTTTTGACCTCACTGGAATGCCGCCCTTCGTCCGGAAGGGGTCCGGGTTCGAATCCCGTGAGGCATGGATGTTGTGTTTGTTTTACGGCACTGGCTCTCTCCCTTCCCTGTAACCAAGTACCCTAAATTAGGGACGTGCGTCTGCTTTATAGCCCATTGAGTTGCTCACGGTGCTCGTTACACCTCCAATTGGGAAAAAAATAAAAAATAATAAAAACCCTCATTGGAATCTGTAATGTTCTAATAATTATTTAATGTTTTATTAATTCTTCTTTAAATTATGTTATTCTATTTTTATCTTGGTTGGCGCTTCGCAGGTTTGCAGCAAGTTTTCTGTTTCAGTGGATGTGTACGTATATACATTTTATTTACGCTTTCCGGCCATAAGTTGAAGAAGCGTACATGCTCCAGCTTTGTCTATCTGTCTGTTTGTCCGCACAATAACTCGTATAAAAATGGTTTGTTTTCGATAAAATTTTAGTATGTGGTAGAGGACAACTTGGGGAGGAACACTATTGAAAATGGGCAAAATGGGGTCAAAGGTCAGGACATAGGAGCAAGATCCATTCAATCGCCCTTATGTGTCATAACTTACGTAGAAATGCTTCGATTGCGACAAAACTTTATCATGCTGATCCGGAGGTATACTGAACTAGTTCTATTGAATATAATCGAAATGGGATCAAAGTTCAGGGCACAGGAGCGAGATTTATTCCACAGCCGTCATCTTGATAACTTGACTAAAAGTGCTTCTATTGCAACAAAACTGTAGTATGTTGTTCCGAAGATATACTGAACCGGTTCGGTTTAATATCATCGAAATGGGGTCACAGGTCAGCGCACAGGATCGAGATTTATTCCACAGCCATTATCCTCATAACTTGATTAAAAATGCTTCTATTCCGACAAAACTTTAGTATGTTGTTCCGGAGGTATATTGAACTAGTTCTATTGAATATAATCGAAATGGGATCAAAGTTCAGGGCACAGGAGCGAGATTTATTCCACAGCCGTCATCTTGATAACTTGACTAAAAGTGCTTCTATTGCAACAAAACTGTAGTATGTTGTTCCGAAGATATACTGAACCGGTTCGGTTTAATATCATCGAAATGGGGTCACAGGTCAGCGCACAGGATCGAGATTTATTCCACAGCCATTATCCTCATAACTTGATTAAAAATGCTTCTATTCCGACAAAACTTTAGTATGTTGTTCCGGAGGTATACTGAACTAGTTCTATTGAATATAATCGAAATGGGATCAAAGTTCAGGGCACAGGAGCGAGATTTATTCCACAGCCGTCATCTTGATAACTTGACTAAAAGTGCTTCTATTGCAACAAAACTGTAGTATGTTGTTCCGAAGATATACTGAACCGGTTCGGTTTAATATCATCGAAATGGGGTCACAGGTCAGCGCACAGGATCGAGATTTATTCCACAGCCATTATCCTCATAACTTGATTAAAAATGCTTCTATTCCGACAAAACTTTAGTATGTTGTTCCGGAGGTATATTGAACCAATTCTGTTTAATATCATCGAAATGGGGTCAAAGGTTAGGGCACAGGATCGAGATTTATTCCACAACCATTATCCTCATAACTTGATTAAAAATGCTTCTATTCCGACAAAACTCTAGTATGTTGTTCCGGATATATTGAACCAGTTCTGTTTAATATCATCGAAATGGGGTCAAAGGTTAGGGCACAGGATCGAGATTTATTCCACAACCATTATCCTCATAACTTGATAAAAAATGTTTCTATTCCGACAAAACTCTAGTATGTTGTTCCGGAGGTATATTGAACCAATTCTGTTTATTTTTTTTTATTTTTTATTTTTTTTTGATTGGAGGTTTAACGACCACCGTGAGCAACTCAATGGGCTATAAGCAGTCGCCCGTCCCTAATTTAGGGTCACTGGTTCCAGGGAAGGGAGAGAGCCAGTGCTTTAAGACAAACACAACATCCATGCCTCACCGGGATTCGAACCCGGACCCCTTCGGACGAATGATCAGAGGCCAACGCCTTAGACCACTGCGCCACCGGGGCGGCCCAATTCTGTTTATTATCATCGAAATGGGGTCAAAGGTTAGGGCACAGGAGCGAGATTTATTCCACAACCATTATCCTCATAACTTGATTAAAAATGCTTCTATTCCGACAAAACTTTAGTATGTTGTTTCGGAGGTATACTGAACTAGTTCTGTTGAATATAATCGAAATGGGATCAAAGTTCAGGGCACAGGAGCGAGATTTATTCCACAGCCGTCATCTTGATAACTTGAATAAAAATGCTTCTATTGCAACAAAACTGTAGTATGTTGTTCCGAAGATATACTGAACCGGTTCGGTTTAATATCATCGAAATGGGGTCACAGGTCAGCGCACAGGATCGAGATTTATTCCTCAGCCATTATCCTCATAACTTGATTAAAAATGCTTCTATTCCGACAAAACTTTAGTATGTTGTTCCGGAGGTATATTGAACCAATTCTGTTTAATATCATCGAAATGGGGTCAAAGGTTAGGGCACAGGATCGAGATTTATTCCACAACCATTATCCTCATAACTTGATTAAAAATGCTTCTATTCCGACAAAACTCTAGTATGTTGTTCCGGAGGTATATTGAACCAATTCTGTTTAATATCATCGAAATGGGGTCAAAGGTTAGGGCACAGGAGCGAGATTTATTCCATAGCCATTATCCTCATAACTTGAGTAATGATTCCTGGTATGTTGGAAAGCGTATCATAATCAATGCATTGCATGATTTTACTAACTTGCTTTTATACAACTCTGGTTAAAGTAGCCTGCATCTCTTCCTAGGCCGGCTGCTTTTAAGCTTTAAATAAATATTCATACTGTATGTAGGGAATGCAGCACGACCTAGGACGGGGTGAAATTTTTAATTGAAGCAGACTGAAAACATATCAAATAGACGCCGAAGGAAATATAGTAAAAGCTCATTCGTGTAAGAGCTGAAAAAGGTTTTAGAAGCGGGTTTTGCTCACTTTGGCATCTCAAAATTTCAGTTTTTTTTTATAATAACGCTAATTCCTTTTTATGAAATTTTACTCTGCAATTTTATTCCTTTTCATGAAATTACTCCGCAATGCGAAGAAAATGAAATACAACACGACATAACACTGACGTAACAGAACAAACGTCGCACACAGTTGTTCGATCAGGTGCGTGTTGCCACAAATGAAGTCGTTTGCCTTACTAACTTTATTTTATTTTCCGGTATTTCTCCTTGATTTTACGTACCGTGCGATAGCGGTGAGTTTAGTTCCGATTTCGGCCACCGGATAAAAGCAGATTTCGCTGCGAGTACTGATGACGTCAGAGCGTTAGGAACAGACTTAGCCTATTACATAGTCGTTTTTTTTTTTTTTTTTGATTGAAGATTTAATGACCACCGTGAGCAACTCGATGGGCTATAAGCAGTCGCCCGTCCCTAATTTAGGGCCACTGACTTGAGGGAAGGGAGAGAGCTAGTGTCGTAAGACAAACGCAACATCCATGCCTTACCGTAATTCGAACCCGGACCCTTCTCTAACGAATGGTAATAAGCCAGCGATTAGACAACTGCGCCACGGTGGCGCAGTATAGATTTTATACTGTTTGTTGTAGAATTTATGCTTTAAAGAAGTATGAGATGTTTTATAACATTGATTTATTTAAAGTTGATTAAAATTAGTATAAGCGTTCGGCCCGCTTCTTAGACAGCAAGTCTATTCGTTCATGCTAATTACACTGTTAAAAATTTTGTGGTTGGTTGCACCTAAAAGTGGTGCTACACCAGCTGCACCACTCTCTAAGAAAAGATACACCATTGTGTGGTGCGAACAAAAGCCAACAACATGGTGCAACTGGTACCGCGCTTTGGTATAAGGTTGCACCACATTATGGTGCAAGGTGCACCACGCAATGGTGTATCTTTTCTCAAAAAGTAGTGCAGCTGGAGTAGCACCACTTTTAGGTGCAAACTACCACAACATTTTTAACAGTGTACAGCCCATTTTGTCAAACCCGAGTGACAAAATGCCGGAAATTTCGCGAAACAAATTTTAATTTACGGTTTCTATTTGCATTGTATAATATTTTTACATTTTGAAGTCTTGTATATAAAACACAAAACGTCTGCTTGTCTTAAGCAGCAAAAACTCTCGAACGCCGAATGTGGCATCGTGAAATTTGCATAGTTTATTAACACTAGAATTTCTAGGTCAACGCAACTATTTTAAGATCTCTACGTTGTTCCGTTCGCGAGTTATGAATTAATTAATAAGCTAATCAATAAAGTCAACGTTGTTTGCTACGTCATCGTTATCTGAAAGCACGTGACTGCATTCATCGCTGCGGCACATTGACAGGTGTTTCTATTCTTTAAGAACTGTGCATAACAAAAATGCAAAAACGAATTTTGCGAAATCTTAACGAAACGGGCTGAAATTTGTATCAACGCCATGAATTAGTAATAAGAGGAGTCCCTCAAAACTTTTAAAAATAGGCATGGAATTTTTAATTCATCGGTAAACAGAAATATATACGCAGAAACGGTTAAAAAAAATTTTTCGGCTAATTTAAAAAGTTATTTACCGATTAGGGCGAAATTTGGAGGTCATGTTCCTATTAACGATTTATGGTGTTAATTAAAATTTCAACCAGTTTCATAAAATATTCGCAAAACATCAAGTGGAACAGAGGGAAGTATTTGTCATTTTCTTGTAGGACTTCCGTCCACAGTGAGTAGAGTTTAGGTCCCAGCCACCTACAGCGAGATCGCCTTTTGGGCAGGACACAGAAACAGAAGGAATGAGAGCAAGTCTAGCGACTTTGACAGAACTGTTTGTAGTGAGATGAGAGCACAGCAGATGGCGCCACCGTACAAGTACGATGTTGCACACAGAGGGGCGAAAGAATTTCAGGGAGGGCATAGGAAAGGATACCCATTTCACCAGGGGGTCCAGCCTGGGGGCCGTCACTTAACGTGCTCGTCCGAGGCACGGCGGATATTCAGCGATTGTTAGTAAATCACACCATCTCTTAAAGATCAGCCCAGGTTCGAACCTGGGGAACTTGCATTGCTCAAATTTTCGCAAAGATACGTTTTTAACTTTTTATCCCAGAGATTCGCCCCTCAAAGACGTCTGAAACCGACAGCACGTGATGCTCTTGATCGTCGATAACAAATTGTTAACGAATTTTGTTCAGCCAGTGTTCTAATGCTGTGTCTACTGGACGCGGGCAAAGCCGGGTAGTGAAGCTAGTCATTGAATAAATGTAATATGTTTTGCCACACAAGTGAAGTGCACATTTTTGAGTCTCAAGCCCGACGACTTGCCTAGGGCGTCAAGCACCGTAGACCAGCACCTGCCCTGCTTGTTGGAAATTACAGTGAATTTCATTTTCTCAATTATTTATGCGAGTCTGTATTCTGGTGTCAACCTTAAATGACCTTTAGATTTCATCATGGCTCTTGAATAGTTTTCTTCTGTAGAAAAAAAAAACTCTTTACACTTTTCTCTGCCATGTGGAAAATCTGTTTTCCAACTACGTGACGTGACGTGCGCTCTTGTCCTTCGCTCATCAGCTACGGGGATTACATTTTCCCAGTCACGTATCAAGGATTAGGCTACAAAAAAAAAAAAAAAAAAAAAAAAAGCGAAAGTTGGCATGACGTTTATATGGAAAGAAGTGCGTGCCGATAACTAGCGAGATTCAAGAAATATTAACTTATGTGTAAACACAACACGAGTGTAAAAAAAAATCTGCCCACCAGATGGCTCTGCTTGAGTTGTGTAAGCTGTCTTAGCCTCGATCTGAATAATGTGCGTTTTGCAAAGTGTGTTATCGTGTTTGCTGAAACCCGTTTTATTTAGCGGAACGGATTGCTTGGAAGAAATCTCGTAAATGTAAAACTTTTATAACAACGAAGCTCAGTAATTTTTTGTGATTATGTTATCGTAAGGTCGGTTTATATACACACTAACACACAGTGGAACCTGTGTTACACGTTTTCCAGTTATACATTTTCCCCCATTTCTCCATTATCATTGTCAACCATTATCAATCCACTGCCGGATGAAGGTCTCCCCAAGTTTCACCCACAACGGTCTGTCTTGTTGCAGTCACTTCCGCATGCTTTCGAATTTCATCTCCCCGTCTTCCATGTGGTCTTCTTCTGGGTCTTTTCCTGTCCCTTGGAATCCAATCTAAAATTTCGGTTGTCCATCGATGGTCAGTTCTTCTAGCAATATGTCCAGCCCATTGCCATTTCAGGGATTTTACTTTGATCATGATGTCTTTCACTCTTCATCGTGTCATTTTCCTGATCCACGAGTTCCTCTTCTTACTTCTTTAAAGAAACAGCCGTCGTACCACCATCTTTAACACTAGGTCTCAAAACACACGAGATTTTTAAAACTTTATTAAGTTAAAAGCACATATGGATTACAATGACACATGAGCGCTTTTGGGGTCGCCAGCGACACCTATCATCAGATGTGTCAATACTGAAGCAATTTGACATGTACTGAAGTATATATTTACAACATTCAGTGACGTAGGAGTTAGAGTTATAGCGCAAGCGCAAAGTCTGCGAAATACAATCGACACAGTACAATAAGCTTAATAGATTCAACAATAACTATATATTAGGTTTGTTTTCTATAAGTAGTCTCCAGGGATGAGGGATATTGTATGGAGTATCATCGTTACATGCAGACTTTTTGTGATGAATTATATGCAGACTTTCGGTGATTGAAGTCAGAAACTTATTAGGAGGTGCTGCAAGGATTGTGACACTATCCCAGTCTGGGTGAAAGTTTCCTGTATGGACTAACATGGCTAATGAGGTATTTTGAGTACCCATTTTTATGTTGTATTTGTGTTCCTTTTTTTTTTTTTTTGATTGAAGGTTTAACGACCACCGTGAGCAACTCAAAGGGCTATAAGCAGTCGCCCGTCCCTAATTTAGGGTCACTGGTTCCAGGGAAAGGAGAGAGCCAGTGCCGTAAGACAAACACAACATCCATGCCTCACCGGGATTCGAACCCAGACCCTTTTCGGACGAATGATCAGAGGCCATCGCTTAGACCACTGCGCCTGTGTTCCTTTAAGCGTGTTGACAAGTTGCGCACTGTGGATCCGATATAAGTGCGTATTTCACCGTATTCATCTGTGGGGATCAACGGGACACTGTATATACCACTTTTGTTTGCAATATCCACTGGGTCTCTATCGTTTTTAAGCATTGCCATGATGTTTGTAGTTTTTACTCCAAAGTTTAATTTGTATTTATGGCAAACGTTGCGCAATAATTGAGATATAATCCATGTATCCAATATACTTAAGTTCTGATGGACCAGATGTGAGGGCTGTAGAGGATCTTCTTAGTAATTTTTTAAGCTCTGAATTTACTATGTATGCTGGGTAACCATACTGTGGTGCTATGTTCTTAATATTAACAATTTCATTACGTCGTAATTCAAGGGTTGAACAATGTGAAATACTACGACGGCTGTTTTTTAAAGAAGTTGCTATCAGCACGAAAAACTTCTACATTTTTTCTCTTCTTATATATTTTTTTCATTTCATTTATTGATCTTGCTGTTACATATTAAAATTAATAATTCTGAATAGTTAAGCATGAACATAAAACTAACAGCAGGGAAGATCAAGGAAAAGGCCTCGAGGAGACCTGACCAGCCTTGATCTCCCTAGGTTTAAGTCAAGAGAAGAACATTGATATTACAGCAACACAGTTAAAAAAGGAAACAAATATCAAATTAAACTTCTAATCATAATATCGAATTAACATCATATCAAGGAGAAAATAATATTAAAGTAATGAAAAACATGAGTTGTCCCCACCCAATCCTCATTGTTTAGATCCCCCGTCCCTTGGTCACTGAATCTTCACCTGGTAAGTCCCTCGCATTTCCCCCTCAGTCGAATAATCCCTTTCAATCAACCTCCCATCTTGTACTAATTAAATGGATGTCAGTTAAGTAAGTAGTGTTTTAATTTCTTTTTAAACAAATTGAAGTTATTAATAGATATTAATTCTGCAGGCAAAGAGTTCCAAAACTCCGGACCAGAATAATTTAGGCTTTGTTTAGTAGTTTGTTTTCTAGGTGTAGTTAGTCTCAACAAAGCTTGGTTACGAATATTATAACAGGTTACAAATCATGCACATTTTAGTAGTTTGTGTTCTAGGTGTAGTTAGTCTCGACAAAGCTTTGGTTACGAATATATCATTTGGTTACACCAAGCATGCACCTCTCCATGCCTCTTTCAGTTGTTTGCAGTCTTTGTATGACATTTTTAGTTAAAATTCACGTCTCTGCGCCATACGTAAGCACTGGAAGGATGCATTGATCAAACACTTTTCTTTTAAGACATAATAGCATGTTCTTAAAAATTGTACTGTTCCTTCCAAATGCTCTCCAACCAAGTTTTATACGCCGGCCAATTTCTTCATCAATGTGACCCTCGCTTGATGTCTGCTGTCCAAGGTAAATGTACACTGAAGAGCAATTGAATTAGAGACAGCTGGCGTTATGCAAATGTGGCGCTGTGGGCGGCCCTGTAAACGGAAACGACATGACGTATGCAGCGATCCGACAATATAAGGAGTGATGCGACTTGAATCAGTAAGAGTCGGACGCAGTATTTGTAAGAGGAAGAATTTAAGCGCATTTGATCGTGGGCAAATTGTCGGGGCCCGACGAATGAGTCACTCCATCTCGGAAGTCGTGCAGGCACTGAGATTTTCACGAGCCACTGTGTCACGGGTGCACCGTGAGTACATCGAATCCGGTAAAACCATCCCTGCAAGGGCCAACTGCCGTGGACAACAGCGTGTGGATGAACGGGGTGGGGCCATCGTCGGCTAGGTTACTGAGTTAAAAAAGTGGTGAACAAAATTTCCTTCATGAATTGAAGTTATGTTCGTTATTGCACAAATTGGAAAATGTTTTTTTTTCATTGTACAAAATGTAAAACTGTTTTCGTCATTGCCTAAATAATAATAAAAAAAAAACTTATGTTTTTTCTCACTACGTTTGAATCAAATAATATTTTCCTCATTTTCTGCAGGGCTTTCCTGCGCCGCACTAATAATGAATTTCTTTTCAGAAAACGAATTCGAATAAATGTTCACATTCTGTAAAACCGACAAATAGCATCTTTGTTGTCAGATAGAAAACGTTTTTCTAGATCATCCGGGCATTTTCACTTAAGAAGTTAAACTTCTTTGTCCATCTGTGCGTATTGCTGTTGTCAATGGTGTCATCTTCGTAAACATTCTGTAGCCTTCTGTGGATGTCGGACAGTCTGCACCCTTTCTTCGTCAAGAACTCTATGACGTCACGTTTCTTGTGCTTGGAATCCATTGTTTAACTGCAATGAAGAAGAAGAGTTACTATAAAGGGAGAGTTACTCTGCCAAGATGTGCAATTTGAACGACCTCTGTCAGTTGATAAAAGAGTTACTAGACGGATCCGTCGGAATCGACGGTTAGTCTTTTTTTTAAAGAATAAACTCATATGAAACAACAAATGTAAACTTTACTTGATTGACAAATTCATTCAACCACTTCAGTAACGACAATAAATAGTCCAGGTTCGTGATTTTTTTTTTTTTTGACTTAAGGTTTAACGACTACCGTGAGCTACTCAATAGGATGTAAGCAATCGTCCGTAATATTTTCACTAACAATGGCCAACGGAATGTTTATTTACATCATTACATAATGGGAAACGTCTTACCTACGTGAATAAACTGGATCGAATGAATATTAAATTGTATATATACATCACACAGTCCAACGGCATAACGCAATCAGGTCTTCGGGGAGTGTTCGCTGTTCCGATGAGAAGAACTTTGATAGAAAATGCCTGCTAGCGTTGCTTTGCGCAACGGTTCTCTCAGAAAAGAGAAAGACTTTGGACTATCTCCGTCCCTCCATGAATCCGCCTTCAACAGCGCGTGAGTCAACCGCACGCTTCTCCAATAGACTTTACATGGGAACTTTGCCACCCCACAACGCCCGAACCGTTGCCACAATCTCATTTTTCTCTTCGACTGGCACATCTACGTATTAAGACCTTTATTTTGATACCTCAACCATATCTTTACGTTCAGCCGTTCTCTCAAAATAGGACTCACAGTAAAAAACCTTATAGAATTAAGATATAGATGGCACAACTCAATATGTACTTTCTAAATATTTTCACTAACAATGGTCAACGGAATGTTTATTTACATCTTTACATAATGGGAAACGTCTTACGTGAATAAACTGGATCGAATGAATATTAAATTTTATATATACATTACACAATCCAAAGGCATAACGCAATTAGGTCTTCGAGAGTGTTAGCTGTTCCGATGATAAGACTTTAATACGAATGCCTGCTAGCGTTGCTTTGCGCAACGGTTTGCTCAGAAAAGAGACTGGAGTATCGCAGCCCCTCCATGCTACCATTTTCAACAGCGCGTGAGTCAACTGCAGGCGATCGAATGTCAATCGCACTCTTCTCCATAGACTTTACATGGGAACTTTTCCGCTCACCACGCCCGAACTGTTGCTCCAAACTCATTTTTCTTTTCGACTGGCACATCTACATGGTAAGATCTTTATTTTGATACCTCAACCATATCTTTACGTTCAGCCGTTCTCTCAAAATATGACACAGTAAAAAACGTTAGAATTAATATATAGATCCCCACTTTTGCATTACTTTCGGTAGAATCCTCGTATTATACGTTGGTTTCAGTTTGCTGTTAATCATGTATCCCAGCGTAGTTTCATATCCATTGTTTTCGAGATTGCTACTTTTTCTTTTAGAGTATAGCAGTGTAACTCGCGCATGTCGTGACTGGTGCCGAAACAGCTTATTTTAAAAACCTGTGTCGTAATCAAAAATGCTGTGCCGGTTATTTTTCAATTCCTCACCGCTTGGCTGTTTAAAAGCTGTATTCGCAGCAGCAGAGCGTTTCGTAAAGGGCGGAGACGCGTGTCGTGTGTTAAGGGGGGTGGGTGGGAAGCAGAAAATGAAGCTTTCAAATCCCCTGATAATTTCGCGGCATTTTAATCTTCTGTGATTAATTTTTACGCGACCTACCTGTTTTATTCATTTGCTTTAATTTTAGCGGGATTTCTGCCTGTGCGGTTAATGGTTTTGTTCGATGTCGTGCGGTCATGCACATATAAGTCGAGTCAAGTTACCCTTTCAAGACTTGCAAGTCAAGTCAAGGTGATCCGTAATTTGTCTTCTTTGTTCTGGCTGATCGGTGTGTACGTCTGGGTCGCTATGGAAACGGTTTCTAGGTGGAGTGTCAAACCCCGAGGCGTCCGAAGCTCTGTTGCTGCTGCTGTGCTGCGAGGAACAAAAGGTGCTCTTAAAGGGGTTGGATAAGGAGCGAGCGAGAGGGGAGGGGAGGAGGATTAGGAAGAACTCCGAGTTAAGGGGGTTGGGGTGGGGAGAATTGGTGGTTCATGTAGAATACTTGTAGTGTTCCGTAGGGAGGGCTGAGAAAGATTAATTATTGCAGCTGGTGCGACGTTGATGATGATAGCTTGGCGCCACTCGTCTAAAAGAGAGGAGTGTGGGGGAGGGGAGTCAGCCGCTGTGGTTGGCTGAGCGCGGTCACTTGGGGTGGGGAGCAACACGTGTTCGAGCGAGGGCACGCAATGTCAGGTGGAGTTGAATGTTGATGGGGACTTGTTGCGTCACAAACTGTTGCTCGTTTCGTCTTTCCTTATTCCGTTGGCAGATTATTCTCTCCCCCCCTGTTTTTTTTTTAAGTGACTTATAATGGATCTTTTGTGTGAGGGAGAGGAGGGGAGACGATTCACAACATAATTCGCGGTAAATATTCCTATTTGAGTAGATGCCCTTAGAAAAAGACACTGGTTTTCTGGTTTTCGAATTGTGGGCCCTTTCTATTCTCGTCGGGGTCGATTTGCCAAAATACTGTTTTGTATTTTAAATAAGTGATTGCGGTTTAATCCTTTAACCCGCCGGAATGAATTCACTCACGGTTGTCAATATGAGCTGAAATGCGCTGTAACGAATATACAGTGTGTCCAATATTACCTATGCCGTCCCTTTGGCGCAGTGGTCTAAGCGATGGCCTCTGATCATTCGCCCGAAAGGGGTCCGGGTTCGAATCCCGGTGAGGCATTCGTCTTATGGCACTGGCTCCCTCCCTGCCCTGGAACCAGTGACCCTAAATTAGAGACGGGCTACTG
Organism: Macrothele yani; assembly: GCA_039090855.1. NCBI lineage: Eukaryota > Metazoa > Arthropoda > Arachnida > Araneae > Macrothelidae > Macrothele > Macrothele yani. The sequence goes on from CM077031.1 coordinate 98,490,650, forward strand.
CTTATAGCCCTTGAGTTCCTTACGGTGATCGTTAAACCTCCAATCAAAAAAAAAAAAAAAAAATATATATATATATATATACAGGGTGTACGAGAATTATTGGACACATTACAAAATTATATAAAACAAAACATTAAACAGATAGAAAGAAACTGACTGTACTGACTTACAATGTAACTACAGAAGTTAATAAATTTCGATGTGAGATCCCTTGGTTGCTCGTAGTACGTCCGAGCGATACTCGATTTCATGCCATGTATTGGCAAGCATCTGAGGAGTTATGGAATTCATAGCAGCTGTGATACGCTGCTTCAGTTCCTGCAAATCAGTACAAGGCGTCTGATAGACACGATCCTTCACATAACCCCACATGAAATAATCCAATGGAGTTAGATCTGGAGAGCGAGGAGGCCACGGAATGGGACCACCACACCCAATCCATCTGTTGGGGAAATGCTCATTTAGGCAGTTACGTGCACACGTTGACCAATGCGGAGAACGTCGTTGTCAATCACTTCTCTTTTTGATAGGGCGCACCACACATTAACTTTTGGAGAATCACGTTCCAGTTCAATAGCAGCATGAGGCGGTTCACTGCCCCATATCCTACAGTTGTGACGATTCGCAATACCTGATACATGAAATGTGGATTCATCACTAAAAATTACAGTACTGAGAAAGTTTTCGTCGTTTTCCACTCGACTCAGCATATCCACAGCGAAATCGTATCGCAGAGTGTGATCATTTACATGCATTTTTTGCACTATCTGAATTTTATAAGCATGAAACTTTTAATTTCTTGTGCAAGTTATCGTGAACTGTCGATTTCGGAATGAAACAGTTCTCTGCTTGCTTTACGAACGGATTTCCTGGGGCTTCGTCGGAAACTTTCATTAACTTGGTCAACCGTCTCACCGCTGACGCTAGGCCTACCGGCTCCTCCACGATGTTCCTCATGGCCAGTTTCTTTAAACTGTTTCATCCACCACTTAATTGAATTCGTTGACGGAGGATTACAACCATACTCCAAACGGTACCGTCTTTTAACTTTAATGACAGACTTTAATTCCGCGAGGCATAACACACACATCGCCTTCTGCTGTACGGATGACATGACCACTGATTGCACATTTCTCATACATTCCTTATCAGGCCACACCTAGCGCCATCTATCGGATTCTGGGAATAACAATTCTGCAAAACAAAAATATGGAAACCGTGTTAGTAATACGTGACATAGAAAAACAGACAATGCTCATAGTTTTTTTTTTTTTGTATATAATTTTGTAATGTGTCCAATAATTCTCGGACGCCCTGTATATATACTGATGAGCCATTACATTATGGCCACCTACCTGATAAGCTGTAGGACCCCCTTTGATCTGCAAAACAGCAGCCACCCGGCGGGGCATCGATTCGATGAGGTGACGATAGGTATCCTGGGGTGTCTGGTACCATAATGCCAACAGCAGGTCCTCTACTTCGCGGTGGTGGTGCTTTAGCGCGAACCCGCTTTCCGAAGCCGAACCACAAATGTTCGATTCTGTTCATTTCAGGTAAATTTGAAGGCCAGGGCATTAACAGAAAGTCACCAGCGTGCTCCTCGAAGCACTCCTTGACGATTCTGGCATTGCGCATTATCCTGTTGGTAGTGACCATCACCAGCAGGGAACACAGTTACAATGAACTTGTGAACTTGGTCTGTAACGATGTTCACATACCTGACAGCTGTCGGGGATTGTGCTATTAGGATAATGGGGCCTAAAGTGTCCCAAGAAAACATCACCCGCAGTATAACACCGCCGCCGCCGCCGGGCTGTTTCCGCCCAACAGTGCATCCAGGTGCCACAGCCTCCGTTGGTGATCGGCGTATCCGCGCTGGGCTGTCTACCTGATGCACCAGGAATCTTGATTCGTCAGACCAGGCCACTTTCTCCCAATCATCCCCAATCCAATCTCGATTATTTTTTACCCATTTCATGCGTTGTTGGTGATGACGCGCAGTGAGCAGGGGGACCCGGCTGGGTCTTCGGCTACGCAGGCACATGCGCAGAAGGTTGCCATGAACTGTGTGCTGTGACGCATTTCCCTGATCGCCACTGTTGTAGCTGCGAGTGATTTGTGGCACTGTCGCTCTACGGCCGGTGTGAACAATGCGGGACAGTCTCCGCTTCCCCCTGGCATCAGTGCGCTGCGGACGACGGTTTGTCGTTTGGCCATATGTGCACCACTTTTGATACGTACTCATGACAGCGGCACGTGAACAACCCACAAGCCGCGCCGTTTCCGAGATCGTAGTTCCAAGGTGCCGTGTCATCACAATTTATCCTTTATTAAACTCCGATAAATCGGCAGATTTTCCCATTGCGACTCTGAACACACAACTAACCGAAAGCCGGTCCTCCGGTTGTATATGTACTGCTCTGTGAACTTCACCTGCGCCACCGTTCGGTCTACAGGCGCGCTCAATTTTCTAGGCGGAAAGTGGTCATAATGTAATGGCTCGTCGATGTATATATTTTTCTTATACACTGAGTGGTCACTTTATTATGACCACCTGACAGTTTTAAGCAAATGAGCTATGGCTGCACGTGTTATATCTTTTATTTTGAACAAATTTATTATAAGAATAATCATATGTTATAAACAAATATTTAACCAATTCACCATAGTTATCTTCAAACGTTAATCGGTACCAACGTTACATTCTAATACGGAACACTTGTTAAAGTTACGAACAATGGCACACGTGTTAATGCTATTCTCTGGGACACGTGTTACTGTCATCAATGTTAAATACAAGGTGTTAATTTTATTGTTATATTTATTATTATGAACAAATTATAGGTGCATCAATTACAGATCATTTACCGATTAAATTTACTTTATTGTGCCTTTTTATAACTATGGGACTTTTGTTCTACAGTGATCGTATATGGACAAAAAACGTGCTCCTTATATGTACTGGCATATAATAAAGCACGGCGTTGTGATTCACCTTTATCCCGTCACTGGAATGGTGGGGGAGCAAAGGTGCCGCTCGTGAAAGAAATCAGAAACATAAACACATATCTTAGTTTACACATACCTTAACTTATGTCTTGTGTGGTTATAAGGAAAACAAACAGGAATCTTATGTGGAAGTAATCAAAATAGTTTAATACGAGAGAATTAGGAACACTAAGGTACCACGTACGTGGGTGCAGCCGTTAACAATACCTTACACATAAAATTTACTCTTATTACGATTTTTCTCTATAACGTCTCCGATCATTTCTGCATACATCTATCTATATATATAAGTGCAAAGCTTAGTGATTCATTTTTCTTCCAGTTCCTTTTCTCCTATGCTTTACCTAAATGTTTTACCTAGCTAACTGGGTTTTCATTGTTTTATCATGACCAATACACACGCCACGTGCTCTAAATAGGGTTATGAATTAATTTAAGCAAGTACGTGCAAATAAAAGGGAAAAGGAAAATAACTTATCTGGTATCTCCATATGTCTTTCAGGTTTTCAACACTGGGCATATACACCTAATTGAGCTGACTGGCGCTATCCGAACTCGGCTCTCCGTTTGACAACGTTGGGCATATTTCATTTCTCTCTCGTCATACTCGGCACTCAATACCCACGTCTGTTCCTTGTCGCTACACGTACTCCACTACTCTTGACCAGTGAAAAACCCCTGACCTTCTGAGCTTCACCTTGTCCGCTGATGCCAAGGTCACTTGACCTTCTGAGGGGTTCATCTATCCCGTCAGGTGAACGTTACTTCACTCCCTTCTTGGGAACTGACCCTTCAACTTTTCCGACCCCCCTATATCACCTGGGGCCTAAGTATCGTCTCAAGGCTTGAGATTGCCTCTCGCTATCCCCTGGGGCTATCTATGCACGTGCATGTTGGACTAAATTTATTTTAAATAATTTTATTTCCAACACACGCTGTTTCCGCCAGAGGGCGAGGCTAGTATAAAAAGGGAAAGCTTAGTGCTTGCGACAGTAGTAGAGTAATTTTTGGGTGACGAGATGGGTAAAAAATGCGATTTGACGGACTTTCAACGTGGGATGATTGTAGGAGCTCGGAGCCATAGAGCGAGTATCACCGAAACCGCCGTATTCGTGAAATGTTCCAGAGCAGCTGTTGTTAAAGTGTTTAAAGACTGGACTGTCAGCCAACAAACTGGGTCTCTACGCGCAACGTGTGGTCCCCATCGACTAGTGACTGCTCGAGCGGAACGGAGAGTGTCCAGACTGGTAACAGACAACAGAAGGGCAACAGTGCAGCAAATTACAGACCATCTTAATCACGGATCCCCTCAAATGATCTCTGCACGCACTGTTCGCCGTACACTGCATCGGATGGGATATGGCAGCCGAAGGCTTGTTCGAACACCTTTCCTGTCTGCAGTTAACAAGAGAAAACGTCTCCAGTTCGCACAAGGATTGGACAATCGATAATTGGAAATAAATTATATGGTCCGATGAATCACGTTTTCAGTTGCACCATGCCGATTGCCGAGTGAGAATTTGGCGGAAACAGCACGAAAGCATGGACCCCAAATGCATTGCTACAACCCTTCAAGCTGGTGGAGGCAACGTTATGGTTTGGGGAATGTTTTCCTGGCATGCTTTGTGCCCTTTAATTCGTGTCTGACTGGCACATCATATCTAAAGATCGTTGGGGATCAAGTGCATCCTGTCATGTGGATGGTTTATCCCAATGGCGATGGCTACTTTCAACAAGATAATGCGTCCTGCCATAGTGCTCGTATTGTACAGGATTGGTTTCAGGAACATGCCAGTAAGTTTACTTTGCTTCGGTGGCCCCCACAATCTCCAGATCTCAACCCCATTGAGAATTTGTGGGATGAAGTTGAGCGAGCAATCAGACAGCTGGATCCACAACTCTGCAATCTCACACTCCTGGAAAGTGCTATTAATCAAGCATGGTCTCAGATTCCACAAACCACCTATCAACATCTCGTGGAGTCCATGCCACGAAGAATCGACGCAGAATTAAAGGCAAAAGGTGGCCCAACGAAGTACTGAGAGGGTGGTCATAGTAAAGTAGCCACTCAGTGTATAAAGACATTCTCACTTGTTTTGGGGAACCCTTGTAGTTTGAGTGAGACGTAAGAAATCCGGCCCGCGGTAAGAATATATTAAGAAGAGTTAACATGTACAGACAAATTTCTCTCAGATGTGCGTAGTCGTTATAAAGAATGTTGTGTGCGCAATTCTTTCATTCCGTGGGTGATGTCATCTCGCATGTATGTCTTCTCTTTTTCAGCGGAAATAACATAGAGAGAGAGGACTGAGCAAGCGAAATGGAGAGCTCGTCTCTACTGGACGAGCTATATAGGATTTCACGACCAGAGAACCTGGTGTGGATTTGTTGGAAAAGTCATGCAATATGCGTGGAACAAAAGCGTCTTTTTCACGCTTTCCAACCGTAGGTTGAAGAAGCGTATATGCTCCAGCTTTGTCTGTCTGTTCGTCCGTCCGTCCGCACGATAACTCGCGTGAAAATGGCTCGCTTTCGATGAAATTTCATTATGTGGTAGGGGACCACCTGGGCACGAACCCTTTTGAAAATGGGCAAAATGGGGTCAAAGGTCAGGACATAAGAGCGGGATCCATTACATTGCCCGTATGCGTCATTACTTACGTAAAAATGCAAAACTTTATCATGCTGTTCCGGAGGTATAACTGAACCGGTGCTGTTGATGAATATCATCGAAATGGGGCCAAAGGTCAGGACACAGGAGCAAGAGATTTATTCCACAGCCATTATCCTCATAACTTGACTAAAAATGCTTCTATTGCGACAAAACTTTAGCCTGTTGTTCCGGAGGTATACTGAACCACTTCTGTTGAATATCATCGAAATGGGGTCAAAGGTCAGGACACAAGAGCGAGATATATTCCTCAGCCATTATCCTCATAACTTAAATAAAAATGCTTCTATTGCGACAAAACGTTAGTATGTTGTTCCGGAGGTATACTGAACCGGTTCTGTTGAATATCATCGAAATGGGGTCAAAGGTCAGGACACAGGAGCAAGAGATTTATTCCACAGCCAATATCCTCATAACGTGACTAAAAATGCTTCTATTGCGACAAAACGTTATTATGTTGTTCCGGAGGTATGCGGAACCGGTTCTATTGAATATCATCGAAATGGTGAAAGGTCAGGACACAGGAGCGAGATATATTCCTCAGCCATTATCCTCATAACTTAAATAAAAATGCTTCTATTGCGACAAAACGTTAGTATGTTGTTCCGGAGGTATACTGAACCGGTTCTGTTGAATATCATCGAAATGGGGTCAATGGTCAGGACACAGGAGCAAGAGATTTATTCCACAGCCATTATCCTCATAACTTAAATAAAAATGCTTTTATTGCGACAAAACGTTAGTATGCTGTTCCGGAGGTATACTGAACCGGTTCTGTTGAATATCATCGAAATGGGGTCAAAGGTCAGGACACGGGAGCAAGAGATTTATTCCACAGCCAATATCCTCATAACGTGACTAAAAATGCTTCTGTTGCGACGAAACTTTAGCATGTTGTTTCGGATGTATACTGAACCGATTCTGTTGAATATCATCGAAATGGGGTCAAAGGTCAGGGCACAGGAGCGAGATATATTCCATGACTTGACTAAAAATGTTTCTATTGCGACAAAACTTGAGTATGTTGTTCCGGAGGTATACTGAACCGGTTCTGTCGAATATCATCGAAATGGGGTCAAAGGTCAGGACACGGGAGCAAGAGATTTATTCCACAGCCAATATCCTCATAACGTGACTAAAAATGCTTCTGTTGCGACAAAACTTTAGCATGTTGTTTCGGATGTATACTGAACCGATTCTGTTGAATATCATCGAAATGGGGTCAAAGGTCAGGGCACAGGAGCGAGATATATTCCATGACTTGACTAAAAATGTTTCTTTTGCGACAAAACTTTAGTATGTTGCTCCGAAGGTATACCGAACCAATTCTGTTGAACATCGTCGAAATGGGGTCAAAGTTCAGGCCATAGGAGCAAGATTTATTCCACAATCATTATTCTCATAACTTGAGTAATGATTGTCAGTGAGGGCCTTAGCTATCTGGAGAGGGGGGGTAGCTGTTGCCCTCCCGGAAGGATCTTATCAGGGCGTAATTTCATACTCTGATGAGCGTAAAAAATAGAAATGAACAGCGTGTGGATAAATTCCCCAAACATTTTAACTCAAAAAGAAAGTTATACACTTTGATATCTTGTTTTGTAAATACATATTTCAGTTAGCCGCATACACTATTACGTGCAGCAAAGCAGCCTACAGAATTCACAAATGTGAATTGTGGACCACCACATATGGTGGCATGGAATTGTCCGAGACAGTGGATGGAGTAAGTGTGTACTGGTCAAGATAAAGTCACGAATTCAGAAAAAGGTCATGAAAGTCAAGAAAAAGTCACTAATTTTGCTTTGGAATCATGAATTTCCTTTTATTTATAGTAATTTTTCATTTTCTGGCAAAAATCTTAATTCTCCGTGCACTGACCACATATGGCTGAATCCATCTATCAATTTAAATGTCAAAAAAAAAAAAAAAAAAAAAGTAGTGTCTGTTCTTTCTTCTGCGAAGAAAACTGATCGAGCAAAAGGTATCATAGCATAGAAATACTCGTACATAATGTTGTTTACACAAAATTTTGAGATCAGTTAAGCAATTTATCACACAATACAAATTTTGAAGACGAGGATCCGTTTTTTGGTGTAAATATGACAAGGATGGTAAGTCAGATAATACCCGAAAACTTGAAAATTTCATCGTCCTGGAGCGGGAATCGAATCCGCGTCTCCCATGTAGCGTCCGGGTATGCTAACCACTACACCCTCCAGAACGACCAATTCTCAAGTTTCCGATTAATTTGAACGTAACCGTCACATGATTCGTTAGTCGAAGCAACCGGCATTCATGTTTAGGGAGTCTGGAGGTTAAGAATCCTATCCTGTGATTTCTTGGATGAGCAGATAAATGATGAATGGAATACGGGATTACACCATACAATACAAATTTGTTTGAAGATGACAGTCTGTTTTTTGCTGTAAATATGACATGGATGTTAAGTCAGATAATATCCGAAAACTTGAAAATTTCATCGTCCTGGAGCGGAAATCGAATCCGCGTCTCCCATATAGTACCCGGGCGCTATCTGGAAGACTTTGTTACAAAGTTTATTGTTGAAACCCCTTAAAGCTGTACGAGACCCGCCATCTTGTGTTGTGCCTTCTCTTGTTAACCAACGGGCAAGCATATTTCACAAATTGCTCAGGCAATTTTGCACATTTTGGAACACCGTTTGTGGCTAACGCAAGATATGTGATAAATAAAGAGTTTCCTGGATTCAGATTTTCATTTTGGACTCCTTAAGTATTTTTTATTAATTAATAAAACTATGGAAGACGCCTTGGTACAACTTTTGCTGCAGATAAAAAATGAAGGGAAAGGTCAATAAAAATTCTGAAACCAGGGAACTCTTTATTTATCATATATCTTGCGTTAGCCGCAAACAGTGTTCCAAAATGTGCAAAATTGCCTGAGCAATTTGTGAAATACGCTTGCCCGTTGGTTAACAAGAGAAGGCAGCAATACAAGATGGCGGGTCTCGTAGAGCCTTAATTTATAGTATGTCTTGTTCTACGTTACCCGTATATAGATAACTCGTAAACAACTACTTGCAAAAATACGCAGAATAAATAAATAAACGGTAATTTACCGTCGATAGAAGAAAGGAATTGCGGAAAGGTTTCTGAAAATTCGGAATTTTCCGTTAACGCGTCTTGAAAACGGTAATTTACCGTCGTTAGAAGAAAGGAATTGCGGAAAAGGTTTCTGAAAATTCGGAATTTTCCGTTTTAACACCTCTTGAAAACGGTAATTTACCGTCGATAGAAGAAAGGAATTGCGGAAAGGTTTCAAAAAATTCAGAATTTTCCTGGCATACGAAAAATCCTTGAAATTCAGAGTTTTTTCCGTTATTTCACGGAAACAGTTGTATCAGAAACATGCTTCTTTAATTGACGAAAGAAATCACGGAAAGTAGCCGGTGAATTTCAGAAAATAAGGAACTTTTGAGCTCAAAGGGGCGTAGACGGCCCCGGTGGCGCAGTGATCTAAGCGATGGCTTCTATTAAATCGTCCGAAAGGGGTGCAGATTCGAATCAGATCATATGTAGAGGATTTCAGGAAGGGAGTGTCTGACTCCAGGTCTTAAACAACCCTTAGAAATAGGAAGCTAGAAGATTTGGGCTAGAGTGCCCGATAGGAAAGTGACACGGAAGCGAGGTAGAAAGGAGGAGGAAGACGCCCTTATTTATTACGGAAGGGGGGGGGCAGGCCCGACGGCTTAACGTTCCCATCCGACGCACGGCGGATATTTAGTGGTTCGAGCGTTCGTACCTGCCCAGGATCGAACCTGAGATCTTCGTGGCAGTCACGAACGTTGACCACTAGGCCACCCCGCGGGTTCGAATCCCGGTGAGGCATGGATGTTGTGTTTGTCTTACGGCACTGGCTCTCTTCCCTTCCCTGGAACCAGTGACCCTAAATTAGGGACGGGCGACTGCTTATAGCCCATTGAGTTGCTCATGGTGGTCGTTAAACGTCCAATAAAACAAGTTAGTAAAATCATGCAATGCATTGATTATGAGACGCTTTCCAACATACCAGAAATCATTACTCTAGTTATTACTTAAGCTATGAGGATAATGGCTGTGGAATAAATCTCGCTCCTGTGCCCTGACCTTTGATCCCATTTCGATGATATTCAACAGAACCGGTAAAGTATACTTTCGGAACAACATGTCTCAATCGAAGTATTTTTACGTAAGTTATAACGCATAAGGGCGATGGTATAGATCCCGATCCTATGACCTGACCTTTGATCCCATTTCCAATAGGGTTCGTCCCCAGGTGGAGCCCTACCACATACTAAAATTTCATCGAAAGCGAACCATTTTTACGCGAGTTATCGTGCTGACGGACAGACGGACAAAGCTGGAGCATATACGCTTCTCCAACCTACGGTTGGAAAGCGTAAAAAAAAAAGGGGGGGTAATTTGAAAGCTTACCCATCCAGATAAGAAAAGCTTGCTGTGTTCCTGATCTCAAGATGATAGGGAAAATTCTGGAAGAACTTTTAAAACCACTTGAAAAAGTGGGGACCATGTTTTTGTGTTTTTGCCTATGTATTTGCTTCGATAGGTGTCGCACTCGTTTTGATTCCGTGATGATCCGATAGGGTTTGTTACGAACGAAAGCGTGATATTGCGAAGAGTAGTAGGTCTGTTGTAATTATGTTGCGAATGCTGAAGCTACAAAACTGCGGAAACGCCTATGATTGGGATTGCACGCAAGGTGGTGTTGGCTCGGGAAATTTTCATGAAAACCACGCTCTGTGGGGGAAAAAAATAATTCCATGACTCATGCAGTATTTACCTCGGCGTCATAACTTCCGCTTTTTTGGGAGGGGGGGAGGTGTTGGGAGGAGAATAAACTTTTTATTATTATTCGCCTAGACGCTTGTACGGCGCCCATGATGGAGGTCGTAACCTGTTCGTAGTTTCCGTGCGTGGTGGCAACATATTTGATGACACTCCCTCGCTCTGGCCGCGCAAAACCGCAGCGAACGAAGCACGCGCCCGCTGTTCGGAGTCACAGAACGACGCGACGCGGTTTGATTTCGCCCTCCACCTCCTCTTGGTTTCGGGATTGAGGTTGAAGCTCAATCGGTGTTTGACCCACCCGCGGGTGATGGGATGCACCTTCACCGTTCGGTAGACTGGGCGCCTGACTCATCCTTACACATGGTGTGATGGCCTGGGGTCGGGGAAAGCCTCTCGGCTGTTCGCGCAAATGATGATGAGCTGACTCCCCGTGTGCGGGTATTCATAGCTACCTGCAGTTCTGCTGACTAGGCTGGACGGAAGCCAATTCAGCATCCGGGATATTTTCTCTCTCTCTCTTTCAGCCGCGACCTCTGATGTTTCACAACTTCGGGAAACGTGTATTTCACTGTGTTTGTGTTCCACGCAAGCACCTTCTATGACATAAACAGATAAAAACGGATTTGACCGTATTAATTACCCGCTTCCACCACCATTTTTTTTTTCTACCGGAATTTGTTTAATGCTGTTGTTACATGCAATACCATAAGAAAAAAAAATGCTAATAATTACTTCCCAGAAATGGCGATCTCTTCTGATTATCCGTACTACATTGGAATTTCGGTTATATATTTTTCTACACTAAGAAAAATGTTTCGTTAATTCAGCAAAAATAAAAAAAAATGTTGAATCAACCAAAATTTTTTTTTGTCGATATGCAGTTTACAAAAATGTTTGTTCAGCTTACAAATGTATTTTGGACGGGCCTACACTTGCATGTGTACCGTGTAGTCAGGTTGTTGATAAATTTAGGGATTTCTGTTTTTGAAGTCTCTGTCTCTTTCCCTTCCCGTGATCATATTTCTTGTTTCTCGCAATCGTTCTTTTCTCCCGCCTTGTGCTATTTTTTATTTATTTATTTTGCGCGCATCTTTTCGTCTTTGATCTTTGGCACTCCCCTCCCCCCATTTGAATCCCTATTCTATTTATTTCGAAAGTTTACGCCAGAAAAACACTTGCTCCGTACGATATTTGCATTTATAGGCATTAGGAATCAATTAAAGCTAAAAATAGCAAACGATTCTTGGGCTCTGTCTTTATAATTTTGATTTGCTACTTGCTTTGTTTTAAATATGGATGCATATTGGGTTGGGTAAAATAAAGGTTCCAGGAGCAAAAACAATCGGAAAATTGTGTTGCATTTGGATTTGGGGAGTTATATTCTAAACCTGAAGAATTAAATTCAAAAACGTCAGGCCAAGAGAACGGAATCATATTCTGCGTACGAGAGTTTGTTGTATTAACTATTAACCATTATGCATGTTATTGTGTGTGCGTGTGTGTAACTACGCATGAATTTATATTATGTTCTGGGCAAAAGTGTCAAAGAAGACAGTACTTGACTCGAATAAACAGTGATCTGACCCTACGAAGGGTTCCATTACATGGTGTCTACCGGTCATGAAAGTCATGACATTGAGCAGGTGGTCATGAAGTAATGAAAAAGTAATGAAATTGAGTGGGTGGTCATGATTTTTTTTTTTTTTTTTTTTGTCAGCACCTGAATGAAGACAAGTTTGCGCACCTATACTCGGGGCAAAGCTATCCTGGCAATGAGGCTGAAGCTACGGTGACCTTTTCACTCCCAGTATTACTCCGCACTAATGGTGTGTAATTAACCTTCACTCGGAAAACTTCTCTCACAAGCCCTCAGGGCTGGCTGTCTGTCACCGTGATCCCTTACCAAACCCCTCTATTTTAACCCCATCCCCACCGCCGCGCGCTTTGCACACCGGTAGACAAGCAGTTTATTTCTCCCTCTCTTTTATTTATTTATTTTTTTTTTTTGAGATGTTACAGAACGTGTAACGTGTCTTTCTTTCTTACTTTTAAAATGAAATTATCTTTGCTAAACACGGGAAGAAGTCTTAAGTGGCCTAATTTTGTTTTCACGTATTTTTCCATTTTTTTAATATATTTCATATATTTATACTTATTGCTTCAAGATTACCAACTGCGGGATTTAATTAAAAGTATTTTTACCATGTCATCAGTTATGCGTAAAATTTCGTTCTTTCAAAAATTTTGCCTTAATTAGATTTTTTTTTATAACAGACATCCGTTAAATGTGTATGCATTTTTAACTACCCTGTGTTGCCATAAGTACTGGACAAGAGCCCGTCTCTGTGGTAAATGATATTTTAGGGTTCACTGTAAACTGCCACACATCTTTCAGCAACTTGGAAAATTGCCACACATTGGAAAATTGCCACATGTTGTTTTTCATTGATGGGCCGGGCACAAATTGCTGTTCCTCCGAGGAACACTTTGAATGTGTGGCAGTTTTCCAAGTTTCCGAATTATGTGTGGCTGGGGAAGGAACTCTTTCATTTGTCTGAATTTTCATGCCGGCTCATACACGTTTAAGGCAACTGTGCACAAAAGTTCAAAAGGAAAAGATGGCCGTTTCTTGGCCTATATTGAGAACTGAATTGGGAACTCCAAACTAATTTCGATAAACGTTCTATGTAAGCCAAGCGAGAATTGTATTTTAATTTGAAGAAATAAATTGCCAATGGATCTGAGGTACTTCAGTACTAAATTCAACCTTCATTCTCGCAATGGTGCGACTTGAAACGCCAGTGAGTTCTGCCGTAAGAACTGTTAATTCATTTGATTTATTCGATGAATGTTTTTCCATCAATTTAGTGAAAACATTCATAACGATCACCTTAGCAGAGCTTCGTAGTGGTTTCCCAGCTTTATGCGGCTGAAATGCACTCGAGTGACCGGCAGATGCCATTCGAAAAAACCGAAAAGACAGAAGAGTGTTTTAAAACAACAATCAAGAAGGAGAAACCAGGAGGAGAACCGCGAAATGCCCTCGGAAACACTTTTTTCGCCCTCATCCTTCCACTAATGACCCCCCATCCCCCACAGCAATAAATATCCCCTGGGTTGACAGCTTAACTCTGACCCAAACAAGAATGCTGTGACAGAGAACCATCAGTGACGTCACCAAGGCACGAATATCTGTATTTTTTAGAAATGCCGCCGAAACTGAGATCTGAATTTTTTAAATGCACACACACACAACGTATTGAACATCTGTGTCCTTTCTAAGTGCCAGTTGAAGCTGGGGTACGAGCTTTTAGACCGGAACTATTTTATGCAGTGGAAGTATACACTCTGTAGCCTTCCTTCCAATGACAGGTTAAGTTTGCCCCGAGTATAGAAGAAAACACGAACCGGCACTCTTATAAACCGGTGTGTAGTCGATGCCCCATGACATATATATATAAAAAAAATATGGCTTCATCAAAAGCTGATGTTGTGAAAAAGGAATACAGTATTTTCAATTTTCTGAATCTTCTAAAAAACAACTTAAACAGTTGAATCCTAAGGAGAACAAACTTGATCACTTCCTGGTGAATTTACTACAAAGAGCGAACCATGACTTAATCAAGTTCTTACAGAAGCTGCTATGCATGTTTCATGGCAATGCTGCAGTTAAAAGAGGCTTTTCTTTAACAAAGAACTTTTAATTGAAAACTTAGAAAAAGATGCAGTTGTTGCAGCAAGAAGTGTTTACACTGCAATACAATCGTTAGGTGGTTTAGCTAATAGTGAGAAAGAACTGAATGTGGACATCACAAAATCAATGAGCTGTCAAAAATGCTTCATCAAAAAGAGTAGAAGCCTTAAAAAAGAAGAAATCTGACAAAGATGAAGTGGCCAATCGTAAAAGAAGAGCAGTCCAAGAACTAAAGAGAAGAAAAGAAAGCTTATAGAAAAGGCAAAAGAAGAAGCTGAAGTTCTAGATTCTCAAATAACAAGTTTAGCTAAGATACTTAAACACTGAGTCTTTCACTGTGAAATTTCAGTTTCCATAAATTTTGTACATTCATAGTTTTATATTGCCTTAATAAAAACTTACAGCATTACCATGTTAAAAGAACGTGTGTATTAATAGATGTAATGATAAATATTTCTGAAAATAGCCATGCCCCATCCTAGATGAGAGCTGAATGTTTTTATTTCTTTAAACACATAGAATTTGGTGAATGGCATAGTGCAAGTCATACATGATTACATTATTCATGTTAGGCAATTTTAGTGACATAAGAATTACATCCAGCTTTCATCTCAACTAGCTTTCGAGTAGGGGTTCATTAAAAAGCGCCCTTCCCCACCGTATAGCCATTTTAGCAGCAATATTATAGACACATCAGTTTTGCCTAAACTATTGTCGCATGGAATTAATTTCAGTGTTTATAAAAATAAAAAATAACCTGGGATCTCAAGCCAGATGTACTAGATTAGGAGTCTAGAATGGTTGTCATTGTGCCACTCATTGTCGAGAAGTCCTGAATTTAACTGAAGATGTCATGGAAAAGTCATGAATTTGGTTCATTGGAAAGCAGTACACACCCTGGATTATGAAATGACGATAATTTACTTTAAGTTCACTGAATACTATTTATTGCATTTTTCGTATTTCTGGTTACTGGTGGGTTAGTTAACTTACTTATGCCCTCTTACACGAGTTTCGAGTTGGTCCGAGAAGTTACAGTACAAATACCTTCTCTGTTAAAGCAAGTGACAGTTACGCAAATAAAACCTATGCCGGACCTGAATGGCCGGGGTTCGGGCTTAAAAATTTCGCTGAAAATTGTTGTTGCCGCAGTGGTCTAGGCCAGGGGTTCCCCAACTTTTTGAGACCGCGCCGCCCTTTAGATGACACATTTTCTGTTACCCAAAATTAAAAAATAAAATTTCCCAAATTCGAGTTCGTGGTATTTTTTGAAAAATAAAAAAAAAATAGTATTTTACATTATTACTAGCTTGTATTCTTTTTAATGCAAAAATACAAAATTAGAATAAAATTACAGAACTGAATAAGAAGAAATTGGTGAGATAAGCATATTTTCACAATGGTAACATTCTTCATTTGGCTTTCACATATTTACAGTAATTTTAGAAACTACCTAAGAGAGGTATTTGGGTCTTAATGGGATGGGGAGAGATTGTTTCTCGTCACACAAAACATCGAATCTGGGGACAATGTTCGATACAGCTACGCGGTTGACGTTAACCTTCTCAACGTTAACTTTGCTTCTATATCTGTATTTTATTACCGCCAGAGCTGAAAGTCCTGCCTCGCAAAGGTAGAATGTTGCAAAAGGGAGAATTACTATCACGGCTTTCTTACTCAATTCTGGGAATTTCTTTGCCACACTGTTTCAAAACTGTGACAGAGTTCCGGAATAAAATGTCATATTCAGTGTGGAGTATGAAGAAACGTCTGTTAACTGTTCCTGCTCAGCAGTAGTGTATAGGTTGACGGTGGATCTGCTGAATACGGGTCTGTAACCCACTTGGCGTTCATCTGTTTGTGGAGAAAAATATTTGTTAAATTGAACGTTGAGTTGAGATAGGTGCTATAAGAAGGGGGGGGGGGGGGTTGAATGTTGCGTTTCGCTATAAATTATGTTTTTCCTTATAGTCGTGGCGTCCCGGACCGAGACCGGCGACGCACAGGTTGGGAGCCTCTGGTCTAAGCGATGGCCTCTGATCATTCGTCCGAAAGGGGTCCAGGTTCGAATCCCGGTGAGGCATGGATGTTGTGTTTGTCTTACGGCACTGGTTCTCTCTCTTCCCTGGAACCAGTGACCCTAAATTAAAGACAGGCGACTGCTTATAGCCCATTGAGTTGCTCACGGTGGCCGTTAGGGTGAACATCAAGTAATTTTGCTTCCTATACTTCCAATGGAAAAACTTTTGTACACATTTCCTTCACAATTAGTGTGTTCCCAAGGATGAAAATGCCGCCCCGGTGGCGCAGTGGTCTAAGGCGTTGGCCTCTGATCATTCGTCCGTAAGGGGTCCGGGTTCGAATCCCGGTCAGGCATGGATGTTGTGTTTGTCTTACGGCACTGGCTCTCTCCCTTCCCTGGAACCAGTGACCCTAAATTAGGGACGGGCGACTGCTTATAGCCCATTGAGTTGCTCACGGTGGTCGTTAAACCTCCAATAAAAAAAAAAAGGATGAAAATTTGAAAATTGATTAAAATAACTTCATATTATAACTTGGAATACTTAATATTTTCTAAAACATAACCATAATTACATTAAAAATTAATAACACTCCTTTGGTGGTGTTGAAACCAGAAAAAAGATGGCGCGACCTGTACTTTGATGACATACTTAATATTTTCTAAAACATAACCATGATTATATTAAAAATCAATAACACTCCTTTGATGGTGTTGAAACCAGAAAAAAGATGGCGCGTACTTTGATGACGTCAGTAGACAAACAAATGTTGGATTGCATAATTATGGTATGGTGTTTAGAAAATATGAAGTATTCCAAGTTATAAAATGAAGCTATTTTAATCGATGTTCAAATTTTCATCCTTGGGCATTAATTGTATTTTTATTTAAGGTGGACGTCAAGTAATTTTGCTTCCTATGCTTCCAGTGGAAAAACTTAAGTACACATTTTCTTCATAATTAATGCGTTCCCAAGGATGAAAATTTGAACATTGATAAAAATAGCTTCATTTTATAACTTGGAATACTTAATATTTTCTAAAACATAACCATAATTATATTAAAAATCAATAACTTATCCTTTGGTGGTGATGAAACCAACAAAAGATGGCGTGACCTGTTCTTTGATGACGTTAGACAAACAAATGTTGGATTGCATAATTATGGTTATGTTTTAGAAAATATTAAGTATTCCAAGTTATAAAATGAAGCTATTTTAATCGATGTTCAAATTTTCATCCTTGGGAGCGCATTCATTGTGAAGAAAATGTGTGCAGAAGTTTTTCCATTGGAAGTACATGAAGCAAAATTACTTGACGTCCACCTTAAAATTCAATCAAAAAAAAAAAAAAAAAAATGTTTTCCAATCAAAAAAATTTATTGTTATCATGACAAAACGTTTTGTTCATTTAACAAAATGCCTAGGTCGATTTTTGGGAATTTGTTTGATCCAACAATATGTATTGTTATCGTGATAAAACGTTCGTTGAATTAACAAAATATAGCCAACGAAATAATTTTTGTTGCCAACAAAACAATTCCGATGGAGTTTGGCTAAGGCAACAAGATAACTCGACAAAACAGCTGAACAAAACTATTTGTTGTATCAAATAACTTTTTTTCTCAGTGTAGGGGCCTTAAAAAGCGTATAAACGTAAAAAAAAAAAAAAAAAACGCGTAAAAGGAATCTCAGAATGATGAATACATTTACAAAATTTAAGTTTTGAAAGAGTGCAAGGTATTTTTTCATAATGATTTAATTGAGCCATCAGTTCGGAACGTACGACTACGTTCGGTGTGTTAGATTTTTGTTTCGCGGCGGCTGCTTTCAGGAGTTCCCGATACTCTCTACTTCGTTGGGCTGCAGTCTTCTTGGGCTACATTTCTCATCACTTGCTCTTGACTCTCGTTTTGATTTTCTCCACTTTCGTTTGCGTTCCTTCTGCGAATTCCGCGGCATTGTCGAAAATGTTAACCTATTCACACGAAAACAAATTTCATTTTTTTTTAGTTTAAACCACTCTGATATGTTCTAAATGTATTTGAATAGATCTCGTCGAGAGCTTTAAAACGACACCACGCACAGTCCTTTTGCGTGGTTGTCCAGATGAACCGCGATATTTGTCAAAAGTTGTTCACCGGTTCACAAGAAAACAATTTTTAAAATGTTCAGTTCAAACCACAGCAAAATGTTCTTCGTATATTTAAATAGATCTCGTGGAGAGCTTTAAAACGACACCACGCACAGTCCTTTTGCATGGTTGTCCAGATAAACCGCGATATTGTCAAAAGTTGTTCACCGGTTCACAAGAAAACAATTTTTAAAATGTTCAGTTCAAACCACTGCAAAATGTTCTTCGTATATTTAAATAGATCTCGTGGAGAGCTTTAAAACGACACCACGCACAGTCCTTTTGCATGGTTGTCCAGATAAACCGCGATATTGTCAAAAGTTGTTCACCGGTTCACAAGAAAAACAATTTTTAAAATGTTCAGTTCAAACCACTGCGAAATGTTCTTCGTATATTTAAATAGATCTCGCCGAGAGCTTTAAAACGACACCACGCACAGTCCTTTTGCATGGTTGTCCAGATAAACCGCGATATTGTCAAAAGTTGTTCACCGGTTCACAAGAAAACAATTTTTAAAATGTTCAGTTCAAACCACTGCGAAATGTTCTTCGTATATTTAAATAGATCTCGCCGAGAGCTTTAAAACGACACCACGCACAGTCCTTTTGCATGGTTGTCCAGATAAACCGCGATATTGTCAAAAGTTGTTCACCGGTTCACAAGAAAACAATTTTTAAAATGTTCAGTTCAAACCACTGCGAAATGTTCTTCGTATATTTAAATAGATCTCGCCGAGAGCTTTAAAACGACACCACGCACAGTCCTTTTGCATGGTTGTCCAGATAAACCGCGATATTGTCAAAAGTTGTTCACCGGTTCACAAGAAAACAATTTTTAAAATGTTCAGTTCAAACCACTGCGAAATGTTCTTCGTATATTTAAATAGATCTCGTCGAGAGCTTTAAAACGACACCACGCACAGTCCTTTTGCATGGTTGTCCAGATAAACCGCGATATTGTCAAAAGTTGTTCACCGGTTCACAAGAAAACAATTTTTAAAATGTTCAGTTCAAACCACTGCGAAATGTTCTTCGTATATTTAAATAGATCTCGTCGAGAGCTTTAAAACGACACCACGCACAGTCCTTTTGCATGGTTGTCCAGATAAACCGCGATATTGTCAAAAGTTGTTCACCGGTTCACAAGAAAGCAATTTTTAAAATGTTCAGTTCAAACCACTGCGAAATGTTCTTCGTATATTTGAATAGATCTAGTCGAGAGCTTTAAAACGATACCACGCACAGTCGTGTTGCGCTCACGATTGCCGAGATAGACTGAGTCAAGCACGGCGACACACCCAGAAACATTGCATCATCTCCTCCGCGCTTAGAACAGTGAATGCATATATTCTGTATCAGTCTCATAGTAATCCGGATCCGCTATCACGGCTCTATTTCATGAAATGTCTAGCTAAGGATCTTATAGATCCATTTCTAAAAGACAGATTGGATCACACGAGACTTTCAAGGGAATAACCTTTGTCCATGAAACGCATCTTTGGAATCAGGAAAGAAGTGCAGTTTGGGAAGGGGGAAAAAAAAGGATAAAGGGTTAGCAAGAGAAAATAGAAAAACATACTTTCTACGTCCAGCAGCAAAGAAGCTCAAAACTGCCTAATTTGTGTTGTTCATGCAACAGAGCGCAACATGCCTCGAGTGTGCAAACTCCGATACCGAAAGCTGAACGCTTGCAGTTTTCTATTAATTCTCGCTGGAAGGAACTAATACTTAGTTGTTATTAAGAATATTTCAGGAATAGCAGATATGCACAGTCTTAGAAGTGTACGTATATTATTTTTTTTAAAAGAAAATTTAGTACATTATACAGGGTGATTCATAAAGAAGTATACAGTTTCAACGCACTATAAAACAAGAACAATGTAAGATAATTTATGTTACCCGTAACAGAATTGTAGGGGAATGTTTCAAGTTTTTTTAGAGACAGTCACAGATGTTCTATGTGTGCATCCTTAGTCACACGACACACATCGAGCCGGTAATCCATTTCCGCCCAAACGCGAGGTAAGATATCTGAATCAAGTGCAGTGATAGTGGCTGTCATACGCTGTTTCAGCTCCGCTAGATCAACATGGGGGGTGGGGTGGGGGTGTGGGGGGTACCTTGTCCTTTATGTACCCCCACAGGAAAAAGTCACAAGGTGTTAAGTCAGGACTTCTGGGTGGCCATGTGCCATTGTGGCCATTGGTGAGGACTTCTGGGTGGTCACGCGCGCTATTGCCTACGTCACTTCCCTCAGTAGCGGGACACAAACTTTATGAGTACATCTACCTAACGGTTCGCAGTTGTGGTCCGTGTCTTCTTTTTTTTTTTTTTTTTTTTTTTTTTTTTTTTTGAGATTTAACGACCACCGTGAGCAACTCAATGGGCTATAAGCAGTCGCCCGTCCCTAATTTAGAGTCACTGGTTCCAGGGAAGGGAGAGAGCCAGTGCCGTAAGACAAACACAACATCCATGCCTCACCGGGATTCGAACCCGGACCCCTTCCGACGAATGATCAGAGGCCAACGCCTTAGACCACTGCGCCACCGGGGCGGCTGGTCCGTGTCTTCAACTGTTACCGTTTTACAGCATCTGGAAACTGTATACTTCTTTATGAACCACCCTGTGTATATGACTCATCAAAATTTCTGTGTTCCAACAACATGGCGTGTTTTTCAGTAACAGCATTTTAAAATATTAATTTTTTCTCACATTTGGACCTCAGAGTGTTATTAAAGTGCAAAACAGTAATTAATGTTGTTCTTTCTGCAGAAGGTCTTTATCTAGGATGCAGTATAGATAGTGGTCCCCTAGACCGCACGACGCCACTTAAGATATCAAATCAGAACCGTCATTTTTTTTTAATTAAAAAATATGAACTTTATTTACATGTTTTGCATTTCCATTTTAAGGCTGTGTATTCAAAATATTCAATGCACAAAAGTGTGTATCTCTAGTATTAAGATGATGATATGAAATGAGTATGAGATGGACTAGGGTGGGTTCACCCAACTTCTCTTTGAGCCTCCCCCCCCCCCCCCCAAATATTTAAGAAGTTAGATTACACAAGTCTTAAGTTAGTTAACGCACAAGTCTTCAACCAGAGGGCGTAAGTTCAGGTTTCCGTTTACAGCAATATCTGCGGGATTAAAAACCCTATTGAAAAACTTCTTTCTTCGGTCAGATACTATCGTTTTCCTCACCGCTTCCGTTGACTTTGAATTAGTGCTGTTCACGGATTTCGGATTTTTGGATATCCGGATATGTTAGTATCCGAAAACCGGATGTTTAGCATTTGAATAGTTCGAACTCCGGTTATCCGGCTTTCGAACTTCGGATATCCTGATATCCGGACTTAGAATACCGAATAATCAGACATCTAAACAACATAGATCTATCTGGCCATGATAGACCGCATGAAACCTTAACGCAGCAGTTTGTGAATGTGCGTTTTTTTGGCTGAACGATGTCCGTTTGATTAGACAAAATGATCTTTCGTGACATTGATATTTGTACTAAGTGAATTGATAATAAATAAAATTGCACTGTTTTATCTTGTAACAAACTCATGCGGCAATCCGGATTTCGGATTTATGATATTTCGGATATTTTGAAATCCGAAATCCGGATTTCAAAATATCTGGTTTTTAACAGCACTAGCCGGGTATCCGAAATCCAGATTTCGGATTTATGATATTTCGGATATTTTGAAACCCGAAATCCGGTTTTCAAAATACCTGTTTTTTTAACAGCACTAGCCGGATATCCGAATATCCGGATTTCGGGTTTATGATATTTCGGATATTTTGAAACCCAAATCCGATTTCAAAATATGTGGTTTCTAACAGCACTAGCCGGATATCCGAATATCCAGATTTCGGATTTATGATATTTCGGATATTTTGAAACCCGAAATCCGGATTTCAAAATACCTGTTTTTTAACAGCACTAGCCGGATATCCGAATATCCGGATTTCGGGTTTATGACATTTCGGATATTTTGAAACCCGAAATCCGGATTTCAAAATATCTGGTTTTTAACAGCACTAGCCGGATATCCGAATATCCGGATTTCGGGTTTATGATATTTCGAATATTTTGAAATCCGAAATCCGGATTTCAAAATATCCGGGTTTTGGCAGCACTACTTTGAATAGCTTTGAAAAATTTTATTCGTGTCAGAACGGACTCAAAAGACGTGCTCATTACACTGAGAAATTCGGTGTCATTTTTCTTGTTGTAGGAGAAAACGAGTGGCAACCGTGTTCTAACTGCAAGTGATTTTGTTCACTGTAGCTTTATTTCCCGTGTTGTCACAGGAGACTTTAGATCTTTTGGGGCCCTAGGCGCTAAAAGGTTCAGGGGCCCCTCCCCTTCTTATGCCTTCAGAAATTTTCATCCGTCAGATTAACAAAAAAAGGGGGGGGGGTCAAGAAAAAGGTTTTCACACTTTTTTAAAATGTCATCGCTTCCTGTTATTAGAACGTTCTGTAAGAAACAGTGCTAGCTAGTGTAATAATTTTGTCTGTCCGTGCACATCGAATTTTTTTATTTCAGAAATATATCTCAAAAATTATTTTTGCGGCTAATAGGAAATCAATGGATATTAAGTTTGGCACTTTTAATATCCCATATACTTCATGCACTGCGCCGCCCCGGTGGCGCAGTGGTCTAAGCGAAGGCCTCTGATCATTCGTCCGAAAACGGTCCGGGTTTGAATCCCGGTGAGGCATGGATGTTGTGTTTGTCTTACGGCACTGGCTCTCTCCCTTCAATGGAACCAGTGACCCTACATTAGGGACAGGCGACTGCTTATAGCCCATTGAGTTGCTCACGGTGGTCGTTAAACCTTCAAAAAAAAAAAAAAAAACTTCATGCACTGCAGTTTTCCTAAACAGAATTTTGAGGCTAATAGGGAATAAATGGATGTTAGGTTTGGCACTTTGAATACCCGTATCCCATTTATACCTGCACTGCAGTTATAAGAAACAGAAGCATGCAAATTAAATGCAAAAGATCCGGTTTGAAAATGGAAAAGTAGGGACTGCAGGTTTTTGAGTAAGAGTATCATTGAAATTTTTATTGATTTTTCAAAAGCTACTTTTAAGTCGATTTAAGGAATAGAAAAGGTGAGAATACTTCATAATTATCAGTATTAAACCAAGGGAGCAGAAAGTAATGAGAAAACGTTGTTGCAATACAATATAAATTACTTTTAACACTATTAAATAAGATAGTGTGATATTCTCAAATTTCTTTATTTTTTCAGCCTAAATATAAATAACTCCTTTGGTTTAAGATGGTTTAGAGGGCTTAGGGCCGAGAAAGAACTTGATTGTCCTAAGAAGAATCATCCTACGAAGAATATTTCTTTCTTCATTGATTATCAAAAAAACAATTAACAGCAAACACGCCCTTTCATTAGGAAAGTATTTACAAGTACTCCTCATCGCAACTTGGAAAGAAGGTGGGAAGGTTCCAACACAGATGTGTTCCCTTTGCTGGAAGTACCATGAAAGCAATTTATAGCACAGCAGGCCAGTTAAGAATTCGCCTTAAACAATGAAAAGTGTGGGAAGCGTGAATACCTTCTTTACCTAAAAGGAAATCAAAATTATTTTAACCGTCCCTTTCAAAATAAGTACATCGATAAGAACTCGAAAATTCGGAATATCAGCAACAGCAAGAAAAAATATGTTATTGTTAATATGAGAAAGTAAAATATCAAGTGACAATACAAAGTAGTCGCTTTAAGGAATGATTTGATTCGGTCCGTGAAAACCAAAACTGAAAATCCAATTATATGATTTCGGGCCCCCTCAAACAGCGAGGCCCTAGCCGGAAATCCGCCCCTGAGTGTTGTGCGCTTTTTAAAATCTCGACCGGTGTTTTTTTCCGTTAGGGCGCTCGGCTGCTTCGATTCTGTATGATACATCAGCTGTGCTTGTACGCGTGTTTCTCAAAACGCTTTGTGACATCGCTCTCGAAATTAATAAAGTCTGCTGAAACTCCTTGGCCATGTCACGGGAAGAAAACGAGATAGGTGTTGTTGTTGTTGATTTAAGCGCTTGTCAAGACAGATGACGTCATTCATACCAATAAACTTTTCTCGCTAAACGGGTCCGGCCGCTGGGCAGCAGTAACTGGCATTATCTAGCTACGATGCATGCACATCGCTTTTTGTCAAGCCTTTTTTTTTTTTTTTTTATCCCTTGCACACGTGCAGCTGTGTGGCCGTGGCCTAATTGTACGTTGCCACGAGCCGATTTACTCAGTCTCAGAAGAAGAGGAGGAGGTGCTGGCAAAGAACGGGAGGGTGAAAGGTTTGTTGAGCGTATGTATCTCCAACTGCTGCTGCACGACTATAAATAAACCCAACGGGTGTTCTTGTCCGGAAGGTTTGTTCAGCTGGCCGTGACCTGCACAGAATGGGATTCTGTCGGCTCTGACTGCTCTTGTTTCATTTTGTTTAATTCTTTGCTTTATTTCGCTCTGGCCAACCTATTGAACGAGATCTGTCTGTTTGCGCGCGCGCATCAAGCTTAGGGTATGTAGGTTTTGTGCTTGCAGGTCACCGTAATCTGGTATAACTCAAGCCGGCATAGGGTATTGTTCGCTGTTAGCAGATCGTGCCGTTAAACTGCCACTTAATCATTACAGGAAATCCGCACAACGTGAACAATAGTCGACCGCAGCGGATTGATTCGACGAACGCTGACGTAATTGCGCGTAGATGATTTTTGGTAATATTGCGGAAATTACAGACATGTCGATGGATTTACTGAAAACCGCTGTTATCGGCGTTTGATTTTCTGCTTCGGAAACAGGCATGAGATTCCTACGCGAATTTTTTTCTTCATCTATACTTCAACCATATCTTTACGGCTGAACGTAAAGATATGGTTGAAGTATCAAAATAAAGGTCTTACCATGTAGATGTGCCAGTCGAACAGAAAAATGAGATTTTGGGCAACATTTCGGGCGTTGTGAGGCGTCAAATTTCCCATGTAAAGTCTATGGGAGAAGCGTGCGGTTGACTCACGCGCTGTTGAAAGCGGAAGCATGGAAATACATGTACTTGGAGTGCCACTTTTCCAAAATAAAAAATCAACGCTGCCAAAGTTTTGTACAGTTTTGTACACCCAAAAGGAAATTTTGTACACCACCGGAAGTGATACTTATCGGCTTTCTAAAAGTGGCACTTCAAGAACATGCTGAATGCCACAGAGGGACGAAAAGTAACACTTCCGGTGGTGTACAAAATTATTTGTGGGGTGTACAAAACTAGTACAACACTCTGGCAGTGTTTATTTTAGATTTTGAAAAAGTGGCACTCCAACTGAGTGCTACTTTTTCAAAATCTAAATTAAACACTGCCACAGTGTTGTACTGACTGTCACCTTTTCAAAATCTAAAATAAACACTGCCAGAGTGTTGTACTGAGTGCCACTTTTTCAAAATCTAAAACAAACACTGCCAGAGTGTTGTACTAGTTTTGTACACCCCAAAAATAATTTTGTACACCACCGGAAGTGTTACTTTTTGTCCCTCTGTGGCACTCAGCATGTTCTTTAAGTGCCACTTTTAGAAAGCCGAAAAGTACCACTTCCGGTGGTGCGAAATTTTTTCTTTTGGGTGTACAAAACTTTTCAAAACTAGTATAAAACTTTGGCAGCGTTGATTTTTTATTTCGGAAAAGTGGCAATCCAAGTACATGTACCTGAAGCATGGAGTGACTGAGATAGTCCGACGGTCTTATCTTTTCTGAGCGAACCGTTGCGCAAAGCAACGCTAGCCGGCATTCGTATCAAAGTTCTTCTCATCGGAACAGCGAACACTCTCGAAGACCTGATTGCGTTATGCCGTTGGACTGTGTGATGTATATATACAATTTAATATTCATTCGATCCAGTTTATTCACGTAGGTAAGACGTTTCCCATTATGTAAAGATGTAAATAAACATTCCGTTGACCATTGTTAGTGAAAATATTACGGGCGACTGCTTATAGCCCATTGAGTTGTTCACAATGGTCGTATAAAAAAATCATGAACTTTGTCTTTACTGAAGTGGTTGAATGAATTTGGCAATCAAATAAAGTTTACATTTGTTGTTTCATATGAGCTTATTCTTTAAAAAACAAAACAAAAAAACTGCCCGTTGATTCCAATGGGTGATGAGTATTCGCAACGCGTATCTCTCATTCGAATAACATTTGCAAACGCAGTTGTGGCTGAAGATGAGAGTGAAAGAGTGCGCTGTCCAGTTGAATTTTTGCACACGATCGACATGAGTGGACTTCCGCCTCACATTTTAAGACTGAAAAAGGGTGCAGTCCGAAAGGGGCCCGGATTCGAATCCCTATGAGGCATTGATGTTGTGTTTGTCTTACGGCTCTGGCTCTCTCCCTTCCCTGCAACCAGTGCCCCTAAATTAGGGACGGTCGACTGCTTATAGCCCATTGAGTTGCTCACGGTGCTCGCTAAACCTCCAATAAAAAAAAGGGGGTCCGTGTTCGAATCCCGGTGAGGCATGGATGTTGTGTTTGTCTTACGGCACTGGCTCTCTCCCTTCCCTGGAACCAGTGCCCCTAAATTAGGGACGGTCGACTGCTTATATTATAGCCCATTGAGTTGCTCACGGTGGTCGGTCGTTAAACCTCCAATCAAAAAAAAAAAAAAAAAAACGAACCTGAACTATTGTCTTTACTGAAGTGGCTGAATGAATTTGTCAATCAAATGAAGTTCAGATCTGTTGCTTCATATGAGTTTATTCTTTAAAAACAAAAAAAAAAAAAAAAAAACTGACCGTTGATTCCGATGAGTGAAGAGTATTCGCAACGCGAATCTCATTCCAACAACATTTTCACACACAGATGTGACTGAAGATGAGAGTGAAAGAGTGCGCTATCTAATTCAATTTTTGCACACGATCGAGATGAGTGGTCTTCTGCCTCACATTTTACGACTGAAAAAGGGTGCAGTCGTGATATTCATCACGAACCTGGCCGCCTCGGTGGTGCAGTGGTCTAAGCGATGGCTTCTGATCATTTGTCCGAAAGGGGTCCGGGTTCGAATCCCGGTGAAGCATGGATGTTGTGTTTGTCTTACGGCACTGGCTCTCTCCCTTCCCTGCAACCAGTGCCCCTAAATTAGGGACGGTCGACTGCTTATATTATAGCCCATTGAGTTGCTCACGGTGGTCGGTCGTTAAACCTCCAATCAAAAATAAAAAAATCGCGAACCTTTAATTTACTGAAGTGGTTGAATGAATATGTCAATCAAATAAAGTTCACATACACATGTGTTATGTTGTTTCATATGAGTTTATCCTTTAAAAAAAAATCTAAACGTCGGTTCCGACGGGTTTCGTCTAGTTTGGGTTAAATCTCGGGACTGATGCTATATACTAAATACAATGAGGGAGGGATCATTTTCCGCCTTTTTTTTTTTTTTATTGTTCTCGATGTTGCCTTTGTAAAGCATTGGTGTTAAATACATTTTTTGCATAAGTATTTGTATTGCAGGTTGCAAAAATAGGCAGCAGTCACGGAAATGGAAAGTTGGACGGAGCGAAAATGTCCCTGTATTTTGTAAATTCTTCTTCTCGCGATATTCCTTCTGCCTCCTATTGTTAAATATAATTTTAGTACAGTACAACCCCTCCTAGGACTGTTGTTTTTAAGCTTTAAATAAATATTAATATATAGGGGATGTTGTCCGTCCCATGACGGAGTGAAATTTTTAATTGAAACAGATGGAAAACAAATCAAATAGACTCTTGATCTCAAAAACTACAGTCTTGTGATATATATATATATATATACACACTGCTGGCCACCCAAATTCAACACCAAGAAGTACAGGAGATAGCAAAGCTAGATTTACTGGACACATAACAACAGATTCAAAGATGAAACGATTGAGCTTACCGGCCCGTGCGACTTGCGGAACACGCAGACATCAACAGTTCGTGCGTGGCCCCCATGGCTGGCAATAACGGCCGCTACACGCCGCGGCATCGAACGAAAAAGGCTTTGGATGTGGGCTTGGGGTATGTCGGTCCAGGCTACTTCCACACGTTGCCACAGTTCATCACGGGTGGTGCTTGCCCTGCCACTCGGTTGCCGATCAGCGACCAGACGTGTTCGATGGGCGACATATCGGGAGAACAGGCGGGTCACGGCAGCAGTGACACCTGGTGGGCCGTGAAGAATTGTTGCACGATGTGTGCCACGTGCGGGCGCGCATTGTCCTGTTGAAACGTGGCCGCTGGCTGGTCCTGCATGTAAGGGAGGACTACAGGCTCCAAAACGTCGGAGATGGTGCGGTGGCTGTTGAGTGTACCGGCGATGCGTACCAGAGGGGTACGGGTGTCATATCCAATTGCGCCCCAAACCATAAATAACACCAGGCGACGGACCGGTATGGCGATGCATAATACAGGCGTCATACAGTCTCTCGCCGTGGTGCCGCCACACGCGGATCTGACCATCATGGTGTTGCAGGCAGAAGCGGGATTCGTCGGAGAAGACAATGTCGGGTAATTCCGTAGTCCAGGTGCGGCGTTCAACGGCCCATTGCCGCCGCACTCGCCGGTGGTGTAACGTCAATGGTAATCGGAGCAATGGGCGCTGTGCGACAAGTCCCCGCTCCTGCAGACGACGTCGAACGGTACGTGCTGACACAGGTTGTTGCGCAACACACCCTAATTCCGGCGCTAACGTTCGTGATGTGGCGGTGCGAGCCGTCAATGCTCGCCGCACGACATGCCGGTCCTCTCGTTCAGTGGTGTGCCGCGGCTGCGGAAATCGCTCACGTCGGTCCGTCCGTCCCTCCTGCACCCACCGAATCCATACTCGCCTCACTGTGGCTGAATGTCGTTCCTCACGGGCGCCGATGTCTCGGTACGATAAACCGCTGTCGCGATAAGCCACTATTCGTCCTCTGTCGAACTCCGAAACGTGCTGGAATGACTACCGTATTCTGCGACGAGGCATCAGGAAGCTTCCCACGCACAGGTCCGGCAGCACAACACACTTGCACTACTTACACCCCGCCTTCTGTGCACCCTTCTTATAGTGCTTCTCGGTGGCGTGCCGGGCGCACATGATTTGCATATGCCCTGCAATGCTAATCGTTTGCATGTCCTCTCGCGGGCGACGCATGCTGCGAATATCAGGCCAGTCGGATGCTTCCTTCTTGGTGTTGCATTTTGGGTGGCCAGCAGTGTATTAAGGTAATACAACGTAGTTTGTCACAATGTTTTCTTTTTTTTTTTTTCTAGCCGACCATGGTTTCGCTGGATGTTGCCCTAGCTTCATCAGGACGAATGGCCCGTACATATTCAAATTGTATATGACATCATAAATGGTGTTTACAGTCACGTGTTTTGGTTAGATGCTTCCACACGCTTGAAAGAAATGGCGTGGATGCCATGTAATTAACAAGTTGCGAAGACTTCTGATATATGTATGGAAAGCTTCAAAAATATCAAGTTTGGTGGTTGAATCTGGCTTGACAATTAGTTTTGCTTCTTCGAAGAGAAATTTGTGGTCCATTTCGTAACAGTGTTTAGCCATCGATGACTTCTTTAGGTCTCAATTCCGAATGTAGGTCTTGTGCTTCTTCAATCGAAAACGCAAGGCTCTACGGGTCTGTCCTATATACGAAGCGCAACATTCACACGGAATTTTGATAAATTCCCCACGAGTTTTTATCTTCAACGTAGTCCTTTGATCCTAAAAATCTCATTTTGTTTATGGGTTTAAAAATAACTTTAAAATTAAAGGATTTGAGAATTTTTGAAATTTTGAATGCAATGTCACGGGAAAATGGAATAAAGTCAAAAATTTTTTTTTTTTTTGATTGGAGGTTTAACGACCACCGTGAGCAACTCAATGGGCTATAAGCAGTCGCCCGTCCCTAATTTAGGGTCACTGGTTCCAGGGAAGGGTAAGAGCCAGTGCCGTAAGACAAACACAACATCCATGCCTGACCGGGATTCGAACCCAGATCCCTTACGGACGAATGATCAGAGGCCAACGCCTTAGACCACTGCGCCACCGGGGCGGCAAAGTCAAAATTCTGTCACCGTGGGTGCATCACAGGAGTTAACGTGGAGATAGGCTTCGGTTTCCGGCATTTTGTTAGAGTCTTGTCTATAATGGAAGGCTTGTATCCTCACTCTACTGCAACACGTTTAGAGAAATAAAGTTCTTTTTCCAAACAGTCTTTATCTGAAAATTCTCAAAACCTTTAAGTTAAAGGTGATATTTAAACCCATAAACAAAATGAGATTGTTAGGATCAAAGGACTGTGTTGAAGACAAAAACTCTTGGGGAATTTATCAAATTTCGTGTGAATGTTGCGCTTCGTATATAGGACAGACCCGTAGAGCCTTGCGTTTTCGATTGAAGAAGCACAAGACCTACATTCGGAATTGTGACATAAAGAAGTCATCGATGGCTAAACACTGTTACGAAAAGGACCACAAATTTCTCTTTGAAGAAGCAAAACTTAGTGACAAGCCAGATTCAACCACCAAACTTGACATTTTGGGAGCTTTCCATATATATCAGGAGTCTTCGCAACTTGTTAATGATATGGCATCCTCGCCATTTCTATCAAGCGCGTGGAAGCATCTAACCGAAACACGTGACTGCAAACACCATTTATGATGGCATATACAATTTGAATATTGACGTGCCATTCGTCCTGACGAAGCTGTGTCAATACCCAGCGAAACCATGGTCGGCTTGAAAAAATAAATAATTGTGACAAACTACGTTGTATTACCTTAATATATAAATCAAATAGACGCCGGACTTCTGTAACGAAGCATAGTAAAAACTTATATAAAAAGAACACATTCAAGTCAGAATTAAAAATTTTATGCTATTTATTTCCGTTTTTGAAGAAACCACGCGATAAATAACATTCTGTGTAAAATATATGTTGTTTAACAATTGTAGAATAGAGCGTTTGGATAGATCGATATTGCGTACAATGTGTAACATAATCAGCAAACTTCTACTTTGATTTTCGCGTAAAATTACTTTTTCTCCGGCACGCTTGTTATTATACCCTTCACGGCTTGTTTTAGACTGTCCTATCCGAAGTTTAGTTTGAAGCTTCATACCGAAACTTTTTCTACAAAATAATGCGACATCTGGTGTTACAAATCGGAACTATGAACATTCTTGACAGTGTGCTACTGGGGCGACATCTGCTTTTAGATGCAATTTTGCTCACTCAAGATTTCAGTTTTTATTGTAGGTTAGATCGTTTAGATAGATCGATATTTTGCAAAATGTTTAGTATAATCAGCACTAAACTCGGAAATGTTTCATCTATACTACGAGTCAACCTAAGAGCAGAGTAGCAGAATGTACAGGGTGTCCCACAAAGGACTCCCTGATTTTAAAATGAAATAACTCGGAAACGGAGACCGATAGAAGAATAAAACAATTGGTATGTTTATTTTGAAAGCCGTAAAAATCTGATACAGAAGTTTCAAAATTACTTACAAGATGTTGCCGACAGGTGGCGCTGTTCGCTTTAGTCGCAGTAGTGCGTCCATGAAATAGCCTATAAACTGTCCTTTGCAAGCAATCGTTGCAATCACATGACAATCGATTCAAAATGTGCACCTTTCGCAGCACAGAGATGACGCAAACGAAGAATGAAATTTTCAGTCACCCTCTGTAGTGTGTCAACGGAAATGGACGCACATGCCTCACCGATCAACTCTTCAAGCTCGTCCAGTGTTGCAGGATTGTTCTGGAAAACAGTGTCCTTCAATGTGCCCCACAAAAAGTAGTCGCAGAGGGGTAAGATCGGGTGAGTATGGAGGCCAATCCATGCCTGTTCCAGTAAATGTGGAATAGTTCAAAGCAATGACCCTATTCCCGAAGTATTCCTCAGGAAAGGCAAAAACCGCTGGGGTACGGTGTGGTCGGGCTCCATCTTGCATAAACCACGAGATGCCTGATACTCGAGTATCAGAAAAACACGTTGCTCCACGGAATACATGACTTCATCCACTTCCTTCAGTACGTTAACCTCCTTTCACGTTTCGACAGCGAAACTGTCCGAAGACTGATCGCTCTGTGCTTCACAGCATTATTTATAGGACCGCACTGCGACTACAGCGTAGAGCGCCACCCTTCCGCAACATTTGCAAGTAATTTTGAAACTCCTGTATCAGATTTTTACGGCTTTTCAAATAAACATACCACGTGTTTTATTCTTCTATCGATCTCCGTTTCCGAATTATTTCATTTTAAAATCAGGGAGTCCTTTGTGGGACACCCTGTAGAAGTACGCGCGTACGCTGTACGCGGATAGTTTTTGCAGGTAGTTCTTGCTTGTAGATTGAAAAAAAATGTTTTTTATAACAATTAAAACACTTAATCAAGGCTTTACTCAGATTAATATATTTATTACTATTTTAACTTGAACTTTCCGTTGTTTTTTACATCTTCTGAGTTCTTTTGTTTTTACACAAGTTTCTGGCCTCTAGATTTTATCAAGGCCTGTTCTCAATGTAAACAGTGCGTCAAAGAACTTTTAAGACTGGCGCTAGATTTCAGCCTACGGTGGCGCCACCAGTGTAATCGCGAATGCGTTATAAACCGTAACCATCTGCTTGCTTTCTGCCAAAAGTACTGCGCAGTTGTTAAAGTAACTCAAACGAAACGGCCGTTCATTAGAGATGTAACATTTTTTTCATGTTGAATTAATATTAAGATGGGACAAAGGGCTGTCATTAAATTTAACGCAAAACTTGGTAAAAGTGCCTCGGAAATGTACCAAATGATGAAACAAGTTTACGGTGAGTTTTGTTTAAGTAGATCAAATGTTTTCCTGTGGCACAAAAGTTTTTTGGACGGAAGAAAGACGCTAGAAGATGATAAGCATACCGGAAGACTAAGTTCATCTAGGACACCTGAGATTATTGAAAAATTGCGTGATTTCGTGGCAAACAATTGATGTGCCTCACTAAGAATGATGGAAGAGTCTTTAAACATCAACAAAGAAACGATTCGAACCATCCTGCATGAAGATTTGGGCAAAACAAAAGTATGTGCTGAATTTGTTCTACACACGTTAACCAATGAACAAAAATCAAGGAGAAGTGCACATTTCAGAGACATCATTTCAGCCGCTGAAAATGATCCAAACTTCTTAAAATCGATTGTTACAGGTGATTAAACATAGTGTTTCAATATGATCCTAAAACAAAGTGCAGAATGGAAGTAAAAAGACTGACCACAAGCCAAGAAAACAAGAAAAGTTCCATCGAAAATCAAAACAATGCTCATTACATTCTTCGATAGTAAGGGTATTATCCACAAAGAATTTGTTCCAAGTGGACAAACAATTACTGGTGAGTTTTACTCAAATGTTTTGAGGCGTTTAATGGGCAGAATTCGTCGCATTCGTCCAAAATATCGGGATGAAAACAGTTGGTGTTTGTTGCACCATAATGCACCCAATCACACCTCACTTCTTGTTTGTAGATTTTTGGCAAAATATAACATCTGTGTGTTGAATCATCCACCATATTCGCCTGATTTAGCACCCTGTGACTTTTCTTTGTTCCCAAAACTTAAAATGACGTTAAAAGGGTGTTATTTTGATGATATCGACCATACAAACAGCTTCGACGCGTGCTTTGGAAGCAATTCCGCAAAGTGAACTGAAACAGGCATTGGAATCATTATTAAATCGCTGTAACAAGTGTATTGAAGCTGGAGGGACTTATTTTGAATAACAAACCAAAACAAATTATAATGTCTTGTTTCTGTTGCATTTTACAGACCCAGTCTTAAAAATTCTTTGCCACACTGTGTATACGAACTGTATCAAAAAATTCGTTTACACAGAAAGAATTTAAATTTTATCATTTGCTCAGAAAGAATTTAAATTTTGCGAGGTTCCTTTTGCAGTTGCCAGTAATTAAATTGAAATCGTTTCCTGATGTATTTTGTAAGTCTACTATTTTTGAATTAAGTTGTTGAAAATTGTATTTATAGTTTTTGAAGGTTCATTTAATGTAACTGTTTTTTTAGATATAAAAACTTTCTTTGATTAGTCTTGTTTTTACGAGGCTCATAGTCCATTATTTTAATATTTTCCTCTAAAGGTCCATTTCCCATGCTGCACATTCAGTTGTAATGTACTAATTCTGTCCTCCTCACTGGAATCTGTGATGTTCTTATAATTATTTATTGTTGTATTCATTTTTCTTTAAATTATCTTATTCTATTGTTATAGTGATTCGCGGGTTTGCAGCAAATTTCTGTTTCAGTGGTTGTGTACGCAGATACATTTTATTTTTATACAACTCTGCCTAAGAGTGTACCGCTATGAAGGGTACGAAATAGCTACCTCCGCTACGAAAAATAGTTCCTAGTGTTTAGAGCGAAAAGCAGTAGAATTATAGCTTAGAATCCATTTTTGTTTGCTCAACAGTTTATCAGACAAAATTGCTATCTAAAAACAAATTCTAGAAGTTAGATCGCTTTTAGAAATAAATTTGTTGTGAGAAGTTGCTGAATTCAAGAGCTACGCAATTTCGGGTATTTCTGCCCACTTGGGATACAACCATCGAGTTTATATACACTGTTGGCCACCCAAAATGCAACACCAAGAAGGAAACATCCGATTGTCCTGAAATTCGCAGCATGCGTCGCCAGCGAGAGGTCATGCAAACGATTAGCATTGCAGGGCATATGCAAATCATGTGCGTCCTGCATGCCACCGAGAAGCACTATAAGAAGGGTCCACAGAAGGCGGGGTGTAAGTAGTGAAAGTGTGTTGTGATGGCGGACCTGTGCGTGGGAAGCTTCCTGATGCCTCGTCGTAGAATACGGCAGTCATTCCAGCACGTTTCGGAGTTCGACAGAGGACGAACACAGCGGTTTATCGTACCAAGACATCGGCGCCCGTGTGGAACGACATCCAGCCACAGTGAGGCGAGTATGGATTCGATGGGTGCAGGAGGGACGGACGGACCGATGTGAGCGATTTCCGCAGCCGCGGCACACCACCGAACGAGAGGACCGGCATGTTGTTCGGCGGGCATTGACGGCTCGCACCGCCAGATCACGAACGTTAGCGCAGGAATTACGGTGTGTTGTGCAAGAACCTGTGTCAGCATGTACCGTTCGACGTCGTCTGCAGGAGCGGGGACTTGTCGCACGGTGCCCATTGCTCCGATTACCATTGACGTTACACCACCGGCGAGTGCAGCGGCAGTGGGCCGTTGAACGCCGCAACTGGACTACGGAATTGTACGACAGTGTCTTCTCCGACGAATCCCGCTTCTGCCTGCAACACCACGATGGTCGGATCCGCGTGTGGCGGCACCGCGGCGAGAGACTGTATGACGCCTGCATTGTGCATCGCCATACCGGTCCGTCGCTTGGCGTTATCGTTTGGGGCGCAATTGGATATGACAGCCGCACCCGTCTGGTACGCATCGCCGGTACACTCAACAGCCACCGCACCATCTCCGACGTTTTGGAGCCTGTAGTCCTCCCTTACCTGCAGGACCAGCCAGCGGCCACGTTTCAACAGTATAATGCGCGCCCGCACGTGGCACGCATCGTGCAATAATTCTTCACCGCTCCACCAGGTGCCACTGCTGCCGTGGCCCGCCTGTTCTCCCGATATGTCGCCCATCGAACACGTCTGGTCGCTGATCGGCAACCGAGTGGCCCGGCAAGCAGCACCCGCGGCTACGCCTGACCTGTGGCAACGTGTGGAAGCAGCCTTGACCGACATACCCCAAGCCCACATCGAAAGCCTCTTTCGTTCGATGCCGCGGCGTGTAGCGGCCGTTATTGCCAGCCCATGGGGGCCGCACGAACTATTGATGTCTGCGTGTTCCGCAAGTCGCACGGGCCTGTAAGCTCAATCGTTTCATCTTTGTATCTGTAGTTATGTGTCCAGTAAATTTGGCTTTGCTATCTCGTGTCCTTCTTGGTGTTGCATTTTGGGTGGCCAGCAGTGTATTAGTTGGAGACACTTCCCTATCCAAGTAGCACTGGCCGCCATAAGTCACCGTCCGTACTGCAAGTGACGTCACATCAGGGCACGACCGCAACCGCAGACGAGAAGCTGCTTTGAAACAAATGGAAAACAGATAAAATGAGGAATTCAATAATCTTTATTAATTATGCACAGGTTTACTGTTTTATCAACTGTATAACTTAGTTCTTTTTTGCCTGTATGTGACGTCACGCCAAAGATTAGCTGTGACCTATGGCGGCAGAGTCGGTGGTGTTTCCATCTAATATAAGCTCGATGGATACAACTCGGACAGGTGGAAGACCTCTCCCAACATTAACAACACAGAGACAATAAATTGACAATCGGGGAAACTCGGAGTTTGGGTTACTTAAACTGACAGTAGGGGAAGCAGTTCGGCCTCCACCAGACCCCCACTCACAATCCCCACTGCTTGTGAGATGTGGGGGGGGTCAGAAAAGAAACAGTAGAAAAGCACATTAACGCGGATGGACACTGTTCTTACTTTCCACGACGAGTTAAAATAAGGTTCACCCGCCTTTACCAATAGTACACTTTTAGGGTGAATTGGAGTATAGGTTGGACGGCAGTCACCTAAACTCTCATTCATATTTGAATCACCCTGTCTCGTGTTCGTGAAACACAATGAATTTTATCATTTCCCTGTGCCAGGAAGCTATCGTTAATGAAACCTGCATTTAAATTACAGGGTGTTTCATAAAGAATGTCCCGATTTAAGAACTGGATATGTCGGCAACCACGAACCACCGATGAATGCGACTCGTATCATGTCTACGGTCGTGGCCCAGAGTTTGTTATGGCTACCGCTAGATGGCAGCACGCGCTTCCAAAGTGCCTCTACGCTTAGTGAGTGAGAAGATGGCTTCGAGGCAACAGAAGGCGTTTTGTGTGCTCGAATTTAGCAAGACCAAGTCCATGATTACGGTGCAGCGTGCGTTTAAACGGCGTTACGGCAGTGCTCCACCAGTAGGCAAAAACATTCGTCGTTGGTATCGACAATTTGAAGAAACAGGGTGTTTATGTAAGGGAAAGAGTCCTGGATGACTTTCCTTTTTGCGGACAACACGGTTAAGGGCAACGCCTATCTTGCAATGCTGAAGGACTGGCTACTTCCACAGCTGCAGGGCGACTCTGAAGATTATTACATTTTGCAGCAGCGCCACATTGGAACATCCAAGTTCGTCGATTTCTAAACGACACATTGCCTCAGCGTTGGATTGGACGCAGGTTACCTCATGACTTGGCACTACACGCCTGGCCTCCGAGATCTCCAGACATCACACCATGTGACATTTTTTTTATGGGGATACGTAAAAGACCGTGTTTATGTTCCCCCTTTATCCGCTGACTTGGATGAGCTCAAAACGAGAATCACGGCCTCGCTAAATTCTGTGAGTGAAGACACTCTTCGACGCTTTTGGGAATAATTCAGCTATTGGATTGATGTTGTCCGTGCAGCAGGTGGAGGGCACATTGAGCATTTGTAATTGTGGTGAGTGAAACTTTTAGACCTTTCTTCATACGAATGTATGAAAGAATGCCCACGGAAAAAACGCCCACAGAAAAAACGCCCACGAAAAAAATGCTAACTTTTCGAAAATAGGAAAATATGCCCACGAGAAAAATATGTCAACTGTCGACTGATAAGCTTTTATGTCTGTTATAAACAGAGTTCGGACAACTGGTCACAGACAACTGGCCACAAAAGCGTTAGGGGTCGTATAAATATTGCGGTTTCTTGGCCACTTCACGTACATAAGGAAAATGGGTGTAGGAGAAGTGGCCACCGGAGAACTGGCCACCGAAGAAGTGGCTCGGGAGAACTGGCCACAAAAAGTTTAAGGGGCTGTATAGAAATTGTGTTTTTGACCGCTTCGTTATCACGTCCACAGTGGTTGGTTATCTGAGTCACATAAAGTTGCCGTAATTTAGCATTTTCTTAATTGTGATAGGCCTATTTAACGTAATTTTTTTATAAAAAATGTTTATAATCTACAACTCAGCAAAAGAATTTCAAGGTTTATAAACTACAGGTCAACAAATTCTTTGCGGGCATCTACAGAAAACCTTCTGTGGAAGAGAGGGGGGGGATAATGTTAGAAATATTAAATATGAAAAACTTGTAGCCCAACCAGGAGCAGATTTTCAGTGTTTTCGAGGTACACCTTCACAATTTCTGTGAGGGCACGTGCAAACGCGGGAAACTTGTAGGGGAGGGGGAGGGGAGGGAGTCTTGAATGCCGAAAATATAAAATACAGAGAATTTATAGAGTTGTAGTTTGAAAACGGTAACAATCTCCAGATCGGGCCAGAAATTGTTTATATTTTTGGTATTAAGCCTCCCCCCTCCGACAGGTTTCCTCAGTTTGCACATGCGTGCAGATAATTTGTTGAGCTGTATTTATAAACCCTGAAATTCTTTTGTTGCGTTGCAGATTATAAACATTTTTTTTTAAAACAATTGCATGAAATATCGCAATTAAAGAAATACGAAATTACAAATTCTTTACGTGACTCAGATAACCAACCTCTGAAAACGTCGCTACGAAGCGGTCAAAAACGAAATTTTTATACGTCCTCTTAAAATTTTTTGTGGCCAGTTCTTCTACATCCCTCTGGTGCACCCTGACACCAGTACGTAGCCTATGCGATGCCTCGTTTGTGAGTTCATTTCTTTTAACGTGTGTTTGAGCCTCATACTGTCCAAGGACTTCGTTAAAGTTGTTTTCCCTGTTATGCGCCACTCCCTAATCCTGCGCGAGAAGAATGCTGGAGATCCTTTGCCTTATGCGTAGTTACTCTTCTTGAAAAAGCCGAGCACACACCACACTCACAAATGTTAATTTGAACAAAGGACGCCTTCCGCCATTTTGAAAACAAACTACGATGGCCTTATAAATGTTAGATAACGTTATATAGTTGAGCAGAGGAAGCATTCCGCTTACTTTTCTCTATTGCTTAATTGAAATTAAGAAAGGCCTCACTTTTTCTGTGGGCATTTTTTTCCCTATTTTCGAGAAGTGGGCATTATTTCCCCGTACCCTTCATAATTGGCTCTTAGGTTTGTAACTATCCCACATTTGCCTTATTAAATGTACTACTTTGAAATCGGGTCATTCTTTTTGAAACACTCTGTATAAACGCGTTAACTGACGAAGGTTTTTCATTTCGGAAGAGTAATTGCGTTATTTAAGAGTCTATACGTAGCAAGCGGGTTTCCTTAAGCGAACACTCGTGTGAAGAATCGATCACTTGAGAGGTGTTTCGTTAACGCATCATCATTGCGAGCGAAAGCCGAAAATTGTCTGTACGCGAGAGATGAATATAGATACCGAAATGTTCTTTCCGGTGGTGACTTTTGAAAGGCGTTAGCGAAATAAAAGTAATAAAAGATTTAAAGTCTAGAACGTTTCTTCGAGTTCCAGGTAAAATTGTTTCCGAGAGAACAAATTTCCCGTCGTGTCATTATATTCGGCGGAGTGATGTCAGAACTCCCAGCTTTCTCCTCTCATTTACGGGGATTAGTGTCCTCAACAGGCAATTTCAAACGATTAACTTCTAGTAAATGTTTGTAAGGAAGGCATTATTGACAACTTAATGATGACGTCTCTCTCCCTCCCTCTCTCTCTTGGTTTTGCAGTGTGTAGTTTTCCTGTGTCACCAGCCAAGATTACCTCCCAGTGGAACAGTGCCGCCCTCTCACAGGCCCCGATGCCACCCACAGGGGGTGCACCCGTGCCACCCGCCGCACCCCCGCCTCCCGACGCCAACGGCTCCGAGGACAGCAACAGTAAAGACAGCTGTTCTAAGGGTGATCTCCACAGCAGCGATGCCGAAGGAGTTTGGAGTCCTGACATCGAGCAAAGTTTTCAAGAAGCCCTGGCCATATATCCGCCATGTGGAAGGAGAAAAATTATTCTTTCCGACGAGGGAAAAATGTATGGTAAGTCCACTTAATTAAACCTTTGATGAAATCATTATCATTTTTATATAATTAAATATTTCATCCATTACATCACCATCATCATTGTCAACCATTATCAATCCACTGCTGGACGAAGGTCTCCCCAAGTTCCCTCCACAACGGTCTGTCTTGTGCCAGTCTCCTCCATGTCACTCCCTCATACTTTCGAATTTCATCCACCCATCTCCCATGTGGTCTTCTTCTGGATCTTTTCCTGTCCCATGGAATCCAATCTAAAATTTCGGCTGTCCATCGATGGTCTGGCAATATGTCCAGCCCATTGCCATTTCAGGGATTTAACTCTGATCATGATGTCTTCCACTCTTGTCATTTTTCTGATCCACGAGTTCCTCTTCTTATCTCTCCTGGTTACACCAAGCATGCACCTCTCCGTGCTGCTTTGAGTTGTCTGCAGCCTTTGTATGTCTCTTTTAGTTAAGGTCCACGTCTCTGCACCATACGTAAGCACTGGAAGGATGCATTGATCAAACACTTTTCTTTTAAGACATAATGGCATATTGCTCTTAAAAATTATGCTGTTTCTTCCAAAAGCTCTCCAGGCAAGTTTTGTACGCCAATTAATTTCTTCATCAATGTGACCCTCACTTGATATCTGCTGTCCAAGATAAACGTACGTGTCTGTTATCTCCAGCTTTTCTCCATCAATCGATAAATCTTCATTTCTTGTAAATGCATTGAACATCGCTTTTGTCTTCTGAAAGTTCATTTTTAATCCCACTTCTTTACTCTTCTCAGCAAGTTCCTGGATCATACTCTGCAGCTCTGATGGGGTAGTTGCAAAAATGACTACGTCATCAGCAAAACGAAGGTGGGTTAGATAATCTCCATTAATCTTTATCCCTTTGTTTTCCCAGTACATACATGAGATTATTTTGTGGAATTCCACTTTTTTTTTTTTTCATCATCATTTTGGTTGTATTCGATGCAAAACTCAAAAGAAATTTAGGGGGAAAAAACAAACGAAAAATCGATGCAAAACTCAAAAGAAATTTGGGGGGGGGTGTCGCGTTTTGGGAAGGATATTTCGTTTCCAAAACTTTCCAAAAAGAGACTGAAGATTTTTTCCGTTATCATAATTCTTTTTCTCGCGATGTTGCCTCTCTCCTGTATTGTTGTTTAATGTCATTTTATTGCATAATGTCTACGTTTCAGCTTCAAACTATTGGCAACAATTTCCAAAAACGGAAGTTAAACAGCTCGAAAATTTGTCTGAAATCTTCAGGCATGAGATTCTTCCGCGAATTCGAGGAATTTCTCCTTTCCCGTCATCATTTGGATCATTCTCGAGATCGATGCTCAACTGAACGGAATTGTATTGGGGAGGGGATGCATGTGGCACTGCATCCCTGTCCCCAATACAATTCAAAACTTTTGAAAATTTCAAAACTTTCGAAAACGAAAGTTAGGAGAATGAATGTTTCTTCCGCAATCGTTTTTTTTTTTACGCTTTCCAACCGTAGGTTGAAGAAGCGTATAT
This sequence comes from Macrothele yani, assembly GCA_039090855.1. Taxonomy (NCBI): domain Eukaryota; kingdom Metazoa; phylum Arthropoda; class Arachnida; order Araneae; family Macrothelidae; genus Macrothele; species Macrothele yani. Next base: position 98,532,524 of record CM077031.1, read on the forward strand.
GCTCCAGCTTTGTCCGTCTGTCGGCACGATAACTTTTGTAAAAATGGTTCGATTTCGATGAAATTTTAGTATGTGGTAGGGGACCATCTGGGGACGAACCCTATTGAAAATGGACGAAAAATGGGGTCAAAGGTCACGGCATAGGAGCGGGATCCATTCCATCGCCTTTATGCGTCATAACTTACGTAAATATGGTTCAATGTCGATGAAATTTTAGTATATTGTAGAGGACCATCTGGGAATGAACCCGTTTGAAAATGGGTGAAGTGGAGTCAAAGGTCAGGACATAGCAGCGGGATGCATTCCATTGCCCTTATGCGTCATAACGTGCGTAAAAATGGTTCGATTTAGATGAAATTTTAGTATGTGGTAGGGGACCACCTGGGGACGAACCCTATTGAAAATGGACGAAATGGGGTCAAAGGTCAGGACATAGGATCGGGATCCATACCAATTCCCTTATCCCATACTATTAAAGGGGCAATTCATGTATGTATGTAAATTTTATTTTGAAAACGGCTCTAAGGATTTTGATGAAAGTCGTTAACCTACCGTTTTCTGGTACTAGAAATCGATTTAGCTTGATCTCGACTTCAGGAAAGTTCGTTTAGTGGGTTAAACAACCACCCCGAATTACCACGTTTTTAGTGTAGTGTCATGGCGTCGTCCCATTAGATGTTGGCGCGCGGTCACGCCGTCTGTCCCATTACGTCACGCGTTGTGTGTGGATCCTATTAACGTTTTATGACGTCACACTCTTTCGAGCAGATGGTCGCGATTCCCATCTGCCCCATTACGTCACGCGTTGTGTGCGTATGTCCGTCCATACGATAACTCGCGTAAAAACCGTTCGATTTCGATGAACTTTTAGTATGTGGAAGGCGAACACCTGGAAAGGAATCCTATTGAAAGTGAACGAAATGGGGTCAAAGGTCAGGACATAGGAGCGGGATACATTCCACTGCTCTTATGCGTCAACTAACGTAAAAAAGGTTCTATTTCGATTACATTTTAGTAAGTGGTAGGGGACCACCTGGGGACAAACCCTATTGAAAATGGGCGAAATGGTGTCAAAGGTTAGGACATAGGAGCGGAATCACTTCCATCGCCATTATGCGTCATAACTTACGCAAAAATTCTTCGAATTGGATGAAATGTTAGTATGTTGTAGGGGCCTGCCTAGGGACGAATCCTATTGAAAATGGGTGAAATGGGGTCAAAAGTTAGGACACAGGAGCGGGATCTATTCCATAGCCCTTATGCATCATAACTTACGTAAAAATGCTTCCATTGCGACAACACTTTATTATGTTGTTTCGGAGGTATACTGAACCGGTTGTGTTGAATATCATCGAAATGGGATCAAAGGTCAGACAGAGATTTATTCCACAGCCGTTATCCTCATAACTTGAGTGATAACTTGAGTGCCGCCCCGGTGGCGCAGTGGTCTAAGGCGTTGGCCTCTGATCATTCGTATGTAAGGGGTCCGGATTCGAATCCCGGTCAGGCATGGATGTTGTGTTTGTCTTATGGCACTGGCTCTCTCCCTTCCCTGGAACCAGTGGCCCTAAATTAGGGACGGGCGACTGCTTATAGCCCATTGAGTTGCTCACGGTGGTCGTTAAACCTCCAATCAAAAAAAAAAAAAAAAAAGAAAAAATAACTTGAGTAATGATTTCTGGTATGTTGGAAAGCGTATTACACTGCTGGCCACCCAAAATGCAACACCAAGAAGGAAGCATCCGAATGGCCTGAAATTAGCAGGATGCGTCGCACGCGAGAGGACATGCAAACGATTAGCATTGCAGGGCATATGCAAATCATGGGCGCCCGGCACGCCACCGAGAAGCACTATAAGAAGGGTGCACAGAAGGCGTGGTGTAAGTAGTGGAAGTGTGTTGTGCTGTCGGACCTGTGCATGGGAAGCTTGCACAGGTCTGGCAGCACAACACACCGAATTCACAAGGAGGGCCGTTGGATTCCCCACCAACTCACAGCTGCGAACAAGTCTAGGCGCTACGATGTTGCTGTGTCCTTGCTCTCCAGATTCAAGAAGGATTTCCTCCACAAGATGTTGACCTGTGGTGAGAAGTGGATCATCCTAAGCGGCCCAAATCGTAGGTTTATCCAGGTCAGCCTACCACCAGTACCGCCAAACCGAATATCCATGCCAGCAAGTTGTTGCTGTTCATATGGTGGAATTAGCGCGGTGTCGTACACTATGAGTTGCTCAAACCTGTTGAATCGGTAAATGCTGAGCGGCATTGCCAGCAACTCATTCGTGTGAGTGACGCAAGGGAGGCGAGGAGGCCATACACCGGCAAAGGCAGAAGGTCGGTCCTGTTGCTTCAGGATAACGCGCGTCCTCACACCGCGGAAACGACTTGAAACACGATCACCGACCTAGGATGGGAGATTTTGTCTTACCCGGAGTATTCTCCAGACTTCGCCCCGTCGGATTATCACCTCTTTCGCTCCCTGCAACATCACCTGAGTGATACGCACTTCACTTCTGTCGAGGAGGTCCACACATGTATTGATGACTTTATCAACTCGAAACAGCCCTCTTTTTTCTGCAGAGGCATTCGGCAGCTCCCTGACCGATGGCTCAAATGTATCCAACACGACGGGGATTATTTCCCCGATTAGGTACGTATTCGATTTGCTATAATTTGCTGTCAACGTGTCGTGCCTGTGGCCGAGAATTAAGTTTCACACCTAATCATTCTGATGGCGCTACAAGTCAAAATTTTGGAATTAAGTAATTTGTAGGTTCAATTTCAGTTTTCGCTATTTTCTTGATCACATGTCAAGCTTTACGATATGTTTCACAGCAACACCAATTTTTATAAGCTTCTGATGGATTGAAAGTTTTCAAAATGTGGATGTTGTTTCCGTCATTGTCCTTCAGAAGCAAAGGACACTTTTCCTTTTGAGAACACTCGTCTTTCATATTGCGTGAAAATCATTTTTCAGTGTGCGGGCACCAGTACCAAGCACAAAATTCCACGGTGCGGATTTTTCTATAAACTGTTTTTTTTTTTGTTTTTTTTTTTTTGGCTTTTTAAAAATAAAACAGAAATAAAACCTGGTCGAAGTCGGGTCTGGAACACCTTGACCCGTGACCCATTTTCAAAGGTTTTAAATAAAATTTCAGTTGCTGCTTAAAATTTCAATTTTTTCCACGTCATTTTTGGCTGGTGTTATATTGGGTTGTCGGAAAAGTCATGACATATTTTAGCCATGTTTTGCGAAGGTCATTTATTGTTAGAAAGAACAAAGATCAATCAATGATATAATGCCCGTTTTGTTCGATAACCTTTTGACATCTTTCAGTGAGCTGCAGGATGCATCGTTCATAGAAGGCTGTCTTTCGTGGCGAAAAACTGTACGATTTACAGCCTCATCTGAATTGAACGTTATACCACGCAAGGACTGTTGAAGAGAGTAAAACAAGTGGAAGTCTGACGGCGCAAGGTCATGCGAGTATGCCTGGTGTGGCAACACATCCCACCCAAGCTCCAATAATTTTTGGCGGGTGATCAAACTTGTGTGTGGTCTCGCGTTGTTGTGATGGAACACAACACCTTTACGATGAACAAGCTCTGGACGTTTCTGGATGATGGATTCGTTCATACTGTCCAATTGCCGACAGTACACATTCGAATTGATTGTTTGGTTCCATGGTAGGAGCTCGAAAAACACGACACCTTTAAAATCCCACCACACTGAGACTAGAACCTTCCGCTGATGAATGTGTGCTTTGGATGTCGTTTGAGGCGAAGCAGCACGTCGGGACCAAGACCGTTTGCGCAGCACATTGTTGTACACAGTCCACTTTTCGTCACCAGTTATCAGTCGCTTCAAAAAAGGATCGTTTTCCTCACGTTTAATGAGCATATCGCAGATGTTTATACGCGCCGTCAATTGAGCTTCTTTGAGTTCATGAGGAACCCACACATCGAGCTTGCTTACGTATCCCAGCTTCTTCAGGTGGTCGTGAATGCTTGAATGATGGATGTGCAATGTGTCTGCAATCTCTCGTGTCGTGTAACGTGGGTTTGACTCGATCAATGCCTTGATTTGGTCGTCATCAGCCTCGGTGGGCCTCCCGGACCGAGGAGCATCGTTGAGGTCAAAATAACCAGCACGGAATTTTTGCGAACCACCGCTAGCGCGTTCTTCCCTTTACGGAAGTAAAACAGTAAAATATGGTTTGGTCTTCCATCTTCAACTTGATATCAAATCTCCGCAAAACAACCAAATCGCTCATTATTCCTTTTAGACTGCAGCTAGAACTGGCACCTGTCGAATGCCATAGCGATAACAGAGCTGCGCATGCCTCTAGTACTTGCAAAACCGCCCAACTGCCATCGGGCGCCAAAATATGTCATGAGATTTCCGACAACCCAATAGCTAGTAATGATGATAAAATAGAGAAAGATTATATGAACACGAATTCCAATGCTTCATTTTTTACGATTAATTGATGGTTTCCGTTTGTCTCATTCAGGAAATGATGAGAGCAGGTGGATGATTTATTTATTGCACTCGAATATGTGTAATTTTTTTTTTTTTTTTTTTTTTTCCGAATTGTTGATCGCTGTAGCAGCACGTGCATTTAAAAAAAAAAAATGCGAGGAGAGCGAGTGAGAAATAATGCGCATACGAGAAAGTCTAGATGTTTGAACGTGTCGGATTAATAGTGGCATTGGACCAAAATAGAATCAGCCTCCCCCCAGTTCCAATGTTAGATTCTTGGCAGTTGTTATGGGGCTATTTTTACCATCGTTTAATGATTGCAATGATTTAATGAGAGCTTTGGTAAGCTGGCAGTGTTTTACTGCATCGTTTTGCTTTCTATCTTCTTTGTGCGAGTGAGTGTAGAACTGGAATTTGTGTTTGTGCTTGGGGGTGAGGGGGGGGGTCAATCCGGATGTTTTAGTTATCAGACTTATTTTTTCCCCACATATCTTTGTTCATATTTTTGCCCACCAATTCGCAGCAGCATTCGTAATATTAAAAACAGAAATTTGGGCCTTAATAACTCTGGAACATGTGGATGTCTCAACTTCGAATATTATTTTGCTAAGCGCTGGTTCCTCAAATCAGTTCGCCCTCCGATTTTCCCCGGTGGTTCGAAAATGGTTGGAATCGTCGGGTCCGTGGCGTTCTCTATAGATGTTTTTGTCGAGCTGAAGCATTACTGTTTTCTCCGGAGAAACCTGCTGTTTCCCTTGCACTTCGTCATGTTTGGTCGATCCCTCATCTTGTGCTATGGTTTATTTGGATTCCGTTAGTATTTTGTAGTGTCTCGCCTCTGCTGTGTGTAGTGGGCATTCTTCGCTGTGAAATTTTTTTTGTAAAATTCGCGGGCCACTTTCCATGATTTACGTGAATTAACGAAGCATATTTCTGATACAACCTTTTCCGGGAAATGGCAGAAAGAATGAATTTAACGGATTTTTCGCGCATCGGGAAAATTCTGAATTTTGAGAAACCTTTGTGACGTGCTCGACCAGCAGGACGCACACGAGATAAAGGCAGTGAGAGCCATGTTCGTGTAGCTGAGTTGGGAGAGCGACTTACTTCGGGGTGAGAGGACTCAGGTTCGATGCCCGACGCGGACAAACTTCTACGTTATATTGGCGCCCGAACTTCCAGGATGATCCGGCTGTTAAGTTTCTCGCACTGATGTGATCTTCTTTCCACATAGCGAAGCAGGAAAAGTGAGAATCCCTTTTTCAGTGTTTCGACAAAATAAATCAGCGTGATGTTGTTACCTTCCGCACACCAAATTGTCTCGGATTTCTCAAATGCGCGTTTTTCATTTGATGAATTCCTACGGCATTCATCCTATTTTATAATAGATGGTTCCAGCTGGGACCATCTGTTAAACGTTGTTCTTCATGGGATGAATGCTGTAGGCATTCATATTTTAATAAATGGTCCCGGCCTAGACTATCTATTAAAATTCTATTACCAATAGCCTAGTATTGGTAATGGAATTTTAAAAGAAATAAGCGTTCATTGAACGAAATTTTTATACCAGTGAGTATAAGGTGTGTATTAGAGATGAGCTCGGGCCCGGGCTCGGACGGGCTCAGAATTCATTAACTACCGAAAAGCCCGGGCTCGGAATTACACGTCTTGAATTTCATTGTGGATTTAACCATGGTGGAAGGATATTCAATTTCCTAAGCTAGCTGCCATCGCAAGACAAATTTTGCTTAGCAAGACTTGCATTATGCATTGTCCAAAGCTATGGCTCAAGCAAGGATTAGTTTAAGGAGGTCTGGTATCGAAAAACTAGGGGGAAATCACATTCCCGTTTTTTGTATTTTACTAAAAATCAAGAATCTTATCTTTAAAATGATGTATTAATTTCCAAAATTGTACAGTTAGACGTATTGTTATTTATTTTTTTAAATTTCCTCAGTCCCGCGAGTTTTGGGGTGACGTTGGTTTTGAGTGCAGCAGGTCGAGTTTTAGAGAAAAGAAGATCAAGTTGAAGCGCTGAGGCATTAGATGCAATTCTCTCTCTCTCTCTCTCTCTCTCTCTCTCTCTCTTTTCAGATGAACTTGACCAACCAACCGATCTGGGCCGCCTCGGTGGCGCAGTGGTCTAAGCGATGGCCTCTGATCACTCGTCCGTAAGGGGTCCGGATTCGAATCCCGGTGAGGCATGGATGTTGTGTTTGTCTTACGGCACTGGCTCTCTTCCTTCCCTGGAACCAGTGACCCTAAATTAGGGACGGGCGACTGCTTATAGCCCATTGAGTTGCTCACGGTGGTCGTTAAACCTCCAATCAAAAAAAAAAAAAAAAAAAAGAACTTGATCTGGAAACTGCACATACATATGATAATGTTGTGATTATTATACTATTGAGCGCAAAGCTTTGTTAATGTTACAAAATGCAGAATAATCTGGTCTGAAATGCTTTTACGTCCTTTTTTTTTTTTTTTAATTTTGGAAATTTCCCTACATGTTTTTTTTTATATTCTACTACATCCCTCTAAACTACTTTTACCAATTAGCATATATGTAAATTATATTGCAAAGATTAGTTTTCTAGAGTCAATATTTCAAACACTTGCAACTGTCTGTACGGCGTTGTACGTTTTATAATGCAATTTATTCAAAATAAAAGTAAATTTTATAGAAATCAAAAAAAAAGAAATAACGAATGGAATTTTTTGTTTCTAAACGATTTTCTTTTCTTCAGCTTTTCCCAAAATTACTGATTCCCTTGATACGGTCGAAGGGCACGTTGATTATTTATTTATTTTCAAATCCACATTTTAGAACATTTGGCTTTATGCGTAGTATTTCTAAAAACATATTAATATTGTGAAGTGGATTAACCGAACTAAAGTTTTTAAACTAATCCTTGCTTGGACCATGTCTTTGACTAATGTACAATGCATAAATGCAAGCCTTGATAAGGTCGGTGGAAAGCTTCGTTGCTTTAAGAAAGAGACGACAATATTTTTGCATGGCAAATCATTATTCAGTCCGTGGGCACCAGTATCACCTAGAGAATTCCACAGCGCGCATTTTTCTTTGGAATATATTTTTCTCTTTTCAAAAATAAAACGGGAATAAAACCGGGTCAAAATCGGATCAGGAACACCTTGATCCAACCCGTTGACCCGTGACCCGTTTCCATCACTGAACATTTGTACATTTACATAATTTTATATTCTATATTTACATAATCTTGTCGGATGGTGCATTGCTGGCTGTTTTCATTCTTTCCCTAATCCTCACTAATTTCACTTTTGCCAAATTAAAAAAATTCGAAATAAAATGTGGGTCGCCAGGTACGCCTAGAATTTGTAATTATGGGTCCTTTTTTACGTTTTCCTACTGTACGTAAGTTGAAGAAGCGTATTTGCTCCAGCTTTGTCTGTCTGTCAGCACGATAACTCGCGTAAAAATTGTTCGATTTCGATGACATTTTAGTATGTGGTAGGGGACATACTAAATGTCATCGAAATCGGTCAAAAAGGTTCGTCCCCAGGGTACAACCTGGGGACGAACCTTATTGAAAATGGGCGAAATGGGGTCAAAGGTCACGACATAGGAGCGGGATCCATTCCATTCCCCATAGGCATCCATAACTTAAGTAAAAATGCTTCGATTGCGACAAAACTTTATCATGTTGTTCCGGAGGTATCATCATCATCATCATCATTGTCAACCATTATCAATCCACTGCTGGATGAAGGTCTCCCCAAGTTTCCTCCACAACGGTCTGTCTTGTGCCAGTCTCCTCCATGTCACTCCCGCATATTTACGAATTTCATCCACCCATCTCCCATGTGGTCTTTTTCTGGGTCTTTTCCTGTCCCTTGGAATCCAATCTAAAATTTCGGCTGTCCATCTATGGTCTGTCCTTCTGGCAGTATGTCCAGCCCATTGCCATTTCAGGGATTTAACTCTGATCATGATGTCTTCCACTCTCGTCATTTTTCGGATCCACGAGTTCCTCTTCTTATCTCTCCTGGTTATACCAAGCATGCACCTCTCCATGCTGCTTTGAGTTGTCTGCAGCCTTTGTATGTCTCTTTTAGTTAAGGTCCACGTCTCTGCACCATACGTAAGCACTGGAAGGATGCATTGATCAAACACTTTTCTTTTAAGACATAATGGCATATTGCTCTTGAAAATTATGCTGTTTCTTCCAAAAGCTCTCCAGGCAAGTTTTGTACGCCGATTAATTTCTTCATCAATGTGACCCTCACTTGATATCTGCTGTCCAAGATAAACATACGTATCTGTTATCTCCAGTTTTTCTCCATCAATCGATAAATCTTCATTTCTTGTAAAAGCATTGAACATCACTTTTGTCTTCTGAAAGTTCATTTTTAATCCCACTTCTTTACTCTTGTCAGCAAGTTCCTGGATCATACTCTGCAGCTCTGATGGGGTAGTATCAAAAATGACTACGTCATCAGCAAAACGAAGGTGGGTTAGATAATCTCCATTAATCTTTATCCCTTTGTTTTCCCAGTTCAGTGATTGAAAGACATTTTCCAATGTGGCATTAAAGAGCTTCGGAGATATGGTGTCACCTTGTCTCACTCCCTTTCCAATTTTTATGTGTGTTGTATTTTCAAACAGCCGAATCTTTGCACTTGCATTTTCATAGATGTTATTAATAATATTAATGTATGCATCTTCAATACCGCAGGATTTCAGGGCCGTGGTAACTGCTGATGGTTTCACCGAATCAAAGGCTTTTTCATAATCGATAAAAGCCATGCACAATGGAAGTTCATATTCCCTCGCTCTTTCAATTAGTTCTCTCAGTACGTGGATATGATCTATTGTGCTGTAGCCACTCCTGAATCCAGCTTGTTCTCTCGGTTGAGCCATGTCCAGTGTTACCTTCAAGCGGTGTGAAAGAACTTTAGTGAAGATTTTATAAACTACTGATAGGAGGCTGATAGGTCTGTAGTTTCCGAGATCCTCAATGTCACCTTTCTTATGTAGCAGGATCATTGTAGCGGTGTTCCAATCCTCAGGAATCTTTCCTTCATTAAGGCATCGAGTGAAAATTTGGGCGAGTACTGTTTCGATTTCTCCACTTGCTTCTTGTATGATGTCTACAGTAATTCCATCTTCTCCTGGAGCTTTTCCCCGCTTCATGTTCTTGATTGCATGTGCAACTTCTGCTGGAAGGACTGGAGGAACTCTGGTACTGGTATCTTTCATGATGTCTGGAGTGCATGTATCATCCCTTTCATATAATTTGGAGTAGAAATCTTTCACTCTTGTCAAAATTTCGCCTCTATTTCTTGTTACAGAACCATCTTCTTTTCTCAGTGCCATAATCTGTTTTCTTCCCTTACTGAGATGTCCCTTTGCTATCTTTAGGCTTTGTTTGTTTTCAATTGCTTTCCTCACTAGTTCACAGTTGAATTTCCTTACGTCTTCAGTGATACTTTTTCGTGTTGTCTTGCATAGCTCTATATATTCCACTTTGGAAGTCACATCTTCTTTAGTTGTCCTCATCTCTCTTCTTTTTTGCATCAACATTTTGGTTTTTCCTGATAATTTGTTCATATGCAATTTGTTCTTAGACCCAGCTAATTTTGTCCGGAGGTATACTGAACGGGAAACATAATCGAAATTGGGTCAAGGTCAGGACAGAAGAGCGTGATTTATTCCACAGCCATTATCCTCACAACTTGAGTTGTAACTTGAGTAATGATTCCTGGTATGTTGGAAAGCGTATCATACATAATCAATGCTTGCATGATTTTACTAATTTTTTTTTTTTTAATTTACGTTCTACAGTGCGTCAGTGGCAGCACCGTAATACTGTAGGAACTAAAACTAATTGGAATTCGTTTAAAAAATAGCGCGATTAATTATGGAAAAATAAAAATGAACTCTGGGTGAATGATTCGACCTCGATAAAAAGAAATTAATTTTCGAAAATTATTAATTTTGAATATATGTTAGAGCCCTGCATGGGCCGGACCTGCTCAGTAGTTTAAAACTGACCGGCCGGAGCTACAATTTCGTTGGCGGGCTTGGACGTGCCTGCACTTACTGCATGTGTCAGGTTGTTCAAATTTAGGTAATTCTGTTTTTGAAGTCTCTTCTGTCTTTCCCTTCCCATGATCATATTTCTTGTTTCTCGCAATCAATGTCTCCCACTTTGTGCTATTTTTTATTTATTTACTTATTTATTTTGCGCGCGTCTTTTCGTCTTTGATCTTTGGCAATCTCTCTCCCCTTTGAATCCATATTCCATTTATTTCGGAAGTTTACACCAGAAAAACACTTGTTCCATACGATGATTTGCATATATAGGAATTAGGAATCAAAGCTTCAATATGCGCTAGTAAACTATTCTTAGGCTCTGTCTTTATAATTTTGATTTGTTACTTGCTTTGTTTTAAATATGGATGAATATTGGATCGGGTAAATTAGAGGTTCGAGGAGCAAAACAATTGGAAAATTGTGTTACATTTGGATTTTGGGAGTTATATCCTGAACCTGAAGAATTAAAATCAAAGACGTCGGGCCAACAGAACGAAATCATATTCTGCGTACGAGAGTTTGTTGTATTATTTGGGTGTAGGAGAAGTGGCCACCTGGAGAAGTGGCCACAAAAATTTCAAGGGGCGTATCAAAATTGCGTTTTCAACCGTTTCGTGGCCACGTCTCCAGAGGTTGTTTTATGTGAATCACATTAAGTTTCCGTAATTTCGCATTTTCTTAATTGCGATGTAATTCTTGGTAAAATGTGTAACTCAACAAAATAATTTCACGGTTTAAACCCTACAGGTCAACGAATTCTCAGCGGGAATGTGCAAACCTATCGGGGGGGGGGGGTTTATACCAAAATATAAAGAATTTATGGTCCGATCGGGAGATTTTCGGCGTTTACAAACGCAACTCAACAAATTCTTTAGGGACATGTGCTAACACAGGAAACCTTTTGGGGTCGGGGGTGAGGTTACTGCGGAAAACATAAAATAAAAATTTCTGCTCCGATCGGGATATTTTCAGCGTTTACAAATTACAATTGAATAAAACTTCTGCGGTCATCTGCTACCGTGGGAAACATGGGGGGGGGGGGGGCTTAACGCCGAAAATCTTCCGATCGGACCACAAATTCTTTATATTTTAATTTTTGGCATAAAGCTCCCCCCCCCTTCTCGCCCTTGCAACAGGTTTTCTGCTTTAGCACATGCCCGTAGAGAACTTTTGAGTTTTAGTTTGTAAACGCCGAAATTCTCCTGATCGTACCAGAAATTTTTATATTTTTATTTTTGGTATTAACCCCCCAACAGGTTACCTGCTTTAGCACATGCCCGTAAAGAATTTGTTGAGTTGTATTTGTAAACGCCGGAAATCTTCGAATCGGACCAGAAATTTCTTATAATTTATATTTTTCGCATTAAGCCACCCCCCCCCCCCCCGAAAAAACGAAGTTTCCTGCCTTTGCACATGCCCTGAGAGAATTTTTATGGAGCTGTAGTTTATAAACCCTGAAATTCTTTTGTTGAGTTGTAGATTATAAACGTTTTTTTTTACAAAGAATTACGTTTAATATCGCAATTAAGAAAATACGAAATTGCGGTAACTTTATGTGACTCAGATAACCAACCTGTAAGGACGTGGCCGCGAAGCGGTCCAAAACGGAAATTTTATACGGCCCCTTAACATTTTTGTGGCCAGTTCTCCGCTTTGTCTTTGGCCCGAAAATCATGGAAATGTCTAAATTTCTTATTTAAAATGAAAAAAAAAAAAAAAAATATGTTTTGTGAACAATAGTTGCTCATGTAGTAGGAAATATAACCACAGGATATTTGTTTATTCAGCACAATTTTATGGCACTGAAATTGCGATGTGGCCACATTCTCCGCTTTGTCTTTGGCCCGAAAATAATGGAAATGTATAAATTTCTTATTTAAAATGAAATATAAAAAAAAATGTTTTTTTGAACAATAGTTGCTCAAGTAGTAGAAAATATAACCACACGATATTTGTTTATTCAGCACAATTTTATGGCACTGAAATTGCGATGTGGCCAGTTCTCCGTACCCGTCATTAACTATTAACCATTAAGCATGTTAGTGTGTTTGCAACTGAGCTTCAGTTTATATTATGTTCTGGGCAAAAGTGTCAAAGAAAACAGTACTTGACTCGTATACAGTTATCTGACCCTACGAATGGTTCGATTATGAAATGACGGTAATTTACTTAGTTCAAAGTAATCGAGGTAGTTGCCTTCAATGCACAATCTTAGTAACAAGAGTCACTCACAATACAAATTTAAATTCGTTGGCTGAATTTAAAGACTTTATTGTATAAGAACTTTCGGGTTTCCCTAGAACCCATCATCAGATACAGAAGAAGGAATAAGTTTAAATAGAGTGTTACGTGAACATGATATAGATATCAGATATTAATATGACATAATGTCACGTGGCATCAAATTGTCAAACGACGTGGCATTTTTCATGAAATAAAGAAAATTGAATGCAGGTATACATAAAATACTGCATTGTAAAAATAAAGGAAGGTTAGTAGGTAACTAAATTAATTGTGTTGTTCTCACCTGGAGATAAAACAAAGAGCACTATAGCAGAAATCGAGATAAAGTGATTTCGTCCTCAGTTTGCCTCGTATTCAGACCTGTAAATAGTTTCCAGATTGTAGGTATAGATACTGGAACATTGTCATTACAGCATAAATGTCTCTGAGTAGCAATTACAAGGCTCTCAGTGAACAGCAATGAAGAGACCACTAGGTGTTACGATGATGGAAGCATCATTCCAAATTGGATAGTGCAGGCCATCGCACACGAGTCGAGACAATGCAGAATTTTTAAGTCCATTTTTTACGGCGTATTTATGTTCATTCAGTCTTGTTGCTAGTGTACGTTTTGTAGATCCTATATATTTACCATCGGGAGTGTCAGCATCAATACTTTTTAAGGGGATGCTGTAAACGCCAAATTCGTTTAGCTTTGCTACCTGCTCTCGATCTTTTTTAATTAACTGGAAAATGTTTGTATACCGAATTCCAGGTGAAAGTTTCTGCTAATGGCTTTGAGAACAGGTGTTATGGTTGAATAATAATCTATGGCACCTATATATCTACGAAGTTGTTGGTCCCTCTGGAGAGCAGTTGAGTTTTCTTGGTGGAGCTTCTTAAGAGCTTCTTTTATGATAAAGGTGGGAAAGCCATGGTTGAGGGTGATGTTGAATATTTTGTTAATTTCACATTTACGTCTGCTGAAACTAGATGAATGCATGATGGCTCTGCGTAGAAGGAAAGGGATTGAGGAGAATTTATAGCTTTTTGGATGTGCTGAAGAAGCCGGGATCAATGTAGGTACAGAAGTTCCGGTATCTATACCTACAATCTGGAAACTATTTACAGGTCCGAATACGAGGCAAACTGAGGACGAAAACACTTAATCTCGATTTCTGCTATAGTGCTCCTTGTTGTATCTCCAGATGAGAACAACACAATTAATTTAGTTACCTACTAACCTTACTTTATTTTTACAATGCAGTATTTTATGTATACCTGCATTCCATTTTCTTTATTTTCTTTATTTCATGATACATGCCACGTCATTTGACAATTTGATGCCACGTGACCTTATGTCATATTAATATCTGATACTATATTATGTTCACGTAACACTCTATTTAAACTTATTCCTTCTTCTGTATCTGATGATGGGTTCTAGGGAAACCCGAAATTTCTTATATTTGTATATACAATAAAATCTTTAAATTCAGCCAACCAATTTAAATTTGTATTGTGAGTGATTTTATTAAGAATCGTGCATTGAAGGCTACTACCTCGATTACTTTGCACTATTTCGGCACGAATTTGAATTCTCTTAACACCATTCTAGTTACTTAGTTCACTGAATACATTTATTGCATTTGCCGTATTTCTGGAGTTAACTTGCTTATGCCCTCTTTTTACACGAATTTCGAGTTATTCCAAAAATTTACAGTACAAATATCGTCTACGTTAAAGCAAATGAGAATTACACGCAAATGAAGCCTATGCTGGACCTCGCATTAACTAGGTGGGCCGGGGCCTAAAAATATTGTCTCTGCAGGGCTCTAATTTATGTTATATTTTAGCATTGCATGTTTGTTTGAAAATAATATTTGTTTCGACAGAATGCTGCACGTGTACGCGGAAAGAAATAATTGAAAAGGCGTGGCAAATTATTTAATATCGTGCTTGGCTTCGAAGACTAAAAACAAACAATCCGATGACGTAAGCAAGCGGGCATATTTATTTAAAAGTCCCTTGTTCTGCTAACCGACAGATGTTCCCTGAAAACGCATGCAGTAGTGTATTTTTGATGAAGCGCTTATGTGTTTCTCCAGGAAACATTTCTGAAACTTCCACGGAACCCGTCTCTCTGCGAGTGTTTATCCCGGTGGGATTTCCACGCTGTTCGGTTAATTTATCGTCTCAGCGCTCGAACTTTTTGTAGTGTAGCTCAGTGTTTTAACAGCTATGTCCTGCTTACCAATTACGCTGCTAACCTCGATGCACATGGCTAACTTTCCCTGAGCCGTATTTTTCCGCTCGACTTGCACCATGAAACCGAAGTGAGTGAGTCGCTCGCTCTTCTTCCCTTTATCTTCCTGTGCGAAAATCCTCGAAACAGTGTTGCCTTTTTCTTTTTCTCGCTCGCCTGCCTGCTTGCTTACCCACCCTCCCCGTGTCTCCTTTAGTTGATGTTGTAGCGACTGTGAAAGTGCTCTCTCCCAATCCGAAGAAGAAAGCTCCCTGCGGGCTAACAGTTCTCTGAGTCAGGTCACTTCCTGTCACGTGAGCAAACGGGTCTGACGGGTTCTTCCTTCGTTGGCGGGCGGCGGTGGCCCTGGGCCAGCAGACATCACCTGGCCAATCGCTGGCGACTAAACAGACAATACTTACTCCTCAAGGTCTGACTCATGCCTGTAATTAGAACTGAAGCCTCAGCGTATTGTATTTTTTTTTATTTTACCTACCTCATTAGGTGCGGCATTAAAACTAGAGTTGTTTTTCTGCGCTTATAGCTGGATTGATTCATTTAAGAACAGGCTGGCATATGCTGAATTTTCCATTATTAAACGAAATATCTCGGGAATATCAGCTCATTTACCTTTTAACTTTTTTTTCATTAAATCGGAACAAAAGTACAAATCATATTTATACGTACGAGTAATCACTTATAGGCTAATTGACCGTATCATGTAATCAGGACCGCATGGAACTTTCGCGGTGCCCGGGGCGGAATAGCGTTGCGGGCTCTGGCAAATAAACCTGATAGTTTAATAAAGCCATTGCGTGAAAAT
The DNA here is from genome assembly GCA_039090855.1 of Macrothele yani. NCBI lineage: Eukaryota > Metazoa > Arthropoda > Arachnida > Araneae > Macrothelidae > Macrothele > Macrothele yani. Next base: position 98,548,373 of record CM077031.1, read on the forward strand.
TGAAAACACACTTAAAACAATCATAAAGAAAAATTATTTTCTCAAACTGCTGTGTGCTTAAGACCATAATAATGATTGAGAAACAGAGAGTGAGTTAGTTGAGTTGAGTTGAGAGTGCCAAAATCTACGATTTTCTTTCCGGGGAGAAAAGGGTTTAGGTCAAGGAGGTTATATTACTGGAGACACCACTGGCTCTGTCGCCATAGGTCACAGCTAATCTGTGGTGTGACGTCACAAGCTGGCAAAAACGAACTAAATTATACCGTTGATAAAACAGTAAGCTTGTGTATCATTGATAAAGATTATTGAATTACTCATTTTATCTGTCTATACGCTTGGAAGTTTTGTTCCATTGGTTTCCAAGCAGCTTCTCTTCTGCGGCTGCGTCGTGCCTGCTCATGACGTCATTTGCAGCACAGACAGTGACTTATGGCGGCCAATGCTGCGTGGATAGGAATAGTGTCTCCAGTAATATAACCTCCTTGGTTTTGGTTGCATTATGATCTCTTTTTTTTTTTATTATTGGAGGTTTAACGACCGCCGTGAGCAACTCAATGGGCTATAACAGGGTGTCTACTGGTCATGAAAGTTATGAAAAAGTAATGGAATTGAGTGGGTGGTCATGAATTTTTTTTTTTTTTTTTTTTTTTTTTGTCAGCACCTGAATGAAGACAAGTTTGCGCACCTAGAAGAAAACACGAACCGGCACTCTTATAAACCGGTGTGTAGTCGATGCCCCGTGACATATATATATAAAAATATATGGCTTCATGAAAAGCTGATGCTGTGAAGAGGGAATACAGTATTTGCAATTTTCTGAATCTTCTAAAAAACAATTTAAACAGTTGAATCCTAAGGAGGACAAACTTGATCACTTCCTGGTGAATTTACTACAAAGTGCGAACCATGACTTAATCAAGTTCTTACAGAAGCTGCTATGCATGTTTCATGGCAATGCTGCAGTTGAAAGAGGCTTTTCTGTTAATAAAGAACTTTTAATTGAAAACTTAGAAAAACATGCAGTTGTTGCAGAAAGAAGTGTTTACAGTGCAATACATTCGTTAGATGGTTTAGCTAATAGTGAGAAAGAACTGAATGTGGACATCACAAAATCAATGATATTAGCTGTCAATAATGCTTCATCAAAAAGAGTAGAAGCCTTAAAGAAGAAGAAATCTGACGAAGATGAAGTGGCCAATCGTAAAAGGACAGCAGTCCAAGAACTGAAAGAACTCAAAGATAAGAAAAGAAAGCTTATAGAAAAGGCAAAAGAAGAAGCTGAAGTTCTAGATTCTGAGATAACAAGTTTAGCTAAGATGCTTAAACACTGAGTCTTTCACTGTGAAATTTCAGTTTCCAAAAAATTTGTACTTTCATAGTTTTTATATTGCCTTAATAAAAACTTACAGCATTACCATGTTAAAAGAACGTGTGTATTAATAGATGTAATGATAAATATTTCTGAAAATAGCCATACTCCCTCCTAGATGAGAGTTGAATGTATTTATTTCTTTAAACACATAGAATTTGGTGAATGGCATAGTGCAAGCCATACATGATTTACATTATTCGTGTTAATAAACAATTTTAGTGACATAAGAATTACATTCAGCTTTCATCTCAACTAGCTTTCTGGTAGGGGTTCATTAAAAAGAACCCCTCTCCTCTTCTCTCCTTTCCCACCGTATAGCCATTTTAGCAGCAATATTATAGACACAACAGTTTTGCCTAAACTATTGTCACATGGAATTAATTTTTGTGTTTGTAAAAAAAGATAACCTGGGATCTCAAGCCAAGGTATTAGATTATGAGTGTAGAATGGTTGTCATTGTGCCACGCATTGTCGAGAAGTCATGAATTTAACTGAAGATGTCATGGAAAAGTCATGAATTTGGTTCATTGGAAATCAGTAGACATCCCCTGTGTAAGCAGTCGTCCGTCCCTAATTTAGGGCCACTGGTTCCAGGGAAGGGAGAGAAAGCCAGTGACGTAAAACAAACATAAACGTCCATGCTTCACGGGGATTCGAATCCGGACCCTTCTCGGACGAATGGTCATAAGCCAGAACTGCGCCACCATCTAAGTTTAATGGTTTGAACTTGCTAAACTACTTACTTACTGACCAACTGACAGCACACACATAGGATAATTTGGTTTTAACAAGTCCTTGAAAAGTGCATGAATTTATTTTTCTTGGATAAGTACGAACCTTGTAAACGTTGTTTTTAGACATTTGCTGAACAACAGTTTGTTTTATATTAGTACTTATAAATAGGAGTAAATAAATAAAACGACGAGACATTCACATAGCTTTTTATTGAAATTTTGATCTTGTTAAAAAACACTGCGTATTTTAAACATCCATTGGGGGCTTTTAGGGTACAAATTATATAGGTAAATATGGCCTGTGTTATTGGAAAAAAAGAGAAAAGATTAGCTACAAAAATGCTGCTGCAGTCCCGGTGGCCAGTGGTCTAATCGATGGCTTCTGATCATTCGTCCGAGATGGGTCCGGGTTCGAATCCCGGTGGGTCATGGATGTTGCGTTTGTCCTACAGCGCTAGCTCTCTCCCTTCCCTGGAATCAATGGCCCTAAATTAGGGACAGGCGACTACTTGCTGTATATAGCCCACTGAGTTGCTCACGGTGGTCGTTTAGGTGGAAAATAAACTGCACCGTATTAAACCTATCCTTGGAGTCTAGAAATCATCTTGTCGCCAGAACCGTAGGGAGGAAGTTGTTCTTGCACTTCTCCGCATTGGGCATTGTCGGTTCATTCATCGCTATTTGCTGTGTGGCGACACTGCCCCGATGTGTGAGGTGTGCGACTGCCTACTCACTGTCTCTCATGCTGTTTTTTTTTTTTTTATTGTAGGTTTAACGACCACCGTGAGCAACTCAATGGGCTGTAAGCAGTCGCTCGTCCCTAATTTAGGGTCACTGGCCGTAAGACAAACACAACATCCATGCCTCACCGGGATTCGAACCCGGATCCCGTTCGGACGAATGATCAGAGGCCATTGCTTAGACCACTGCGCCCCCGGGGCGGCTATGTTTTATGTAGTTGTGTTCGTTTTCGTAATAATCGGTTTCACTATTTTCAGTCTCATTTGCTGAACGACGGCCCAGCCACGCTTCAGAAGCTATTAGGTGACCACTCCGACACTTCCGCAGTTTTTTTCTTTTTTGAAACAAATCGACTTTTTTAAACTTAACTAGTATAAAAAAAAATCTGCTAACTAACTAATTAGCTTCTACACTTTTTCATCATTCTCTTTTCTAACTTTTACCATATCAGCCTGCTCTTAACCCTCACACCCAGTACTTAATTTCTGGAGAAAAAAGTACTGGAGCTCTAAATATATTAAGGGACATCGTACCGTGAATTAGTGCTGTACCGAAATGATAAATAATTATCTCTGTAATTGTTCTATGAAAAATTCAGATATGGGGGAGGGGAGGGGGGTATTTCTGTTCTTCAGTTTGATATTTTTGTGTTCTTTAAACTGTACATTTTATTTAATTACTGCCTAGCTAAACACATTTTTGTTGAAATATATATAATTGATTAATAATAAAGACTGAAATTTTGACATTTCTTATGAATAGCTAATTTTTGGTATCGTATTTCTGTCTGCATGCAAATCATAAAATTTCTTTAAATTTATTTAAAGCGATTTGACAATTTCTTTTTTCCCTCTCTAAAAGTATTGGTATGGTTTACAAAATGCAGAAACTGTTGTTTACAATTGCAAAACTTACCGGATTTTTAAAATCTTGCCGGAATGGCCTTATAACTATAATTCAGAAAAATCTTCATGGCTAACATTTCCGAATTTTCTTCCTTTTTACTGGCCACCTTGCAGTTCAAATCATCAGCAGTGTGATGCCCCTTTACCAGCTAACTTTTCACGTATTCCATTGGATTGAAATGTTTTAGTGAAGGCCCAACTAATTTTAAGAACATTATTAGTTCGGACACTGTGGCAGTGTTCAACGTGTTTCTCTGTGGCGTTACAATGTTGTTCATTGCAGAGAAGCCCCTTTCACATTTTGCAGTAGATATGGGGATACAGTTCACAATGGAATTCAAGGCTTTCAAGCTGTTTTTTACGCTTTCCAACCGTAGGTTGAAGAAGCGTATATGCTCCAGCTTTGTCCGTCTGTCCGCACGATAACTCGCGTAAAAATCGTTCGATTTCGATGAAATTTTAGTATGTGGTAGGGGATCACCTGGGGACGAACCCTATTGAAAATGGGGTTAATGGGGGTCAAAGGTCACGACATAGGAGCGGCATTCATTCCATTGCCCTTATAAATCATAACTTGCGTAAATATGGTTCGATTTCAATGAAATTTTAGTATGTGGTAAGGGACCACATGGGGACGAACCCTATTGAAAATGGGTGAACTGGGGTCAAAGGTCCCGACGTAGCGGGATCCATTCAATTGCCCTTATGCTTCATAACTTGCGTAAATATGGTTCGATTTCGATGAAATTTTAGTTCGTCGTAGTGGACCACCTGGGGACGAACCCTATTGAAAATGGGTGAAGTAGAGTCATAGGTCAGGACATAGGATCGGGATGCATTCTATCACATCACATCTTATTAAAGGAGCAATTCTTGTATATATGTAAATTTTATTTTGAAAACGGCTCTAAGGATTTTAATGAAAGTGGTTTATCTACCGTTTTCTGGTACTAGAAATCGATTTAGCTTGATCCCGACTTAAAAATTCGTTTAGGGGGTTAAATAACCACCCCGAGTTACCACGTTTTTAGTGTCATGGCGTCGTCCTATTAATGATTTCCATTCTTAGAAATCTTTTGACGTCACACTCTCGCGATCGACTCGCGATTGAGATGTTGGCGCGCGGTCACGCCATCTGCCTCATTGCGTCACGCGTTGTTTGTGGATCCTATTAAAGTTTTATGACGTCACACTCTCGCGACGATCTGCCTCATTACGTCACGCGTTGTGTGCGTATTACGCATTACTTCTATTTTCTTCTAAAACAAAAAGTGAGTTGTGTCAGTTGCTTGGAGTTGATGCGTAGTACAGTATAAGCAGCGGAACGCTGAATTCGCATGTTTTTCCCTTTAAAATTTAAACTTAATACAGCATTTGTTTTGTTACAGTTTTGAATAGTCACTTGATGACGAGTGTATCCGCTGTGCTAAAATATGATTAGTTCATTTTTTACGCTTTCCAACCGTAGGTTGAAGAAGCGTAAATGCTCCAGCTTTGTCCATCTGCCCGCATGAAAACTCGCGTAAAAATGGTTCGATTTCAATTACAATTTTAGCATGTGGTAGGGGACCAGCTGGGGACGAACCCTATTGAAAATGGGTCAAAGCTCACGACATAGGAGCGGGTTCCATTCCATTGCCCTTATGCGTCATAACTTGCATAAAAATGGTTCGATTTCGATGAATTTTAGTATGTGGTAGGGGACCACCTGGGGACGAACTCTATTGAAAATGGAAGAAATGGGGTCAAAGGTCAGGACATAAGATCGGGATCCATTCCATCGCCTTTATGCGTTATAACTTACGTAAAAATGCTTCGATTGAGACGAAACTTTATCATGTGTTTCCGGAAGTATACTTTACCGGTTTTGTTGAATATCATCGAAATGGGGTCAAAGGTCAGGTCATAGGAGCGAGTTTTATTCTACAGCCATTATCCTCGTAACTTGAGTAATGATTTCTGGTATGTTGGAAAGCGTATCATACATAATCAATGCATTGCATGATTTTACTAACTTGTTTACTCCTCTCCCGGCAGTGTACCTATATATTCTAAAATATTCAATCACCTCTGTAGCGTTTATTTTAAAACGGTCACAAAGTTTTTCCAGCTCCTTTTCCCCATATAAAATATCTCGGGAATCAGGATGTAGCTGGTACGTAAATTTTTCACTTGCGTTATAAGTTCCTCATAATCTTATAGTTACTCATAAATATAACTCGGGAAGTGTGTTGTTTACTTACTTGAAGATGCTCCAGTTTGACAGATTAAAATATTTTTTTTACGGCGCAGCACAAACTTTTGGAAATTTGCAATCCGTATGCAAATGTGAGACGGGTTCGTTGCGAATTAGTGGGGGAGCTCAGCTCCGGCAGAGAAAAAAGTACCGCAGTTGAGCTCCGGCACAAATTAAGCCCCTCTTTTAAAAATATTTCCGTGATGGTTCTGTGTCTGGCGCTCTTTGGACAATCCTGGCCCTTGCGCCATTAAAATCAAATAATTAACTAACCAATAAAAAAAAATGCTGCTGCATGGAGTTCTAAGGGGGAGGGAGGGCTGTGTGTTAATCGTTACTGTGAGTGCTTAGTTTTTTAAATGACATACTTCGGTTTAATCCTCCAGTAATATCATTATACCACCCCCAGGTGTTGTTTTGTGCAACTTCGACTACTGATTTACAAATAAAAATTTAATGCATTAAACCCTACGTATGCTGCAAATTGGTTGTTTATTTTACTGCGGAAAAAATAATTTTCTGAATTTTCCGTCCCAACTGCGCGGCTAAACGGCTGTGAAAGGAGTTCATAAAAAAAAATTTAACTTAAGAGAAAACTGTGACAGTTGTTACTGGAATGGTAAGTTGAATTAATGAGGGCCGGAATTATTGCTATCTGGAATGAACGGTTTAGCAAAATTAATAAGAACTTGATCAATTACTTGAGACGCCTAATTCATGAAAAATAAAGAACCCGAATATCGTTATCTGGAATGATAAGTTTATATGCTTTTAACTCTTAATATATCACATTGTCTGGAATTAAAAAACACCGCTATACAGTTTAGTAACTACGGGATTTAACGAAATTTATAAAAATGAACTATTAACTATTAATCACAAGAATAAAAAAAAATAAGTGAAAAGCATGGCAAATGTTATCTTGAATGGTAAGCTTAATTAATGAGGGCCGGAATTATTGCTATCTGGAATGAACGGTTTAGCAAAATTAATAAGAACTTGATCAATTACTTGAGACGCCTAATTCATAAAAAATAAAGAAATCGTTATCTGAAATGATAATATTCGCTACCCGAATATCGTTATCTGGAATGATAAGTTTATATGCTTTTAACTCTTAATATATCACATTTTAGTTAAGGTCCACGTCTCCTAACCTTAACTAAAAGAGACATACAAAGGCTGCAGACAACTCAAAGCAGCATGGAGAGGTGCATGCTTGGTATAACCAGGAGAGATAAGAAGAGGAACTCGTGGATCCGAAAAATGACGAGAGTGGAAGACATCATGATCAGAGTTAAATCCCGGAAATGGCAATGGGCTGGACATACTGCCAGAAGGACAGACACAGCCGAAATTTTAGATTGGATTCCAAGGGACAGGAAAAGACCCAGAAAAAGACCACATGGGAGATGGGTGGATGAAATTCGTAAATATGCGGGAGTGACATGGAGGAGACTGGCACAAGACAGACCGTTGTGGAGGAAACTTGGGGAGACCTTCGTCCAGCAGTGGATTGATAATGGTTGACAATGATGATGATGATGATGATGATATCACATTGTCTGGAATTAAAAAACACCGCTCTACAGTTTAGTAACTACGGGATTTAACGAAATTTATAAAAATGAACTATTAACTATTAATCACAAGAATAAAAAAAAATAAGTGAAAAGCATGGCAAATGTTATCTTGAATGGTAAGCTGAATTAATGAGGACCGGAATTAGTGCTATCAGGAATGAATGATTTAGCAAAATTAATAAGAACTTGATCAATTACTTGAGACGCCTAATTCGTTCTTCATGTTAAAGGGATTAGTATCTGTAAATTGTCTCTCGCTGATCGTTATCAGTTCTGTGTTTTCTGAATCGTCTTCGCTTCTGTTGTGTGTACGCGCACGCGATTTTATTTCCATGAATGGCCTCATTACGACCAGCCGTTCGTACGGGATTTCATCAATCCGTTTAAAGATTGGGAATAATCTTAAGCGATAGATATGATTTTTGCGTAAATTGTCTTAAAGCACAATTAAAATATAATGCAGAACAAGGTATGCTAATGTGATGTTTAATAAGTAAAATATTTTTGCGTATGCTGTGTAAAAAATGATGCTGGCTCCGAAGGAAATAATAAAAAGGAAAATAAGAGAAAAACTGAGTCGGCTCGAAAGCGTGAAGCGCTCATCTTTTCTCTCTCTTCCCCCCCCCCCCCTCCTATTTTTTTTAATTCTGACTTTTTTTTGTCATAGATATCAATCAGGTTCAACCGTCCCCATATCGCTAGAAGTGAGTTCTTCCGTCTCACACTGCCACGTTATCTTTATCCGGCTGAAACAGAATCCGCGCGTTGGACGGAGGACGAGGAGGAGGAGAGCATCATCATCCCTCCTGGTCCTCCCTCAATACGTCACCAGGTGGCAGGCTACACGTAGCCCCATACATTCTCCCCTTCCCCTTCCCCTCCTCTCACACTCACTGACTCCCTTCTCTTTCTTCCCCTGCCTCTAACATCCCCATCCCTCCCGGTGGTGCACAAGTTTCTCTCTCTCTCTCTCTCTCGGAGCTTACTCGGCCTGAAATAATTAAATAGATAGCGAAATTCCTGGCATTCCATTCTGCCCCGCGTCTCTTCGGCACAGAATGGAATGTTAGGAATGTCCGCCCAAGCCAAAATTAAAGCCGCCTGGATGTCACAGATCATATGGCTTTCAGTCCACGTCAGGGAGAGCTTTCTCCTAATTGCACATTCCAGGAATTCCTGCCGCGCATTAGACGACGACGTCAGAGCCGCCTGGCGGGTAACTCCTCCCTTTGCCTCTTCTCTACGTGTTCATCGTAAAGTGAATTTATGGCTTGTGATGAAGGATCTCCCTTCTTTCTGGATCTTCTTTTCCCAACATAATATCTATCTGTCTCTGTGCTTGGGCGATGTATTGAGTTGGTTTTATGTCTCTCTGTGTATGTCCTTCCTCGAGTGGGTATATAATAATGGCCGCTTCTCTTTATGTCCACGCACTCGCAAACACCAAGAGAGAAAGTCATGCTTACACCACTTGACCCCAATGACAACTTTTCCGGTAGCAGCCAAGTTTTCCTTACAGAGAGAAAATTGCTCTTATCCCGGAAAATTTCACATATTTTTATAGTACCCATAACCCAGATAGGTCGGAAGAACATATGTTGTCCAAGTACTAAAACATAAAATAAATAAAATTTCGCGGAGTGCTTTTGCAATTTTCAGTTGATTGGCGAATATCTTTTTCGTTAGTTTCTCGAAGATTTCGGTTGGAAAAGATGCAACCAGTTGTCGCGGTCAGAGCTGCTAAGGGGTCAACAATTTTGGACCCGGGCCCTACCCGGCCGTCACATAATTGGACCTGACCCGGAAAACAGCGTTCGTGACTGCTACGGAGAGAACTCAGGTTCGAACCCATGCAGGTACGAACGCTCGAACCACTAAATATTCGTCGGATGGGCACGTTAAGCCGTCGGGCCCCGGGTACTGGCCCCCCGATAATAAAAAAGGGCGTCTTCCTCCCCCTTTCTACCTCGCTTCCGTGTCACTTTCTTATCGGGCACCCTAGTCCAAATCTCCTGGGGTCAGACACTCCCTTCCTGAAATCCTCTACATATGATCTGATCTAACCCGGAAAAATCTGCCTTGAACTGTAAATTCGAATATCATCATTATCAATCCGCTGCTGGATGAAAGGTCTCTCCAAGTTTCTTCCACATTTGACGTACTACAGAGGTGAAAACATGTGTCAAGACGACAAATCTGCAGCGAGACATTCTGTCCGCGTAGCTCAGTTGGGAGAGCGACTTACTCCGGAGTGAGGTGGCACGGACAAACTTGTGTTTTCACATTGGCGCCCGATTGTGGAAAATGGATCCACTGGCTGTTGGATTCTTTGAAAAATGTGTGATGTTTGTTCCACACATTGTTTGGAATTAATGAAAAATTCCTACTTCGCTTCAAAGACAAAAAAAAAAAAAAAAAGAAAGAAAATTAGAGGGAGATGATGTGACGTACTACAGAGGTGAAAACATGTGTCAGGACTACAAATCTGCAGGGAAACATTCTGTCCGCGTAGCTCAGTTGGGAGAGCAACTTACTCCGGAGTGAGTGAACACGGATTCGATGCCTGTCGTGGACAAACTTGTGTTTTCACATACAACGGTCTGTCTTAGGCCAGTTTCCTCCATGTCACTCCCACATGCTTTCCATTTTCATTCACCAATCTCCCACGTGGTCGTCTTCTGGCTCTTTTCCTGTCCCTTGGCATCCAGTCTAGAATTTCGGTTGTCCATCGGCCCCGTAGCAGAATCACGGCGACGGGCGACGTACGTCGCAGATATATTTTCTATCTGACCCTGTAGCATATTCGCTGCGACGTATATCTGAGATTTATTTGTGCTCATCCTCGCAGCAGATTCGCTGCGACGAGTGACGTACATCGCAGATTTATTTTGGTCCTGCAGACAAAACCGGTATCCCCAGACAGGGCCTGATTTCTGCACGTGCACGCGGTGCACATGCACAGGGCTTCAGAATTTGGGTGGCCTCCAAACTACCTCCAAAAACGAAATATATATATTTTTAAGTCACTTCATGCCAAATCAATGAAAAAAGAGACTGCTTTGTTAACGATTATCTGGGACAATATTGCAACGAATCAGCAAAGTGAGCACTTCCGTTATCTGGGCAATTTCCATAAGCAATTTGTCGTTAGTTTTACCATTATATGAATCAATTATTGACTTCATCGTGAATTTCGTGAGAAAAATTTCGAACTGTGCGAGAAAGAATCCAACCAGTTGTTAGCGAGAGAAATGGATTATGATTTATGAAGCCTCAAGAAGGTAGAAAATACCCAAGAACAGACTTCTAGAGGATTCATAAACTCCAGACGTTGTTTTTAATAATCGAGATTCCTTCATCACTCAAACTTTGTAGGTAATATGTGACAATCTTCTTTCACAGTTGCAAACCAGAAAGAAGTCATATGAGGAATTGGACTCTAGATTTGGATTTGTCTACAAGAATGACCTAAGTGATGTGATGAAAGCAGCTGAATTGTTGCAAAAGCAGTATTCAAATGAACTTGAAGAAGACTTTGCTGAAGAGTTGAGCCGCGGATGGCTTAGTGGTTAGCGATTAAGACTATCGATGCAAGGTACTCAGGTTCGAACCTGGGCTGATCTTTCAGAGATGGTGTGATTTACTAACAATCGCTGAATATCGGACGAGCACGTTAAGTGACGGCCCCCAGGCTTTACCCACTGGTTAAATGAGTATCATTTCCTAAGCCCCCTAAAATTCTGTGTGCAACATCGTACTTGTACGGTGGCGCCATCTACTGTACTCTAATCTTACTACAAACTGTTCTGTCAAAGTCGCTAGGCTTGCTCTCATTCCTTCTGTGTCCTGCACAAAAGGCGATCTCGCTGTAGGTGGCTGGGACCTAAACTCTACTCACTGTGGACGGAAGTCCTACAAGAAAATGACAAATACTAGCAGCTTTGCTGAAGAGTTCCTTCAGTTTCGAATCCTGACGAAACAATTCATTCACTAAGAGCACAGATCTTTCCACTTGCCTTGGGAAATTAAGGGACTTGAATTTAGTTAATATTTTCCCCATTGTTGATATATGCCTCAGGATTTTTTTACCAATACTAATTTCCAACTGTTCAAACGAACGCTCGTTTGCGGTTCTGAAAAGAACAAAAAATTAAAGTTTAAAAGAAGAGTCAATTGATGCTCTTCATATAATGTCCATTAAAAGTGATGTAACGGCAGATTTAAGTTTTGACGATATAATTTTTGATTTTGCAGCCACAAAAGGTAGAAAAAAGCCATTTTTTAATGTCCTGCTGCCAATTCAATAGTTAAAAATTATCAAGTATTTTTTAAATATTTTTATTCAAACATTTTTAATGGTTTGTTTAAAAATGGGGTGTAACTTATAATCACGCTCCTGTAATAACATGTAGGTATGGTTTGTTTTTCCTTGAGATCTCATATCATGGGTTAAACTTATAATGGGAGCAATACGGGAAAATCATTTCAGCAAAACATGTAGAATTTACTAAAAATATTTTTATTAATATTAGTTTTGTGAGAACAAGATTTGTGAACCAATATTCATAATTATGTGGGTTTATTTTCACATAAATGAAAATACGGAAAAAGTTCAACTGTGACTACTTTATTTAAAGACTGTTGTAATAATTTATCCCACAATGTGTGTTGTCACTTGTCAGCTGTAACATTTTGTGAGGGATTACTTCTTACAGCTTAAACTACCATCGGTTCATCATTTCCATTAAATTTATGTAGACTAGAGGTTTTAAATTATATCTCTGGGAGGATAGTTATTTGTTTTGTAAATGATACTATAAAACAAAAAAATAATTCCAGAGTAATTAATGTTACAGCTGTAAGCTCTACGGATGCGGAGAAGCACAAGTGGTGTGAATGCTCGTCTATTACCAACCACATTGGCTATAAAGTTGACTAGCATGTAGGATGTATTTTAATGTTTTACTACTAGAAAAATTGCTTGCAAAAATTTTTTTACCAGCAAATATCCTTTTCAACTGTTGACTGAAAATTTTAATCGAAGGGGCCCCAGGCATAGGATGTGCACAGGGCCTCCGCTGACCTAAATCGGGCCCTGTCCCCAGAACCTTTTAAATCATCTTGCAGACTATCATAGATGCAAGTTTTCAGCCATTCAAAATTTCCGAAAACAGAAGTTAATCGGAGTGACGATATTTCCCGCAATCGCCAATTTTTATTTTCTTGCGACGTTCCCTCGATGCTTGAAGAGAGGATTGTCCGATATTGTTGTTAAATATCATTTTATTGCAGAAATATCTGTATTTTAGCTTGAAAATGGAGGCAACAATTTCCAAAAACGAAAGTTTGTCGGAACCCAATAAATCTTATATTCTTTTTCTTGCGATGTTCCCTCTGCCCTATATGGTATAACGAAGTAAATTTCTCCGTCATTTTTGGTCCGCGCCGGGAATCGAACCCGAGTCCACTTATTCCGGAACAAGTCGCTCTACCAACTGAGCTACGCAGACGTTCGTTCTTCTCCTCTTCTCCTTGGTCATAATGTTCGTAAAAATGGTTCGATTTCCATGAAATTTTAGTATGTGGTAGGGGACCACCTGGGGACGAATCCTGTTGAAAATGGGCGAAATGGGATCAAAGATCAGGACATAGAAGCGGACTCACTTCCATCGCCATTATGCGTCATAACTTACGTAAAAATGCTTTGATTTGGATGAAATGTTAGTATGTTGTAGGGGCCTGCCTGCGGACGAATCCTATTGAAAATGGGCGAAATGGGGTCAAAAGTTAGAACACAGAAGCGGGATCTATTCCGTAGCCCTTATGCATCATAATTTACGTAAAAATGCTTCGATTGCGACAAAACTGTATCATGTTATTTCGGAGGTATACTGAACCAATTCTGTTTAATATCATCGAAACGGGGTCAAAGGTCAGGACACAGGAGCGGATTTATTCCACAGCCATTATCATCATAACTTGAGTAATAACTTGAGTAATGATTTCTAGTATATTGGAAAGCGTATCATAATCAATGCATTGCATGATTTTACTAACTTGTTTAGTTAAGGTCCACGTCTCTGCACCATATGTAAGAACTGGAAGGATGCATTTACTAACCACTTTTCTTTTGAATCATAAAGACACACTGCTGTTAAAAATTGTACTGTTTCTTCCAAAAGCTCTCCAACCAAGTTTTATACGCCGATTAATTTTTTCATCAATGTGACCCTCGGTTGATATAACTGCTGCTCAAGGTAGGAATTGGTGATCTCTAGCTGTTCCCCATCAATTGATGAATCTTCATTCCCTGTAAAAGCATTCATTGCGGATCAGTTTTGTCTTCTGAAAGTACATTTTTAATCCCATTTGTCCACTGGCGTACCGGAAAAACTCGACCCCCCGCCCCCACCAAAGAATTATTTTCGAGGCCCTATTCCGAAACTCTTATTAGGTTTCCATTACTAAAAAATTTAACTTTCATGTTTTTAACTGGGCTTTACAGGCGTTTTAATGAAGCAAGTTCTTTGGAATCTACGAGTATTTTTCGTAAAACCAAAATTATTACACTTTATTGCATGAAACACAAATGTGCACATCTATATAATAACTAGCCCGGTACAGAATGTATGGAATCTGTAGAATCAAACGGATCAAAAGCGTTACGAATTATTTAACACGCGTCCAGGTGACACAACATTAGAACACTGACTGAACAAATTTCGTTAACAATTTGTTATCGACGATCAAATGCATCACGTGTTTTCCGTTTCAGACGTCTTTGAGGGGCGAATCTCTGGGATAAAAAAGTTAAAACCGCATCTTTGCGAATATTTTTTGAAACTGGCTGAAATTTTAATGAACACAATAAGTCGTTAATAGGAACATGACCTCGAAATTTCGCCTGAATCGGTAAATAACTTTTTAAATTAGCCGTCAAAATTTTATTAACCGTTTCTGCGTTTATATTTTTGTTTACCCATAAATTAAATATTCCATGCCTATTTTAAAAAGTTTTGACCGGATTCCTTTGAAATTTTGAGGGACTCCTCATAATTATTACCAATTCATGGTGTTGATAAAAATTTCTGCCCGTTTCGTTAAGATTTCGCAAAGTTCGTTCTTGCATGTTTTTATGCACAGTGCTCAAAGAACACAAACACCTGTGGATGTGGCGGGGCGATGAATGCAGTCACGTGCTTTCAGATTTGGAACAGATAACGATGACGTAGCAAACGACGCTGACTTTATTGATTAGATTATTAATTAATTCATAACTCGCGAACCGAACAACGTAGAGATCTTAAAATAGTTGCGTTAACCTAGAAATTCCAGTATCAATAAGCTCTGCAAATTTCACGATGCCACAGTTCGGCGTTCGTGAGTTTTTACTGCTTCAGACAAACAGGCGTTTTGTGTTTTATATACAAGATTCTATAAGGTTTTTTTACTGTGAGTCATATTTTGAGAGAACGGCTGAACGTAAAGATATGGTTGAGGTATCAAAATAAAGGTCTTACCATGTAGATGTGCAAGTCGAAGAGAAAACTGAGATTGGGGCAATGGTTCGGGCGGGGCGGGGCGACAAAGTTCCCATGTAAAGTCTATGGGAGAAGCATGCGGCCCCTTATGTACATCAGGTGCTGAGTTCAGTGTCAGACTTGGTGTGTGCATGGTGTTCTATGATCAGCCCGTAAGTAAGTAAATACTTTATTGTATATTTACCATTAACAGAATGTCTCTCCCGCAGAAAAAAAAGAAAAAAAGAAAAGAAAACGTAAGAGCCTTATTGGAAGGCGTGAGCGATCAATGGGTTGCAATATATGTCTCAGACAAGAGAGAATGAAGAGTATTCGCAACGCGAATCTCATTCCAACAACATTTACAAACACAGTTGTGACTGAAGATGAGAGTGAAAGAGTGCGCTATCCAGTTGAATTTTTGCACATGATTTACATGAGTGGACTTCCGCCTCACATTCTACACTGTAAAAAAATGACTGTAGATTTTACGGTTTTAAACCGTTTTCCGGGGTGCCAACACAAAACCGTAAAATCTACAGTTTTATGTAGTGTTGGAGCAGAGCTATAGCTTTGCTCCAACACAATTAACACATTCGTTCCAGCCAAATTTTTGTGTTTTCGTGATTATTTGGACTGTGACTCGCTTCAGCCAAATTCTGTGGTGTTTTCTTCATTAAATGCAGTGTTGCAGCAAAGCTATAGCTTTGCTCCAACACTGCATAAAAGTGTAGATTTTACGGTTTTGTGTTGGCACCCTGGAAAACGGTACCGTAAAATCTACAGTCAATTTTTTACAGTGTACGACTGAAAAAGGGTGCAGTCGTGATGCTCATCACGAACCTGGCCGCCCGGGTGGCGCAGTGGTCTAAGCGCTGGCTTATGATGATTCGTCCGTGAAGTGTCCGGGTTCGAATCTCGGTGCGGCAGGATGTTGTGTTTGTCGTACGGCACTGGCTCTCTCCCTTCCTTGGAACTAGTGACCCTAAATTAGGGACGGACGACAGCTTATAGCTCATTGAGTTGCTCACGGTGGTCGTTAAATCTTCAGTCAAAAAAAAAAAAAAAATCACGAACCTGGGCTGTTGTCTTTACTAAAGGGGTTGTTGAATGAATTTGTCGATCAAATAAAATTTACATTCGTTGTTTCAAACGAATCTATCCTTTATATAAAAAAAAAAATAAGCACCGTCGGTTCCGATAAGTTTCGTCTAGTTATAATTAAAATGATTGCCCTAGTTTTATTACGATTCAAAATACAACTAAACATTTAACCAAAAGTTAATCATATCATGGAAATTTTATTCTTTTAGAGAAGTAAGGCCAGCCTCTTTGAAATGCCTCACGATCACACTCACATAAAACATGCAATTGCTGTGGGACGGTATGTATAATGAACTTTTACGATTTATACGAAATGTTGGAACATAAGTGTGATAATAAATAAGAAACAATTAAATATTACAGCCGAAAAAAACTTTAAACTATTTAAATTATTTACTCCTTAATATAGAAAACACACTTAACATAATGCCGCAATCTTTTGCACGTAGTAAAAGTTTTTTCTCGTATCTCCGTTATAAAAAATATATATACAGGTCTCTGTTTCTTCGTTCTTGTCACCTCTTAGTTTATTATATTCTGAACTATAACGAAGTAAATTTCTCCGTCATTTTTGGTCTACGCCGGGATTCGAACCCGAGGCCGCTTATTCCGGAACAAGTCGCTCTACCAACTGAGCTATGCAGACATTTATCCTGATTCCTATCTGCCTTTATGTCGTGTGCGTCCTGCTGGCAGGTACGTCACATCTCCCCCCCCCCCGAAAGAGGGCCGGGGCATGGCCCACGGGTCAGCCGTGACCATGAATCGTTGCAGGCAGCCATCCACTGTAGAACGTGCACTTGAGAACTCCCAGTCAATCTGCTGTGTGGAATGCAACATCACACATTTTTATTTTTCAAAGCGCTGGAGAAGGAATTCTCTGTTTTTTCCTATCTCGCGGTGTGGAAAGAACATCACACCAATGCGAGATTTTGAACGGCCGGGTCATCCGGATAGTTCGGGCGCCATTATAACGAAGTAAATTTCTCCGTCATTTTTGGTCTACGCCGGGATTCGAACCCGAGTACGCTTATTCCGGAACAAGTCGCTCTACCAACTGAGCTACGCAGACATTTATCCTGATTCCTATCTGCCTTTATGTCGTGTGCGTCCTGCTGGCAGGTACGCACACGACATAAAGGCAGCCCCCCCCCCCGAAAGAGGGCCGGGGCATGGCCCACGGGTCAGCCGTGACCATGAATCGTTGCAGGCAGCCATCCACTGTAGAACGTGCACTTGAGAACTCCCAGTCAATCTGCTGTGTGGAATGCAACATCACACATTTTTATTTTTCGAAGCGCTGGAGAAGGAATTCTCTGATTTTTCCTGTCTCGCGGTGTGGAAATAACATCACACCAATGCGAGATTTTGAACGGCCGGGTCATCCGGATAGCTCGGGCGCCATTATAACGAAGTAAATTTCTCCGTCATTTTTGGTCTACGCCGGGATTCGAACCCGAGGCCGCTTATTCCGGAACAAGTCGCTCTACCAACTGAGCTACGCAGACATTTGTTCTGATTCCTATCTGCCTTTATGTCGTGTGCGTCCTGCTGGCAGGTACGTCACAGAACGGTGCGTATTTATGTGCAAACAATTGTAATACGCAACACCTTTACCCTCATTGGTATAAAAATTCCTCTAATTGAACTGGCATTTCTTTCACATTTTCTTGCTAACATACATGCATAGGAACTGTTGCTACGGCTGTGAAAAGGTTCCTCAAGTCCTCTGGAATAGCTGATACCTCGTCATCCATTTTTGTAAACTGAGCAAAGTAAATGATTTTTAAATATTTTACTTATTTACTGGAAAAAAAAAGCAAAAATTGCTTTTCACTTTAATACTTCATTCAAAAATGCCTTAATTCCTGGCTATTTTTTTTATCCAGTTTCATATGAAGTTTCTGAAAAAAAAAAAAAAAAAAATGTTATGAAATCTTTTTGGTGAGGCTGGATGCCCTTTTAATCGTGAGCCCCCCCCCCCTCAATGCGATGGTTGCGTGGGCTATGAGTACGCTCCTGCGTTTCTGTACCTTTCTTAGCAAGTTCCTGGATCATGCTCAGCAGCTCATAAGTATTATTTCAACAACTGAAGGGGGTTCTTTGAAATATTTTTTTTTTCTATTCAAAAATAAAACGGAAATAAAACCGGGTCAGGAAAACAGTTTAACTAAATTCGTTTGACCCGCAAGAAAATGTCAACCCGGTGGCTCGTGACGCGCTGCCATCTCTGGTCGCGGTTAGTTTTTGGACAGAGAGTAAAAATATTTCTCACATGATTTTCAAGAAGTGTTTTATGATTTTTAGCATCACCCCTTTGTTTGCAAATAATTCCCTTAAAATACAAATTTTTGAAGATGAGAATCCGTCTTTTGATGTAAATATGACAATAAGTCAGATAATATCCGAAAACATGAAAATTTCGTCATCCTGGAGCGGAAATCGAACCCGCGTCTCTCAGATAGCGCCCGGGTATGCCAATCACTACACCACACAGAACGACCAAGTCTCAAGTTTCCGATTAATTTGAATATAACCATCACAGGATTCGCTAGTCGAAGCAACCGGCATTCATGTTTAGCGAATCTGGAGGTTAAGAATCCTATGCCGTGATTGCCCGGTGAAGCAGATAAATCATGAATGGAATACGGGATTACACCATACAATACAATTTTTTTTGAAGATGGCAATCCGTTTCTTGGTGTAAATATGGCAAGGATGGTAAGTCAGTTCCATTCATGAACTCCTTTAAAAATTATCACTTCTGAAAAATTGCTTTTTTAAATTCCAATCAAAATATATGCGTTGCAATAAAAAAAATCTGTTCTTTGGACATGCAGTTATTTTAATTATTTTAATAAGCATAGCAAAATTAAAAGTGGAGTAATAATTCCTAAGATTAAAAACATGCATCCTTACATCT
This sequence comes from Macrothele yani, assembly GCA_039090855.1. Taxonomy (NCBI): domain Eukaryota; kingdom Metazoa; phylum Arthropoda; class Arachnida; order Araneae; family Macrothelidae; genus Macrothele; species Macrothele yani. Next base: position 98,567,491 of record CM077031.1, read on the forward strand.
GCAGCAAAGATGAAAATTCTATGATTTATGTACGGGCAGTTCTTCCTGCACATACAATTTAGTATTGCAACAAGTTGTAATTGAAAATGATACCAGTTTTTTCATATTTTTAATAAAATAGTTAGTAAAATCATATAATGCATTGATTATGATACGCTTTCAAACATAGCAGAAATCATTACTTATGAGGATAATGGCTGTAAAATAAATCTCGCTCCTATGACTTGACCTTTGACCCCATTTCCATGGTATTCAACAGAACCAGTTCAGTATACCTCCGGAACAACATACTAAAGTTTTGTCGCAATAGAAGCATTTTTACGTAAGTTATAACGCATAAGGGCGGTGGAATGGATCCAGATCCTATGTCCTGACCTTTGACCCCATTTCGACCATTTTCAATAGGGTTTGACCCCAGTGGGTTTCAATAGGGTTCGTTTTCATTTTCAATAGGGTTCGTCCACAGACCCCATACTAAAACCATACTAAAATTTCACTGAAATTGAACCATTTTTACGCTAGTTGTGACGCGTAAGGGCAATGGATTCCGGTCCTATGTCGTGACCTTTAATCCCATTTCGCCCATTTTCAATAGGATTCGTCCCCAGGTGGTCCCCTACCACATACTAAAAATTCAGGGAAATCGAACCATTTTTACGCAAGTTATGACGAATAAGGGTGGTGGAATGGATCCCACTCCTTTGTCCTGACCTTTGACCCCATTTCACCCATTTTCAATAGGATTCGTCCCCAGGTGGTCCCCTACGACATACTAAAAATTCAGGGAAATCGAACCATTTTTACGCAAGTTATGACGAATAAGAGTGGTGGAATGGATCACACTCCTTTGTCCTGACCTTTGACCCCATTTCACCCATTTTCAATAGGATTCGTCCCCAGGTGGTCCCCTACGACATACTAAAAATTCAGGGAAATCGAACCATTTTTACGCAAGTTATGACGAATAAGGGTGGTGGAATGGATCCCACTCCTTTGTCCTGACCTTTGACCCCATTTCACCCATTTTCAATAGGATTCGTCCCCAGGTGGTCCCCTACGACATACTAAAAATTCAGGGAAATCGAACCATTTTTACGCAAGTTATGACGAATAAGAGTGGTGGAATGGATCCCACTCCTTTGTCCTGACCTTTGACCCCATTTCACCCATTTTCAATAGGATTCGTCCCCAGGTGGTCCCCTACGACATACTAAAAATTCAGGGAAATCGAACCATTTTTACGCAAGTTTTGACGAATAAGGGTGGTGGAATGGATCCCACTCCTTTGTCCTGACCTTTGACCCCATTTCACCCATTTTCAATAGGATTCGTCCCCAGGTGGTCCCCTACGACATACTAAACTTTCATCGAAATCGAACCATTTTTACGCTAGTTATCGTGCGGACGGACGGACAGACAGACAAAGCTGGAGCATATACGCTTTTTCAACCTACGGTTGGAAAGAGTAAACAATGGTCTGATTTGATACAAGTTCAGTTCTGTTCATTTGCTAGAAGTCACTTATCAGAACACGGAGAATTAAAATCTATAGCGTACGAGAGTCATAACAAAAGTTCTGCACACGTTAATCTAAAACGTAAGCCGACGATGTAATCGGGAAAATAATTGCGTCATGTCAGGGTCAGACTCTCAGCAATGTAGTGGTGTCGGAACGACGTACTATCATTTGCTGTGTGGACTTGGGAGGGCTTGGAAATGAAAGCGTGCAGCTGCTCCGGTCGAGTCACTGCGTTAGACCAGCGCTCCTACGTGAAAATAGAAACTCTACGGGGAAAATCTCCGACTCAGATCCACACTGTCTTGCAATGCAAGAAGTTTGCGAGGAAGCAACTCTTGATCGAAGCACAATTTCTCGTTTGGCATCGCTCTTTCGCTAGGGCCGACCGCAAACGGCGACAGACAAAACATCTGTCATCATTGTTGCAACGTTTCTCGAAGAGAATTGCCGTGGTTTGACAACGAGGGGAGAATAAGTAGTCCCAATGAAACACCGCACTTTTATATTCAGATTTACCTGATCGCAGTCTCACCCACTTCGGAATCTTGAACCCTCTATTTGTAGCCTAGCAGGAAAGACTGTGTAAAAGCACTGTAGGTTTAGAATCGGCGGTCACTGCTAAGAGGGAGAGAGAGAGAGAGAGATGGAAAATATCAGGCACATAATACTTAAAATTGTGCCTTTTAAAGGTATTCTAACCCGAAATGGAAACGGGTCCTGACCCGCTTTCGACCAGGTTTTATTTCTGTCATATTTTTAAAAAGGAAAAAATATTTACAAAAAAGAAAAAAAAATATGTGCACTGTAGAATGTCGTGTTCGACTGGTGCCAGCGGAGTGAAAAAAGATTTGTCATACAAAAATATTGCCGTATCTTTCTTAAACCAAAGAAAATTTCCACCGACCGACAATACGGCGAAGACGCTCGAATTACCGATACGATATCGTAAATCGATACTTCCTTTGCGTTTGTTTTCAGTGCGATTTTCCGGAGCAAGATACAGGCAAATGCCTGTCACCTGCTTCTCTGGTGATTCACTCTCTCACACCCCGCGTGTCACATTGTAAGACTGAGAGTTACTTTTCACATCGCATCTTTTGCATTGAGCATTCAGAGGTTTTCGTTTGACGCGCTAACATCCCGTTCCACTGCATGTCGCGTCGGAATTAATGCCTTATCTTATATATAAAACACAAAACGTCTGTTTGTCTCAAGCAGTAAAAACTCTCGAACGCCGAGCTATGGCATCGTGAAATTTGCATAGCTTATTATTATTTCTTGGTCAACGCAACTATTTTAAGATCTCTACGTTGTTCCGTTCGCGAGCTATGAATGAATTAATAATCTAATCAATAAAGTCAGCGTCGTTCGCTACGTCATCGTTATCTGTTCCAAATCTGAAAGCACGTGACTTCATTCATCGCCCCGCCACATCCACAGGTGTTTGTGTTCTTTGAGCACTGTGCATAAAAACATGCAAGAACGAACTTTGCGAAATCTTAACGAAACGGGCAGAAATTTTTATCAACACCATGAATTGGTAATAATTATGAGGAGTCCCTCAAAATTTCACCGGAATCCGGTCAAAACTTTTAAAATAGGCATGGAATATTTAATTTATGGGTAAACAAAAATATAAACGCAGAAACGGTTAATAAAATTTTGACGGCTAATTTGAAAAGTTATTTACCGATTCAGGCGAATTTTGGAGGTCATGTTCCTATTAACGATTTATGGTGTTCATTAAAATTTCAGCCAGTTTCAAAATATATTCGCAAAGATAAGTTTTTAACTTTTTCATCCCAGAGATTCGCCCCTCAAAGACGTCTGAAACGGAAAACACGTGATGCATTTGATCGTCGATAACAAATTGTTAACGAATTTTGTTCACTTAGTGTTCTAATGCTGTGTCTCCTGGACGCGTGTTGAATAATTCGTAACGCTTTTAGTCCGTTTGATTCTACAGCTGTATGTTGGAATGTGAAGAGTAAAGGATCCAACAAAATTATATATTGTTGCCGATGAAGGAGAAACCAAAAATGTTGTGTATGGCCAAGTGCTGAAATAATCATACTCAGTGGCGTAGCTCAAAATCTCTGCCCCCCCCCCCCCGCGGAATTTTCCTAACAGGCCCCCAACATAGTAAAAATTAATAATACAAAAATTAACAGGACCCCAACATGGTAAAAATTAATCGATAAATTTAGTACTCAGGGAAAAAAGTACAAAATCTTCAAATGACAAATGTTCACGATGTCAAATCAAGTAAAAACAAATAATGACCTTCGAGTGTCTGGTTTCGAACTTCGTTTAAAGCTCTTGAATTCCTTAATACAATAATTTTTGAGAAACAGGAAAAACAAGTGTGTTTACATTTTATGGTTTTTCAATATTTCAGCGATATTGTTCCTTTTTAGTGTTTTGTCTTTTAAATTCAAGAAGCAAGCATACTTTACAAAATAAAGAAAACTTACGTTACTAAAATCTGGATTCCCTTCTAACGTTCTTTTTAGCGAATATTTCAATCAGTTTCGCCACGTCTAGTTTTCTGGCTCGATCATTTTCAATGCTTATCATCGCAAGTCCATCAAGCCTACTTTGAGAGTGCGGTGACCGAAGGTAGAAACTTCAGGTTCGATCCCAGGCAGGTACGAACGCTCGAACCACTAACTATCCGCTGTGCGTCGGCTGAGCACGTTAAGCAGTCGGACACCGGGTGCTGGCCCCCGGAAATAAGATAGGGCGTTTTCATCCCCCTTTTTACTTCGCTTCCGTGTCACTTTCCTATCGCCCCTCTAGCCCAAATCTCCTGGTTTCCTATTTCTAAGGGTTGTTTAAGACCTGGGGTCAGACACTCACTTCCTAAAATCCTCTACATATGAGCACTTATCGGCGCGCAGATAAAAGTCTGTCTCAATGGGGCCCTTTAGTTCAAAAACTTTCGCATCCAAAAGACAGTAAGACAAAAAATTTAAGAGCAAGTAGAAAACCTCTTGTCTAAAATTAAATTGCTAAATAAAAAATAAATAAAAAAATACATACATAGATCTGGGCCCCTTAAAATTCACGGGGGTTGCGGGTGCTATCTTTTACGCCCCTGATCACACTATGGATAAATAATTTGTAATGACCGAATTTGTAAAATCAGCTTTTTTCTTTCTTGCAAGCATCAATTTTTTCCCGGTTTTTTCAGTGACATGTAAGGGGATATGAAATTAATATGCCTAAATCCCGAGCAAAGCCGGTTAGTAAAGCTAGTTGGTCAATATGGATGGATTTAATATTAAGGAGACTGAAAAAGAGTCGAGGCCAACAAATACGTGCTTGTTGAAAACAAAAAGGAGAACAGTGAATGCTGGAAATTGTTTCGTTTCATTAAGAAACCAGAATACTCAGTGCGTCAAAGAATTTTGAAGACTGGCGCTAGATTTCAGCCTACGGTGGCGCCACCAGTGTAATCGCGAATGCGTTATAAACCGTGACCATCTGCTTGCTTTCTGCCAAAAGTACTGCGCAGTTATTAAAGTAACTCAAACGAAACGGGCGTTCATTAGAGAAGTAAAATTTTTTTCATGTTAAATTATTAAGATGGAACAAAAGGCTGTTATTAAATTTAACGCAAAACTTGGTAAAAGTGCTTCGGAAGCGAACCAAATGATGAAACAAGTTTACGGTGAGTTTTGTTTAAGTAGATCAAATGTTTTCCTGTGGCATAAACGTTTTTTGGACGGAAGAGAGACGCTAGAAGATGATAAGCATACCGGAAGACCAAGTTCATCTAGGACACCTGAGATTAGTGAAAAAGTGCGTGTTTTCGTGACAAACAATTGATGTGCGTCACTAAGAATGATGGAAGAGTCTTTAAACATCAACAAAGAAACGATTCGAACCATCCTGCATGAAGATTTGGGCAAAACAAAAGTCTGTGCTAAATTTGTTCCACACACGTTAACCAATGAACACAAATCAAGGAGAAGTGCACATTGCAGAGACATCATTTCAGCCGCTGAAAATGATCCAAACTTCTTAAAACCGATTATCACAGGTGATGAAACATGGTGTTTTCAATATGATCATATAACAAAGCGACAAAGTGCGGAATGGAAGCCAAAAAACTCGCCACAAGCCAAAAAAAAAAAAAAAAACAAGAAAAGTTCCATCCAAAATCAAAACAATGCTCATTACATTCTTCGATAGTAAGGGTATTATCCACAAAGAATTTGTTCCAAGTGGACAAACAGTTACTGGTGAGTTTTATTTAAATGGTTTGAGGCGTTTGATAGGCAGAATTCGTCGCATTCGTCCAGAATATCGAGATGAAAACAGTTGGTGTTTGTTGCACGATAATGCACCCAGTCACACCTCACTTCTTGTTCGTAGATTTTTGGCGAAAAATAACGTCTGTGTGTTGAATCATCCTCCGTATTCACCTGATTTAGCACCCTGCGGCTTTTCTTTGTTCCCAAAACTTAAAATGACGTTAAAAGGGTGTTATTTTGATGATATTTCGACCATACAAACAGCTTCGACGCGTGCTTTGGAGGCAATTCCGCAAAGTGAACTGGAACAGGCATTCGAATCATTATTAAATCGCTGTAACAAGTGTATTGAAGCCGGAGGGACTTATTTTGAATAACAAACCAAAACAATTTATAATTGTTTGTTTCTATTTCATTTTACAGACCCAGTCTTAAAAATTCTTTGACGCACTGTGTATGTTTCACAGCAACACCAATTTTCACAAGCTTGTGATGAGTTGAAAGTTTCCAAAATGTGAATGTTGATTTCGTGAGTGTTTCTTCCTTCCGAAGCTATCAAGAAAGTAGCAAAAACTGAAATTAAATCGACAACAAGTTATACGTCAATAACATTGCCGTACTCAGAGTAAGTTAAGCTGTCATTGAGCGAAGCGAGGCCGAACGCCGGGCTGAGTTCTCTTTACGAGAATCGAGACAATTAGTTGCTGGGACATAGGTACGAGATGACACATCCGATCACCGTGATTTTTTGCATACGATTGGACGTCGTCCATATTCTGGTTTTGACGCTTTCCGAAATTCCGTGTCATTGAGGAATAATCGTCCAAAAATTTGCATTTTTTAGGTTTTTTCCGGGTTTTGAAAAGGGGTCGTTTGTTATCTATCTCCTCCAAAGATCTTCAGCCGATCGCGGTGACACTTGCCACAGAGAAAGGGAAGGACATGGGGTTGGTATCATGGTGATTGGTCGTGTCGTATAAAAATAATGACCATTAAAAACTGACCAATTTTAATAATAATTGAAAAAATCCGATCTCTATACGAGACTCGAGACAATTAGTTGACAGAGTAGATCACCGTGATTTTTTGCATGGGATTGGACATCGTCCATGGTCAGGTTTTGATGCCTTTCGATTCCCGAACGTCCATGGTCAGGTTTTGATGTCTTTCGATTCCCGAACGTCCATGGTCAGGTTTTGATGCCTTTCGATTCCCGAACGTCCATGGTCAGGTTTTGATGCCTTTCGATTCCCGAAATTCCGTGCCATTGAGGAATTTCAATTAAAACTACACTGCTGGCCACCCAAAATGCAACACCAAGAAGGACACGAGATAGCAAAGCCAAATTTACTGGACACAGAACAACAGATACAAAGATGAAACGATTGAGCTTACAGGCCCGTACGACTTGCGGAACACGCAGACGTCAATAGTTTGTGTGGCCCCCATGGCTGGCAATAACGGCCGCTACACGCCGCGGCATCGAACGAAAGAGGCTTTGGATGTGGGCTTGGGGTATGTCGGTCCAGGCTGCTTCCACACGTTGCCACAGTTCATCAGGCGTAGCCGCGGGTGGTGCTTGCCGGGCCACTCGGTTGCCGATCAGCGACCAGACGTGTTCGATGGGCGACATATCGGGAGAACAGGCGGGCCACGCAACAGTCACACCTGGTGGGCTGTGAAGAATTGCTGCACGATGTGTGCCACGTGCAAGCGCGCATTGTCCTGTTGAAACGTGGCCGCTGGCAGGTCCTGCAGGTAAGGGATGACTACAGGCTCCAAAACGTCGGAGATGCAGCGGTGGCTGTTGAGTGTACCGGCGATGTGTACCAGAGGGGTGCGGGTGTCATATCCAATTGCGCTCCAAACCATAACGCCAGGCAACGGACCGGTATGGCGATGCATAATACAGGCGTCATACAGTCTCTCGCCGCGGTGCTGCCACACGCGGATCCGACCATCATGGTGTTGCTGGCGGAAGCGGGATTCGTCGGAGAAGACGATGTCGTGCCATTCCGTAGTCCACGTGCGGCGTTGAACGGCCCACTGCCGCCGCACTCGCCGGTGGTGTAACGTCGATGGTAATCGGAGCAATGGGCGCCGTGCGACTAGTCCCGCTCCTGCAGACGACGTCGAACGGTACGTGCTAACACAGGTTGTTGCGCAACAAACCCTAATTCCTGCGCTAACGTTCGTGATGTGGCGGTGCGAGCCGTCAATGCCCGCCGCACAACATGCCGGTCCTTTCCTATTGGGCCCCATTTTCACCTTGGTCACGAATACTATAGTATATAGTCGTTGCCTCTATGTGTTCCTTGGCTTTTGGGCTTGAAAATGGGGTCATGCGAGCCCCGAAAGTGCTAGCTATGTAAATAGGTTTTTAAAATTGTAAATTTTATTCGGCAGTTTTAGGGATTTGTTTTAACTTATCGTACTACAGACAGCAAACTTGTGTTCCTCATTTTCATCTATCAAGTACGAAATCTTCATATTCAGAGAGGACCCCTTTCTTAGTACGAAAAATATCGAAGTCGTTGACGAAATTCGTGCCAATAACACTAATTACTAGAATGCCGTCGTTGCACGATATAAGATGAAATTCAAATTTAACGATGAACAAGCAAGTTGATACCGAATTTTCGGGTGTAATATCTTTTTGAATCCGTTCTGACGCAAATTAAATTTATCAAAGCTATTCAAAGTCAATGGAACCGGTATGGAAAACAAAAGATCTGACCAAAGAAAAAAGATTTTCAATCGGGTTTTTAATCCCTCAGATATTGCTGTAAACGGAATCGTGAGCTTACGAACTTTTAGAAACAGAGATATCGATAAAAATAAGATGTAACTTTACGTCCGCTGGTGGGAAAACCATGCATTATTTTAGGAAGAAAGTATTCTCAAAAGGTTTTTCCATATTAGCGGTATCGGTCCAAGAAAAAAAAATTAGTGGAGTTTTCAGGAGCCCAGATTTTGCTACAAATACTTCAGAAGCAGAAATTAACACATATGCCCCCTGGTGGCTAAACCATTGTTTACCAAACATTAGAAATTATGTGAAAAATATTTTCCATCAGGTCTTGTATGCGATACAGGAAGAATTTTTCAAATCAGAGCTGTAGGAGCAGAAATAACGCAGAAAACGCAATTTACCTTTGTGCCCCGTAGCGGAAAGTGTATGATTTACTTCAAAATTTTGAATTTATAGGAAAAACATTTTGCATCGGAAACACTATCCAACAAAAAAGGAATTTTCCAAATCGTACTCTTAGAAGTACAGAAATTGACAAAAATAAGATGTACATCTACGCCCTCTGGCGTAGAAACCATGCACTATTTTAAGAAGAAAATGTTTCTGAAAGGTTTGTCGACATGGGTAGTATCGGTCAACAAACGACGTTTTTTTCAATCGAGAATTTAGAAGCTCATATTTTGCTGCAAATGCAACAGAAGCGGAAATTGAGATTTACGCCCCTGGTGGCCAAACTATTTTTTTACAAAAGTTAGAAATTATGTGCAAACGATTTCCCATCAGGAGCTGTATCTGGTGCAGAAAGAATTTCTCAAATAGGAAATTTATAAGCAGAGATATCGGGGGGAAACGCAATTTACCTCTACGCCTCCTAGCGGAAAGTCTATGAATTACTTGAAAATTTTGAAATTATATGGAAAACATGTCACACAGAAAACACTATCCAAGAATGAAGGAATTTTTCAAATCGGACTCCTAGAAGTAGAGATATTGACAAAAATAAGATGTACATCTACGCCCCCTGGCAGAGAAACTGTGGAATATTTTAAGGAGAAAATAATCCGAAAAGGTTTATCAATGTGAGTGGCATCAGTCCACGAAAGAATTTTTTAATCGATATTTTAGAAGCTACGATTTTATGGCAAATACATCAGAAGCAAAATTTAACACTTATGCCCCCTGGTGGCCAAAGTATTCTTTACCAAAAATTTGAAATTATTTGCAAAAGATTTTCCACCAGGAGATGTATGCGCTGAAGAAAAGAGTTTTCAAATCGGAGTTTTAGAAGAAGAGTTCGGGGGAAATGTAATTTACTTTTACGCCCCCTAGTTGAAAACCTATGCTTAATTTGAAAAAGTAACTATATCTAAAATACTCTTCGATATAAATGGAATCGAAAGATATAAAATTTTTTTCAATTGGATGTTTAGAAGCAAAAATGTGGAATAAAACGTATCTTTGAATTTGACATCATCTACATTTACGCCCTCTACCGGCGAAATTGTGCATCGTAAAAAAAGCGGAATAATGGATCCTCATTTGCATATTTCAAGCTTCCCAATGCAAAAAGAATTTTTCAAATCTGACTAATAGTTGTTGAGATATCGTGGGTACAGACGGACGGACGGACGGACGGACGGACAAACCGATAACAGAAGCACGATCTTTTTTTACAAAAGCCGTGCTAAAAATGACTTTTATTTACACTGAATCAAAAGCTGAAAGTCAAAATCACATCACTAGACCTTTCGTGCTGGGAGCCAGCACGATCCCCAAAACATCACAGAACCCCCCCCCCCCCCCCCCCTCCAGCTTCAACACCTTCAACACAATCAGGATTAAAAGCTTCACTGGGCCTGCATGCACTTGTCGCCTCCATTCATTGGAGTACAAACAAAACGAGATTAATCATACTAAATTACTCGTTTCCAATCCTCCACATTTTGGTGCCTCTGAGCCCACTGATAATAACATGCGACTTTGTGACTTGCTGTTAAAAGACGAGGCCTCTTTCGTGGTACTCTGCTCCAGATGTCCATCGCATGCAGTTCTCGTCGCAATGTCCTTTCGGAAATTGGTTGGATTGGACTTTCATTGACTGTTTAGAACAATTGTTGCCTGGTCTGAAACCGATTTGCAGTTACCATGCGTGAAAATGGCGGCGGACCCTGTTGATGAGAATTGTTTTTCGGCGTCGCCGATTTTCAGTTGACTGCGAACTACACCGCTGTTTGTGGACCCGCTTAATAGTACGCTTCGACACACCACCAAATTGAGTGAATTCATTCGCTTTGTGTCCGTGGGCACGGCAAAACACGGTTGCCACTCGGTCAAGTCTGTCTTACGCCCCTTATTGCAAGGCAAATTCAACACATACGTCGCTCTTCATCACTGCACGAGGCAGAAATGATCCTGTATTTTTTTTTTTTTTTTTTTTTTGAGATCTTTAAATGATCATACACTGGCGGAAAGTGAAAAACGAACACCAAGAAGGAATTGGCGGACGATCATGAAATTTATATATGTTAATGGGGTCGAGTTTACGTAGGTGTGATGTTAATTTCGGGACCAACCGGTGAGCGCTTACGCCACAGCACGGCATAATATGCAAATTATCGTCGGTGGTATTTAAGGAGTACGGCGAAGTGAATGTAATCAGTCGTCGGCGTACGGACACGTGCGAAGACCCTGAAGAAGCTGCAATGCCTGGACATGGAAGACGTGTACGATTTCAGCAGTTATCGGACTTTGAGCGAGGTCGTCTAGTCGGATTCCGCGAGGCCGGGTGGTCGTATCGTCGTATTGCGGAGCGAATTGGACGGGAAGTATCGGTGGTGGTACGATGGTGGCGTAGATGGTCCGAGGAACATTCCCACACGAGAAGACGTGGAACCGGGAGTCACAGACGGACTGATGAGCGGACCTATCGACGCATAAAAAAAGAGCGGCGTTGTCAAGCAGAACATCCACTGCGACGCAAATCCGAGCTGCCGTTGCATCTGGAGGTGACTGTGCGAACAATCCGCAACCGTCTACTGGATGCAGGACTACGTGCACGTGTGCCTCTGGCATGTGTACCTCTAACTCCTGCCCAACGTCAGGAACGGCTGCAGTGGTGTCGCCAACGTCTGCACTGGAGAACGCAATGGCGATCTGTCGTGTTCAGCGATGAAAGCAGATTCTGCTTGGGAGCCTCCGATGGCCGTATGCGTGTCCGCAGACGCACAGGGGAGCGTCTCCACCCGTCTTGCATCCGCCAGCGACACACAGGGCCTACACCTGGTCTCCTGGTGTGGGGAGCGATCAGCTATCACTCCCGAACACAACTAGTGTTTGTACCGGGTACGTTAAACAGCACCTCCTACACCAACAACATCATTCAGCCCGTTGTTGTGCCATTTGTAAGATCGGTCCATCGTGGTGTTTTCCAGCAAGATAACGCGCGCCCACACACGGCACGTGCAACGCAACATGCACTTCAGGGTGTGAGACAACTTCCTTGGCCTGCACGTTCACAGGATTTGTCCCCTATTGAGCACGTGTGGGATTTTATGGGACAACGACTTATCCGGTCTCCACGGCCATCCACGACCATATACGCGTCCATTTTGAGGATGCTTGGAACTCAATACCCCAAACTTACATCCAACATCTCTACGACAGACTGCATGCCAGAATTGCACAGTGTGACGCAGTTCATGGCGGTTCAACCTCGTACTAACCATGTTACATGGAAATGTTATTTTTCAGTTTACCAGCAAATACAGCTGTATTTTGCCATAATGTTTTGATCACGTTATCCTCTGTATTCCGTTATTATGCTGTATAAATTTCGTTGGTAGCAGAATTCTCCTTCTTAGTGTTCGTTTTTCACTTTCCGCTAGTGTATATATATTACGTTTATATGTGTATATATAAATTGAGTTTCGAATTTATAGTTCAAAGCAGATTTGCCCGGGTCAGTTACGTGCCCGGATGGGGTCGGATCCGGGTCCGAAGTTTTTACCCGTTTCCCACTCTATTTCGAGTGGCGACTGTTATTCGGAGATTTCAGTCTACGTTCCACTTCCAGATTCCAAAGGAAAATATGTATACTGTAATATATTTTTTTTTAAATCGGAGGAGTCTTGGTTCACAAGAGTCTCCGATGTTTCATTGATTTCGGTCAAATCACTTTTGTCGTTTGTACTGTTCGCGTTCGGAAGAAAGTTCAAATTTAACGCCTGAATATTTAACAGTGACCTCGCGCACTCGTTCTGCACCGTTTTATCGGACGTCTCCCAAAACGTGCACAGCCATATGTGTTGTTTGTGCTACAAAGTTGCACCAAACGTCACGTTTGCGCTTTATGCACTCACCACAAGTTCTAAATTTCGAAATGGAAAATTACCCGTGACCCTGGACCCCAATTAAATTCTTTTTAGCCAATTTCTTCCGAAATTATCGTAAAGTGTATTCATTGTGTGGGTTCTCAAGTACACTCCAATGCTCGTCCAGTTGGTCAAGTGGTCAGAGGTGCTAGTTTCTGATCATTCGTTCGAGTGGCGCCTGGGTTCGCTCCCGGAATGAAGCATGGGCGGTGTGCTCTTTTTTATTATTATTATCATGACGCTGCCAGGCTCTCTCTCCTGTCTGGAATCAGTAACCCCAAATTAGGAACGGCCAACAGCTTATATGACCCTTAAAATTGCTCAGATTGTCGCTAAACATGAAAAAAAAAAAAAAAAAAAAAAAAAAAAAAGAGCAGAACTATACAGAGTAAACTACGCGTTTAGGAGAAAATTTAAGGATGGAAATTTGCCTGTTGAGTTGTTCACATTGGTCTTTACACTGAAGAACAATTGAATTAGAGATACCTGTCTAGTAACGTGTAGCACCACCTTTCGCCCTGATGACAGCGGCGATTCGTCTCGGCATGGACTCGACAAGACACCGGAAGCGTTGGGAAGCCATACGGATCCACGACCCCTGAACAAATTCCCACAGTTCACGAAGATTTGATGGAGGGAGTCATCTCTCTCGATTGCATCACAGATTTGCTGAGGTCAGTTGACCTAGCTGGCCAAGGAAGCGAGGTCACGTCGGTGGAGTGTTCATCCAACCATTCGGATACAATTCGGGAGCAGCATTGTCTTGTTGAAAAATGAGGTCCCCCAGTGGGATGTTGAAGACGCACAAACGGGAGCAAATGGTCGTCCAGGATATCCCGGTAACGTTGACCTGTGAGGGACGATGTCACACGTACCAGGGGTCCCATTTCAGTCCACGAAAACAGTCTCCAGACGAGAATGCCACCCCACCAGCTTGAAAAGTACCCTGCTGGCAAGAAGGACCCATGCGGTTTGCGCCGTACTCGTATCCTGCCATCCGCATGTACCAACGTGAATCTCGACTCAGGAGTCCAGGCAACATTTTCCCACATGTCTAGGGTCCAGTGACGATGTTCCCACGCCCATGCTAATCTTTGCACGCTGTGATGTGCGGTCAGCAGCGGTACCCTCGTGGTACGATGGCTTCTTTACCCCTAGCGAGGAGATGGTTCTGGATGGTGCGGCTACTTACACGTTTTTGTGCACCAGCGTTAAATTGCCGAGTGATTTCTTGCACTGTGGCCCGTCTATCCGCTGTTACAATGCCAGCTAGCCGACGATGACCCGCTCATCCACACGCTGTTGTCCACTGCAGTTGGCCCTTGCAGGGATGGTTTTACTGGATTCGATGTACTCACGTTGCACCCGTGACACAGTGGCTCGTGAAAATCCCAGTGCCTGCACGACTTCGGAGGTGGAGTGACCCATTCGTCGGGCCCCGACAATATGCCCACAATTAAATGCGCTTAGATCCTTCGTCTTACTCATACTGCATCCGACTCTTACTCATTCCCGTCGCTTCACTCCTTATATTGTCGGATCGCTGCATACGTCATGTCTTTCCGTTTACAGGGCCGGCCACAGCGCCACATTTGCATAACGCCAGCTGTCTCTAATTCAATTGTTCTTCAGTGTAAATCCCCAAACAAAAATAAATAAATTACGAAGGAATTTCTGCTGCCTATACTCGGGGCAAAGCTATCCTGGCAATGAGACAAATGCTACGGTTCCTTTTCACTCCCAGTTTCCAGTATTACTCCGCACTAATGGTGTGTAATTAATCTTCACTAGGGAATTTTGCTAGGGAGCTTCTTCCACAAGCCCTCAGGGCTGTCTGTCACCGTGCCCAGACTTCACCCCTGGCCATATCCCCAATACTCCCCAACCTCCACCCGCGCGCACGTTGCAGACCGGTAGCGGCCGGCAGATGCCATTGGAAAAACCCGAAAAGACAGAAGAGTGTTTTAAAATAACAATCAAGAAGGAGGAACGCGAAATGCCCTCAGAACACTCATCTCGCCATCATCCTTCCGCTAATGACGCCCAAACTCCCCACAGTAATAAATATCGATCAGTGACGTCACCAAACGCGAACATCTGTATTTTTTAGAAATGCCGC
This sequence comes from Macrothele yani, assembly GCA_039090855.1. Classification (NCBI taxonomy): domain Eukaryota; kingdom Metazoa; phylum Arthropoda; class Arachnida; order Araneae; family Macrothelidae; genus Macrothele; species Macrothele yani. Next base: position 98,582,510 of record CM077031.1, read on the forward strand.
AGAAACTGAGATCTGATTTTTTAAAGTGCCATTTGAAGCTGGAGTACGAGTTTTTAGACCGAAACTATTTTATGCAGTGGAAGTATACACTCTGTAGCCTTCCTTCCATTACCAGGTTAGGTTTGCCCCGAGTATAGACTACCTGGAATTTGTGCTGCTGGTTGGGTAAGTTGATGGTGATGTCATCTGAAAGCCCTTGGGAGAGTACGGAGTAATGGCTGCCTGGAACTTCTGCTGCTAATTGGCTATGTCGATGGTGATGTCGTCTGAAAGCACTTGAGTGAGTACGGGATAAGAACGGCCTGGAACTTCTGCTGCTGGTTGGCTATGTTGATGGTGATGTTATCTGAAAGCCATTGAGAGAGTACAGGATAAAAACTGCCTGGAACTTCTGCTGCTGGTTGGCTGTGTTGATGGTGATGTCATCTGAAAGCCATTGAGAGAGTACCAGATAAGAACTGCCTGGAACTTCTGCTGCTGGTTGGCTGTGTTGATGGTGATGTCATCTGAAAGCACTTGAGAGAATATGGGATAAGAACTGCCTGTACATTGATTTTGATGTCATCTGAAAGCCCTTGAGAGAGAATGGGTAATGACTGCCTGGAACTTCTGCTGCTAATTTTGGCTTTGCTGATGGTGATATCATCTGAAAGCCCTTTTGAGAGTACACATAATGACTGCCTGCAACTTCTGCTGCTAATTTGGGTTATGTTGATGATGATGTCATCTGAAAGCCTTTAGAAAGTACAAGGTAATGACTGCCTGCTACTTCTGCTGCTAATTTGGGTTATGTTGATGGTGATGTCATCTGAAAGCCCTTGAGAATGTACAGGGTAATGACTGCCCGAAACTTCTGTTGCTAATTGCCTATGTTGATGGTGATGTCATCTGAAAGCCCTTGAGAGAGTACGGAGTAATGACTGCCTGGAATTTCTGTTGCTGCTTGGCTATGTTGATGGTAATGTCATCTGAGGGCCCTTGAGAGAATATGGGGTAATGCCTACCTGGAATTTCTGCTGATCGTTGGCTATGTTGATGGTGATGTCATCTGAAAGCCATTGAGAGAGTATGGGATAAGAACTGCATAGAATGTCTGCTGCTGGTTGAGTATGTTGAGGGTGATGTAATCTGAAAGCCCTTGAGAGATTACAGGGTGATTACCGCCTGGAACTCCTGCTGCTAATTGGCTATGTTGATGGTGATGTCATCTGAAAGCCCTAGAGAGTACGGAGTAAGGACTGAATGGAACTTCTGCTCCTAATTTTGGCTATGTTGATGGTGATATCATCTGAAAGCCCTTGAGAGAGTATACGTAATGACCGCCTGGAACTCTGGAACTCTTGCTGCTAATTGGCTGTGTTGATGGTGATGTAATCTGAAAGCACTTGAGAGAGTACGGGTAAGAACTTCCTGGAACTTCAGCTGCTAATTTTGGTTATGTTGATGGTGATGTAATCTGAAAGCCCTTAAGAGTACAGGGTAATGTGAGAGAAAATTTGCCGAAAAAAAGTGAAAGGCGATGGGCTAAGTTAAACACGTATAGCAGATTCCATCCAGAAGGTCCTTCACCATCTCTTGGTACTGAAGTTTTTCACTTATGGGTTCCTCTTTTTGTTTATGCAAATAGGAATTATTGAGTTACCCCGTGAGAAAATTAAATGCGAAATTAAAATCTTGGAAACATTGACTTTGATTTCTAAAGAAGGAGATGGTCATGTGCAAAATTCAGATGGTGAACTCGTAACTTTAACACTACAGTTTTACAATTTGCGTACACTTTTGTGTTGCATATGTGGTTATTCTCTTAGATAGGAAAAGTGATTTGACCAGGTGAACTGTCTTTTAAATTGCATATATTCTAATTTATTACATCACGAATTTTTAAGTTATATTGCAAAATATCTAGCAGCATATTTCAATTCGTCGTGTGTAAAAGTAAATTCGCGTACATGTTGTAGCTCATGCAATTGGTAAGATCCTATTTCGGGATGGGAGGGGGTTGCTTAAAAGTCCTTCTTATTTTTGGTGGAACAAAAGGAGTCGAAGCCCTGTTGCATGTATGCATGCTATTATTCATCGCTGTGCCCTCCCGACCACCTTTTTCTGAAGTAGGAAAAAACAATTACTATTCCTAGGCACGTGTGCATAAAAAACATCCAAGGTTTTCCCATGTTTATTGGAACAGCATATCAGTGATCGATTGTTTTGCATTTCAGAATTACTCGATAAAAGCAATCATGTCTTTTGATCTTTTGCTTGGTGAGAGAAATGGTTGATGTATTTTTTTTTAAGTATTCGCGCGTGTGTAATAAATGAGGCGGCCGGGTACCTTTAGCTGTGACATTATGTGCCCGTAACAAAGAATCCAAGTGAACTGTGTAATTTGTAACGTTTCGTCATGAAGCGTGCAATTTGGAAAACATCGTCGTTTGGTAGCAGAAGTTTACCGAGTGATTTTAAAGCCACTTTATGGGCCAGTAGGTTTTGTTGTTTCGATAACCTCATTTGGCTGCATACGAGGAAAGAAAGCATTAGTGTGCCGAGGAGTGTGAATGCTGTTTATTTAACGTGCTATGTAGTTTGGTAATAAAAATAGGTGCAAAAATATGGCCATTTTGAAAGAACAGTGGAGATCGGATTCAAAAGGGTGGAAAGATATTCCTTCTTAAATTCTTCGGTTACAGTTGAATGGAGTAGAAATTCTTTTTCCTTCCTCGGTAAAGGAATGCGTACGTTACGGTTATTCGATTACGCAGAAACCGCAGGCATTTTGCGCTGTGCCGCCAAATCGAGAGAACTGAGGTGATATACTTCATTGTGTTTGATTCGTATTTTCTTTCTCTTGTATTGTGGGTGCTTGCGTTTCTTCATTCCTTCCTACCGCTAGCCGTTCGTTCATTTTATCGTGAGAAATTGGCTGATGCGTGAGGAGGCAGACGGAATGTGCTTAATGGGAATATGTAGAATACCAGCAGAAGAGGCTGTTCGACGACTCCAGCTCATTCCTTCTGCGTTTTAGAACGCCGACTGCCGCTTGGGAAGGTAAAAGGAGACCACGACGTTGTTCGTTGCCTGGCTGGCTGGCTGGTTGGTTTGCCGCCGCTTTTCACTTGGCTGCAGCAGCCTTTCCTTTGTCGGCAACTTTAAAACCAACTTTTAAAAACTCGCCGCATCTTCGCCACTGGATATTTTTCTCTTCTTGTATCTCCGCCTGCTTGTTTTTGATTCTTCTGCGAGCTCACGGATGTGTGCTTGTGTGAGTGCAGCATCGTCATCGTCCCCGCCGCCGTCGCGAAGTCTTCCTCTTCGATGAAGTGCGCGCCAGCCGATGTTTGTCGTCTTCAACCGATGTTTCTTGTGTTCATTGCCTCCCTGTGGAATGTGAAGGATTAGATTCGACCACATCAGGTAAAGCAAATTTACCCATTGCACACATTTTTTTCCTTTTTTTAGCAAACGTCGTTTTCCACCGGAACTATTTCATCCACAAGCGAATCAGATATCTGCGGTAATCACCACTGTTAGCGCACTTGTGAGGAAAAGCCTTCCACTGCTCCGATTGGAGCAAAGCGCCTGGTGTCTAATTTTAGGTTCCACGACATCACTAGAAGAGAGCTAGGAATAGTCAATCCCCCTCTGAAATAGGAGGTTAGTGACTTGTGTGCTCAATCAAACAAGTCTGCATCGATTGCCCACATTTTAAATGGGCAGGTTAATCGTAATGCCTGTTGCATGTGTTATATTTGTGCTGCACGTCAGAAAATATCTCGAGATGGTATTTAAACCCCTGAAACAGGGGCGCGCCCAAGTTGGGGGTCCTCGGGTCCGCCCCCTCCCCCCATGAGGCCAAGTGTTTTGTAATATTATTCCGATAGTATCGGTATCCGACCCGAGAGATTCCTAACCTGTTCTCCAATTTTTCCTAAATGCCGCCCAGGTGGCGCAGTGTTCTAAGGCGATGGCCTCTGATCATTCGTCCGAAAGGGGTCCGGGTTCGAATCCCGGTGAGGCATGGATGTGTTTGTCTTACGGCACTGGCTCTCTCTCTCCCTTCCCTGGAACCAGTGACCCTAAATTAGGGACGGGCGACTGCTTATATAGCCCATTGAGTTGCTCACGGTGGTCGTTAAACCTCGAATAAAAAAAAAATAATTCCTAATTGGTGAATTTCAATTTTCATAATTGCTGAAATCACGCATTATAGAATATGTTCTGAAATACATTCTCCGAAACTATAATATAGCAATAGATAAAGTAATTGCCTTTGTGGTTACTCCTTTTCTGAAATTTGTATTTTTATTAAAGGTAAAAACAACAATGAAAACACCATTTGCAGCTGGATAGTTCATGAATACAATGTATTAAATTCTTTCACAAATCAAAACATTTATTTCACGTCGCGTAAGTACACATGAGCATTTTTCTTGCGGAGCCGGACCTCCCCCCATTCTGAATTTCTGGGCGCGCCCCTGCCCTAACATATACTAAAAAAAAAAAAAATACTTTGAAGGTTATTAAGCCGCCCCCGCTGGCGCAATTGTCTAAGTGTTGGTTGCTGATCATTCGTCCGAGATGGGTTTGGGTTCAAGTCCCGGTGAGGCATTGATGTTGTGTTTCTCTTGCGGCACCTGGAACCAGTGTCCCTAAATTAGGGACGGGCGACTGCTTATAGCCCATTGAGTTGCTCACGGTAGTCGTTAAACCCACAATTAAAAAAAAAAAAAAAAAAAAAAGGAAGGTTATTAAAACCTCTTATAGGGTTTATAAGAAGCTTTGTAGATAGATCCCAGTAACAGTGGCGTAACCATGTTTCAAAATCTGGGGGGGGGGGGGTCCGATCACACATTGTATGTATACATATACACTGAAGAGCAATTGAAGTAGAGATACCTGTCTAGTAACGTGTAGCACCACCTTTCGCCCAGATGACGGCGGCGATTCGTCTCGGCATGGACTCGACAAGACACCGGAAGCGTTGGGAAGCCATACGGATCCACGACCCCTGAACAAGCTCCCACAGTTCACGAAGATTTGATGGAGGGGGGGGGTCAGAGCATCGAACATCTCTATCGATGGCATCCCAGAGGTGCTCGATGGGATTGAGGTCAGGTGATCTAGCTGGCCAAGGAAGCTAGGTCACGTCGGTGGATGTTCATCCAACCATTCGGATACAATTCGGGAGCGATGGCACGGTGCACTGTCTTGTTGCAGGATGGGGTCCCCAGTGGGATGTTGAAGATGCACAAACGGGAGCAAATGGTCGTCCAGGATATCCCGGTAACGTTGGCGTGTGAGGGACGATGTCACACGTACCAGGGGTCCCATTTCAGTCCACGTAAACAGTCTCTGGACGAGAATGCGACCCCCACCAGCTTGAAGATGATCCTTTTTGCCCTGCTGGCAAGAAGGATCCATCGCATCATGTGGTTTGCGCCGTACTCGTATCCTGCCATCAGCATGTACCAACGTGAATTTCGACTCATCAGTCCAGGCAACATTTTTCCACATGTCTAGGGTCTAGTGGTGATGTTCCCGCGCACATGCCAATCTTTGCACCCTGTGATGTGCGGTCAGCAGCGGTACCCTCGTGGGACTGTACCCATAGCGAGGAGATGGTTTGATGGTTTTTTGTTCTGTACCCCATAGCGAGGAGATGGCTCTGGATGGTGTGGCTGCTTACACGGTTTTGTGCACCAGCGTTAAATTGCGAGTGATTTCTTGCACTGTGGCCTGTGTATCCACTATTACAATGCGAGCTAGCCGAAGATGACCCCGCTCATCCACACGCTGTTGTCCATGGCAGTTGGCCCTTGCAGGGATGGTTTTTTTTTTTATTGGAGGTTTAACGACCACCGTGAGCAACTCAATGGGCTATGAGCAGTCGCCCGTCTCTAATTTAGGGTCACTGGTTCCAGGGAAGGGAGAGAGAGCCAGTGCCGTAAGACAAACACAACATCCATGCCTCACCGGGATTCGAACCCGGAGCCCTTTCGGACGAATGATCAGAGGCCATCGCTTAGATCACTGCGCCACCGGGGCTGCGCAGGGATGGTTTTACCGGATTCGATGTACTCACGGTGCACCCGTTACACGGTGGCGTGAAAACCCCAGTGCTGCCTGCACGACTTCCGAGATGGAGTGACCCATTCGTCGGGCCCCGACAATTTGCCCACGATCGAATGCGCTTAGATCCTTCGTCTTACCCATACTGCGTCCGACTCTTACTGATTCCCGTCGCATACCTTAATCGGAAACTTTAAACTTGTCAAAACCACGAATGCGAAATTTTGTAGTTTGAATTATCGCTACTTAAAAATTAAATTTGATCGAAGAAACCCTTTTGCTGTTACATCAGTCTGTTCAAGCACTGTACATAACATTAACATAAAAAAAAAAAAAAAAAGATTTTTTCAGGGTGTCCACCCACCTTAATCGGAAACTTTAAACTTGGTTGTTCTGGGTGGTGTAGTGGTCAGCATACTGGGGCGCTATCCGGGAGACACGGGTTCGATTTCCGCACCAGGATGACGGAGTTTTCAAGTTTTCGGATATTATCTGACTTAACATCCGTGTCATATTTACACCAATAGACGGATTAACATCTTCCAAATTTGTATTATGCATGTATATTTACATCGAATCGTCTGTGCACGATTTTAAACTTGCGTTAAATATCCTTAAGTTAAGAAAAACAACAAGTTAGAAGGATACACAATGAATCCTTCTTCAGAAAACATTAATTGCGAAAGAACCATCAATTTAAAATAAACATGAACATCATAACTGACAATGATATACAACGCGCAATGTATGTGTTGACGTTCTCATAACGCAAATTACAGCTTCTTCTGGGTGGGTGAAAAGTTTTATGAACAATAAATAGTGAAGTTGATTTGGATTTATTCACATAAGTCATTATTAAGTATTATCTTCCAAGGTTGAGGAATGCTTAATGGGCTGTCTTCATTACAGCATCTATTTGCAAATTTGTGGATAAAAATACTTTCTGATAATAGTATTCTTGATTTTGAAGTAGTAGCAAGAATTGTTATTTCGTCCCATATAGGGAAGTGTGTACCTCCGTGAACTAGACGAAACCTGTAGTCATAACACCATTTTTTAACATTGTATTTATGTTCAGTTAATCTACTTTTTAATGTCCGAGTAGTTGAACCAATGTAACATATATTTGCATCTTCCGGGTGTACTGCTTTTAGGGGTATGCTGTAAATTCCATGTTTATTCTGAGGGGTATGCTGTAGGCCCATGTTTAAGTTTTACTGTTCATAAAAGTTCTCACCCAACCCAGAAGAAGCTGTAATAACGTTATGAGAACGTGAACACATGCATTGCGAGTTGTATTGTTGTATTACTACGTTCAAAAAGTTCCGGAACTTTTTATATTAAAAAAGAATGAGTACAGATAATACCTGTTTTTGCGATGTTTTCTTCGAAGTTGTTACCCTGTGCAACTATGCATTTTTGCCAGCGCTCATACAAAGATTTAAATGCAGATTGCAAGCTTTCTTTTGCCACGTCCTCCAGTGCCTCCGTCGCAGCTCGTTGCGCTTCTTCGGAACTTAAAAAGCGTCGCTCGCCCCTTAAGCAAATTCTTCATCCGGGGAAAAGGGGAAAAGTCACACGGGGCAAGATCAGGGGAATAAGCTGGTCGTGGAAGAACGGGAATGTGATGTTTCGTCCAGGAGCTATCTGTGAGCATGCGCATTATCGTGATGGAGCACCCACCAGTTGGTCTCTCAAAGATTGGGTCGCTTGCATCTCACTGATTCTCGCAGACGTTTCAGGACGTTGACGTACCCTTCTTTAGTGACTGTGCGACCATGTTGAAGGAATTCCTTGTGTACGGACCCACCCTTGCAATTGAAGAAAACTGTTAACAAGACCTTTCCTTTGGAGCGGGCAGCTTCCAAAGGAAAGGTCTAAGGTTTTCTTGACCTCTCATCATCCTCGATACTCTGTCGCCCGTTTTCGAATCGTCGATGCCACCCATAAACTCTAGTTCGACTCATTGCACTCTCACCGTACGCTTACTTAATCATTTGAGAAGTCTCAGCGAAAGATTTTTCGAGCAGAACACAAAATTTTACACTTGAACGCTGTTCAAAATTCGACATCGTTGTCCTCGCGACGGAGAGCCTTAAACGCCTGTAATCACGAACTACGCACATACGCTGTACGTGTTGGATCTGGATTAAACCGGTTCTGGCTGTTCGGTCACATCGTGTTCTTCGCTTGCTCAGCGGGAAATGAAGTAATTCACTGACATTTGGCAAATATTCAAAAAGTTCCGGAACTTTTTGAACGTAGTAGTATGGGCATTGTCAGTTACGATGTTTATGTTTATTTTAAATTGTAACGGTTCTTTTGCAATTAATGTTTTCTGAAGTGGATTCATTGTGTATCCGAAAGATCTAAAAAGTTTATTTACTTCTAACTTGTTGTTGTTTTTCTTAACTTAAGGATATTTAACGCAAGTTTAAAATCGTGCAGAAACGGTTCGATGTGAATATACATGTACTTCAGCACGACAATAATAATCAAATTGTATTATGCATATTTTATTCGATCAGAATGCTGATACTTCGCTTTCTAAAATTTGGCCTTTGCGCAAGACAATGTGACGAATTGCGCAGTTTTGCATCAGCATCGCTTGTCTCTGCCTGCACGTTTTGAATAACTCGAATGTATATTCACAGAGCCGCCATGAGTCAACAGCAGCTGTTTATTGAGTTCTTATTTCTTCGTTGAAAAGGAAAATGTTTAATTGTTCCACTTTTCGTGCCCGAGGTAGCAAGACCGTCTATGGAAATTATGCCACTCAGACACTCGTTCGTCACGGTTGGCGTAGTCGCGTTCAGGGTTCTTCGTAAAATGATTTCACTGGGAGCAGAATCAGTGGCAAGGTAGCTGAAAGCCGTCGAGGAATTTCATGTAGTTAGACAAAAAAGTGATGTGAAAATAAATGCAGCATAAAATGTGAAAGAATAGCTTAACAGTTCAAAGAACACCGCCTATTAGAGCGCTTTCATGTTTGCTAGAGCATAACGCAGCAGTTTACAACAGAACACACACACACACACAATTCTGACAGGTGTCGCTACACAAAATCGGCGAGAACAAAGGACACAGTAGGGTACAAAACCAAAACTACGCGACGATGATGTCGTTTTTTTTTTCTGTTACTGTACTTCACACAAAAGGTGCGTTTTGAACGGATTTTAGCGTTCAAAACGCACATTGCGTCTGATTGACTTGATTATTTGCAGATGGGGTCCTTACTGTTCTTGTGTATTTATTTACGGTTGTTTCGCGGGATCTTATATTTACGGTAAATGAGTATCATAATAAATTTCGGACTTTGCAAAGAAAGGAGTCCGGCCAAAATGCAGGACCGTCCTAGTTGGGTCTGGGTTCAAGTCCTGAATGATCATGGGTAGTGCGTTTTCTCTCTGACGCTGGTTTTGTTCCGCCATGAAACCAGCAGCCCTAACTTAAGGACGACCACCCCGATTATAGCATTAGACACTCAAGATAGTCCTTGGCCGCCTCGGTGGCGCAGTGGTCTAAGCGATGGCCTCTGATCATTCGTCCGAACGGGGTCCGGGTTCGAATCCCGGTGAGGCATGGATGTTGTGTTTGTCTTACGACACTGGCTCTCTCCCTTCCCTGAAACCAGTGACCCTAAATTAGCGACGGGCGACTGCTTATAGCCCATTGAGTTGCTCAGGGTAATCGTTAAACCTCCAATCAAAAAAAAAAAAAAAAAAAAAAAAAAAGAAAAGATAGTCCTTAAACATATATATATGTAGTAATAAAGTCAAACAAATTATAATCCTAGTACAGAACCCAAAATAACACCCCTAAATTTTTGATAAGAAAATGTTTGTTCCAAAGACCCCCCCCCCCTCCCCAAGAAGACCTATATTAAAAGTAAACAAGCATTTTTAGATTAATGCACCCCGGAACACCAGACTACTCGTCAGGGAAAGACATCCGGTGCCCCGGGGTAGATGTTCAGGTTTCATGAGAGGGCCAAATTTTGCAACCAGTAGACAGCATATCTTAATATATATTTTGTAAAAATATATATATATATCTTAGGCACTCTGTCTTCCCTACCTGAACCCTTTTGTAGAACTTAAGGAACCTAAAACAAATAGAACTTACTTGTAACTCCTAAGTGTAACCTGAAATAGAATGGCGAAACTTGTAAACTCAAAAAACTCAAACTGATCATATGTAGAGGATTTTAGGAAGGGAGTGTCTGACCCCCAGGTCTTAAACAACCCTTAGAAATAGGAAGCTAGGAGATTTGGGCTAGAGTGCCCGATAGGAAAGTGACAGGGAAGCGAAGTAGAGAGGGGAAGGAAGACGCCCTTATTTATTACCGGGGAGCCAGTACCAGGGGTCCGACGGCTTAACGTGCCCATTCGCCGCACGGCGAATATTTAGTGGATCGAAGCTGAGGTCCTTTCCACGACAGTCACGAACGTTGCCCACAGGTCTCCAGCGACCCCAAAAAACTCAAAACTCCCCAAGGCATTAAAGTAAATACGCCTGGCGGTTAAGGTCGGTAATCACTTTTTACGGTGAACTTTAATTCGATCGAGGTACTTTAAGAAAATAATGTAAAGATGTTATTACGTCATGGATGAAAGTTCGGGCTGTTAGAGCTCTCCGGGCGACTCGGAGGAAATGAAGTTTTTTCGTGGCCCTAAAAACAGGTTAATAATAAAGTAATTAAGGTGGTGTAATGTTACAAAACCTAATTGAAAACATTGAATTAGAATTAAAAGATGATAATAAATTTTGAAAGTGGAACTTGCAGAAATTAGGAGGATAGTTATTTTTCAACAAATTAGAATATATTAGTTTAAGAGCTTTTATGGTACTACTTTTCTTATTGCAAATATTTGAAACTCTTAAGAACTGTGAAATAATAATATTCCGGTGAATTGTTTTGGGGATTTTTGAGTTCCAAATACTTAAAAGTAGAGGAACAAAATCAAATTCTGCTCTTTTAGCGAAAAGTCCCGTGAGAACTCCTTTACGTGTCCGAACTATCTCCAAATCCAAAAAGATAGTTCTGAAATCCTCACTTGTTTTTACCAAGACTCGTCCTAATGAATAAAAGGTCTCTAGTGGGAAAACTTCCTTATCATTCTGAAAACTGGTTAGGTCATCTATGTATCTGAAATTTGTTAATTTATTAGACATAATATTCCTTTCATAGTAATGCAGACTCCGGGGCACCTATAGCATCTCAAGCCCGGGACACCTATACATCTCTACCCCGGGACACCCATACATCTCTACCTCGTGGCACCTATAGCATCTCTACCCCCGGCACTTATAGCATCTCTACTCCGGGCACCTATATCAACTCTACCCCGGGACACCTATAGCATCTCTACCCAGGGCACCTACAGCTTCTGTACCCCGGGACACCGGATGCCTTTCCCTGACGAGTGGTCTGGTGTTCCGGGGTGCATTAATCTAAAAATGCTTGTTTACTTTTAATTTAGGTCTTCTTGGGTGTTTTTTTGGGAGAAGGTCGGTTTTTTTGGTCTTTGGAAAAAAATTTCTCTTATCAAGAATTTAGGAGTGTTATTTTGGGTTCTGTACTAGGATTATAATTTATCTGTGGTTGACTTTATTACCATGCTGATTATGTTTGAAACCTGCAGCAAGGCGCGGTTTTGCAGAAATCATATTGTATTTGTTTGCAAGTTACAACTTTTTTAAGTTTCGTGATATATACACTGAAGAGCAATTGAATTAGAGACAGCTGGCGTTATGCAAATGTGGGGCTGTGGGCGGCCCTGTAAACGGAAACGACATGACGTATGCATGCGATCCAACAATATAAGGAGTGATGCGACGGGAATCAGTAAGAGTCGAACGCAGTATGGGTAAGACGAAGGATCTAAGCGCATTTGATCGTGAACAAATTGTCGGGGCCCGACGAATGGGTCATTTCATCTCGGAAGTCGTGAAGGCACTTTGATTTTCACGAGCCACTGTGTCACGGGTGCACCGCGAGTACATCGAATCCGGTAAAACCATTCCTGCAAGGGCCAACTGCCGTGAACAACAGCGTGTGAATGAGCGGGGTCATCGTCGGCTAGCTCGCATTGTAACAGCGGATAGACGGGCCACAGTGAAAGAAATCACTCGGCAATTTAACGCTGGTGCACAAAAACGTGTAAGCAGCCACACCATCCAGAACCATCTCCTCGCTATGGGGTACCGAAGCCATCGTCCCACGAGGGTACCGCTGCTGACCGCACATCACAGGGTGGAAAGATTAGCATGGGCGCGGGAACATCGCCACTAAACCCTAGAGATGTGGAAAAATGTTGCCTGGACTGACGAGTCGAGATTCACGTTGGTACATGCGGATGGCAGGATACGAGTATACGGCGCAAACCACAACAAGCGGTGGATCCTTCTTGCCAGCAGGGTACTCTTCAAGCTGGTGGGGGTGGCATTCTCGTCTGGGGACTGTCTACATGGACTGAAATGGGACCCCTGGTACGTGTGACATCGTCCCTCACAGGCCAACGTTACCGGGATATCCTGGACGACCATTTGCTCCCGTTTGTGCGTCTTCAACATCCCACTGGGGACCTCATCCTGCAACAAGACAATGCAGCTCCCGAATTGTATCCGAATGGTTGGATGAACACTCCACCGACGTGACCTCGCTTCCTTGGCCAGCTAGGTCAACTGACCTCAGCACATCTGTGATGCCATCGAGAGAGATGACCCTCTCCATCAAATCTTGGTGAACTGTGGGAGCTTGTTCAGGGGTCGTGGATCCGTATGGCTTCCCAACGCTTCCGGTGTCTTGTCCAGTCCATGCCGAGACGAATCGCCGCCGTCATCAGGGCGAAAGGTGGTGCTACACGTTACTAGACAGGTATCTCTAATTCAATTGCTCTTCAGTGTATACGTCCATTTACGTCAAGAGCAAGACTATAATAATACTTTGCATTTCTATTTCGACGATAGCTGTAAGGGGTCAATTTTATTTCTACCGTGAGTTTAAGTGTACTATATGCAAATTTGATTTATAACAACACTAAATGTTTTATTAGGATATTGTAATCTTCGTGTATTTCTGACATTGTCTTTGCGTTGGGTTGGTGATATTAATAACCTATATTGTTTTTACCACCCGTTAAAAAACTTTTGAATGCATATTCGCCGCAAAAAAATGAAAATAATAATAATTTAAACTTGTCAAAAATACTAAAATATGTAATTACTTTGTTTTTCTCCTTTTCGGGGTCATTCCGGAATTGACGCTGTTGGTAGCTTCTCTTAATGATTTCACTTTCTTGAATTTTGGATTGATTTGTCGAATGAATAGATTTTCGCTTTTTCGATTGTAAGTTAAAATTGCATAAAAATCATGGAAGTTTACAGTATAGTAATTAACTGAAGTTCATTCAGTTGTTAGACAAATCCCGTTTATTTGTTTATTGCAGCAATTATATCAAAATATAACTCTTTAAAATTAACCGACGCCTTCATGCACTGAGCATAAATATTAACAAAGTGTCACGGAGATGAAATTAGTGGGAGGGAGCGGGGATGTCCAGGTTTCATCATAGCCTATATACACTGGCGGAAAGTGAAAAAGAACACCAAGAAGGAGACGTCTGATACCAACGAAATTTATACAGCATAATAACGGAATACAGAGGATAACGTGATCAAAACATTATGGCAAAATACAGCTGTATTTGCTGGTAAACTGAAAAATGACATTTCCATGTAACATGGTTAGTACGAGGTTGAACCGCCATGAACTGCGTCACACTGTGCAATTCTGGCATGGAGTCTGTCGCACAGATGTTGGATGTAAGTTTGGGGTATGGAGTTCCAAGCATCCTCAACCTGGACGCGTAAATCGGGGATGGTCGTGGCTGGCCGTGGAGACCGGATAAGTCGTTGTCCCATAAAATCCCACACGTGCTCAATGGGGGACAAATCCGGTGGCCATGGAAGTTGTCTCACACCCTGAAGTGCATGTTGCGTTGCACGTGCCGTGTGTGGGCGTGCGTTATCTCGCTGGAAAACACCACGATGGACCGACCTTACAAATGGCACAACAACGGGCTGAATGATGTTGTTGATGTAGGAGGTGCTGTTTAACGTACCCGGTACAAACACTAGTTGTGTACGGGAGTGATAGCTGATCTCTACCCACACCAGGAGACCAGGTGTAGGCCCTGTGTGTCGCTGGCGGATGCAAGAAGGGTGGAGACGCTCCCCTGTGCGTCTGCGAACACGCATACGGCCATCGGAGGCTCCCAAGCAGAATCTGCTTTCATCGCTGAACACGACAGATCGCCATTGCGTTCTCCAGTGCAGACGTTGGCGACACCACTGCAGCCGTTCCTGACGGTGGGCTGGAGTCAGAGGTACACATGCCAGAGGCACACGCGCACGTAGTCCTGCATCCAGTAGACGGTTGCGGATTGTTCGCACAGTCCCCTCAGGTGCAACGGCAGCTCGGATTTGCGTCACAGTGGATGTTCTGCTTGACAATGCCACTCTTCTAATGCGTCGATCGGTCCGCTCATCAGTCCGTCTGTGACTCCCGGTTCCACGTCTTCTCGTGTGGGAATGTTCCTCGGACCATCTACGCCACCATCGTACCGCCACCGATACTTCCCGTCCAATTCGCTCCGCAATACGACGATACGACCACCCAGCCTCGCGGAGTCCGACTAGACGACCTCGCTCAAAGTCCGATAACTACTGAAATCGTACACGTCTTCCATGTCCATGCATTGCAGCTTCTTCAGGGTCTTCGCACGTGTCCGTACGCCGACGACTGATTACATTCACTTCGCCGTACTCCTTAAAAACCACCGACGATAATTTGCATATTATGCCGTGCTGTGGCGTAAGCGCTCTCCGGTTGGTCCCTAAATTAACATGACACCTACGTAAACTCGACCCCATTAACATATGTAAATTTCATGATCGTCCGCCAATTCCTTCGTGGTGTTCTTTTTTCACTTTCCGCCAGTGTATATAGGGTCCTAGAGAGTAAGTATGCAAAATTTGGTTCAGATCGGTCAAAGGGTTTACGCACAAAGTGTCAAGTGGATGAAATCAGGGTGAGGTGAGTGGGGTGTGCAGGTTTCATCGCAGCCTATATAGGGTGATTGTAAAGTCCTTCAACAAAACAAGAGGGATGATAGTACACATCAAGATGAACAATATTTGCAATGGAACCTAGAGCCACATTCCACCCCTAGTGCCAGAAAAGAGCAAAGTTACATATCCTCGTTGAGCCTTCAACAATGAAAACAAAGAGACATACCTGATTTGTGAGTTGCACAATTCCAACCGCATCAGAGAAAGACTCAAAGGAGCTGCTCAAACTGGCGTCCAAGGTCGTAGTTGCACAGCCCACACCGGCGAATGAAAGACTGTCGCACCCTGTCGTAGACTCCTGGTGTGGTGTTGATCTTGTCCGCAGCGATTCGCGCGCCGAGATCTTCCAGGGAGTCCACAGGTGTCTCGTACACCAATGTTTTCATGCGTCTCCAGAAGAAGAAGTCCAGTGGATTAAGGTCCGGGGAGCGCGGAGGCCAAGCCACAGGTCCACCGTGTCCAATCCACCGCCCGGGATATGTCGCGTTGTGGAAGTATCGGACCTCGATGGCAAAGTGTGCTGGGGCCCCATCATGCATTAACCACATTGTGTGGTGAGCGGAACATCCTGCAACAGACCGGGAAGCACTTGCTTTAGGAACACACGATGCGCCGCGCCGGTCAGACGCATACGTCAATTCTCATGTGATGTTCGCACGGTAATATCGCTAAACGGGTTCGGCTGCGTTTTGAAATGTTTGCTCCTCATCGTGTACGCACGTGTTCAGCGCACTTGATTTGCATCTTGTGCTTCTCATGCACTTGTTGAAACTCCGTGTGCGTGCTGGACGTTTTTCGAATTTGCTGTTTTCTGGTACTAGGAATGAAATGCGGCCCTAGGTTCCATTGCAAATATTGTTCGTCTTGATGTGTACTATCACCCCTCTTGTTTTGTTGAAGGAGTTTGCAATCGCCCTGTATTTTCCGCAGGGTCCTAATACGTAGCTTTGCAAAATTTGCTCCAGATCGGTCAAAGGGTTTAGCAGTTCGTAGGGAAAATAGAGACTGACAGCCTATTTTGCATACATATAGATGTTCGCATTAATCATGTTCTTGAAAGAAAAGGGGCCATTGTCCTCTGGTTGTCTGCGGAAATGAGGACCGTTCTCGTTTCCCATGATAGAAACAGCTGTCCGATGCTGTGTTTTTAACATGTAAGTAGTGGAGCAAATTATATCAGAAGCGAACCCGATATGATCCTTGCCAATTAAGTGCTTCTCAATCATCGTATATGATCACAAACGGAATGTACAGTACTTTTTTTCTGCTAAAGATCTAAATGCAGTTAGAGCACTAATACATTTCTCTTTCTTCTTTCAAAGAAGTTTCCTATTAAAATCTGCCCTCCCCCATGTTGCATCGAAATGTAGTTTAGCATTGCTTTCTTTCGTAATGCATGACGAATCTTTGATGCAGTCTTTTCTGCAACTAGTGTAGCTATGCCAAATGCATAAATAAAGACCGAGTTTGTTTAAAGAGTTCTTTTTCTCGTGGTCTTGCAGTGCTTCTCAGAAACACAGCTAATTGACTTGCAGTCGACGCATCAGGTTGGCAACAATCCCAGGCTGTAATGCGTCAGGTATTTGTGTCCGGTCAGAGACCCAGGCGGGATAAGAAGATGGCTGGATGACTTATCCCCCCCCATCCCTCCCACCCTCTTCCAGGGTTCCCACTCAACCTGGAAAACAGGGAAAACCTGGAATTCTCAGGGAATTTGAAAATGGTTTCAAAAATCAGGGAAAGTTACCCTTTTTTGTAAAAATCGGGAAAAACTCAGGGGAAATTACCCCCTTTTTTTGAAAAATCAATGGATACTTTATTTTGCCAAAAAGAACCTGGAAAAGTCAGGGAATTTTTTTATTACTTTTGAGTGGGAACCCCGTCTTCCCAAGCCTTGTGCGGAGCCCCACAACCGTGATGTAATAGCTACCAAGAGTAGAACCAGAAATTTCGAAATAGGTGGTCTGCTGTGTACAAGCCGCTTTAATGTACTGGCACAACGGTTGGACTTGTTCATTTTGTTGACGTCAGTATAACGGACAGCTGGTGGGCCGTCATAAAGTATCTCAAGTGCAACAGCAATTAAACAACAGTAGATAGCTGAACGTCCGACGTTAACGCTTTCGGAGAAAGTCGCAGAAACTGCAAAACTAATCCAAAAAAGTATCAAGAAAATAGTGAAGCATGTATTTCAAGCATAAAAAATAGTGCAAAACACTTAACCTTATCGTCCAAGTAGTCCCCATTGGAACTGACGACCTTGTTCCACTGATTTATGAGTTGAAATATCCCATTGCAATAGAAGTCTGGCGGACAGGGCAGCGGGTGGCCGAGTGGTCAACGTTCGTGACTGCCACGGAGGACCTCGGGTTCGATCCCAAGGCAGGTACGAACGCTCGAACCACTAAATATCCGCCGTGCGTCGTATGGGCACGTTAAGCCGTCGAGCCCCGGGCCCTGGCTCCCCGGTAATAAATAAGGGCGTCTTTCTCCCCCTTTCTACCTCGCTTCCGTGTCACTTTCATATCGGGCAGTCTAGCCCAAATCTCCTAGCTTCCTATTTCTAAGGGTTGATTAAGACCTGGGTTCAGACACTCCCTTCCTAAAATCCTCTACATATGATTTGATCTGATATTCCTTCGGGCACGTTAAGCCGTCGGGCGTCGGGTACTGGCCCCCCGGTAATAAATAAGGGCGTCTTCCTCCCCCTTTCTACCTCGCTTCCGTGTCACTTTCATATCGGGCAGTCTAGCCCAAATCTCCTAGCTTCCTATTTCTAAGGGTTGATTAAGACCTGTGTTCAGACACTCTCCTTCCTAAAATCCTGTACATATGATCTGATCTGATAGTCCTTCGGGCACGTTAAGCCGTCGGGCGCCGGGTACTGGCCCCCTGGTAATAAGTAAGGGCGTCTTTCTCCCTCTTTCTACCTCGCCTCCGTGTCACTTCCCTATCAGGCAGTCTAGCCCAAATCTCCTAGCTTCCTCTTTCTAAGGGAGGTTTAAGACCTGAGTTCAGACATTTCCTTCCTAAAATCCTCTACATATGATATGATCTGATCTGATCTGATATTCCGTCGGCGCCGGGTACTGGCCCCTCTGGTAATAAGTAAGGGAGTCTTTCTCCCCCTTTCTACCTCGCCTCCGTGTCACTTTCCTATCGGGCCGTCTAGCCCAAATCTCCTAGCTTCCTATTTTTAAGGGTTGTTTAAGGCCTGGGGTCAGACATTCCCTTCCTAAAATCCCCTTCATATGATCTGATCTGAAGTCTGGCGAGCCGGTGTTGAAGAAGTCATCCGTGCAACGTCTCACGTCATCGTAATTAGCTAAGTTTTTCTCAGCGAGAAAGTTGGACAAGAGATGAAAGTCGGGCGGGGCAAGATCGGGGTTGGCGACAATATTTCCCATTCCAGCTCGTGCAATTTTTGCTGGGTCCGTAAAGTGACATGTGGACGAGCGTTATTTGGCGGAAAAAAAACAAAAAAAACTCCATGGCGATTAATCAACACTGGGCGCTCTTCTTGCGGTCAGCGTGGAGACGTTTCAACTATTTTTAAGTACATTCTGGGCTTATAATATAGCTCTGAGTACTTGTGTCTCACTTTTGAAAAAAATACGTACTCAATTTTAAGTACATACAGGAAATCAATTGCAAGTATGTTGGGAAGCTGCAGAGTCAACAAAAGGCAATTATAAGGCTGTGGAACTTGCTGAGAAGAAGGTAAGGCCTGCTTGTAGAAGGAAACTTAAGCTGATGGCCTAGCAAGTATAAAAAGAAAACATGTTAGTGAAATCATGCTATGCATTGATTATGATATGCTTTCCAACATACCAGAAATCATTACTCAAGTCATGAGGATAATGGCTGTAGAATAATTCTCGGTCCTATGACCTGACCTTTGAATCCATTTCGATGATATTCAATAGAACCGATAAAGTATACTTCCGGAACTACATGATAAAGTTTCATCTCAATCGAAGCATTTTAAACGTAAGTTATAACGCCGCATAAGGGCCATGGAATGGATCCCGATCCTATGTCCTGACCTTTGACCCCATTTCACTCATTTTCAATAGGGTTCGTCCCCAAGTTGTCCCCTACCACATACTAAAATTTCATCGAAATCGAACCATTTTTACGCAAGTAATGACGCATAAGGCAATGGAATGCATCCCGCTCCTGTGTCCTGACCTTTGATCCGTGGAATGGATCCCGCTCCTATGTCGTCACCTTTGACCCCACTTCACCCATTTTCAATAGGGTTCGTCCTCAGGTTGTCCCCTACCACATACTAAAATTTCATCGAAATGGGACCATATTTACGCAAGTTATGACGCATAAGGGCAATGGAATGGATCCCGCTCCTATGTCGTGACCTTTGACCCTGTTTCGCCCATTTTAAATAGGGTTCGTCCCCAGGTGGTCCCCTACCACATACTGAAATTTCATTGAAATCGAACCATATTTGCGCTAGTTATGACGCATAAGGCAATGGAATGCATCCCGCTCCTATGTCCTGACCTTTGACCCCACTTCACCCATTTTCAATAGGGTTCGTCGCCAGGTGGTCCCCTACGATATACTAAAATTTTATCGAAATCGAACTATTTTTACGGGAGTTATCGTGCGTTCAGACAGACGAACAAAGCTTGAGCATATACGCTTCTTCAACCTACGGTTGGAAAGCGTAAAAAACAAACATGTTTACTTAACCATTTTGTTTGTTTTGAATTTAGTAATTTTATTTTGGGAATACAGAGTGATGTGTTCCAGTTTAACATTTAGATAAATAAATTTCAATGAACAATCCTGTCTTGCCGCATTGTCATACATTCACACTTTCTCGTTTACGCGTTCAGATTTTTAGCCAGCGCGGGTAAAAGGTTCAACTTTTTTATTCTTCTTTAGTCTCGTGTATAATTATAATGCAGTAGATCTTCCAATAAAATGTATCGGGAATAAATGCTGTTCGTTTGATTTATCTCAACATCACAAGGATTGTAGTCAAATTTTAAATACAGGGGCATACCTGCCAACCACTACGAAATGTCCGTAGTTTCTACGGATTTTGTCGTCTGACTACGGAAACTCACTGTCGAAACTACGGATTGTACGAATTTTCATTTTATTTATTTATTTATTTATTTAATTATTTTGCTATTATTTTATGATATACGTGAGATTCTTAAGCGGGATTCCGCGTTTTTTGTCATCATTTAGATCAATCTCAAGATAGATGCAAAACTGAACAGAATTTGGAGGGGGGTCGTTTTCCGTCTGGCGACGGTATTTCGTGTTTCAAAACTTTCGAAAACGGTAGTTAAGCGGAGCAAAATATTTTGCCATAATGGTTATTTTTTTTACTCCCGATGTTGCCTTTGTGTTCAGTATTCTTGTTAATATATCATTTTATTGCATAAATGTTTGTATTTCAGCTTGAAACTGTTGTCAACAAGTTGCGAAAGCAGAAGTTAGACGCCGCGAAAATTTTCCCGTAATTTTCTGGCATAAGGTTCTTCCGCGAATTCGAGAAATACCGCCATTTTCGTTATTATTGTGGTCATGTACGAGATCGATGCGCATGTGAACTGAAATTCGGGAGGTGACGGGTTGGGGGAGGGGGAGGGAGGGTTCGTCGGAGAACAGAATGCTATCTTAACGAAACTTTCTAAAACAGAAGGTCGACGGAGTGAAGTTTTTTTCTGTAATCGTAATTTATTTTTCTCGCGATGTTGCCTCTGTCCAGTATTATTGTTAAGTAACAGTTTACTAAATAATTTTTTTTTTTCCAGCTTGAAAAGGAAGTCTGTCGGGGCAATGGTTCCTCCCGTAATCGCACCCCCCCCCTCTCGCGATGTTCCCAATCTCCTGCATTGTTAAATGTCCCCTTCCCATAAGTTTTTGCATTGAAGTATGATAAGGGAGGGGAAATTCCTGGCCGTCCCCGGTGGCGCAGTGGTCTAAGCGATGACCTCTGATCATTCGTCCGTAAGGGGTCCGGGTTCGAATCCCGGTGAGGCATGGATGTTCTGTTTGTCTTATGGCACTGGCTCTCTCCCTTCCCTGGAACCAGTGACCCTAAATTAGGGACAGGCGACTGCTTATAGCCCATTGAGTTGCTCACGGTGGTCGTTAAACCTCCAGTAAAAAAAAAAAAAAAAATAAATAAATCCTGAAACCGGAAGTGACGAACTTGTAAAAATTGATGCATTTTTTCTGGAAATTTCAGATTTCCCGTCAGTTGAGCTTTGTGGAATTCTGAACGCATCTGACTGATTTTTACTGGTGGAAGTTTCGAATTTAAATCTTGCAATGTTACCTGTCAACTATCATACTCTCAGCAGAAGAATCAACTTTGTGTTTCGCACGCGTTAAGTTTGTTTCATTAGTGTCCTTGTTTGTTGTAATGTTTTGTTGTGGTGCGTATTTCTTTTTCACAAAGAGATGGATGGTTTCGTAAAAAGTGTGTATGTGTGTCGCGCAATAATACTAACTGACAAGGCTCTTACCATTGTTGGCAGACATGCAGGGGATGTTCACACAGTTGTAGAACATTTTTTTAAATGAGAAATTACATGAAATAAAAGAAGTTAAAAGAATTGAATCTGGCAACAGCGTGTTTGATGAACACCAAAGAAACACCTGCTGCGTCGTCTGCTAAGAAAATGGCGCACGTAAACAAGCTGTGGTTATGTTTTTTCTCTTTACGAAGAGAAATATTCGTATTCTGTAATTAAAAGACGCTGTGAAAATCGCGGAATTAGCCTTTTTAAATGTAAAATAAGTAATGTTATTAATGATGGAGGGGGAAATTGTCAAGCATTGCTTTTAACAGGAGAAAGAACACAAAACGAATATCCAAAGAAGGTACGCATTTTTATGACTATTTCAAACTCTAGGTATCTGGGACTTAAGAGAAAATCCACCGACCCAAAGAACAATCGCTAAGTCGTTAAAAATCTCTGTATCAGCTGTAAACAAGGAAATAAACTAATATTTGAATCTGAAAAAGAAAAAAGAAAGACACGATGTTCACAGCTTTTTGCTTAGACACGTGGCTGAGTGAAAACGGTGTAGGCTTCTTTATGAAAATAACTTAACCGTAGACAGAGGGAAATTTATTGCGACTACTGATGAAGCATGGATCTACCAAAACGACTGTAACTAAAAGAGGTCGATTTACTATCGCAAACGAGCACAAAAAGACTTACAAACTTGTTTCCAAAAATCCAAAGTAAGTTTCTGTAAATGATTCATGATTAATAAACAAAGACATCACTCTTTCTACGTTTAGCAACGCACAGCAACCGAAAAATTGTTATTCGGCCGCTGCCGGGGAATTGAATCCGGATCTCTCGATATCTAGCTTAGCGCGTTAGCTTTACACCACGGTGGCCAACAATCCACGGTGCTGTGTGTATTTTAAGTCAGCTTCTGACATCATAAATCCGTAAGATGGGCTCAGCTACTGAGACGTCTCCATCTGGTGGGCATTAACGGCACTGGCTATATATATATTATAGCAGTTAAATCCAAAGGGCGAGATCCAAAGTGAAAATCCTCCAAATACGTGGCGTTAGTGAATAAACCATCCAGCGATCCGGGGTTCAATTCCCCGGCGGCGGCCGAATAACAATTTTTCGGTTGCTGTGTGTTGCTAAATCGTGGAAAGAGTCTTTGTTTATTCACTATTTGGAGGATTTTCTCTTTGATTCATGATTATTGATGGTTTCTTGTACAATAGGAAATTAAAGTTAAAAGAATGTTAAAATCAATTCTACATATCACCAAAATAATGTTTTAACTACCGTATGTAAAGAGGAAATACCATCCTTTATCCACAGAGCCTTCGAAGCGTAGAACTGCATCATGATAAGGCTACCAGTCATACATCCAAATCTATTTCTTGAAGAATTAAAAAAAGGACTGTATACCTTTTGCGTATATTTCTTCAAAGTTCTCTGATGTGTCACCAATGTGCCTTCGGACTGCTAAAAAGAGCGCTTGACCTAAAACAATGATTAGACTATGGAATGCAGTGGAAGAGGAGTGAAATAAAATACCAGTTTTAAGAAATGCCCTGTTATTTTGGAAATCTAGATGTGGGTTCTTAGTCCAGAGACAGAGCTATCAGATAGAACATTTAAGAAATAAAATAATTTTATTTTAAACAATTATATTGCTGGAAAAACGTTCTAAAAATGTATTAACATTCTCTGTAAATCATTCGACTGTTTAATTTTTTTTTATTCTAAATTTTAATTGCCGAAAGTAAAAATCGTTATGGCAGCTGCATTTAACTTCAAAACAGTTCTGCATTTTCACGTGAAGCAGCAGTAAGTCAATCTTGGAAAACAATTTTTTCGAGGCATCTTAGCTGTGACTTACTGAGCGTTATATATGCCTTTAACTTCAACTCTGACTAGCGCAAATTCCATATAACGGAAAGTACTGGCGTAATTTCTTTTCTTTCGCCTAAACCCTGTGCTCTGTTAAAACAAGTTTAATGTTTCCATAAATTGGCCTGTCGAAACTGCCACAAAATGAAAAGAACGAATGAAGTTTGCAACGTAGGTGAAACACGGTTGCACAAAAACATCTGTCTCCACCATGTCACACAGGACTTTCATGCTTACGGTCGCAGTAAAAAATTGGCCATTATTCTGCTCTCGAGGACATCTGTTGAGTTGCGCATGACAAGACAAGGACAGAATTATGCGCTGACTAGTGCTGTCCTTGTTCTCATCACTTGTAAGGATTATTTAATTTTTGCTCATGCGTTATATCAGCGACGCTGGTTGCATTTGAATATTTATTCGCCTATTTTTCTCTTTGGACCTTTTCAGTTATTTCGAGTTTCTTGAGTAAATCTTTTTGCGAAGTTTTTTTCATTCATTCGTGCTTTCTAAATTCTGAATCGGGAAAGCGAAAAGAGGAAAGGAAAAGAAAACGAAACTGTAGAGGTGGCACACATATTTGATTATTTTATTCTGAATTTTGAATCGGGAAAGAAAAAAGAGGAAAGGACACAAAACTATAGAGGTGGCGCACTTTCGCTTATTTCATTCTGAATCGGAAAAAGGAAACGAAACTACAGAGGTGGCGCACTTTCCATTATTTTATTCTAAATTCTGAATCGGGAAAGCAAAAAGAAGAAAAGAAAAGAAACCGAAACTGTAGAGGTGGGGTACAATTGACTGTTTTATTCTAAATTCTGAATTGGGAAAGCAAAAGGAGAAGAAAACGAAACTGTAGATGTGGCGCACAATTTATTGTTTTATTCTAAATTCTGAATCGGGAAGGAAGAAAGCGAAACTGTAGAGTTGGTGCACTTTTGATTATTTTATTCTAAATTCTGAATCGCGAAAGGAAAAAGAAGAAAGGGAAAGAAAACGAAACTATAGAGGTGGCGCACTTTTGGTTATTTTATGCTAAATTCTGAATTGAGGGGGGGGCGTAGATGTGGCTCGCTTGCGATTATTTTATTCTAAATTCTGAATCGGGAAGGAAGAAAGGAAAAGAAAGCGAGACTGTAGAAGTGGCGCTCTTTTGATCATTTTATTCTAATCGGGAAACAGAAAAGTAAGAAAGGATAAGAAACCGAAACTGCAGAGATGGCGCAGTTTTGATTATTTTAATCTAAATCCTGAATCGGGAATGAAAAAAAGTAGAAAGTAAAAGAAAACTAAACGTAGAGGTGGCGCACTTTTGGTTATTTTATGCTAAATTTTGAATCGGGAAAGAGAAGGGGAAAAAAAGAAACGTTACAGGTGGCTCGCTTTCGATATTTTATTCTATATTCTGAATCGAGAAAGAAGATAAAAAGAAGGGAAAGAAAACGAAACTGTAGAGGTGGCGCACTTCTGACTATTTTATTCTAAATTCTGAATTGGGAAAGGAAAAAGAATGGAAAAGAAAACGAAACTGTAGCGCGTTTTTGATATTTTAATGGAATTTTAACACGGATTCGTGTTCACAAAATAAATATTTTTAGTTTTGAGGGGGAGGGGGGTGATTCAGTGATTATGCATGTTCGTCAGTGCTTAGCGGGAATGAATTAAGCTACAGGCCCTTGGGGAAATACACTTTGTGCTGTAATTTATCGTATGTTTATGCTTAACTGACTTTAAGAGCGTTTTATTCTGAAAAAGTTTGAATCAAAATCCTATGCTATCCAGATGATCTTATTAATTAATACGTAGTTATTTTGTTGCAGAAATAGCCTTTTACGTTGACATTCCGTCTCCTGCATACATTACAGCGCCGATAATTTTAATTGTGGACAAAGGGTGATAATTGATAATAAATACTGGAAAGTAAATATTTTAGCGACAAAAATATCGGGATCGAAATTTTCTTTACTTTGTGCAGATGTGAATGCGAATATTTGTCTATTCCCAGAATATGAATTCGTTTTGTTCTTGGCTAATCACTTACGGATGACCTTCAGATACTTCGATGCTCGTCCACTGCGTTAAAATACACTGGCGTGCAAAAATTAAGGACGAGACGGTTTTTCGAATGTAACGTCGTGCAGAAGTGCTCCACATCGACTCAAATCATACCATAAGACCCCCAAGATGTAAGAATATGGGACAAGTGAGCAAAACCGTCCAAACAAGGAATCCAAAGGATACAAAGGCACTTTATTGAAAAGGTAGCTTCGAGCACAACTGGACAGAAGACAAAAACGTCCATGTGACAGGCGGCTGCCAAGAAAAATCCAGTCTCTAGTAGGGGATATGATCACCCCTGACTGCGTTGCAGAATTTACAACGTCTGTCCATGCTGAGGACGAGGTTGTTAAGGAGCTGTTGAGGCATTGCGGCCCATTCCTCTTGTAGCGCCAATCGTTGCTGGCGGCTGGTGACGTGCTGCCAAACGTCTCCCGAGAAGGTCCCACACGTGTTCGATTGGATTTAGGTCCTGGGACCTTGCGGGCCAATCCATGCGTTGAATATTTTCACTCTCCAATAGCTCTGCGACAGCCACTGTACGATGAGGTGTAGCGTTGTCGTCCATGAAGAGGAACTCGGGACCCACAGCACCTGTAAACAGACGCACGTGAGGCAGGAGAACCTCGGTGAAATAGCGGGCACCAGTGACTGAACCTCCTTGGAAGATGTGGAGGTCAGTACGGCTACCAAGCATGATACCGCCCCAAAGGAGAACTCCGCCACCTCCAAACCGGTCCCTTTCGATGATGTTGGAGGTGTGATTGCGTGTTCCCTGCTCTCTCCAGATGTGTATACGTCCAGAATCGCTCGTCAGAAAAAATCAGCTCTCATCCGTAAAGAGAACTCGACCCCATTGCTGATGTGTCCAGTTCTTGTGTTCCTGGCACCACAGAAACCGCCGTCTCCTATGAGCAGGCGTTAATGTCACACACCGTACTGGTCGTCGTGCAAATAGACCACCTTTGTGCAACCTCCTGGCCACGGTAAAACGCGATAACGGACGTCCAGTTGTCTGTTGCATGTGCCTTGCGATTTTTTCCGCTGTCTGTCTCTTCTCGCCTGTAGGACATTATACCGGTCGTCCGCCGCCGGGGTTGCTCGTGGACGACCACTGCTAAACTCTCGGACAGCTGTTCCTGTCGGTTGAAATGCTCTGCAAGCTCGTGAAACGATGCTTTGAGCGATCCCGAACTCCTCGGTCACACTTCGACCTTCTTCCAACTTCCCAGTGACGTGACCTTGGCATCCAGATGTCGTCTACTGGATTGCCTGTTGGCCATATCACACGGTGGTGGCAACTCGACGTCGTTCAAACCGATGTACACCGTGCAATAGCTTTCACCGAATTTCTGAGCGTACACCGCTAGTGTGCTTTATATACCCTTCCGACCCCCACGTCATGCTGCATATATGCGCATGCGCTACCGTACCGGGCCTTAGTCTATCTCCTGAGTGGTCTTTCGGTCCGTTCTGCCTGCTCGTTCCGCTGTTATGCTAATTTTCTCCTCTTCGTCCTTAATTTTTGCACACTAGTGTAGAACTTAAAAACAGATTTTTTTTTTTTTGGCCCTCTCTTTATCATACGAAGTACATTGTTAAAAATTTTAAGGTAGGTTGCACCAAAAAAGTGGTACTACACCAGCTGCACTATTTTCTGAGAAAAGATCCATTGTGTGGTTCAAACAAAACAATCAACACTGCGCAACTTTACACTATAATATGGTGCAACCTTGTACCACATTGGTGCAAAGTTGCACCATGTTGTTGGGGTTTGTTTGCCCCACACAACGTGTATCCGTTCTCAGAAAGTGGTACAGCTGGTGTAATATCGCTTTTTGGTGCAACCTACCTCAAAATTTTTAACAATGTAGGGAGAAAAAATCCTGCTTTAATACCCGAATTTCTCCCCCCCCCCACGCCCACCCCTCAAGTGGCCGAATGGTAAGAGACGTGTAAGTTTGTGACTCAGGCTGGAGTTCGAATCCCGGATGTAGCATGGATAGTGGGCTTGTCTTACAGCTGTGACTGTCTCCCCTCCGTGGAATAAGTGACCCCAAATTAGGAATGATCGACTGCTTATTATAGCCCTTCGAGGTGCTTTGGTCGTCGTTAACCCCGGAAGCCCCGCCCGGTGGCGCAGTGGTCTAAGCGATGGCTTCTGATCATTCGTCCGAGATGGGTCCGGGTTCGAATCCCGAGAAGCATGGATGCTGCTGTGTTTGTCTTACTGCAATGGCCCTAAGTTAGTGACGGGCAACTGTTCCACTGAATTGCACACAGTGGCGTTAAACCTTACAATTAAAAAAAAAAAAAAAGTTCCCCCTTCGTCTGTCTCATGTATAATTCTAAAAATGTGCTGACCGTAAAATGAAATACCATAATTTCTGTCGTATAATTCGTGGATTATCTGGGGAGGGGAAGTTATATTTTCCCCCGAATTTAGGTTGAACGACCACCGTGAGCAACTCAATGGGCTATAAGCAGTCGCCCATCCCAAATTCAGGGCCACTGGGTTCCAGGGAAAGGAGAGAGCCAATGCCGTAAGACAAACACAACTTCCATGCCTCACCGGGATTCGAACCCGGACACATCTCGGACGAATGATCAAAAGCCATCGGTTAGACCACTGCGCCACTGGGGTTTAGGCTCTACAGATAATACGCTGCTTAAAAAAAAAATGCTAAGCTTTTACGGCAGTTTGATTTTTTTTAAATACGCGTCGTAATTGTCAGGAGAGGTCTTATATTTCGAAAATTACCAGGAATGCTTTAATAACTCGAAAACGTTACGCAATACGAAGATGGAACTCGAGAAGACACTATGAAATTTTTTGAACAGGTAAAATAATATTTTTGAATGTTTAATTTGTGACGTACGTCGCTCTTAATATCTTTATGGCTTTGGGAAGAAGACACTATGTAATAGAAGACACTATGAAAGTATTATTTGCTCTCGTAGACGATCACGTGCTGTAGGGAACTCAGTATCACACACGCGTTCGTGGGTGCCGTACGTCTGATTGCGAAACTGCGTTTAAGTATGTACTGGGGAACTGCGGTAATGCTAAAAAAACTTGTGATTTCTGCTCTTTATTTACTCTTGAAAGTAACGCAAAAGCATTTTAAAATGACATTTATTTTTTAATACCCCCCCCCCCCTCATATTTCCATGAACCGTGACTTTTCTGTAGCAAGTAATGTTTCGGGATCAACATCGCAGGTGCGGATGGAGGGGGGGGGGATTTTTGGCTTCTGATCATTCGTCCGAAAACGGTCCGGGTTTGAATCCCGGTGAGGCATGGATGTTGTGTTTGTCTTACGGCACTGGCTCTCTCCCTTCCCTGGAACCAGTGGTTCTAAATTAGGGGTGGGCGACTGCTTATAGCCCATTGAGTTGCTCACGGTGGTCGTTAAACCTCCAATAAAAAAAAAAAAAAAAAACATCTTTTTTATTTCGTGAAAGCAAAATAAAAAAAAAACAAAAAAACAATGAAAATTCGTAGAATCCGTAGTTTTGACAGTCAGTTCCGTAGTCAAACAACTAAATCCGTAGAAACTACGGACATTCCGTAGTATAATTGGCGGGTATGCACATGTTCAATCAGAAACACTCGACACTCAAGCAAGCTTTACTGCCGTAGTCCCCCTAACGCAACGCGTTTTGCTCCTGAGCGTTAACTTTCCCGCAGAGCATCATCATCATCATCATCATCATCGTTGTCAACCATTTACAATCCACTGCTGGACGAAGGTCTCCCCAAGTTTCCTCCACAACGGTCTGTCTTGTGCCAGTCTCCTCCATGTCACTCCCGCATACTTCCGAATTTCATCCACCCATCTTCCATATGGTCTTCTTCTGGATCTTTTCCTGTCCCTTGGAATCCAATCTAAAATTTCGGCTGTCCATCGATGGTCTGTCCTTCTGGCAGTATGTCCAGCCCATTGCCATTTCCACTCCTGTCATTTTTCGAATCCACGAGTTCCTCTTCTTATCTCTCCTGGTTACACCGAGCATGCATCTCTCCATGCTACTTTGAGTCGTCTGCAGCCTTTGTATGTCTCTTTTAGTTAAGGTCCATGTCTCTGCACCATACGTAAGCACTGGAAGGATGCATTGATCAAACACTTTTCTTTTAAGACATAATGGCCTATTGCTCTTGAAAATTATGCTGTTTCTTCCAAAAGCTCTCCAGGCCAGTTTTGTACGCCGATTAATTTCTTCATCAATGTGACCCTCACTTGATATCTGCTGTCCAAGATAAACGTACGTGTCTGTTATCTCCAGCTTTTCTCCATCAATCGATAAATCTTCCTTTCTTGTAAAAGCATTGAATATCACTTTTGTCTTCTGAAAGTTCATTTTTAATCCCACTTCTTTACTCTTGTCAACAAGTTCCTGGATCATACTCTGCAGCTCTGATGGGGTAGTTGCAAAAATGGCTACGTCATCAGCAAAACGAAGGTGAGTTAGATAATCTGCATTAATCTTTATCCCCTTGTTTTCCCAGCTCGGCGACTAAAAGACACCCTCCAATGTGGCATTAAAGAGCTTCGGAGATATGGTGTCACCTTGTCTCACTCCTTTTCCAATTTTTATGTGTGTTGTATTTTCAAACGTGTTGTATTTTTAAGAGGTTTCCCGCAGAGCATATAACCTCTTAAGATATGGTGGCGCTGTTGCCTCCTGTTTTACGTTATCTCTGTGAGAGTTGACCTTCTTTTTAAGCGTTAGATATTCTTTGTCTCAAGTGACAACACCATGTTCAACCGGCCACAGTGACACCTCACTACTGACTGATTCAGACACTAGACGCTGGAAGTAACGGCTGCATTATTCAAGGTCAGATGGCTGGATGCGTGTAACCCAGAGGTTAAGCTACGATCACTATTTTCGCAAAATGCGATGAATTAATCTAAAACGCGCGAGAAAATAGCTTCCTGTCGCAAAATGCTGCCAGACATTTAAATATCACAGAGGTGATTGTGTTCCGAAATTTTCGAAAATTTGAACTCCCGTAGTCCAAGGGAAAAATTCAAATTCCGCCGCTAATTCGTGGGTAAAAGTATTCCGTCGTACGACGGAGACTCCGTCATCCATTGTTCGGTCTGACGGTGTCGCGTCAGTTCGTCCACTACGACGATTCGTCGCGAGTCAGATCGTCGACGACGACGATTCGTGGCGCGCCAGTTCGTCCAAAACGGCGATTTGTTGCGCGTCAGTTCGTCCATTACGACGATTTGTTGCGCGTCAGTTCGTCAACTACGACGATTTGTAGCGTGTCAGTTCGTCGACAAAAGAGGCTAAATTTCTTTAGCATTTTGCTACAACTTTTTCCATCATTTTAGCAAAGAATATCTAACTGATAAGAAGGTAAGGCTCAGCGAGACGTAACTAGCGCCACTATATTATGCGGCAAAGAATTACTACACAGAAGCCAACATTACAGGCCGATGCCGCAGGATGCCGGAGCAGACTGAGTTGGACTGAGCATGCGTGTTTGTGTTCAAAGAATATAAACGCTTGTTTGTGTTGGCGTTTTGTTCAAAGGTTTTGTTGTTCTCATCTAGATCTGCGTTTATATTAGGGCCATGAAATACACCCACTCCATTCCGATGAATAACAATTCATGGAATGGAGTGGATGAATAACAAGAACAAATTTGAAACCGCTTGAAACAAATATCCTGGAAACCATTAAAACAACGTTTGCTGAAAAAAAAAAAAAAAAAAGAATTATACGCGTACAAAATTCATTAATTATTAGAAAGAAAAAAAAGCAACGCTATGTGGTGTACTCATCCATAGGTTGAATACACAAGACTGGGAGGAATTCGCTTCTAAAAATAACCAGAAGTAAAATAAAATATCTTTTACTCTTTAAAACAAATGTAGCTTCGGACAACGGAAAGGAAAGACACAACGTTAAAAATGTAACAGAATGTGACATGAACCCGGGTAAATATATATTTATTCAACAATCTCTTTTCAAGACGGCAAGACAGTACAAAACTTTGGAAAGCGACTCTAAGTATGTACACGCCTTGAAAATGAGTGAAGTTCCCTTAAGGTTAAAAAAAAAAAAACTATCGTTACGTTGAAAAAATTAATTTATCAATTATATGAAACTGACTTTTATGAAAAATACCTCGTAATATTGTAAAATGAAAGAGGGAAGCATTCGATTACACATTGCATACCAAACAGACAGCTTTAAGCATGCACTCGAACGTGAGGAATTAGTCCGGTCAGTAGAGAGCTCAGCTATCACGCCAACGGCTCAGGTTCGAACCTACTCAGATACAAACGGATGTTTTTCCGATCTGTTGAGAAAATTTCCCCAGCGCAGTGCGTTTAATTTGAAAACTTCGGAAGGGTAGAAAAAAAAATTGTAGCTTTGGGAAACTGCGGTTGTCTTTGCTTTTTTTTTTTTTTTTTCTTTTCTTTTTTTATTATTATGGCTGCTACTGGGAAATTGGCAGACAGTGCTGGCCCAGCAAGACTGTTTTTGCTGGGTACCTAATGTTTACGTTTTGTGGGAACCCATTTCTTTGTTTTGCTACTGAGAATTCCATGCAAACAATTTTTAATACGAAGTACCACGAATCCCATGGAAATTCAGAACCAGCCTCAGCATTTTTGACATTTAAGGTATATTGTAAATATGAAATTCATGCCAAGCAACCTGGTATTACTACGGTGCTTAAAGTGAGAATAAAACTGCTAAAATTTCCTTAAAATAATATTAATTGCTAATGTATATATTTGTTTCACCAAAAGAAGGGACAGGAAGGATACTCAGAAAAGAAAAAAAAAAAAAATGCTTTAGTAGACCCAATGAGACCGAAGGAAACAGTCGCAGATCGAAGCTTTGCTTCCTTTCCGTGAAATAGGCTTCCCGTCCCGTGTCTCCTACGCTTTTTGCGCCTGAATGTTAACTTTCCCGCAGAGCATCTACGGCCGCATTACATGGTGGCGCTGCTGTCGCCTGTTTTACATTATCTCTACGAGAGTTGAGCTTCTTCACGCGAAGCGTTTATATTCTTTGATTTTAGGATTTTTGCTACAGCATTTTTTGAGCCAACCTAAACTCTGGTGTAACCTCTCCCCAAACACACGAACATTCTCCATTCACAATATTGCATGCACATGCACGGAAACTACACTTTATATATTTCTTATTCATTCTTATCACAGTACATCAGGTGCACAGGGACTTGCGACTCACTCTGTAGAACTAGTGGTTCTCAAGTACTTTCTGACTTCAGTCTTTTTGCTTGGCATTTTGAACAGTGTTTTCTCTCATACATTAGTGTGAGAGACACGGGCAGTTCGTCATCCCCTCTGGCCCACCTAAAAATTTCTATTTTTAGAAATAATTTTTGTTTTGTCCTGATTCTTATTCTCTCTCTTAACTACATGGTGATAAACCTTTCCCTTCAAAAACATTACCTAAGGGAAAAGTTTCCTTCAAAAACGAAAAACTATTCCCTGAGGAAAGAGATCACGTTCAGAGTGTGAGGTTATTAGGGCCAGCTCCAACAGGCCCCAGTAACATCACTGCGCAAGCGAAGAGAAGACGATTTCCTCCCCGTCTCATTCAGTATGATGACCTACATACAACACTGCCTTAACGGGTGTGCAAAAAAGCTGTGATCTGGCCCCGCAGTAATTTGATTGGCCAGGAGAGTATCCATTTCCTTAACGCCGTGGGTTGACAGAGAAGCTTACCCCAACCAAGCTCAAAGTTCAGTTAGTTGTTTTTTCTGTGTGTGTCTCTCTCGGTGATGTGTTGTTCCTTTGTGTCGTGACTTTTTTGCTTGTCGATTACAATGAATGGAGTGGATTATTTTGTTAAAATCTCTGTTCTTTGCTTTAAATCTGGAAGAAAAGCTTCACTTAAAGAAACTCAGTGCTTATCACCCCAAGAATTTTTAGTTTGAGCTTCACTTAAAAAAACACAGTGCTCATCAACCCAAGAATTTGAGTCGAAAAGCTTCACTTAAAAAAACTCGTTGCTTATCAGCCCAAGAATTTGAGTTTCCAAAAGTATGAAGTTTACAAAGCGCTTTGCAGAACTAATTTCAGTTTCAACTGAGAGGATTTTCTATGTTAAAAATAAATAAATAAATGAGAAAACCTGTAAGTATAATTTTCACATTAGTACATATATGTTTTTAGGTTTCACAAGTTCTTTAAAAAAAAAGGTTAAACCTTTCAAATAATGCAAATGGTAGTATGGTACTCATTCTATATGGGACGAAATTCATGAAACATTCCCTCCCTGCAGCTATTTGGAGTTATTATTTTTTTCACTACATTTTTTTATTCTGTGAATCCTGTGATTATTCCTCAGTTGAGAAATCTGAAGAAACACAAAGCGTAACTAACATAAATTAATGCTCATATGTTTTAAGGTAAAAATTTTATTTAAGGAGTTTTAACATTTTTCTGTTAATAATTATGCATTCTATTCTGAGGAGATTTTTTTGTGTGCAATACAATAGTTGACACATTCCTGCGTGATTTGGGCATTATTGTGAGTAAAGGGGGTAAACAGAGGCAGAGTAAAGGAATCTTGGGGGTGTGGTGGGGGGTGGTCAGAATAGTTGGCCTAATAATGACAGTTTTTTTATTTCATTGTTTGACTTCAGCTACTGGCGCCACCTGTTACAGTTGCCACGAGCCGCCACTGGTGAGAGACAATGGTGTTGTGTTATTAGTAGGAATGAAGATCTCAAATTTTTGGTTGTAATGAACATGTATTTAAAAAAAAGAAAAAAAAAGAACTCAGCTATGTCGAACAGAAAGTACTTTTCTATTAAAAAAAAACTTTGCAGTCATCAGTGTTCGAATTACCCAATGGTCTGCTGACCATTGGCTAGTAAAAATTCCATCGGGACAGTGAAATATGTATGTTAGTGGGCCAGGTTGCCAATAATTTTTTTTTACCCATTTGTTTTGGAATTTTAAAGTTTATAAAGAACTGAACCAGATTTCAAAGTATCCAGGTTTCGCTATGGCAGTTTCAGTTTTTGGATTTTTAAAAATTCACATACGTAGTGTGATCAAAAAGTTACGAGATTAGATACGTAGCGCGCCGACAGATGGCAGTGACAGTACATGGATGCACGAGTAGCGGTCCAGGGTAGTGACCTTCTTGAGTCATTGTGCCGTGTGGTGTCGTTGTCTGAGCATCGGGAGCTGTGCTACACGATATTTGGTGACCACATGCAGAACACAGCTGTGATTTCGGTGTGGATTGCAAACTAGAGCAGCGAGCGAATGTCAAATTCTGTGTCGAGCTTGGCAAATCCAGAACGGAGATGCACGAAATGTCACGGCAGGCTTATGGCAATGAAGCAATGAGTCGCGCAAGGTGTTTTGAGTGGCACTCATGCTTCAAGAGCAGCAGAACGGCACTGGAAGACGACGAGAGGTCAGGGCGACCGTCCACAAGCAAAACCCCTGAAAATGTACACAAAATTAGGAAACTGGTGCACGAGGATCGTCGGAGAACCATTCAAGACATTGCTGCCATCATCAATGTGTTATACGGAACAGTGCAAGAAATTCTGACGTCGGTTTTGAACATGCACTGCATTGCTACAAAGTTAGTGCCAAAAATTCCGAACCTCAAATAGAAGGCGCTCCGCGTCGAACTCTGTCAAGATCTAACTGTCGAACTCCCGAAGATGAAGATTAACTCTAAAAAGATTAAGATTAACTCTGTCGAACTCCGAAAGATGAAGCTGAAGCTCAAGGGTCCCCGTTTTGAAACCAAGGACAAGATCCAGCGCGAACTGCAAACTGTGCTTGACACGATTCACGAACAGAACTTCCAGGGAGCTTCCAACAGTGGCAAAAACGCTGGCAGCGGTGTATCACTGCCCAAGGAGACTACTTTGAAGGAGATCATAGCCAGACTTAAGTAACGTAAGTACTTTGTTGTATATCGGCCTAGTCTTGCAACTTTTTGATTGGACCTCGTATTTACTACTCAAAAACTGAATATCGGAATTGCAAACCATACTTCAATTTATGAAAATTTTTTATTGTACCAAACTGAGGTCTGAATAAAAAGTTTTAGATTAAGACAGCACCCCTTTTTTGCTCAAGTTGTGACCCCAGAGTATGGGTCTTTTATAATGCTTTCCAACTGGAGGTTGAAGAGCCATTTTTGCTATGGCTTTGCTCATCTGCCATTCTTTCCATATTGGAGAACCCCCTGCCTTTCACACTGAAGCAAGGCATTCAAATGGATTCAAACGAAAGCAAGGTATTCAAATGGATGTGTGTGTAGGTAATTTTTGTGAAACATTTTGCATTCAACATTAGCATTCCCAGGAATCACGGAAACAGCAATGTGTTGCTGCAGTGGCAGACTGGGAAGTGTTAGTCTAAAAACCAGCTACCAAGGTCAGTTTTGCGTTTGTGAATGGCAATGAACTAGAGAAATGCGTTACCTATGGGAGATATGTGGCAAGACATGTTCTGATTGTGTGAGGAATGAAGATGTGTTACAGTTGTGTAATGTGAAGCAAAATGTAGTTAGCAAGGTGGAGACTAATATTCTTAGGTGGTTTGGCCATCTTGAAAGAATGAGTGATGAGATGCTTACAAAGAATTTTTTTAGCCCAAGTGGCATGAAGGGAAGGCCAAAGAAGTCATGGGAGGATCAGATTCAGGAGTGTCTGCATGAGAAAAAGATTATGAAGTATGGAAGATATTATTTACGGCGTGTGATGGATGTCAGTGAAGCCCAAGTTGTATGTCAAGATCGCTGTAAATGTAGAAGTTTGATACGGCAACAGTAAGTAAAAATTATCTGGTAGTTTGTATTTTTTTGTGAAGCTAACCTCTGAATCTCAGAGAACAGCTTAGTCGTATGTATGTATGTATGTACTGGTACCCAAATTTATCCTGCTGTTGGGGATCAATGCATAATGTGATACTGAAGGAGTTGTTTTAATTTCTGTATGCATTTTAATAATTGAGTACTAGAAAATTTTGTTTCCAGAGGAAATGATTCATGCATGCCTTAGGAATGAATGTACAAATCAGTTCTACAGTGTAAAATGATGTAAATTTGCTATTAATAGGTTCTTATTTGTTTTTCTCTTTTATCGTTGCAGGTCGCAATGAATTAATAGCTAGGTATATCAAGTTAAGAACAGGAAAAACACGCACACGAAAACAAGTTTCTAGTCACATCCAAGTTCTTGCCAGACGCAAAGCGCGGGAAATCCAAAGCAAATTGAAGGCAGGTATAGTACTGATATTTTGGGGGAATGTGGGTTGTATATACTTTCAACCGGTATCACATCATTGGTGGAAAACTATACACTTCATGCAGTACTTAATCATGGAGATGTACAAGTGATTTCTCTCATGGGAAAAAAAAAATTGCATTCCACTAGTCACATAATTATTGTATATTTTCATGCACACTAATAATACAGGGTGGTCCACAAATCTTGCCCTATATTTAGAAAATTACCGTATTTATTGGCATATAACATGCATTGGTGTATAATACGCACCCTAATTTTAAGAAGGAAGTTTGAGTAAAAAAAAACTTAAATTTAAAATAAATGACTTGGGAGCTCTTAACTTTTTTTAGATAACTCAACACACATGTTTATTAATATTTATACCACTTATAAGGAAAATAATACGAAAGAAAAAGCATCTGTTTGAACGAAAAAACTTGAATATTAGACCCGTTACAAAAATTTTAATTAGAATCACTGCTATCTTGGAAAGTGATGAGACAGACTAAAAAATTAAAAATAGCCAGAAATCTGGGTTCCTTAAACCAAGGCTGTTTGCCGATAATGCATGGTCATCGTCTCAAGAAACAATACTCTGGAGCCAGCACAACAAGACCACACATACACTAACGATTTTTATCACCAACCATGAGCCACGTAGTTCGGACGTCACTGGAAGTTTCGTCATATTCTCTCCGAGCAGCTGCTGCTTAAGCAAGTTGTGCCATGAAAGCTACTTAACAAGAGCAGACGCTTAGGTGGAAGAAACATGGAAGCTAAACGCTTAACGTGGAAGCTCGTGTTCGCTGCTGAAGCTAGTGAAGTTACTTTTGGGCACTTAAAAAAGGTAAATCAGGAGGCAATGGTACACATTTTTCATGTCTAATAAGCACAAAGATTTGCCAAGCTTTTGCACTCCACTGGGAGGCTTTTTCAAGGCAATGGTAGACATGTCTACATTATTTTTTTTTTTTTTTGGTCTACATCTAGACATTTCTTATGTCTAAGCCTCCCAGTGGAGTGCAAAAGCTTGGCAAATCTTTGTGCTTATTACACCACAAAGATAAACGGATTTAATACGCCATATGCATTTCTTGTGTACTTCCTTGGGCATGTGATTTTTAGCAATGAGTCAACATTTCATGGCCGCCCCGGTGGCGCAGTGGTCTAAGCGATTGCCTCTGATCATTCGTCCGAACGGGGTCTGGGTTCAAATCCCGGTGAGGCATGGATGTTGTGTTTGTTTTACGGCACTGGCTCTCTCCCTTCCCTGGAACCAGTGACCCTAAATTAGTGACAGGCGACTGCTTATAGCCCATTGAGTTGTTCACGGTGGTCGTTAAACCTCCAATAAAAAAAGCAAAAACATTTCACGTATCAGGAGCAAAGTTAACAAACATAACATGTACATTTGGAGTTTGGAAAGCCCACGTCCCACAAGCTCATATTCATGGTAGCTCCAAAGTTAATGTTTGGTGTAGGCTTTTTTATAGCCACATTATTGGTCCCTTTTTCTTCATGGACAAATCCATGAACACAAATGTCAACTTAGATATGCTGCAAAAATTTGCTGCATGACAAGTCAAACGCCTTCAGTCAGATGTCTTCTTTCAACTCGAA
Organism: Macrothele yani; assembly: GCA_039090855.1. Lineage (NCBI taxonomy): Eukaryota > Metazoa > Arthropoda > Arachnida > Araneae > Macrothelidae > Macrothele > Macrothele yani. Next base: position 98,621,054 of record CM077031.1, read on the forward strand.
AGAGCTTCTCCGCACTGGGAACAAGTGTCCGTGGCTACTTGGATATGGTGTTCTCATTACGCTGGATTCTCCTGATTCTGTGGCCTGTCCATTCACTTGTTATAGCCCCCCAATTGATATTTTTATGGGGATTTATCAAAGACATAGTATACAAAAAAAAAAAAGGTGAGTGATTTGAAGTACTGGAGGAACAGATCATGAATGCCATTACTGCTGCTGATATAGATTTATTGCAATGACATGGTGAGAAATTGAGTACAGGTTGGATAACCTCAGTCCAACAAAGGGGCACATACACTATATTATCAACGGTATTCAGACACCACAATGTTTTGGACAAATGGCTTCATTATTGCACTTTGTAGTTATTTATTTTTATTTATTTTTTATTGGGAGTTTAACGATCACCATGAGCAACTGAATGGGCTACAAGCAGCCACCTGTCCCTAATTTACAACCAGTGGTTCCAGGGAAGGGAGAGAGCCATGTGACTAACACAACATCCAAGCCTTACCAGGATTCAAACCCAGACCCTTCTCGATTGGATGTGATACGTATTTAAACTGAAGAGCAATTGAATTAGAGACCGCTGGTGTTATGCAAATGTGGCGCTGTGGGCAGTCCTGTAAACAGAAACGACAGGACGTATGCAGCGATCCGACAATATAAGGAGTGATGAGACGGGAATCAGTAACAGTCGGATGCAGTATGGGTAAGACGAAGGATCTAAGCACATTTGATCGTGGGCAAATTGTCGGGGCCCGATAAATGGTTCACTCCATCACGGAAGTCGCGCAGGCACTGGGGTTTTCATGAGCCACTGTGTCACGGGTGCACCGTGAGTGCATCGAATCTGGTAAAACCATCCCTGCAAGGGCCAACTGCCGTGGACAACAGCGTGTGAATGAACGGGGCCATCGTCTGCTAGCTCGCATTGTAACAGCAGATAGACGGGCCACAGTGCCAGAAATCACTCTGCAATTTAACGCTGGTGCACAAAAACATGTAAGCAGCCACACCATCCAGAACCATGTCCTCGCTATGGGGTAAAAGAATCGTCGTTCCACGAGGGTACCGCTGCTGACTGCACATCACAGGGTGCAAAGATTAGCATGGGCGCAGGAACATCGCCACTGGACCCTTATTATATGCTCATTGTCATAAAATTCCGTGCAGCAAGAAGGAGGCGTTGGATTGAAATGAGATTTTAGTAGTGAGATGGTACATACCAAGGACAGAGGTGATTGCAACATCACAGCAGCAGGACGATTTCTCACAGACATACAGTACACATTCTGGTCAGTGTTAGTTATGTGTCAGACTGCCTCATGTTCGGATGCATGCAGTGATACGGTCCGGCATGGAGTCAAAGAGGCAGCCTATGTTATCCTGGGACAGGTTATGCCACACTTCTTGCAACTGACGCTCTAAATCACAAACACTGGGGCACCGAGAAAGCTGGCGTCCCATTTGATCCCACACGTGCTCGATGGGCGAGAGATCAGGCGATCTGGCAGGCCACAGAAGCATCGAAGCATGGCGTAGACAGCCCTGGGAAACCCGAGCCATGTGTGGATGGGCGTTATTTTGTTGGAAAATGTCTCCGGGCCACCCCGCTAGGAAAGGCAGCACATGGGGCCGCAGGATTTCCTGTATGTAGCACTGGGCTGCCTGGTTATTAGACCCCCTTAATCTGGCCCTGTTATAGAGAGCTCGTGGATTCCATACCCCTGTGACATTGCTGCCATTGTACGATCGCAAGGAGGACCAACGTGATATTAGAGAGGTTTTTTTTTTTTTTTTTTTTGGCATTTCAGAGTATATACACAGTAGAGTCACATTATTGTGACCACCTCCTACTTTTGACGTCAACAGTGCATAGCCAATGAAAGAAGGCACATGTCATGAGCTGGCCTGGAGGGTATATAAGGTGTGCTGTAGGCATTCTGAAAACATATCACTCGTTGCTGTCATGGATAAAAGGAACGATTTATCAGATTTGCAAAAAGGGATGATTATCAGCTTCAGACCAAGAGTGGCAGTATTTCTGAAGCAGCGCAGTTTGTGAACTGTTCACCTCCTGCTGTGATTAAAGTGTATCGTGATTGGAGAAATGGCACTGTTGTGAATAAGCTATGTGGAAATTGTGGAGCACCACGTATCATTGATGTGAGAGGTCAACATTGGCTGCGAAGGTGCGTGAGGGCCGATCGACACGCTACAGTGGAGCAACTCACTGGCAGAATGAACCAGGGGGACTACCGGAAGTGTTTCTAAAACAACAGTTCAGCGAACCCTGCTGCGTATATGGCTCCGATGCAGACGGGTGGTCACTACACCTATGCCAACGAAGGTGCTTCGACAGAAAAGGCTTACATTAGCTCGGCAATATCGGAATTGGACCTCCGCTGATTGGCAAAGGATTGCTTTCTCCGATGAGTCACGTTTTCTGCTTCATCGAACGAATGAACGTTGGTGTATAAGACGAGAAACATCGAAGAACAAACGCTGTTCAACCATTGCTGGCAGAACACAAGCTGATGGGGTCAGTGTTATGGTCTGGGGAATGTTTTTGTGACATTCTTGGGGTCCACTCATACCTGTGCAATGCACTATGGACCGAACTTGTTATGAATCCATCCTTGCAGACCACGTACACCCATACATGCTGCTTGTCTTCCCTGGGGCGGATGGGATCTTCCAGCATGACAATGCGATGTGTCAGACAGCTAGATATGTTTGCGAGTGGTTGGAAGAGCACGATGAAGACTTCAAAGTACCTCCCAGAATTAAACCCAATTGAGCATCTGTGGGACCACATCGATCGTGTTGTTCACTCCATGTATCCTCCACCACGCACCCTCCAGCAGCTGTTAGATGCACTGCAGTTAGCATGTCTCCACATACCTGTGAACACCTTCCAGCACCTTATTGAGTCACTCCCAGCCTGTTCGCACTGCACACGATGGTTACTCTGGATATTAGCTGGTGGTCACAATAATATGACTCGACTGTGTGTGTATATAGACAATAACACTGGCACTCTTAAAAACTAAATTAAAATAATTAACCGTATCTTCATACAAAAATTTATGCCAGTAATGCTAAATAGGAGAAAATTCTAGCAACATGGGATGCTTTTTAATTTAAAGTTGTCGGGAAAGGTTTTATCTCGAACCTTACAAATTAATGTGGTAATTTCACCATCAATAGTGTAAATTTATTGGAAATGTGTAGATTGGCATCATATATTTTTATTTATAAATGTATCATTAATTTCATTCTGTTGTGTAATTTTTTGTTGTATGGATGTATTTTGTGCCTGAATTGTTTTGTTATGTATTTCATTGTTGTGTTGCTAAAATTACTTGGGCTTGTTCAGTAGACTGTAAGGTGAATTGCTTTCGCATGTAAATCGGACAAAAGATAGAATAAGATATTTAGGGATGCACAAAACTCCAAAATTTTCAGGCGCCAACTCCTTTTGTTAGAGCCAGCACATTTTTTCAAGAGACGTGAGAAGAAAACCACACATGCAGAATTACAACTAACAGTCAGAATTACAACTAACAGTCAGAATTAATGTGTTGTTTCTTAGATATTGCTCAATAATTCAGTGCAAAATCAGCACTGTGTATATATATGTTACCTTATATATTTTATGGTGTAAATCACCATATTATTCTGTTCATCACATTATATCTAGTTCCGTACAATGTCATTGAACAAATCCTGTGGCACTTCGTAAAAATAGTTTTCAAAAGAAAATTTAAAAAAAAATTCTTTCCTTTGTACTTATCTTTATATAAAACACTGCAATACCATGGCTGCCGTTCTTCATTAATGAAGTCTTGATGTTTGTAGGCTTATGTTCTTTATGTTGCGTAGCTCGATGTTCATTGCTAGCTTTTATGTTGCTAAGCCTACCCATTCATAACGGTGAGCTCAACACTCGTTGAGGGGTGGATGCAATATTCTATTTCACTCACATTCATTAAGTAGTTCACAGATTTGTTCATAAATGGTGCTATTGCCTTACTATGTTTAAGGTGAAGAACTCCCATTCAATGCAATGGGTTATGGAATACAGTGTGATATATTCCGAATAAAACTAATATTTTTGCAAAGTGCCATGGGATTTGTTCAATGACATTGTGCGGAACCGGATATAACGCGACGAACAGAATAATATGGTGATTTACATCATAAAATATATAAGACTATTATCTACGCATGTAGGCATAGTTAATGCAAGATATACTATAAGGCAAACTATAGCATTTCCAAAATAGGTTTTCATTTCAAAAAGTTTAGCTTTGTATTCAGGTGTACAACATTCAATAAAACCACTTATAAAAAGAATACACTTATAAGCACACCTCACAAAATTAATGCCGTAACTACGGACATCTCTTAGGCTTATTGTGCATGCATGTACATATCTATTAGTGGTATCTGGTCATTATGGGCACCCAGGGCTAAACCCCACGTGAAAATGGAAAAAAAAATATTCTGAACGGGAAAACAAAAATATTTTAAATGGAAAAATTCCAAAACAAAATCCCTGTTAGTAACCAGTCTCCAGTTTTTTTCTGCATGCAATGTGAGCCACTACAATAGTTGAGTAACTAGGTAGCACATTACAGCCTTCTATTTCCACTGACTAGAGCACACTGAATACTGTGTGGGTGAGACAGGTGACTCTCATCATCTCATTGCCTTTCCCACTTATATGGAATGTTGATTCAGCGCCAAAAATTAGACATTCACTAAAACCATCTTCTTCCAAACACTGCTGCATTTCTGTACAGAAACCATGATGTGCAGTTCTATCTTTGTCACTTTGCAGTGTAACTGCAGTTTGTAGGAGTCATTTTCAGCCGCTTCCTCAAAATTTTGCAAAGAGTCAGTTGTGGATGTGTAATTCTCGACCTGCCATCATTGTGGATTTCCTTGGGCTGCATTGGTAAATGGCACGAACATGCTCCACTTGGTCATCAGATGCACGTGGTCTCCCTGAACTTACACAAACACACACACACATCCTGTTTGTTTCAAATTTCTTGTGCCGGTCGTAGATGGATTGTCTATTCGGCTGTGATTTCTTGAAACATATTCTAAAATGTCCTTGCCCAACAGCAAGAGAACTCGTTTTTCTAAATTCAAGAACACAGAAAGCCTCCTCAATAGCATTTGCAGCTTTTTTGCCTTACTGGTCATATGACAGTAAAAATGTACAATCTTTTAGTGACACTATGTATTGGGTATATAAATAAGTTTTGAGGGATTTCTGTTCAGTGTCATACTTATTACTGCTCTCATGCATTTTAAGGTGGCAACACTGCGATATCGCAGTACGAGACGCCAGCTGTCAGAGTCAGTATACAACGTTCGGTTGAGGTGTGAAGGCGTATTTGTTTTACTCGATGGAAAATGGCAACTTTGTCCTGACAAAACAGCATTTGCGGGAAGTGTTAGTGCATTACTTTATTGTCAAGAAAACTGGTGCCGACAGCTATCACTTAATGTCAGAAATCTATGGTGAACTTTCCCCATCCATAAAAACATGTGGCTATTGGTTTAGACGATTCAAAAAGAGCGATTTCGATGTCAGTGATAAAGAACATTCTGGACCACCCAAAAAAATTGATGCTACTGCATTGGAAGCTTTACTCGACGAGGATCCATGCCAGACCCAAAAAGAACTTGCAGCAGCATTAAATGTTAGTCAACCATGCATTTCACAACGTTTAGCTGCCATGGGAATGGTGCAAAAAGAAGGGAATCGGGTTCCACATGCTTTGCGGGAAAGAGATCTTGAACGTCGAAAAACCATTTGCGAATTGCTGCTTCAAAGGCAAAAAAGAAAGGGTGTTTTGCTTCGTATTATTACTGCCGATAAGAAATGGATATGGTACAATAACCCTAAACAGCAGAAAGCATGGCTGAAGCCAGGTGAACCAGGTCCTTTAACGGCAAAACGTAATATCCATGGTTCAAAGGTAATGCTGTGTATCTGGTGGAATCAGAAGGGTGTGATCCACTATGAACTGCTGAAACCGTCAGAAACTATTACTGGTGGTTGGTATCTAACCCAATAAATGCGTTTAAAACGAGCTGTCACGCAAAAACGGCCGGAATGGGAGAATAGACAAAACAAAGTCATCTTACAGCATGACAACGCAAGATCACACGTTTCTCGACCTGTGAAAAAGTACTTAGAAGGATCCGACTGGGAAGTTCTACCCCACCCGCCATATTCGCCAGATATTGCGTCATTGGATTACCATTTGTTCCGGTCGATGCAGTCAGCACTTTCTGGAGAATGGTTTAGTTCTTATGAAGACATCAAAAATTGGCTGGACAACTGGATCTCTTCCAAGGAACCGGAATTCTTCCTTTGGGGCATACGTTCACTGCCCGAAAGATGGGGTAAAATTGTAGCTTCAGAGAGAGCATACTTCAATTAATATTAAAATATTGTTTCTGTTCTCCAACAACGTGTTTTGTTCACCTGAAATCCACAAAACTTATTTATATACCCAATATATATCAGTGGTTTATAAAATCTTCACTAAAGTTCTTTCACACCGCTTGAAGGTAACACTGGACATGGCTCAACCGAGAGAACAAGCTGGATTCAGGAGTGGCTACAGTACAATAGATCATATCCACGTACTGAGAGAACTAATTGAAAGAGCGAGGGAATATGAACTTCCATTGTGCATGGCTTTTATCGATTATGAAAAAGCCTTTGATTCGGTGAAACCATCAGCAGTTACCACGGCTCTGAAATCCTGCGGTATTGAAGATGCATACATTAATATTATTAATAACATCTATGAAAATGCAAGTGCAAAGATTCGGCTGTTTGAAAATACAACACACATAAAAATTGGAAAGGGAGTGAGACAAGGTGACACCATATCTCCGAAGCTCTTTAATGCCACATTGGAAAATGTCTTTCAATCACTGAACTGGGAAAACAAAGGGATAAAGATTAATGGAGATTATCTAACCCACCTTCGTTTTGCTGATGACGTAGTCATTTTTGCAACTACCCCATCAGAGCTGCAGAGTATGATCCAGGAACTTGCTGACAAGAGTAAAGAAGTGGGATTAAAAATGAACTTTCAGAAGACAAAAGTGATGTTCAATGCTTTTACAAGAAATGAAGATTTATCGATTGATGGAGAAAAACTGGAGATAACAGATAGTATGTTTATCTTGGACAGCAGATATCAAGTGAGGGTCACATTGATGAAGAAATTAATCGGCGTACAAAACTTGCGTGGAGAGCTTTTGGAAGAAACAGCATAATTTTCAAGAGCAATATGCCATTATGTCTTAAAAGAAAAGTGTTTGATCAATGCATCCTTCCAGTGCTTACATATGGTGCAGAGACGTGGACCTTAACTAAAAGAGACATACAAAGGCTGCAGACAACTCAAAGAAGCATGGAGAGGTGCATGCTTGGTATAACCAGGAGAGATAAGAAGAGGAACTCGTGGATCCGAAAAATGACGAGAGTGGAAGACATCATGATCAGAGTTAAATCCCTGAAATGGCAATGGGCTGGACATACTGCCAGAAGGACAGACCATAGATGGACAGCCGAAATTTTAGATTGAATTCCAAGGGACAGGAAAAGACCCAGAAAAAGACCACATGGGAGATGGGTGGATGAAATTCGTAAATATGCGGGGAGTGACATGGAGGAGACTGGCACAAGACAGACCGTTGTGGAGGAAACTTGGGGAGACCTTCGTCCAGCAGTGGATTGATAATGGTTGACAATGATGATGATGATGATATAATGAAATTCTCACTATTGGTGATACAACGATGCAATGTGAGTGTCAATTTCTTACATTTTGGTTCTATAAAATGTTGAAACTGTCTATTTCAGAACATTCAAGCAAAGCAAACTGAATTTATCTTAGGTTGGAATATCGATACATTCCAACCTCAGAGGTGCAGGTTCCTATCTAAAACAACAAGTGCAGGGCTGCAGAAACAGTTGAACAAAAAAAAAAAAAAAATAAGAAAAAAAAAATGGGCAATTATTACCACTGGTCAGCCATGATCTTTGAATGATCATACTAGTTTCCTATAATAGAAAGTAAGGACAGCGTACTATTAGAGTGGAAGCAGCTAGCTTTTATACTTGAGAGGCATTATTTCAAATCTCTCCATTCCAGACAAAAAAGCTTGCCCTGGTCCTTGCTATGACCTCTGCTACAAGTCATATCTTGATCACATTCATTTTTGTTTCCTTTATGAATTGAATTTTTTATGTGCCTACGCAGTTTGTTTGCAGTTGTTACCTACTGAAAATTATTAAACACTTCAGTCCTCACACTTTCTTGGAAGACACTGTTGATAACTATAGCCATCCCCCTTTCTTTGTTTATGATTATCTGCTTTTATGAGTTCAGTGATTGTGTTTATTATGTAAGAATTTCCACTGGATTACAGAATGTTCTGGGGATCAACTTATCAAAAGTCAAACAAGGGACTTCATCAGCCAGTTTTCACATTACATCAAACTGAACATGCCAATAAATTGTGAATGTTCTCTGTGTGTTTATAATAGTCTTAGGAAAAAAGGAGGTTCATTTTGATTAAACTTTTTAAGGCTATTGTATTTGCATGTTTATTTGTCTATTTTATTTTGAGAGCTCCCATCTGAAAATGTGAAAGAGTTTCATGATCAAAGTGAACGAAGTTTTTCTTTGAAAAGTATTACTTGTAAAACTTACCTAAAAAAATTAGGCATATAAATCTACACTAAAAAAAAGGCATCTTTTATCAAGGACTTACCTTCAGAGTTATTTGCATACATACCGACCTTCAGAGTTATTTGCATACATACCGGGCTTGAAAAATACTTGAAAAGTTACATGCCCAACTGGGCACGTGCAGAAATTATTTACCTGTCCAGGTACTAAAAGCTAGATGCCCAGGAAAATTTTTCTTTTAAGATAACAAATCAGAACTGTCAATTTTTTTAAGTTAAAGAACTGATTTTTTTTTTTTTTTTTGTTACATGCTTTGGCATTTTGTTTTAAAGTCTGTATTCCAAATGTTCTATGCGCAAAAGTGTGTATCTCAAGTTTTAAGATGATGATGCTAATTGCTACGAAATGATATGATGATGAAATTGATATTTGAGAAATTTAGTGATTCTGCCATGTTCCTTTCATTGAAGTTTTCACCCTTTGCCACTAAACAGCAGAGGTTAGTTCCATCAGAGACATGCATCCCCTGGCTGATTATGAACAGCACTTGGAGCAAAACTACATATGGTACCAATTTCCAGACCTACAGCATAGTATAATTAAAGAAGTGACATTCTTCTGTCCTTGGCACTCCATAACAATAATACAACTTCAGGTGATTACCAGTGAAGTGAAACACGATGCCTGTCTTTTTTCTTGTATGTAGTAGGAAATTTTAAACTTTTTTTATTTTTAAATTTTGTTGTCCGCACTGGGCAACTAGATTTTTTATTTACCTACCCAGGCCAATAATTTACATGCCCCAGGCATCATCTTAGGCATGGTATTTTTCAAGCCCTGCATACAATCATATAGCACACTGATCACAGTGTAGAGGTTCGTCCTGCCCAAAGTTATTACATTTTCTATCATTTCCAGCATTTTAATAAACATTAAAAACTGTATGCACTATTATTATGTCACTTGAAACTTGTGTTTCAGAACTTCACTGGCATCTCTAACTTTGGAGGACACTTCTGCTGAACCTCTTTGGAGTGAAACCAAATGAATTATCCCTTTCGTTAAGCTATTGGAAAAGTTTGGAAATTTTTCTTAGAACTGCAGTTCTGATTCCCCTTTCATTATGCCATTAATATGGAAATCAATTTTTAGAAAGGAATAATGTATACAACTGTAGAGATCTGATATTAACCAAGGTAGCACTGTCTCAGCACGATCACATAAACTTCCATCTAAAACAAGATATGCAGTAGTTGAAAATAATACTTATTTACAACTAAAAACCACCTGTACAAATAAAAGCCTGACGAACACAGATAAAGACGAGATGTTTCGAGCTTGCCACAAGCTCATTTTTCAAGCCAAAAGTGCCAGTGATGTATGGCACACAGGGATTAAATACAGTCGTGGCCAAAAGTCGTGCACCAGTAGACTGAAAGTCAAATATTTTATATTTGAACTCATTTTATACAGCGTAATGGCAAAGTCAGGAATACATATCATAGGCGGCACTGGTCTAAAAGATGGCCTCTGATCATTCGTCCAAAAGGGGTCCGGGTTCAAATCCCGGTGAGGCATGGATGTTATGTTTGTCTTACGGCACCGGCTCTCTCCCTTCCCTGGAGCCAGTAACCCTAAATTAGGGACGGGTGACTGCTTATAACCAATTGAGTTGCTCACGGTGGTCGTTAAACCTCCAATAAAAAAAAAAATATATATATACAGGGTGTTCGATAATTATTGGACACATTACATAATTATGTACAAAAAGAACTATGAACATTGTCTGTTTTCCTATGTAACGTATTACTAACACGGTTTCTATATTTTTGTTTTGCAGAATTGTTATTCCCAGAATCCGATAGATGGCGCTAGATGTGGCCTGATGAGGAATGTATGAGAAATGCGCAATCAGTAGTCATGTCATCCGTACAGCAGAAGGCGATGTGTGTGTTATGGCTTGCAGAATTAAAAGTCTGTCATTATAGTTAAAAGAAACAGTTTAAAGAAACTGGCAATGAGGAACATCGTGGAGCAGCTGGTAGGCCTAGCGTCAGCGGTGAGACGGTTGACCAAGTTAATAAAAGTTTCCAACGAAGCCCCAGGAAATCCATTCGTAAAGCAAGCAGAGAACTGTTCATTCCAAAATCGACAGTTCACGATATCTTGCACAAGAAATTAAAGTTTCATGCGTATAAAATCCAAATAGTGCAAAAGATGCATGTAAATGATCACACTCTGCGATAAAATTTCGCTGTGGATATGCTGAATCAAGTGGAAAATGACAAAAACTTTCTCAGTATTGTAATTTTTTGTGATGAATCCACATTTCATGTATCAGGTATTGTGAATCGTCATGACTGCAGGATATAAGGCAGTGAACCGCCTCATGCTGCTATTGAACTGGAACATGATTCTCTAAAAGTTAATGTGTGGTGTGCCCTATCAAAAAAAAAAAAAAAAAAAGTGATTGGCCCTTTCTTCTTCTGTGAAAAAACCATAAATGGTGACATTTACTTGGATATGCTAGAAAATTTTGCTATACCCCAGATCAAAATATATGACAACGTCATTGTTCAACATGTGTACGTAAGTGCCTAAATGAGCATTTCCCCAACAGATGAATTGGGCGTGGTGATCCCTTTCCGTGGCCTCCTCGCTCTAAAGATCTAACTCCATTGGATTATTTCATGTGGGGTTATGTGAAGGATTGTGTCTATCAGATGCCTTGTACTGATTTGCAGGAACTGAAGCAGCGTATCACAGCTGCTATTAATTTCATAACTCCTCAGATGCTTGCCAATAGATGGCATGAAATCGAGTATCGCTTGGACGTACTACGAGCAACCAAGGGATCTCACATCGAAATTTATTAACTTGCGTAGTTACATTGTAAGTTAGTACAGTCAGTTTCTTTCTATCTGTTTAAGGTTTTGTTTTATATAATTTTCTAATGTGTCCAATAATTCTCGGACACCCTGTATATACATATCATACATCATTTTAAAGGAAGTTGTTTGTTAAATTCAAATATTTTTACAGAATGTTATTACCAGTAATAGAAGTGAAGTTACAAGTAAAAGTACAACATCTAGTCATAAAAAGCAAAAAAATAGTGGAATTTGTGAAATTAGTGTACAATGCATTTAACGTAAAATTACTGTACAGTACATTATTGACACTTGCAGGACACTTGAAATAACTGATCAACAAGCAACATACACTTTAATATTTAATTGGATAACAATTGCTTAGTAACAAAGTGCACCTTCTTGGCATGGAACTAATGAGCTTCTGTAGTTGTCCATTGGTGATAGCACAGTGCCATACGGCCCTTACAGACTCGATTCCATGCCAAGAAGGTGTACTTTGTTACTGAAAGACTTTAATTGAGTCTGTAAGGGTCGTTGTGATAACACGGTGCCACACAGCCCTTACAGACTCAATTCCATGCCAAGAAGGTGTATTTTGTTACTAAAAGACTTTAATTGATTCCGTAAGGGTCGTTGTGATAACACGGTGCCATACGGCCCTTACAGACTCAATTCCATGCCAAGAAGGTGTACTTTGTTACTAAAAGACTTTAATTGATTCTGTAAGGGTCTTTGTGATAACACGGTGCCATACGGCCCTTACAGACTCAATTCCATGCCAAGAAGGTGTACTTTGTTACTAAAAGACTTTAATTGATTCTGTAAGGGTCGTTGTGATAACACGGTGCCATACGGCCCTTACAGACTCAATTCCATGCCAAGAAGGTGTACTTTGTTACTAAAAGACTTTAATTGATTCTGTAAGGGTCGTTGTGATAACACGGTGCCACACAGCCCTTACAGACTCAATTCCATGCCAAGAAGGTGTATTTTGTTACTAAAAGACTTTAATTGATTCTGTAAAGGTCGTTGTGATAACACGGTGCCATACGGCCCTTACAGACTCAATTCCATGCCAAGAAGGTGTACTTTGTTACTAAAAGACTTTAATTGATTCTGTAAGGGTCTTTGTGATAACACGGTGCCATACGGCCCTTACAGACTCAATTCCATGCCAAGAAGGTGTATTTTGTTACTAAAAGACTTTAATTGATTCTGTAAGGGTCGTTGTGATAACACGGTGCCATACGGCCCTTACAGACTCAATTCCATGCCAAGAAGGTGTACTTTGTTACTAAAAGACTTTAATTGATTCTGTAAGGGTCGTTGTGATAACACGGTGCCATACGGCCCTTACAGACTCAATTCCATGCCAAGAAGGTGTACTTTGTTACTAAAAGACTTTAATTGATTCTGTAAGAGTCTTTGTGATAACACGGTGCCATACGGCCCTTACAGACTCAATTCCATGCCAAGAAGGTGTACTTTGTTACTAAAAGACTTTAATTGATTCTGTAAGGGTCGTTGTGATAACACGGTGCCATACGGCCCTTACAGACTCAATTCCATGCCAAGAAGGTGTACTTTGTTACTAAAAGACTTTAATTGATTGTGTAAGGGTCGTTGTTATAACACGGTGCCACACGGCCCTTACAGACTCAATTCCATGCCAAGAAGGTGTACTTTGTTACTAAAAGACTTTAATTGAGTTTGTAAGGGTCGTTGTGATAACACGGTGCCATACGGCCCTTATAGACTCAATTCCATGCCAAGAAGGTGTACTTTGTTACTAACAGACTTTAATTGAGTCTGTAAGGGCCATATGGTACCGTGTTATCACCAATGGTGAACTGGAGAAGCTCTTTAGTTCCATGCCAAGAAGGTGGACTTTGTTACTAAGAAGAAACCGTGGTTATCCAATTAAATATTAAAGCGTATTTTGCTTGTTGGTAAGTTATTTCAAGTGTCTTACAAGTTTCAATAATGTACTGTACAGTAATTTTACGTTAAATGCATTGTACACTAATTTCACAAATTTCACTATTTGTTGCTTTTTACGACTAGGTGCTGTACTTTTTTCACTTCTATCACTGGTAATAACATTCTGTAAAAGTATTTGAATTTAGCATAAAATTTCCTTTAAAATGGTGTATAATATGTATACCTGACTTTACCATTACGCTGTATAAGTTGACTTCGAACTTCAAAAATTTGACTTTGGCTCTACTGGTGCAGGATTTTTTACCATGATTGTACAAGTAGTTAAGCAACAGGCACACTATGGTCACATCTACTTGTATTTAATCCCCTTGTGCCGTACATGAGTGCCACTTTTGGCTTGAAAATTATCTTGTGGCAAGCTCGCAACATCTCGCCTTTATCTGTGTTTGTGTGGCTTTTATCTGTACATGTGGTTTTTAGTTGTAAATAAATATCATTTTTTACTACTGCATATGTTGTTTTACATGGAAGTTTATGTGATCGTGCTTAGACAGCGTTACCTTGGTTAATGTCCATTTGTCACAAGGCTGACGAAATCAGTCGAAAGCTCCCTTAAAGTTTGTTATATAATTTAATCATGTTTTGAAGTTTTATACTTCTTAACATAATTATAAATACACCACACTATGAGTACCCAAGAGATGCACATAGCATATTAAATCCATTTATTTTTGTGGTGTAGTAAGCACAAAGATTCGCCAAGCTTTCACACTCCACTAGGAGGCTTTTTCAAGGCAATGGTGTACATAAAAATGCCTTTTTACTACACCACAAAAATAAACGGATTTAATATGCTATATGCGTCTCTTGAGTATTTATACTTCTTATTATTAGCAGTTAAGAATTTATGTCCTAATTTCATCATGTTATTTTAAGTTTTCCCCATCCCCTCCTTTTAAAATTGTTTTCCTATTTTTCTTATTTCTTGAATTGTAAAATTAATTTAAGAAAGTAGATTCTGTGAAATAAAATGCTTCTCCTTTTTTCTTGAAAGGCTTCATTTTTTTAAGATTTTGCATTGTATGTATATACATATTTTTCTTATGATTGAAAAAACACCATAGTAAATGTTGTTATCCATTAAATATAATATGGGGCTAACTTATTTTGAATGTGTACCACAAATTAAAACTTTGTCACATTGTCCTTCATTGTTCTTGTGTAATGCCTTCCATACACATATATTTTGAAATTAATTCTATGTTTATAATAGGTTGCTTACCTTTTTACACATTTCCCTGCACATTTTATTCCTTTGTTTGTCTTGCTTGGTTCAAGCCTCTAGTGCGGTGTTCCATTTTTGTCTTCAGGTTCATCCAAATGCCCGGCAAATGCTCAAGTCCACGAAGTGATCTGCATTAATGATTATAGATCCCAACAGCATCTTCCTCCCTCCTACCCTTCCCACCAGCATGTAAAACCCACCCTTCGTTGGTTGATTGACATTTATTAAAACCCCAATTCTTGAACTCAAAACTTTTTGATATAACCAATGCACATAAACTGCCTATTTACATACATACAAAATGCCGAACAAAAATATTAAAAACGTATATACAAAACTATTTACACACAACTCCTTTTATTCCTTCAACTCCCCTTCCCAACACCTCATATAAATATTTGCTCGGTAAAAATATAATATAAATATTTTTGTTCGGCATTTTGTATGTATGTAAATAGGCCGTTTACGTTCCTTGGTTATATCAAAAGGTTTTGAGTTCAAGAATTGGGGTTTTAATAAATGTCAATCAACCAAGGAAGGTTGGGTTTTACATGCTAGTGGGAAGGGTAGGAGGGGAGGAAGATGCTGTTGGGGCCTAGAGTCATTTATGCAGTGCACTTCGTGGACTTGAGCATTCGCCGGGCATTTGAATTAACCTGAAGGCGAAAATGGAACACCGCACCAGAGGCTTGAACCAAGCAAGACAACCAAAGGAATAAAACGTGCAAGGAAATGTGTAAAAAGGTAAGCAACCTATTATAATTATAATTTTACGCACATAAATTACGAACAGTTGTGGCTAGTGCTATAGATGTTCTAACACTGAATTTAATTCTATATGTTTATGGTTTGTTCCAGAAACTGAAAGTCTGAAATCTGACTTTTTTTTTTTAAAGAATATAATTTATTATCTGCATTTTTACTTTTCCTCCTTCAAATATTTATCAGTTTTTGACATAACATTTGTGGAAGCAGAAACTTGGCACTCAGTGCTGTGTAAATATACTTTCCCAATATGTATGTATGTGTACACATACATACATACATACATACATACATACATACATACATACATACATACATACCACTAAGCTGCTCTCTGAGATTCAGAGGTTAGCTCCACAAAGAAAAACAAACTACCAGATCAATTTCTAACTGATTATTTACTTACTGTTGCCGTATCAAACTTCTCCATTTACAGCGATCTTGACACACAACTCGGGCTTCCTGAGATCTATCAAACGATGAATACAAGACCTTCTATACTTCATACTCATCATCTTTTTCTCATGCAGACACTTCTGAATCTGATCCTCCCATGACTTTCTTAGCCTTCCTCTGCCTTTCTTTTCTGCCATGTGGGCTGAACATTTTTTAAAACTCAGGCTTCACACGACAATAGCACATAAACATATAAAATGAGCAAAACACACAATTTGGCCACACAATACAACTGACCTTGAATCTCTTTGGCCACACAATACAACTGACCTTGAATCTCTTTGGCCACACAATACAATTGACCTTGAATCTCTTTGGCCACACAATAGAACTGACCTTGAATCTCGTCTTGAAAAGATTTCCCTAAAGTTCTCATCAATAAAATTCACCATCAATGAAGAATCACAGCAAGGCATTGACTTTTTGGTTGTCCACCTGGCAAGGCAAGGGAATCATCTCAGCAGATCTGTCTACAGAAAACCCTCTGCAATAGCAAACATAATCCCATTTTCATCCCACTCCCCAACTGCTCACAAATTTGCAGCCTTTAAAACATATGTCAATCGTGCCAGAATTGTCTGCAACACTGAATCTTCCTTCAATGAAGAAATTGACACCACGAAAAAAATTGCCGAAGCCCATCAGTTCCCACCTTCTACAATTCAAAAATTCCTTCAAAATTCCCACTTGAAAAATCTGTCTGCTCTCTCACCAATAATAATGGAAAACCCACCATTCATTGGTTACTTCTCTTATAAGATGTGTAAACCTTTCAAAACTATGGGCTACACTCTCACAGTGAAACCAAACCCTTCTGCAATAATGTGCCTGCTTAAAGACAGGGATCCTGTCTCACCCTTTGACACCCCTGGAATTTATACTATTCCCATTCCAACTTCCTCTGGTCTCTCAGTGTATATTGGAAGCACATACCAAAGCATCAAAACAAGATTTGGTGAACACAAAAAAGATGTTTCCAATGGTCTTCCAAAGACAGCTTTATCTGCACTAACCCCTGAAGACACTTCTGCAGTTCCCATTTGGAAAGAAACCAAAAAAGTTGCCCCTTTCATCAACAAGGCATCTCTGTGTTTTCAAGAGAGCATTGAAATTTTGTTCACCAAAAACTGCAATTCAGAGACCCCTCACCAAGTCCCATTTATTTGAATCTCTCTTCTAAAATATGGCAACAGTTCCAACACCCCAACTTCAAATTGTAGTTCTGGCAACTAGCCCATCCAGTCGATCGTGGGTGATCAAGGTCGTAGGATGACCGAAAGCTACCGCTAAACGAACCTTTTACCGTACGTGTGTTTCGCTCATTTTATATGTTTATGGGCTGAAAATTTTTTCTTAGTAAGCACCTCAACACTCATTCTTTCAACATGGCCAAACCACCTAAATATATTAGTCTCCACCTTGCTAACAGCATTTGCCTCACATCCTCATTCCTCATATGATCAGAGAGTGTCTTGCAACAAACTCCCTCCCTGTAAGTAGTAACACATCTCTCCAGCACACAAATGACTCGTGTCTCTTCTGCAATACCCAGGTTCACTGCTATACATCAGAGTAGAAACAATTACACTTTCATAGACAGCCATTCGGGACTTTCTTGAGAACCCATCATTCCTGGTGAAAGCCTCCTAAAACAGCTATGACTTTCAATGAAAATAAAAACAGCTATGACTTTCAATGAAAAATTCACTCGCCAACTAATTTCACCATCTAATTTGTTCTCTCTATGAAACGTGCTTCCTAAATTCACAAACTCATTCACCTGGTTAATCACTGTGCCATTTTGACTTATCTTGCATGCGGTACCAACAGTTCCTTGCTCAAAAACCATAACTTTGGTTTTTCTCTTATTTATACTCAGTTTGAATTTCATGCAAACTTCATACATCTGAGGCAACATGCTCTGCAACTTACTTCTGTTCTCTGCAAACCGGATAGTGTCATCAGCATAGAGCAATCTGCACACATGGATAAGCCAGTATTGTCTATCTTTACCAAGACATATAAACCAGTATTGTCCATCTCGGCATCATGTGTACAAGCTTCCAGTGGCGGCTCGTGGCAACTGAAACAGGTGGGGTCAGTAGCCGAAGTCCAACAATGAAATAAAAAATAAAAAAAACTGTCATTATTAGGCCAACTATTCAGACCCCCCCCCCAAGATTCCTTTATTCTGCCTCTGTTTACCCCCTTGACTCACAATAATGCCCAAATCAGGTAGGAATATGTCAACTATTGTATTGCACACAAAAAAAATTTCCTCAGAATAGAATGCATAACTATTAACAGAAAAATGTTAAAACTCCTTAAATAAAATTTTTACCTTAAAACATATGAGCATTTGCTTGGTGCTTCTTCACATTTCTCAACTGAGGAATAATCACAGGATTCACAGGATAAAAAAATGTAGTGAAAAAATAATAACTCCAAATATATGCAGGAAGGGAATGTTTCATGAATTTCATCCCATATAGAATGAGTACCATACTACCATTTGCATTATTGAAAGGTTTAACCTTTTTTTTAAAGAACTTGTGAAACCTAAAAACATATATGTACTCATGTGCAAATTATACTTACAGGTTTTCTCATTGATTTATTTATTTTTAACATAGAAAATCCTCTCAGTTAAAACTGAAATTAGTTCTGCAAAGCGCTTTGTAAACTTCATACTCTTGGAAACTCAAATTCTTGGGCTGATAAGCACTGAGTTTCTTTAAGTGAAGCTTTTCAACTCAAATTCTTGGGCTGATGAGCACTGTGTTTTTTTAAGTGAAGCTCAAACTAAAAATTCTTGGGGTGATAAGAACTGAGTTTTTTTAAATGAAGCTTTTCTTCCAGATTTAAAGCAAAGAACGGAGATATTAACAAAATATCCACTCCATTCATTGTACTCGACAAGCAAAAAAGTCACGACACAAAGGAACAACACATCACCGAGAGAGAGACACGCAGAAAAAACAACTAACTGAACTTTGCTACGACATTTGAAACCCTCCCGCCTACCCTTGAGCTTGGTCGGGGTAAGCTTCTCTGTCAATCCACGGCGTTCAGGAAATGAATACTCTCCCGGCCAATCAAATTCGCGCTTTTTTTCCACCCGCGGTTAAGACAGTGTTGTATGTAGGTCTTCATACTTGAATGAGACAAGGAGGAAATCGTCTCCTCTTTGCTTGCGTAGTGATGTTACTGGGGCCTGTTGGAGCTGGCCCCAATAACCTCACACTCTGAACGTGATCTCTTTCCTCAGGGAATAGTTTTTCATTTTTGAAGGAAACTTTTCCCTTAGGTAATGGTTTTTGAAGGGAAAGGTTAATCACCATGTAGTTAAGAGACAAAATAAGAATCAGCGAAAAAAAAAATAATTCTAGAAATATAAATTTTCAAGTGGGGCCCGGCCCTTCTGGCCCCTAATGACGAACCGCCCCTGCAAGCATTTATAAATCTATAAATATATTAAATTGCCATGGTGACATTAAACAATGTTGTCCAACTCCTGCATCAGTAAAAAACTATTTTGATAAAACACCATTCACTCGGTACACAAGCTCTACTGCCAGCATACATGGCTTTTAGACTATTCTGTAGATTCCCAATAACACTATATTCATTCAGTACCTTCCACAGAAGTGTCCTACTTACTTGGTCATAAGCATTCTCTAAATCTATGAAGGCAGCAAAAACTTTCTTACCGATAGCCATTGTATACTCTTACTTTAATAATAATTTCTTGGAACCAACTGGGTTTAAACCATGAGAATTTTTTCTCAGTAAAATTGTGAACACTGCGCTTTTAAACATACTTCTTCACATGTCTGTTTTCTGGAAAGTTCCTTTTCCTCGTTTTTGTTTGGCATCAATATCGTTGGCCTATGTTGGAGACTTTTCAGTTGTTGTTTTCAGTGCTTGTTCATTTTCAGAAAATCATACTTTTTTTTTTTTTTTTTTTTAAACACTTTTTGGTTGATTCAGATAAATGTCTTGCAGTTAGTTGCCAAACACTTTGATCAGTTGGACTTGAATTCTTTATTCTTAGTACTGGGTTGGAAACAGTGGTGATGTATTATTCAAAACTGATCAGGGGCTAAGTATCTACAGGAAGGACAAACTATGTTGTGTAGTTTGATAGAAATTGAAGGGTGAAATTTTATTGAGTATTTTCATATCCTCACCGCCTGGGTCACGACCTGTTCTGTGACTTGGTTGATATGATTCCTTCATTAACATAAAAAGTTCTTTAAATTATCTTTTATAACCTGGTTGAATATTTGTTGACCAGCATAAAGTTTTCTAAATTGACTTTTAACTTGGTTGGTGATTCATTCATTGACCTAAAGTTCTCTAAATTCACTTTTAACTTGGTGTTGTGATTTATTTGTAAGCATAAAGTTCTCCAAATAACTTTTAACTTGGTTAGTGATTCATTCACCAGCATAAAATTCTGTACTCTCACTTTTAATTGGGATTGATTCACCAAAATAAAGTTCTCTAAATTCACTGTTAACTTGGTTGGTGATTCATTTACCAACATAAAAGTTCTGTAAATTCACTTTTAACTTGGTTGTGATTTATTTACAAACATTAAGTTCTCCAAATTCACTTTTAAAAAAGTTGTCACATTTAATTGAGATAGATGTTCATTGACCTATCCATATTCACTTTCATAAAAGTTAACTCTGGGATAGATGATTCATTGGTCAACATAAAAGTTCTTTAAATTCATTGTTAACTTGGTTTGTGATTTATTTACCAACCTAAAAGTTCTGTAAATTCACTTTTAACTTGGTTGTGATTTATTTAGAAGCATTAAGTTCTCCAAATTCAGTTTCATAAAAGTTTTCTGGGATAGATGTTCATTGGTCAACATAAAATTCTTTATTGGTCAACATAAAGTTCTTTAATTTCAATGTTAACTTGATTGGTGATTCATTTACCAACATAAAAGTTCTGTAAATTCACTTTTAACTTGATTGTGATTTATTTAGATGCATTAAGTTTTCCAAATTCACTTTCATAAAAGTTCTGTGTATTCACGTTTAATTGGGATAGATGTTCATTGACCAACATAAAGTTATTTAATTTCAATGTTAACTTGATTGGTGATTCATTTACCAACATAAAAGTTCTGTAAATTCACTTTTAACTTGATTGTGATTTATTTAGATGCATTAAGTTTTCCAAATTCACTTTCATAAAAGTTCTCTGGGATAGATGTTCATTGACCAACATAAAGTTATTTAATTTCAATGTTAACTTGATTGGTGATTCATTTACCAACATAAAAAATCTGCAAATTCACTTTTAACTTGGTTGTGATTTATTTAGA